>OZ010736.1:13118794-14318794 GCA_963932295.1 Tipula lateralis
ACAAAACGTTTGCGGATTTCTAAGATGTAGTGATGTTGTGATTATTCTTATAAAATGAACTAGATCACTGCATTTGGTTTTGCATTGATTATTTATTATTACCACAAATTTATACAATTTTGATGGTTTTTTGGTAATGATTGCTGATATTTATGTTATTTTTCTTTAAGTAACCTTTTAGCAAGCATCTATCCATTTTTCCGAAGCTTTTGAAAAAACGATTTCTTTTGAGACCACTCAAATTCCTTTACTAGCAGCCCATCAGGCCAAACTTTAGAGTTCACTGCTGCATCAAATGATTCACCAGGGATATTGATCTTATATGAAATATAGTTATATTTCAGGCCACTTGGTGGCTTTGGAACTATTCGGTGGATATACACGTCATCAGTACGTATCATTTTATCCACTAATTGCTTGAATTCTATATTTGAAACTGAGCAGGGAATTCGACTAATAAAAAGCTATCTTCTTGGTTGAGCCACAAATAACTACTACAGATAGCCAAACTATATGGAGAAATTATGTATATAGACTGAAATGAGGGGAAATAATTGTACTCTGGATGAAAAGGCTATATTTGAGTTTTATTTTCTCTTTCATTCCTTTACCATTGATATTACGATAAATAAAATTGAATCAAATCTATAATACTAAGTTCAAATACATACATGAAATCAAATAATTGTTTCAAGCCACTGTGATTAGTTTCTTTCAGGACAGTAAATGAGTTCTTCATATTCTATACAAAATTTATATACAAACATTTATTTATCGTAATATCAATGCTAAAGGAATAAAAGAGAAAATAAAACTCAAATATAACCTTTTCATCCAGGGTACAATTATTTCCCCTTATTTCAGTCTATATACATGATTTCTCCATATAGTTTGGCTATCTGTGGTAGTTATTTGTGGTTGAGCTACTCGAATACTAATCTCATTAGTTGAGGTTTCAGTCGTAATATTCGAAGTGATCTCGTTACTTTCTAAGAGACTACTATCTTCCTATTTACTTCCGTCTATATCTTTATTTTCTTTAGTTATCACGTTGGATTTTGGTTTGCTTAGAATTTTCACTGAGTCAGTGCTATCAGTGGTGGATCTTTTGGAATGCAATATCTCTTGTATCCTTTTTGATCGCCTTAAAATGGGGACTTCAACATTGTCCGAAGTTTTCTGTCCAATTGATTTACTATCAGAGCATTTGCAATTACAGTTCTACTATTCTGGAACTGGCCGGTTCCATTTTTTGAGAGAATGTTGACATTTGGTTAGACAATAACACATTTGAGTGCACATGTTGCATGACGTTTCGTATTAGGTGTAAGATACAGACCAATAAGACTAATAATAAGATTTTTATATAGCAACATTTTTACAAATGGAAATGACGTCTTCAAAATTTTATAAATCCATCAATAAATTTAATCTTGAAAACTATAAATCGAGTTGAATGGCACCCAAATGCAATTAAATTATAAAACTTTTTGATAACTAAAACTATAAAATAGTAAATGAAAGATTATAATACAATTAAAATTAACTTTTCAATTTATAAAAATAATAATAAAATACGAATAATAAATGTATATAATAGAGAGATGAATTAAATGAAATGGAAAAAGGGGGAGGGGGGGGGGAGGGGGGAGGATAAAGTTAACATTAATAATAAAAAATCAATAAAAATCAAATTAAATATTTAAAATGAAAATTTCTTGACATTTGTGATTATTTACCTACATAGTTTTACCTTGTCATTCCATTAAATATGATTTTTATATATAATTTATTATATCGTTTCACTGCAAACATTTCAGTTTACCTCTCTCTAGTCGTTTCCATTTAAATTCACATCGCTTAGTTTCCAAAGAAAATGACGTTAACAAACTGTGTCCATCGAACTGAATTTTTGATCATTTACCTTTTCAAATTATATATCGAAACTCCTAAATTTTTCTATAAATCAACAATGGGCTTTCGTCCTTTACGCAGCAAAATAATAATTTAGATAAACAAAACGAATGAAAAATGATTTTTATTTATTTATTTAATTTTCTATTTATTTTTTTTTTTGTTATATTGTTAATGTTTTTCTCTTTTTGGTTTATAAAGAGAAAATAAAAATTATTATTAACAATTTATTTAAATTAAAATTATAAATTTGTTTCGTTTTATATTTATGTACTAAATAATTCATTGTTGTAATCATATTTTCTTTTGTTTTCGACAATTTTTCATTACGCTGAAAAAACGCGAATACCAAATCGCCAAACATAATTCAAGCCTAAAACGTGGGGTTTCAATTATTATTTTCACTGGAGATTTCCATCTAATTTAATTGAAATGATTTCTCTCCTTATATATATATATATATATATATATATATATATATATATATATATATATATAAATATATATATATATATATATATATATATATATATATATATATATATATATATATATATATATATTTATATATATATATATATATATACATTGGTTGCCTTTTATATTTCGGGATTTGGCAACCCTGGTGTTGCAATCTGTCAACTGACAGCTCTATCGTAAAGTTACAAGGTTTTGAGGTTATACGTACTCAGAACGTTTTGACATACGAGCGCTATTTGTGTTGTTTTCGAGCATTTCTTTCGACCAATCGACACAAGCCTTTTTTTGAGCGCGAACAAAGTTTTTTGACAGTTTAATGTTCATGCAATATTGAGTATATGCTGGTCCCAATAATGCCTAAAGCTATCTCTATCTCACGATAGTTCACATGACGATCTCGCAATATCAGTTCGCGCACAGCACCAATGTTTTTCGAAACAACTGATTTTGGACGACCTTTACGAAATTCGTCTTGGAGTGAACTCCGACCACGATTGAAATCACCATACCATCGATAAACACTGGTCCTTAATGGAGCTTTATAGCCAAAAGTTGAATTAAGTTCATTCATGCACTGCTGCTGAGTTAATCCACGTCGAAAGTTGTAAAAAATAATCGCTCGAAAATGTTCACGATTTAATTCCATACTTGGGGGCAGATGAATCTTTTTATCTTTTGATTAACTGTATAACCTCAAAAATTTTTAACTTTACGATAGAGCTGTCAGTTTACTGATTGCAACACCAGGGTTGCCAAATCCCAAAATATAAAAGGCAACCCTCGTATATATATATATATATATATATATATATATATATATATATATATATATATATATATATATATATATATATATATATACATATATATATATATATATATATATATATATATATATATATATATATATATATATACATATATATATATATATATATATATATATATATATATATATATATATATATATATATACAAAAATATACATATGTATATATATATATATATATATATATATATAAAGGATTTTCACTTCAAGAAATTCCTCCCAAATTAAGTTCAATCACTAGATTGTGATCAAAAATGCAGTTTTGCAAAGTTATTATTACCTTAACCCATTTACGTTTGGTGGTTGATTTTTCGACCAGCAACTTTGTTAATTGTTTTTAAATAGCTTAATCATATTAATGGGATTAATTTTTGACTAAAACTTAGATTAATCATCTCTGCATTAAAATCCATAAAAACCATTTGAAAATTTACTGCCTTTCATGTCACCCTATTAATTAAAAAATTATCATTTTTTTTCGATGTAATTTAAAATGGTCAAAAAACAAAATATAAAATTAAAAATGTTGTAAATATTTGGTAATATTGAACAACGAAAGTATAAATAAAGGAAAAATAGAAACAAAAGGTTTTTCTTATAGTAAGGGAATCCCCAACCCGGAATCAAATATTGGGGGTCGAAAAATCGACCAATAGCCAGTAACGAACAAACAATATTTTTTCCGTTTCTCTGTTTAATTCTCTATAATGTGTTGTTCGAATGAAATATAATTGATAATAGTTTGTGTATTATCAATAGTTTGTGTTTTATCAGTGTTATTAAGGTTTGTTTATTATTATAGGTTTATATTATATTACTATGTAAACCAAAAATTAATTTTTACAGTGTTGAACTATCTAATATCGAAATTGCTCGGCGGCGTTACCTTAGTATGAAAGAGATTGAGGACATTATCGATGGGTGGAGTGATAGCGAAGAAGAAATTTCTAAAGTGGTCTGATGTCCTCCAGATAAGGTTGATGTGGTAACCGATGAAGAAATTATTGATGAAGACGAAATACCAACAGAAGATCCTTGTCCGTTGCAAGAAGTGACTGGTTATGTTGAAATGGAGTTCAATTCAAAAACAGAAGACTTTGCGGCACCCGATTTCAATACTGGTTTGTCATGTTCTGGCGAACCATCAGCTAGTATATCCGCAGACCCATCATCATTTGAAGCTGGAGTAACATTCAAACCACTTGAACAGTTTGGATATCCAAAATGGAAACGAAGTAAGCGTTGCATAAACTACAATAGGGCACCAAATCATGCACCACTTGATGAAATGGTAAAAGATTTGGCCACCAAGCTAGAACATTTGAGTTCATTTGAACTATTCGAACAATTTTTTGATAGCGAAGTGATTGACCATATATATACCGAAACAATTAGATATGGAAATGATTCGAATACTCAGAATGTATGTTCAGTTGCTGAGCTAAAACGATTTATAAGAATCTTGTTGCTCTCAGGGTACCACACACTTCCATCTATTGAGGATTACTGGAAAAGCAACCCATCGTTAGGGGTACCAATTGTAAAACAAGCGATGTCTCGGTCAAAATTCAAAACAATAAAACGTTATTTTCATCTTAGTGACAACAAAGTCTTGAACGTGAATGATAAATTCGCAAAACTTACACCAATTTTCAGTCTACTCATCAAAAAAGTTTATGCAATACAGCATATTTAGCCCAAAATTGTTGCGACACTCGTGTAAAATGTATGTTCGAAGCAAGCCAATCAGGTTTCGGTATAAGTTGTGGTGTTTGTGCTCTTCCGAGGGGTACCTCTACAATTTTATACCTTACACTGGTGCAACGGGAATTCACAATAAACAAATTGGCCTAGGAGCTGACATAGTTTTACGGCTGCTAAATGTTGTGTCGTACCCAACCAGACATGAAATTTATTTTGATAATTTTTTTACTTCATACTATTTAATGTGCCTCCTTTCAAAGCGAAATTTTTTCGCAACAGGTACTGTTCGAGCAAATCGATTAAGGGGGCTGTTTTAAAAACAGGAAAAGAACTATCAAAGGGATCGACGAATTTTGTTTTCGACGCAAAAAACAGGCTTCTTTTTGTCCGGTGGAGTGACAATAAGGAAGGGACAATGTGTACCAATCACGATGCCCTCGAACCGATGGTAAACGCGCGTCGATACAATTTACAAGAAAGGAAATATGTAACGATTCCGCAAGCGAAAGTTATTTCCAACTACAACTAGTGGATGGGTGGTGAAGATTTACACGACAACGCGGTTTCCAATTACCGCGTTTCAATTCGTGGGAAAAAATGGTGATGGCCGCTATGGCTTAGTGGACTGGACAGCTCGGTTGTAAATGATTGGAAATTACATTGCGTTATCTCTAAGGAACTTAAAGTAAAGCCAACGTCCCAAAAAGACTTTAGAGTACAAGTGACCGAAAAACTCTTACTAACTTCGGAGTCCATCCCAGAAAAAGATGAAAGTGACACAGAGGCTAGATGTGCAAAGCGGCCACGAAATCTACCGCACGTCTCTGGAGAGCACGTCGTCGCTAAAGATCCAGACCTTAAAGCTAGACGCTGAAAACTGTGCCACAAAAATACAATTTTTATATGTTTTAAGTGTAATGTGCATTTGCATACTAAATGCTTTGCCAATTTTCATAAAAAATGATATTTTTTGTATACTTATTGAAATATTTTTAACTTTAACGTACTGTTTGTAATGTGCACTTACCAATGAAATACTTTATAGCTCATTATTTAAATAAACTTAGATTTTTTTACAAAAAGAAACTATTTAATAAAACTCTTGTTTTTTTTAATTTGTATATAACATTTGGCCAATGGTCGATTTATCGACCATCACTTTTCTGGGAAAATGAAAATCGTAAAAAATTTTTTTCCCCAGATTTTTAATGCGGAGGGTACCACAAGATTCATACACAAAGGACGTAAAAAAAAATTAACGAACTCTGGTACCAGACGGAAATGGGTATACTAAATAGTTCATCCACTTTTATTTCACCCACTTTTATTTCACTTTTAGGTCATAGTAGAAATTTTCTTTTTAGGTTATTATTTACCATGAATACTGAGCTGAATGCCTTTCAATTAGAAATGTTTATAAAATATACTGACTCAGAGAACAAGCTCGTATATCAAACGTACCTTCCTTTAAAACCTGTTGTTCCCGAACAGTTTCCAAATCGATTGTTCTATAAAGAATTTATCTTTCCAGAAGAAATAATTTTTTGTTTACCTAGAAGTGTGAATTGAATAGATTCGTTAATTCTCGTAATCATTTTATACAGCCCTTGACAACATTGCCCTAGCTTTGATAATAAACTTTTAGATTCCAGTTTGTAAAACCAGATTAACTAATCTTTTTTGAATCCTTTTTTATGTCAATGTGTTCGTATGTCATTTCGGACCTTCGGTTTATTGCGCTTGAATATGTTATGCCTTTCAGTGTCTGTTGACTTCCACAACCATCAACTTTTTATTAACAACCTCTTCTTCAATTCACAGCAAACTTCTGTTTCTAACAACAGTTGTTGGATGCCTAAATATAATTCGCCTGATGATTGGCTTTTCGGTTCTGAATTTAAATTGTTGTTGTAGCTCGCTTAATATCAAAAACGAAACATTCTATTTCTTGTTCAACAATATCCGCTGACAGTACTTCACGACAGAACTAAGTTTTACCAATTTATATAGCCATTCCCTTTTTTCTGTTAATTTTTATACTTTCACTGGTTGCTGTTTGTAATTTTAATCGTTTTATTCAATGAATTTCATCGTTTACTAAATCATCTCTAACAATCATCCGCATTGCTCTTGTATTAAAAGCCAAAAATATCTCTAGCCAATCGTGGAACGCAAATGGATATCATGTCAGATTTGGTTTGAAAAGTAAGGTTTCTGTTCTTATTGATTTACTCATTTAATACCTCTTTCTCTGGTCAATCATAATCTTTTCTTCTCCTCCAATACATCACTGATTGTATCTCTGCTACCTCAAGTTTCAATTTCCCAGCTATGAGAGTTCAAATGGAGCAACAATTTGAAATGACTGATCAAAGGTTCTTAATTAATGCCGGTGCTATTCAAATTTTATTAAGTGAATTTACAATTTGAATAGCACCGCCATTAATTAATTAAATTAAAGCCTCATAAAATAAAAGCTCTACAATTTGAGATCTGCTCGCGTATTTATTCCCAATTCACCTGCTTGTATAGAATATCATAGGAATTTTCTTGTTTTAAGTGTTGTTGAGTCTTCCACTACCTGTAGTGTAAGTTGGTCCATATCATCGATAAAATCAACATAAGAGAAAGCTCCAGAGTTACGTAAATTGTTCATTATTTTAATTGACCAATTTTATGAATATGAGCAGTTGACTGTAACGATGGCAACATTTATTTCGAATTGTGACTTGTAAGGACAAATTATACAATTAACGTGTTTTGTCAGGTAAATTTTTCATCTTTATAACCTCACTATTATATTGGCAAAATTTGGTAATTTACTCAGCAATTGTGTCGAAACTGGACTGTTTAAAAAATTTAAAGATAAAAGTTAAGAAAAAAAGCTTTATCAACCATATAGGATAAATGCAAATGCAATGATAAATGAAAATGGCCGAAACAAAGCCAACGCAAGGTTATTCTACGAATAGTAAAATACGTTCATTCATTGAAACCGGTATATCGATTGTCAAAACTATGAAATATTTCTATGTCAGAGATGTTGACCACATATCGACCAAAACTTAAACGTCTGTTAGCACTAGTTAAAACTTCTATCGAACTGCATATGGTGATACCCCAATTATATAGACATGTTCCAGAAGGAATACAATCAAATACGGTGGCTATCTAAACCATCTACCAAAACATGACTATAACGCAAATCAACAATGGAGATCAACAAGTGAAGGCGCACATTGGCCTATAAATAGTACAAACATTACATGTTAGTTACGAAATGAACTCCAAATCAGATCAGCTCAGAAATGTGATTTTCGATTTCCGCATATGTTTAAGAGAATGTAATGTAATGTCTCCTAACCATGGCAATGTGAATCGTGAAAGGCAGTGATTGAATGGGTTTACTGTATGCAACAGGTTATAGTAGTGGCCAAAATTAAAACGTTCAAATTTAGCCGGAGGAATAAATATTTGGTTTCACTTTAACACTTTTTGATGTGCGATGATCAAAATTTTCATTCACAGGTACACATAAAATGAAAATACCTGTATTTATATAAATATTCCCACCTTCAGAATTTTCACTGTGTTTATAGATTAAGACGTGTGGTTGGTCATAACTAACAGCATCATCGTATACGAACACACCAAAATATTTTTATCCGACACTCAATCTATAAAAACTTGCAAATTTAAATTTTTTATATTATATTCGGATGTTGAACATTTATCAAAAAAATCAATCAACAATATTGAAAATATGTTGGCAATAATTTTTGTGTTTTATTTACTAAAAATTGCACAAAAATTTGGTTAAATAAATACTTTGCTTGATATAAACCAGAGTTTTCTTTATGTACGAACTCGATCGATATTTAAAATGGAAACGTTTCTGTCCAAATCGGATATATTTTGACTGTCTTCAATTATCTGGACATATTCGGGTCACACAAAATTTTATATATATGTACAAGTCAGAATATACAAAGGATCGTAAAATGGGTGCGCTGAGTTAATGTAAAATTCTGGAAAATGTATTTTTATAATTTAGGTCGAATGCCAGTCCCATTATATGATGTTGGCGTTAAAATATTCTGTTAATTAACTACAAATAGCAGTTCTAGTCATTGTTTATATGAACCGACCTACCTAATTGGATTTCCGCGAATCGGTATGGTTCGAACAGCTGTCATCGTTGAAGAATTCTTAGTATTGTTTGTGGTAGCAAATTTTGACGTATCCTACGACCTGATTAGTCAAAATACAGTCAACATTTTCCAGGTTTACTAAGACTTATGATGTCAACTTTCAACACCTAACTGCCGCAGAACACTATCGAATCATATACATTACGAAATAGAAATTGTTTCTACTTCAACTGGTTCCAGCCACTGAGACTGTTCAGTTGGCCGATAACTGTACATGACTCAGTATTGTGATGGGAGAAGTTTCAAATACTAGACATTTCCAACAGTAGACACTATTATACACCAACTGACAGTTACTGTGCTTATAGTTTCTAGTTAAGAAATGGTAGATTCTAGCCGTTAAGACACATCAGTCCAAATTCAAAATGATGAGTTGCCAAAATGTCAAAATTATGCGTCAAAATTGCCGATATGAACCGATAAAACTATACAGATCTAGTCAAATCATTGACTTAGAATGATTTCATTAAATTACATATGAGCATCACTTTGGAGACCACATCTTTTTGCGTAAACTCAATGAACATTCATACCTCACCGGTGTCAAGAAAATAATTAAGGAGCCATGACTTAGTGATGTTCCACACTTCCACACATTTGGAATCACTCAAATACATGTACTATAGGTTTTAAAGTATGGCAAACAACTCAATTGCAACTGATTATTCAAAGAAAAGGACAAACAATCTGAGTCGTAGCCTGGTGATGAAGACTAAAAATCGAATAGAGCCAAACTTCCATCGTCAGGCGTTTGACAAAGTCAACATACCAAATGAATTCAATCGAAAGCTTTGGATCAAGATCAATAAAACGATCGGAGGGCAGGAACATGTAGGGAACCCGAAAATCAACAATGTTGGTGCTGAAGGGTTCCAGGAAAAAGCTATAAGCGGTTCAACGACGTCATCAACAGAATTTTGAAACGCCCACAGACAAAGATGGAAGAAATATTTATACAAAGGTAGGCTCTGTACCAAAGAGGAGAGAACTAAGCTTGGTATAGTGTAACGAATACGCCTAGTTATCAACAATGTATATGTCATTGCAGAGTTTGAGTGGTTATAGTACGCAGTACAGGTAGTAGGGTCAAAACAGAAGCTGGTTCGAATTCAACCCGAAGACCAAGCAATATTCTAATGATTGAGTCGCAAGAGGCTTATCTCTAGTGTAAGAAATAAATAAAATTGTACGTCTGACTAAAATTTGATCGTTTTAATTTTGATCAGTGTCTGAGGCGTCAATAATCCGAATACGTACTGTAAAGAGTCGTAGCATTATTCCGACTAAGCCTTGCCGGTAAGAAGCTAACAATATTTTTATAACATCCAACTAACGTTGGATGTTATAAAAATATAACGTTAGTGTACGATAAGATTAAAAAGCAAGTAGAAAGCTTTTGGGTATTTATTTAAACACCAAACATTAGTAGCTCCCGAAACAAAAATATTCCGTTTGCATTTATCATCATAAAAAAAGTTTAATAATATCGAAATAAAACGGTCAACATTGCCGCAATTAAACGAAACAAGACACAAACATACGTCAGCATAAAATTTAAAATCATAAATAATGGAAAAAGCCCATTACAGTGACAATGGTGCGAGCACATATATATACAAGTATATAGGCCCCGTTCAAATATGCCCCTCGCACAACATACATACATATAATATTATCATATTTCAGCCAGTTTTATGTTACATATTTTTTTATGTCGGCCACAAAAATAAACAACATGATTCATTATCTCAAACACTACTACATATATATTTAGGCATATAAGGGGGTGGTGGATACAAAAACAAAAAACAACAAGCAACATAAAATAAAAGCGAAAGTAAAAAGCTTACATTTCAAATAAATCCCAAACGAAACAAAAAAGCTTAACATTTTAACATTTTACCAACTTTTTTTTTGGTTATTTTCGTTTCAAGTGGTAATTTTAGTTTCGTATTTAATTTATATATCTGTGCTAAGATGTTCTAATGTATATATATAAATGTTCGCTTATCACATATAACTATATATATACATGTAGCGAACATTCACACACACACACAAAACGATGTTGATTTTGAGATCTTAAAAGTGAAGTGAAAAACAAAAGTAATTTTAACAATTAATTCCACTTGTTTTAATCCCCAGGCCAAAATGAAACAAACGTCGAGATATATTAATTAACGACGATATACGAAACGGGGCATCGAAAATAATCGGAAAATGTATTTCAATTATAGATTTTTCATTTTTCCAATTGAGTGATAATTGTTTATTCAACTCGCTATATAAAATTATTACTCATCCCATCGTCGTCTATACTATGTATACTCACACAAAACAAAAACGCTTTTCCCGTTCGAAATTAATTTTATGTATTTTCAGCCTTTTTCCACCTGTGGTTTTGTTGTTGTAAAACGTACCTTTGTGCGCGCTGATAATAATTCTATCGATTTTTGTTATTTTTTTTTGTAAACTCGATGATTGTTCAATGGTGCGAGCTTTTTTTAAATTATAACAGCAAATATGAAAAGGCTGTGATCAAATTAACAAAACATTCAAATTGTGACCTAGTTTCCAGTTCATTAATTTAACATTTTTATTTGCATTTTTACGCTACACATTTTATATCATGAATTGCAATTTTATTGGATTGTAAATTATCACTAACTTACTGACTCGGAATGTCAGCACAAACATCTGGTGTCCGATCAAATTATTAATCCCGAATGATTGAACTATATAAAGCTTATGACTATTTTATAACTCAATAAAACAATGAGCTTTGAACACGGCATGAGTTATAGATCAATATAACTTAAAGCTCTAATTTTGGCACCTGAGTGATGGCATTCAAAACCATGATCAAATCATAAATTAAACTAAAAAAGCAACCAAGGACAAATATCTAGTGTAATTATACAAGGAATGATTGAACCATGTAAAGCTCGTCAGAATTTTATTTATGGGTTCATGTAGAAAAAAGCTGCAAATTTACGAGTAGGAATGCATAGAACACTGTGACGTGCAAGCTGTTTGTATAACTCAATATAACAACGTCAAAGCTCATATTTATGAATTCTAGATCGATACAACTTAAAGCTCTGTGTAATTTTACCATACATAATGGTATACGTTTCGGATTGACTCGACTTAAAACTCAGGTATAAATATAGCAGTTTTCATGTTAGCCTAAGCTGAAGTTCGAAGTGGATAAATAACATGCCCCACTTGAGCATTTAAGGGTGGCCTCAGCACAGAACCAAGAACCAAAGTTGTTCAATTGCATTTAGACACAAAGATCGTATCGAAATTTCTTTCATAGTTGAAATGCATTTACCGATTGGATCAGGGTTTTAGGAAACAATGAGCTGTCTGTGATATTCCGCGTGCTGGAAGACTTCGCGCTGTTTGAAAAATGTGAACATTGCTCAATTGCAAACAAATATTGAGAAAATTCACGAAACATCCACCAGGCGGCGATCTCTCAGCAGTTGGGGATATCTAGGCGCCAATAGTTCTTCATAGGTTACATGTCCCCCCATAAAAGATTCAATTGATTCACGAGCTTAAACCAAACAACGTTTCATTCAGAAACTCATGAATGATGAGACCCATTTTCACCTGAATGGTCACGTGAATAAACAAAATTGTGGAATATGGAGCACCCAAAATCCAAGAATAATTGTTGACGATCAAATGCTGTACCTATTACTTCAGAAAGAATCATTGAATGAATGACATTCAATACCGAGCAATGATTGAAAATTTCCTAAGGCAATAGATAGAAATCTAGAATTGTAGTTCTAACAAGAAGGTATCACAACCCACACAAGTCGTCCAACTATAAGTCTACCGAGCGAAATTTTAAGCGATCAAATAATATCGGAATAATCCCTCACAGAGACCTAAAATTCTAAATAATTTATCGAAAATGACAGGAGCACGTCAGATCGAAGCAAACAATGGGCACCATTTGAAATTTATTTTCTTCAAAACACATTGTAAACATATTTCAAACTTAACAGATAGCGAGTACACTTTATCGATTATGTTTTGAGTGCTTATCCAGAGTCATTGATACAGCAATCTTGCAAGGAACACCTTTTGAAAGGAGAAGAGGACGCTATCGTGGATGATGTTCCATGGCGTAGAGATCATACATCTTCGAATTATTTTCAAGTGTATGAAGAGCTGGCTTGTGTTGTGACCGAAACTGAAGGAGAGCCTATTTCACCAGGGAGGAAAAGTAGGAATAATGCATAAACTATGATCAAATTGACAGTAAATATCGTATCAGTATAAAACTAGAACAAGGTTATATGTACTTTGACAACTAAAAGCTTAGGGATAGGCATACCGATTTCAGTGGTGGCTCAAAATTGCAAGAGGGTTCATAAACCAAACTTAATAATTAACTTATGTCGTACCATTGAAAAACTGAAAGCACGGACTTTTATTTGCGATACAAGAATGTACGTTTGAGATAGACACGACTAAAACCTCGATGGTATCTCTTTTCCGTCCTTGGCATCCCGAAATCTTCCTCTTAAGTAAAGAGCTTTTAACCACTTGCACACCAAAAATTGTAGATTTGTGTCTAGGTTAATAGCTGGGACATCATTGTGACCTTTTAAAGATTCCATGTATGCCACCAGAGATATGTTTTCTAGAGAAGCCGGAAGCACTCCTTAGTTATTAGGCTTGGCTCCACTTTTGAATTTAGGGAAGTCCCACGAATGGTGGAGAAAAATGGTGTCCATCTGTGCAGAGATCCATATTGCACAGATAAGGCTACTTGATCCTGAGGGCGCCTGGTATCCATATAAACTGTTTAAGACTGAGCAAGTTTCTAAAGATACAACGGCACGGTAGAAGAAAACTTTCAAAATCAGTTAATTGAGTGTCAAGTAAATGTCAAACTTAAACTTTGAGCTTATACGATAACGAGGTTAAAGTTGAACAGTTGAGTCTGAAATAAAACTCTAAACTTCAAAATAAATTGAGGAAGTAAACATTTTTACCAGAACAAATTTATTACATTATTTATTACACCTACTTGTCGTTTATATCGGGACCGAACTTGTTAAAGAAAGAGAACTTGTTCTGTACCCTTTGCAAAAGGTCAGACAAGCTTACCAACTAATCCTGCGGAGTACATTGGTTATCACAAAAAATTATTGGGACGAACTGGCTAAACAATCATAAGGGAATGTTCTTTAGTGCAGGAGATACTTCATCTCCATGAACAGTGTTCAGGTTCCGTTGGTCTCAAAATCAACAAATATCTGAGTCCCAAACCAAATATCTGATCACTGGTTGGAAAGACCAAAACGAAATAGATTTCAGTAGTGGTAAACACACGTTTGAAGAAGTGATGAGATTCGAGTACCCAGAAACCTTCACTATAAGTCGATAAAAAGTTCGAACCCACAGCATAATAAAGTTAGAATGGTCGAGATTGCAACTGTATCACGTACCATTCATAATGTTAGGCGCAAAAAATAGCTTTGAAAGGTGTGGCAAAATATCGACTTTTGACATGAGAACAAACTTAGCTAAGACGATGGAAATACCTTCATGCAATATACATATAACTAGACTAATAGCGTCCTTCCAGCAATAAAACAAACATCATTTCCAATCACATAATACTTAGCTACTGCAATTATTATTTTCCCAACGGAACGCAAATGGAATTGATCAATTACCGTTCAATCATATACCAAAAGTAAACCACCCACCGTCGATTGTAAATCAAATATTTACTGTACACATTATACATTAAACATATATTTCAACATATATTAGACAAACATATATCTCATTAAAATATAATAAATAATTGATTCATTCAATTACACAAAAAAAAGTATATTTTTTGGAAGCTACATAAATAAATAAGCACAAAGCTCTTTAAGTAAACATAAAAAAAAACTTTATTAAAATATTCCGCTCTATTAAATTTGTATTCGTAGTGCTTTATAATATTCTTGCAACCCTTTTTTACCCCTTTTGAATTTTTACAACCCCCCTCCCCTCCCATTTAGTACGGTATATAGATGAGAATAAGGTTATAATAACATATATCACAATGTCGTGAAAGCTTTCTTTTTATATTATGTTTTATGCTTTTTTATGATGTATGTTGTATTGTTTAATAATTTATTATAAATAAGTCACAAATTGTGCGATGGCAAATACTTTAATATAATAAACTATGTATGTACAGTGGGCGAAACAAGTTGTAATGTGATGCGGTGGTGAACTCAAATATAATGTGCGGCTGTGTATGTGAAAATACTTAACCGATGCAGATAAGTTTTGAAGATGGTTTACAGCACAACCCATCTTTCCGTGACTGTATGTATACCTTATGTATACCTCAAGTAGGTACATATTTGCATATCGATGAAATAATATAATTATGCATTCGATAATGTTTAACAAGGCGCATAAATTCCTTGTAATATTTACACAACCGATGAAGTAAAATCGTTTCGTTCAGCAATAATTAGAGTTTTCATCTATTATATTTACCTAGAAAGAGAAAAACAAATGAAAATCAATAAAGGTTGGAATTTATATAAGATTTGCTTAGAATCGAGTTTTACATAATGGACGGTTTGATAAGATGTGATGAGGTGAAGTAAAAATCAACCATATATTCTAGAACTATACGGCTTCAAGCCAAGACTGGATTTTATCCTAGATGGTTATTTGAAAAGAAAATGTTGAAGTAAAACCAACACAACCCCTGTTTATTATTTCTGTCTAGTGGCAAGTACTCGATTTATACATCCCCAACGCAACAAAAATCAGATGACAAGGGCGATTTTCGATAGTAAACACTTCAAAATATGACTTAAGAACATCGAGTTCTCAACCACACCAAATGCCTACATATTAAATCGACCGGATCTGATCCATTGCGTGAAGTTGTGCTAAAATGTACTTCCGCAGCAATATAATGGAAAATTTTAAGCATTGTTCAAAAAGTGCTCTCACGTTATTGGTATTGATAACTCCAGCCCCTCGCTATCGTTCTGGAACCAATAAACTGGATATTACTAATAAGCTTAAAGCTTAAAGCTCAAAGCCGGAAATAAAATGATAAAAGCTAATGCAGCTTTTATGCTTAAAATACCTAACAACGGAGAAACCTGAAAAAATGCAACATGTCTCATGAAAGATAAAAGGCAGTCGATGTATGACGTGTTGAACAACCTGGATGAGATTTTAAAAATTACCTACGAGATTTGAAAAGCCTGATTTTGCCAAGGTAAAACGACGCCAATCGGCCAGTAGATTTGAAGTGAAAAATAGGCGAGAGGAGGCTAAATAAATGAAAAAGTTTAACTATTGGTGATTTTTTCTTTTTTTTTAACTATTGGTTGTTAGCCTTAAATCAAACAGGTTGGTAGAAAGGTTTTGGGTTGCTCGCTTCAGTGCCCGCGACCCTCCGTCCCCCCCACTCTTGGCTCATTATTCTTTATCAGGGGGTTCTTGTGATGTGTTGTACTATCTGTACCGTGTTTGTGCCATCTAACCGTTGGTGTTTGTGGGTAGTGGGTGGTAATTCGTCCAGCCACCAATATTTGGCTTTGTATGTTCTTCTTCGGTTATCTATGATTACATTAGAAAAATTATATCGGTTATGTAAATTATGCTCATCTGGGTTCCCGAATATATCAGCATTAAATCCTGTTTCGTTCTGCCTTCGTTACTAGATGGTATATCAACGGATATCTTGTCTGTGGCTCGTCTATATATCCCACTTTATCAAGGTATGCGAAAGTCTCCGGTGCAGGGTTGTTCTGTCGTTCGCACCTCAGTTTATTGATGCGATCGTCGGTAAAGTAAGGAGCAAATATTAACGAGTTTTCCGGACCAAATCCAGTATGTGTAGGTCATTTCGATCTTCTGCTACTTATTATATTGCTGTTGGTTTGAGATGTACTATCTATAATTTGATGTGACTGAGCGGAATATTCCATTTAGGACAACCGTATATCAATATAGGTCTTACCAAAGATTTATAGCATATTTGTTTTACTTTAGTGTCGATTTCCGGTGTGCAGAACATTCTTTTATTTGAGTAGAAGATTTTTTTGGCCTTGGCTATCAGTCTGTCTAGCTCTATCCCTAGATATTTAACTTATGGCTTTTGCTCACATGTCGTACCAGCTATTTGGATTTGGAATTTCTTCCAATTGTGTTGCGTGTCTCCGTGTGCCAGCTGGTAAGGTTTTCTAAACAGGATAGTCCCACATTTCGTGAGATTGATTTTTATCCGCCATGTGATCAAATAATCCATTGTAAATTCTACTGCCGCTTGTATATTTTGTATGATGCTTTTGATTTTGTTATGTTTGCCGTAAATCACTAAGATATCTGCGTACACTATTGTTTGTATCTCGGGTTTTTTATTGATGCTTGCTGCAACCTGTTATATATACTGAATGTGTTGTCCGATAATTCCTTGCCGTTCGTTGTCTTGAATTTCCGGTGGTACAATAATTCATATAATATTTATAATGTCTGAATTGAACTTCATCTCTAACATTTTATATAGCAATCCGTCTAGCCACACTTATTCGAATGCCTTCTCCATGTCGATTAACACTGCTCCTGTTGCCCGTTTTTGGTTCAAATTTTTTCACAAGTCTGAAATCAGTTTAGTTATTGCATGTATAGTTGAGTGTCCATATCTGAAGCCCAATTGATTGTCTGGAATGAGCCTGTTATCGGGAGTGTATGGTCTTAAGATCGCTGTCATATGTATGTGCCTTTATTTTTCCTCTGTCTATCGCATGAATGTAGGGCTATCCGGTATGTACATATTATGTACACGAAAAAAGTGTATAAATTATCCAAGGATTCCACCCAGCTGTATGTTGACAGGACCTGCAATATTTCGAGTGTATCGCAATAGGCCCATATGTATATGGCCAACTTGTTCAACCTATGTTATAAAAATCATGTCGCGATCGATCTTTCAATGGACGGTTGGGCATGACATAAATTTGAAATCACATGGAAACGTTTAAAACTCGTATGGTTTCTTGGTACAACAAAAACTGGGACTTGGATTATGCTTGGATTTGCCCTCCAATCTCATTTATTGTGAGTCCTCACTTTTTGATTATAGCGTGGCGAAATAAAATCGATCTTATTGGTCAATTTACGATAAGTTACACGGTTTTCTGGGATGATTTGAAACATTCTGGGATGGGATGAAATTAGTGTTACCTGATGAACATTTAATTATTTAGTTGGATGAAATCCTGCGATAACTTAACACACATGGAAACTAAGACTACACCGGAATGTTCCGAATATACTTAATAAAGATAAGCTTTCGCTCTCAAGGCACTGCAACTGTACAATAACTATGGAACAATTACTGGGACACGTCGTCAATATTAACTTAGACTTCACCATAATTACGATTGATGCTCGTAATAAAGGGTTTTACCGAGTAAAAATGAACGAGCATCGTAACTTTCAAAAAAGGGAAAATAAATAGTTTGTGGCATAGTAAGTCAACTTCAAGTTCCAAAGCTCATACACCTTTACTAATTATTATTGCAAAACATCGTTACCGTTTGATAATTGTGCGGAACTACCCGAACCGAGCCTCTCAAAGATTTTTGCTGTATAATGTGAGCTCATAAAAATCCTAATCTTACGATTTCGTATATTCGAGAGACGGGAGGGGATAAAGTAGAGTAAGTCGAACTATATGTTTTGTATCTTGAATGGTAACCTACTGTCCGAAGCGAACCAGCACCCAAAAGGGTAGTTTATTTAAGGGAAGCTTATTTTTTAAAAATGTGGGTTATATTAAAGTCATTATGGAAGTGCTGCCCATGAATAATGAGCACTCCACACAATCAAAAGCTTGGTGTCCCAAAATTATGAATATATACTGAAATCGTCCATAACTAAACTGTGCATACAACCTTCCTCGCTACCCAGTGATCGCGAGAAATGATTTCACTGGGACTACTATTGTTTGAAAATGCGGATTAGATTAAAAAAAGCAATCCTGAAACAAAACAGAATAGGAAGGAGATAATGAACCCTTTAGTTAAATATCTACTACTGATTGGCTGCTACAACATACACACATGCTGCTATGTATCAAGTCAAGCAAAATAAGACAAGTATATCGTTTGAGTGAACAGGGTAACCATAGTGAACACGATGCCGTATGCATTCTTAAGTGCAGAAAGATGCTGCGGACGGTATAAAATTGTGCTAAGGTCGTATATATTGGCAAAAGAGGAGGTTAAATATTGGCCTTAGCCTGAGTACTCATTCATCAGTTGAGATTCAAGTATATTTCACACTTAACTAAGTGTGAGTATATGACAGCCGCTAAGTACATTATAATGATTGATCTTGTATATATTGCGACGAATAGTGAAAAAATTATTTCATCTGCCAACAAAAAATATGCAAAATATGTCGAATCGTGCCAAAAAGCTAGTGCAAAGCAATATTGGACGCAATGGCGATTCGATTGCCGAATATGTGTATATTCCGGTCCCAAAATATAAATCGATCTAGAAAATCATTTCCGGTGCCAGAATGGTTATAAATTATGTATACATATATAAATGGTATGATTGGTGGTGGGACGTGCGAGACTCGCAATGATAGATTTTGTATTAATAATAGAAATTATTTATGAATGAAGAAAATTGATGAAACATCGGAAATCTCGAATTTCTTCTTTATTCTTTTGTTTGTTTTGTTGTATTTTCCTTTTATTATTTTTCACTTTGATAAAAATCAAAAAAAAAATGAAAATCGCTTTGTGTGATCGCGCTCCGTCTCATTTGTAAATAAACGTGGAACACGAGTTCAATGATGTCATGAAAAAAAGTAAACATTTTCCTGCGATGGTAGGGCTGGCCAAAAATAAACGATTGTGTTTGCAGAGCTGCGAAACGTTCTATACACGTAACCATACTCTATATATTATGTACTTGGTTTCCGATAAACAAACAAACAATTTGGTGTAATATAAAACAAATTGAGTTTTCCACTTTTGTTTTGCTTGTTGGTAACCCAATAGCTTGATGACTTCATGACTAATAATCCATTAAGGCAAAAGAAAAAATTTAGATGAAACAAAATACCATTTCACTTAAATTATTATAATTATTTGATGGAGAAAAACAAATACTAGATAAAATGGAAAATTTGAAAATTCCTGTTATTTGGAATAAAAAAAATGAAAATATCCTTTTCAAGAACCTTCTCAAATGTCATTAAAGAAATCAGTTGGAAAATAAAATATATAATTTTCGTGCGTAGGTAGTATCGGTATAAAATCCCATACTCGAGTATACACACCGAATTCGTTCTGACCAAATTTTCCATCCATTACAAAAGTAAAATGTCATAACAGATGTTACAGTATAGAAAAAAAATTAGATTTATGTGGAAAATTATTTTCCGATATATTGTTTATGTTAACGAGACTATATACGTACACATATATATATACACACATATGGTTGTATGCAGAACGTGTATATTTATTGAGCTTGAAGTAAAAATTATGAAAATGGATTTTGTGATTTTTATTTATTTAAACATAAAATACATAAACGAATGTTTTACATACATGAAATGCCAGTGTTACACAAGGTAACAATGTTTTTATTAGAAGAAGATTAATGGCTTTTATGGTTTGACATTATTATCCCGTATTATATAGAATAGAACTAAATATATATATATATATATATATATATATATATATATATATATATATATATATATATATATATATATATATCAAGATTAACTTTAAGACTATATATACATTATTATTATATATAAAGATGGATTTGACTAGTGAAATGTGTTTGACATTTCTCGTTTTTGCTAACGAGGGTAGGTGGAATAATTACGGAACATCGTTTATCTTAATATGATTTTTGTGTAACGACGCACGTGTTATTAATTTGACTTGCTCAATATCGTTAAAATTGTATAAGTAGAATTTTTTTTTTGGTGGGGACGATCCATCCCTAAGTGATGTTTTCGAAGCCCGGCCTTCACCAAAACATTAATGATATACAAACCTAGAGTTACTAATAATGGGATAGAAATTAGTAGCTGGACTTTAAAATAAGTTTATCGATGTGTTTTCTCAGTATAACGGGTGGGCCATCTATCGAATTAAATTTGAACTACCGGTATTTAAAATCTGCCAACACATGTGTCATTCTATTCTGTCACAAAATTCAGTATATAATCTTTCGAGCCCTGTGGGTGGGGGCAACCATGTTTCGTTAATATTTGGAACGAAACATGAGATCCATAGAATACCACCACAGTATCCAGAGCTTGTCATAGGAGGCAACTAAATCTGGTTGGATCGCTGGGCTGACGACCCGCATCCGTAAAAAACAATTACAGTTAAAAATGTCAACAAAAACAAACAAATCGGATACCACCTAAATAACAATGACCGCCCGCTTAAGTACCCGGACACTAGATGGAAGATCAGCACGTGGAACTCATAGCGCTTCAAGAAACTCGATGGCCTATAATTGGAATCCATGTGTCCCAAGGCTATACGTTGCTACACAGTGGAGATGACCTCGGAAATCTAGGAGTTCGCTTTCTCATTGGGCCACAGGTAAAAAGGCTGTCTTGAACTTCCAAGCAGTCGATAATCGAATGTGTAAGCTTCGCGAATGTGTACATGCGCCCACTGATGTGAGCCAACCCCAAGATAAAGACTCATTTTACAGTAATTTGGATAATCTGATGGGCTCTATACCTGAGCACGATATCAGATTGGTGATTGGTGACTTTAATGCTAGAGCTGGCAGAAATCAGACCGACTTATGTAATAATATAGGTCCGTACTCCCGACACGAAACTGCGACCGAAAATGGGGAAAGACTGATGTATTTTGCGATCGCACATGATCTCCAAGTGGCAAGTACATTCTTTCCCCAAAAAATCATCCATTTGGAAACATGGACACACCCACGGAAAACATCCCGAAGCCAAATTGAACATGTGTTAATTTCAAAAGACCGGGCTCGGGTTGTCCAAGACGTGAGATCGTATCGGTCGACAACAAAATTCGTAGGCAGTGACCATTTCATGGTTGCATGAAATTTTCGTACAAGTCAAGGAGAACAGGAGAATACAAAACGCGATTCTCCTGTGAAGGTCTGATAAATGAAGAAACGCAACGAAAATATCAAGATCTTGTCAGCAATAGCATTTTACGATCCAATTTCCAATCTGATGATGTGAACAGTGTCTGGAAAGTATTGAAAACCTCGGTTGTCGATGCTGCCCAGCACACTCTCGGTATAGTGAAAACTAAGCCCAAAAATGATTGGTTTGATGAGGAGTGTCGTTTTGCTGTTGAGCAACGCAAAATAGCCCACAATGAAGCGCAGACTCGGTTTACAATTGCAAGGAAAAACAAAGCCGCTGGCAATCATCCTCTACGTCCACTTCTGAAATCAAAATATCTTGCAAATACGGATAAGCTGAAACTGTACAGAGTGTTGATCAGACCCGTTGTCATGTATGGATGTGAGAGTTGGACCTTGACGGATGAGTAGGAAAGATGGCTTCTTACATTCCAGAGAAGAATCATGCGTGTAATATATGGCCCAAAACGCGACGTTGGTGGCACATACCGAGTTCTATTCAATCACGAGATCAGGAATTTAATGCAAATTCCTGATATCGGGCATGAAATCAAAGGACAGCGAATACGCTGGCTCGGTCACGTTCTTCGTGCTGATCCGAAACGAATGATACAACGATCTTTAAAGGGAGAACCGCCTTTCGGTGGGCGAAGAGGTCACTGTCGGTGACGATGGCTCCACGGCGTAGAGAGCGATCTGGCATCTTCTGGTTGCTTGCAACTGTATGAAGATCTGGCTCGTGATCGAAACCGATGGAGTCAGATTGTTGACACGGTACGAGCCAATAATTGCCTGTAAAAACCGTTAAAAAAAAATATAATATTCACTGGACGAAATCAATCGATCGTTGATTTATTGGAAATTTATTTAAAAAAAAAATGATGTCGATTTTGCCAAAAAAATCTTTTCGAATGAACCTTTTTCATCTTGTTGGGTACGTTAATAAGCAAAATAACCGTATTTGAGAAGCCAATGCACCCATTACGAGTGACTGTTTGGTACGGCTTGTGGAGCGGACGGATTATTGGTCCATATCTCTTTGAAAATGAGGACAACGCAACCATTACGATCAATGGAGACACACATCGCCCCATTAAACCGATTGTTATGCGCCCGCTCTTTATAGTATTGGTGTGAACGACGTTTGGTATCAACATGATGGTAGTATCGATGATTTAACACCATTGGACTTTTTTCTGTTGGGCGCCGTTAAGACAAGTCTTATGCCAACAAACCAAAGACAATTGAGCGATGAATTCAAGCATATGGCAGCATTGCAAAACAACCATGGAGGTGGACTGAACCGCACTGCAACATCGACGGACATTATTTGGAACTGGACTAAACGCATTGAACTTCATAAAATGCATGGTTTCACCGATGCTCAAAAAAGTAATAGTGGAGAGAGCAAAGGAGTTGCTACACTGGCACGAAAGTGACGATATATTGACCAATATGTGAACAAGCAAAACGACTGTACATTTACTTGCCAGCACATCATGCCATTGTTTATTCAATCGTTCAAGAAAAAACCTGATGATGTGCAACAAAACACCACATGAAACTTCCACTCCAAGTCAGCATTAATAAGAACATAGGATAAAGTTCAAACATGTTCAAACTTGATGCCGAAGAAAATACCTTTGCCAAGGTCTATTAACTTTTAAGTATTGGTGCGAAGGTATTAGAATTTTGTTTGGAGCCTTTGTACTAATCCTGCTTTTGTACTAATTTTTCCAATCCTGCTTTAATTGTTCAATTGTTTTAGGGCAATACCACTATGAGCAGCTGATGGTTCGACATGATTCTGATGGATTAAATATTTTGTCGAAGGCTTTGGAATCCATAGTTTTAAGATGGGTATAGATCGGTAAGCTCAGCTCTAATTTTGGGTTAAATGAAAATGGTGTCATTCATAACTTGGAAGTCATCTCTGAACATATGGTCTGAATTATCTTACAGAAACTACCGCATAGCAAGAAATTCTAGCTCAGTGATTGTGTAATTTTTTTGTGCCTTTTTTTAATTTTTGAGATTGTGAATTGCATCATCAGCTTCGTTATGCCAAGTGAATTTAACTCCTTTCTTAAGAAGATGATTAGAGTAGTCACAACAGCCATACTGAAGAGTCTGCTTGTTTGTTTTGCTGTTGATGGAGCTGGGAACTTTTAGATAGCTTCTTCTTTGTCGGGATCGGTCCTCAAACTTTTTTTGCCAATCAAGAAACCTCACTTTTATCCAGATTACGGGTCAGTCCTACTTTAGACATACATATGTACCTACTAACGTCAACAGACTTAAGTGTTCCTCGAGTGATTCAGTTACAATAAATAACTAGGTCATGAAAACTATAAGGGATCACTTTGTGCATCAGTCTACAGAATTACAAAATCTGGATATTTTCCAGAAGGCATCCTTAGGACTAATACTGCTTATATAGTTGGAAGCTTGCAATCTACCCAGTAAACCATCTATTAGAGGATACGCGTTTTTGACTCAGCAACGAGTACTACGGAAGAATTCCATGCGCTATGGCTTTCCTCGATTACTCCTAGCTCAACCATTATATCCAACTCTTCAGAAACTAGTTTATGAACCGCGAGTGAAATGGAATAGTGGCGTTATTGTATGGCGGTAGTATCACCAACTCAAAAGCGGTCATATTTTAATTGCCATTGCCAATTGAAAAAGAAGATGAATTTCACTGTACACTTTTGACGGATTTTGCTTTAACACATGGCTGGTGAAACCTGACAAAGGCCTGTGCCAATTATCTATTCTAATTCATCCATCCGCCAATTCTCAGCAGTCAAGTATACAGTTAGTGACCTAAGTGACTGCGATTCGGTCAGAAAGGAAGTTATTCGTAGTACCAAAGTAGCAAGAAGAGCCACCATTAGTTTAACGTTGAAATTCTCCTGACAGCCAACATTACTCCATAACAGTCTCTAAGTGGTTTTGTTATGATAGTTACGATTTGAAATAAATTAGTGACAAACAACCTTACTGACACCAAGCTTTTACAAAATTGTGACTAAATATAGAAGATTCTGCACGTCTACATTGAATCCACAGGGTATAGAAACGGCACCAGTGTTGATACATTATTTACAGGGCGTCCCCACATAAAAAATTTTTCGATTCACTCTGCCATCTTTAAAATGCTACGTGACAGTAAACCAAGAAGATATATCGTTACATCATGTTACTCATTTTGGTAGCTAAATGCAATCCAGGTTTCGGATGCGATTCTCTTGTTACATTGAAAGTTATTTTGATTGCATTCTATTGTTATTCAGGCGGGATGTTGAGCATTTGTGTCGTCTTATCTTTTCATATTATATACGATTTGTACGTGAGCTTTTGCTTCTGACAACAAGTATAAGTGGTATATGTATATGTGTGTGTGTGTACGAGATTGTTTGTGTGCTTTTGTATATATATTTGTATACACTATGACGTTCATCTATCTTTCTTGTTAAAAAATTGAATAATTTTCCATAAAGGACCAAAGAGGAAAATATACATTTTTTTTTGCTGTAAATTTAGATTATAAGTTTTCTTGTTTAGAATAACGGTTCATGAATTTTCAATGATACTACATAAAAGCGTATATACACAAGTCATGTATGGTATTCATATCAGGATTTGAGAGTTTTATTTTTTGAAATTTAACTAAATTGATTTTGAATGATTGGATACAATTTAAGAAAAGCGAAACAACAACAAAAATTAATCAGAGATGTTTTTCTCCAATCGTATTCGTTAAATGGGAACATATACATACGAGTACGTGATTGTGACGAATAATTGGAATTGAGAATTGGAATTTTTACTAAAGTACAAAATAAATTAATCTTTGATAAATGTTTGGATTACATACTTGGTGAGGTACATAAAGCATGAAGGCAAATGGGGTATTAGTTTTCTCTTTTAATATCTTTCAAGACAATACGAATCTGATTCAATTGTGGGTTATATAGGTTCGCTCAATAACCTTTGTTTGATTACGACGAGGCGCATCCTTTTGTTATAGTATATACACACGACCAGATTCATTTGTCTCATCAGACAGCACGTTTTCCATTAGATTCAACATACATTTTAATTTATAATAATTAAATTTAAATATTCGCGACTTCCAATTATTTTTTATTTTTCTTCAAATTATGATGGGATGGAAATTTGTGATGCGGTTCAAAAGTTTTTCTTTTCTCAATAATGAGAAGGCAAAATTGCTATGGTTCTTAGAAACGAGATTCAAGCTTTTAATTAAACAAATAAGCGAACACATATCTAGAAGGGTAATCAAAGGCATGGATGATTTTTTCAGTGTAGCTTTATTTTTAAGCTTTTTATATTGTTCCACTTGATGAACAAAATACCGTGAGACTGCCCAACAAGAAAGTGAGTCGATCATTCTAGTACAGACCTCCAAAGTGATAGTCGATATCTCTGTTAAGCAAAAATAACATCATCACTTTAGTACGGGCTTAGGTTCCACAGACGGGGCTAAGGTGGCCATAGAAATCTTACTTCATTAAGACGTCCTAATCGATTGAACGAACAATGGCGAACAAAAGAACCACATATTTTCCTCTGATTGCTACCCAGCCACAATGGTGTGCTGGTCGTTGAAGGCCATTACACCATCTAGTAGTACAAATCATCAAATATTATTTTCAACAACTAACTAGTATTCTACAACAAGCCACTAAGATCGCTACCCCTGTTAATGCTACGCTGATCAAGTCTGCTAATTTTAAGAAACGTAAACTTTCTCCGAATATTCAACAACTACTAATGACGAAGCGCTCAATACGCAGGCAATGGCAACTCTACAGGTCACCTACTCTTAAATCAAGGTTAAATAAAGCGACTAAAACGGTGAAAATCACTTTGTTAAATAAACATGACGAAGAGCTTCAACATTATCTCAAGGGACTTACATCTACTGAAGCAACGGATTTCTAATTATGAAAAGCTACACGCAAGCTGAAACGACCAACAATCTCATTTCCTCCAATACGACTCTCTGACGGAAGCTGAGCATGAAGTGATGTAGATAAAGCAAATATATTTGCAAAACACCTTAGGGAAGTGTTTACACCTAACGAGCAAGTTGGAAATCAAGAAAATCTAATCCATTTTGCAGACACGTCTGAAAGCAAGCCAATCAAATACAAGTGGCGCAATGTCAAACAAACGATCAAGGACAACATCGATGTAAAAAAGGCACCCGGACATGATCTGATAAGTGGCAAAATGATGTCAAATCTACCGGATAAAAGTATCAAACTAATAACTTATATATTCAACGCTATAATGAAAACAGGCCATTATCCAGAATTCTGGAAAACTTCAGTTATTATAATGATTCCAAAACTTGGCAAAGATGAAACAAAAGTTAACTCATATCTCCCAATTAGGTTATTACCAACTCTCTCAAAGCTTTTCGAAAAAATGCTTTTGCAAAAACTTAAGCCAATTTTGAACAAGAAAAACATCATACCGGATCATCAATTTGGATTTAGAGAAGATCACGGAACCGTGGAACAAGTTCACAGAGTCGTATCTGAAATCAGGAACTCCCTTGAACAAAAAAAATATTACTCTGCAGCGTTCCTAGATATAGCCCAAGCTTTCGATAAGGTATGGCATAAAGGACTTCTACATAAAATTAGAGCACAATTACCGTCAAGTTTCTGTAAAATTATTGAAAATTATTTTCAATCAAATAAAAATTTGATATTTTAAGTTCAAAAATAGTCCTTATAGTGGATTTTTATTTTTTATATTATAAATATATTTCGGCAATCAAGTTGCCATCTTCAGTATTTATCATGAACTCATTCATGATAAATACGAGTTCATGATAAATACTGAAGATGGCAACTTGATTGCCGAAATATATTTATAATATAAAAAATAAAAATCCACTATAAGGAATATTTTTGAACTTAATATATCAAATTTTTATTTGATTGAATTTAAAAGTGGAATAAGTCACACATAAGAGAAATTCTTAATTTGAATTTCAACGAAAATTTTTTGCTCAATCGAAAGTTTTTGGTGAAATATAATACCGCATCCACAGATTTATATGATATTCATGCAGGAGTACCTCAAGGCAGTGTACTGGGGCCAGTGTTGTACTTGATCTATACAGCAGACTTACCAACTTCAAATTAAGTGAAAATCTCTACTTTCGCGGATGATACTGCAATCCTAGCTGCCCATCAAAACCCTACGATAGCAACAAGAATTCTACAAGAACAGTTAGACAAAATCGAAAAATGGCTAATAAAATGGAGAATTAAGGCCAACGAGCGTAAATCGGCGCACATAACATTTACACTCCGTAAACTAACCTGTCCGCCTGTCAGTTAGATAGAAGATTCATGTGGAAAAAACACATTGAAGCTAAATGTCAACAAATCAAATTAAAATGCGTTAAACTAAATTGGTTAATTGGAAAACACTCAAAGTAAAGTCTAGACTGTAAGGTCTTGCTGTACAAAATGATACTTAAACCCATCTGGACATATGGTATTCAGTTGTGGGGCTACGCGTGTGCTTCCAATACAATAAAACTGGAGAGAGTGCAGTCACGAATACTTCGAACAATGGTGAACGCACCCTGGTATGTACGCAATGCAAACCTTCGGCGTGATTTACTCATCGATACCGTAAACGATACAATTCATCAGTACAGCCAAAAATACCAGTTAAAACTTGTTTGTCATCCCAACGAATTATCCAGGGAACTATTAAATAGGCCAAGAAATAAGCGACTAAAAAAATGGATCCTTTGGATCTAGCTAGGTAATTCAGATTTTACCGAGTGCACATTAATATTAAGAACTAACATAGGTTAAGTCTTACTAATTGAATTTTTATTAGCCTTTAAGATTTGCTTACATATTGTTAGTTTCCTATGTAGGAAAGATTCAAGAATAAAAGCCATAGGCAGTAAAAAAAAAAAATATTATTTTCAAAACTAGTACTCAACTCTAGAACCGTCTGGAGGTGTTATGCGGGATTAGACTGGAGCTCAGTTAGGCTAAATAATTGGAGCTAAATACGAAATTTAAACATGCAGTCTCTAAGAAGAAACCACATTCATTTCTATATCCTGCCACGTCACGAAGAAATGAAGAGCGATAGCAATACAACAAAACTGAGGGTAGTTTTTGATTCATCTGCTCGAACACAGGGTTGAACCAAAATTTGGTGTAAGGACTAGACGTACAATCCATTTGCTCGTTCTATTTCATCAACATCCATAGTTTTTGGTACGCAACATAACAATACCAACAGCATGTCGATCAATTAAATTTCAAAGCTACGTAGATGGCTGGAGCACCAACTTAAGGACGATTTAATAAAATTAAAGGACGACCTGTTATAAATTATACAGTTGGATGTTAATAATAAATTAAAGTCATTCCAGACCATTCTGAGACGGTACAGGTACTAGAAATGGCTGGGAATGGCCAAACATTGCATTTGAAGATGATCACAAACCGAAGGTTTTTATAAGAAGTAAACGTCCATATAATTAGTTGTCTAGTTTGAACTGCTGTTGTGTTGAACTGATCGTCTAGTTAACCACGGTGCTAGACAACCTTTGCGGCCAATCGAACTCAGTCTTATATAAACGTACATAAAAGAGATCCGCGTGATGGCATGTTTCATCCCATAATACAATCCGGCTGATATCTAAATTCTATAACACATGAAACAGAGAGGAAATAATGGAGCAGCTGCTTAAAGAGCGAGTGAAGCACACAGCAGAAAACCGGAGCAAGGATATCCGATGAAGATCGATCTCCTCAAAAGCGTATACATATATGTATATTTGTATTCTTAAGCTTCCCTTACTAAGCACGAAGCTCTATTATTATAAAAATAATAGAGCTTCGTCGCCTATCTAAGAGGTCCAAACATTACATCCTTGGACCCCAAAGATAGGATCAGCATATATCACGACTCGTGATTCAATGTACTTGGATAGATTCAAAAATCACGACAGGACTTTGAAGGGCGAATTTAATTTACGTTCACGAAAACGCGTTTGACATCGAATCTGTACGAGCAATGAAAAGTTTCAGCATGTCAAATTTTGAACCAATACATATTTCGATAGTAGTTAAATATTGTTTTAAAATGCTGAAATGAGTAGTCTCCTTACTCTAAGGGCATAACTCAATTAGAGGTCCACTGGTTCCGGACAATTTCTCATGGCCTGTCATCTCATCACTTTACTTACTAGATAGCCAAAAATAATATCTTTCCAAAGTCAAAAATATCGATTAAGCATGTTATATAGGTCTAATATCACAACCTCTTGTATAAAGCTCGCCAAGCATTCATCGCTCTGAGTGGTTAAAGAGAATACCAACTCTTTGGGGATCACAACATCAAAACTTACAGAGACACGTATAAATTCTGAATTACATTCAGATTAGCATCAACAAAACATTTGAACCGAAATCGACCCTGAAGGGTAGTTTACTTGGCATAATCATATACACGTGTAGACAACAATTGAATGTATGGCGTCGATAAAACACCCAGGATAGGCACGGCATATATATCTTGACTTGCGGTTCAATGTACTTGGAATGATTCAAAAGCAAAAACAGAATGTTGAAGTGTGAATTTAACTTGCGTTCACGAAAAGCCTTTTTCAATACGACATTACAAAGCATAATAAATCGTGATTAACATCGACGGTTAATCAAAATATTTAATGGTCCAGAAGCTTTGTACTTAGTGCAACCAGTTGACCAGGTACACCATCATGACCAACAAAAATCACACTAGTTAAATATGGTTGCAAAATGACTTAATTAGATGTCTTCTGATTCCAGGCAATCTCTCAAAGCCTGTCATCTCATCACTTCACTTAATAGATAGCCAAAAGTTATAGCTAGCGATAAATATATAATAACAAATTAGAACTGAATAAACCATAACCACAGTTCTAACCTAATATATGGTTTTCGTGGGTGTCGACCTATCGGCTATTTACAAAGAATCAAGAAGCATTTTGAGCCTTTGTAGTACCTAGTACAATCGATTATGTTCCAATCAACAGATTACTCGTGCCGTCAAGACTAGGTCAGAATATGCCGCGGAATTTAGAATTACAGTTATTAAGTCAGCAGTCTTGGTGATTTCCAGGTTACTGAAGTCAGGTCCACTCGTGTACTCGATGCCTCCAGTGATTGATTAGATGAGTTCTTGAATGCACAGTAAACACAAAACAACCCTTTTTTCTGAACTTTAATCAAAAGCTTTTTATTGGAGATTAAAGAGCTGGTCATGATCAAATCAAGCCGTGATGTTGCATCAAATCACACGGAAGTTTTAAAACCAGTTGACGCTCTTGACCTTAAGTTTAAAACCGCTTCTCTTATTAAGCACAAAGCTCTATTATTACAAAAATATTTCTTAAACCAGCTAAGATTATATAAATCAATTACACCTTTCTTTATATAAATATATTTACGTCGATTCACCTTGAATAACCAGGCAAACAAAGTATCTGTGTAGAAATAAATAAACAATTTTAGACGAATGACCTTCTTAAATATACAAGCTCGTGAAAAATCCACAAATGATAAAAAATATTGAAAACACAACTGAACCCTTTTATATAAGACGCAAAGTGTCTTTAAGGATATAAAGTATAACGCACACGCCTCGCACTTAAACCAAATATCATTTGCTAAAAGTTTTCATTAATTAAAGCGGATTATTTACCATAAATTACCCAAATACCGAATCTTAGCATAAATAATAAAATGTAAATAAATACAAAAATATATAATCTTAATTATTTCAAAGGCTGGCAACCTTACATAATATAAATTAAATTCCATATACAATAAAATAAAAATGAAAAAAAAATTATTTACCCAGAAATTCCAAGTATTTCGTCAAAACATCTTCAATGTCAATAGACCTCTAACATTTTATTCACTTTCTTTTAATACTTTGTATACGGTTAAATATTTAATCAGTTTATGTTTGTAGGTAGATAAACGTATATATGTGTGATATATACATAAGACGAATGATGATTTACGACAGTCAAAAATGTCTTATCATACAACACACACACACACCACTGACAAACTATATGTAAGATAAAACACTTAGATCGATCGAACTATGTAGCAATATGTAAATACCTGCACGATTGACAATCTCTTTGTGTATACACACATAATCCGCGACCGTATGAATCTACACACAAAGTAGTTATAAAACTACTATACAGCCGCGTTATAAGAATATCTTCAAGACTGTGTATACACAAACTAACTTGTTATAGCAATATTAGTCAAAATAGATAAATCTTAATTTAATTTGTCTAAATAAAAAAAAAAATAAATTATTATTAACTTCCCATTGCCTTATACGCGAGTGTTGTGTATATACACACATGTATACAGCGAGCGAAAGACTATATTATACATGCATACAATGGAACACGTGAAACTCATATCGCGCTTAAATTTAATCGAACGATTTTACACAGTGCGTGGTGTTATTAAATTATTTCCGTTTTCGCGAGTCAAATTTTTTTTGATATTGTATCCAGTCTCAAGTTCAACGTACATTACACTCGTAGATTTGTATAATAGTGTGTGTTTGGACATAAGTGATTATGTCATAAATTTATAAGATCACTTTTATTAAAATGAATTTTGATTTGATTTACTATATAAGAAACGGGTTTGTGTTCGATATCTAGATACAGTATAGTGTCCGAGTGTTTAAAAGCTCTGAAAGCTTCGACGTTAATTTATCAACACGTTTCATGCAGTAAATTTGAACTATATTTGTTTTAAAGTTAAGTGACCTTTACTAATAAGTTCAAGGTCAAATGCAAAAAATAATGTTTCTGAAACCAAAAGCTTTTGTTTTACCTAAACATCTATCTGATCGGAATAGTTGATTGTTCCGGAACCTAACAAGGGTTTTTTCAGCTGAACTATTTAAGAGAGGATCTACGCTTGATAAGGCTAATGTTCTTGAGAAAGTGACATAAAATCGGCACAAATATAAGTTTTTACTGAATCAATGAATTAAATCATCTGACCTACTGAGGTCGACATGCATGTACAGGAACTGTGTTTGCAGAAATGGTCGTTCTCTTGGGGGATAACACGATGAAGCGATATGGGCTAGGTAGGAATAACAAATCAAAAACTGAAGCCGATGCTGATCATCTGGTTGATATTTTGAAACCAAATCGGATATTATAATCGAAAATGGAAGCAACGATTTTTGGAGTAAAATCCCTCCAATAACCCAGAAGTTAATAGGAAAAAAAATGCCATTTGAATGCAACGATAAGACTCCTGGATATGACTTTTTAACGGGAGAAATTCTAAAGCAACTACCAAAGTAAGCTATTGCTAAACTAACAATAGCTATTGTTTATTGGCCGTACTGCATTCGTTGCTGCACGTTGTTATCAAAAAAATTGAACATGGAGGATACCAAAATTGAATTACGCGGTATAAATCATGACGTATTTGAAGATTTAGTTGGCAATCTGCCGGCTGAAAAATGTAGTTGCTTTAAACCGAAACAAATATCACCGTCCGTTCGAATTATTACCATAAAATTCCGATTTGTTAACGGACAATGGCTCGAATATGGTTAGAATGTGGAAATTTTTGAATTTGACACAACGCGTCGAAGCTTTCGAAATGAGTCTCAAAACGTTGTCGCAACTCGTCCAGGTGGTTCACGAGAAAGCAACCGATATGATAAACCTGATTATATTGTGTAATTTGCGAAACTGCTCAATTAATACGCCGAATTAATTTCCCGCGGAACTTGCGGGACGAGGTGCACAAGATAACGTTGTTGCAGATTAAGATGCGCAGGTACATGCAAAAATATGCATTTAACGATCGATTGGAGGCGTTTTGGGCATCGAAAAGTTTGGCCGACATCAATGTTGTCGAGCTTGAAGAACGTTTCACCAACTTGGACGAAACCAAAGTGGATCAAAAGGACGGAGATGCGGCCTGTTCATGCATTCAATAGGTGTACAAGTTTGAAAATGATGGACACAAAATTTGATAGTTGTCATGTGCCCGAAAACTATTTAACCGTTTTCAAAGCTCAACTCAACAATTTAATATCGCAAATTTGCGAAGATTCTGTTGGGGCGACATACAAAGTGTTGCTCGATTTTTTTTAAATTAATGATCAAGAAACGGGTTCACCGCTATAGCCATGATGTCCAAATCTATTTCGAAAAAGATATTGAAATCCGTTAAACCGATAGGGTACTGTGCGGATCGTATAAAACCATACATCCGAATGAGAAATTTGTCAAATCGGGTAATTTTAACGAGGAGTATGGCCCACCACCGCCCGATTCGCCCATCACTTATATTCGGGACAACGATGGTTCGATATAGAAAGGCGGTCATCCGAAAGTGTTTAAATGTTGTGGAACGTCTGACCATCGAATTTTTTTTACCAAGGTCATAAAGTGATCGATAAAATTTTCGAAAGGTGTGGGGGACTGGGGTGACGAAGACAATTCTAACCATTTCCCTAGATCATATCTCGCGATACTCATTTATAGTCCTTTTTCGATTTGTTCGTTATAAATTTTTTTGTCATCACAATCATGAAGATTATAAGCTCAAGAGTTCGCGATAATTATACATAAAATAATTCCAGTAGTTTACTGTAATGTTTCAATATGGGATATGCTTCCGCGACTAAATGTGGATCTTTTGAGATCATATTTATCTGCAAGGCTTTTTAAAGTAAGACAACAAGACTCAGAGAGGTAAGAGGACTTCTGCTGACAAAGCAGCGGTTTGGGAACAGTTATATATACTATATTCGAGTGATATACAACAATACGATCACGTATGCTGACGACACCGCTATACTAGCAACAGGTCAAAATGTGGAAGAGACGACGAATCAACTTCAATGTATAAATAAAGAAACTTGCCAGTGGACCATGCGATGGAAAACCAAACTTAATGAATTAAAACCTGCCCATGTCAACTTTACGAACAAACCATTAATCCACCGTCCATCAGTTTAAACGATGTTATGGTGTCGTATACTCTGCAAAATACTTGGACATGAGACTGCAGATGTTAAGCTTAAATGAAAATAGAATGTAGAAAATAAGGCAAAGAGCTTAATCTTTAATACAGACAAAGGTCTTAATTAAGCATATACAACAAAATACTGATTTAAAATTAAGTCCTAAGGCCGATCTCACTATATGGCATTTATCAACAATGACCACATTATAGTTTAGTTTAGAATTCAGATGTTCATTGATGGTTCTAGTCTGGAAAGACTAGTTCCAATATAATTAAAAAAACTTCTTGGTGGAATATGAGTTATGTTCTAGATTTGGGAACTTTAATTAACAGCTTTTGGTTATTTAAGAGCTGGCCATTAGACGGCACCCTATACACGACAAACAACCTGTGTGACATTAACTATGTCCTAACTCGGATTCTCATAAAGTCATAAAAACTTGTGCTAATACTTTTGAAAGGGTAAACATAAAATTGTGGGTTACATCGTATTGCAGTAAATAGCTTATTAAAGCTTCATTTGTTTTCAAATTGACTTAAATCTTTACGGCAAAAATCAACAGCTTTGAAAAATACCATAATCTGAAATTGAGAGGAACGTGGGATATCAATCGGATTTTGAGTCCAACCATACTATGGCCATATGATCTCAACGATAACAGGTTTGAGTTCATTTGTAAAACGAAAGAAGTAAAACATTGAGCTTAGAGTGTCCTAAATATGGTGCCACACTTACCTTCGAGTATACTAAAAAATGTTGGCAGATTACCTTCACATAACAGTTTTTTGACCAAAATCAACACTAAAATTTGAACATATCGTTCCACCGTTCCACCATTAGTTCAAGGTAATTATTTCTGTGTGTGTTATATTTTCTTATTTCCGACAATCGTTTAGCATTGCGGGACATATTGTTATGAACAATAAAGAAAAATGTTATAAGTTCATGGTTTCGCGCCACCACACCATGAAATATTATTTCTTCGCGCGCTTCTTATCAAATAACCAATATTTATTTTTTGTTTCTTATGTACAAGTATAACGGTTATGTTACGTGTTTGATTAAACTAAAGATATTCGTGTATTTGTATATTTCACTATTTACCCTGTATTTATTTAATTTTCTACCTTAATTATTTCGCCAAAGTAATTATTTTATTTTTAATCGGAATCGCGATTAAATCCAATACTATATAAAAATTTAAATTAATTTGTCGATAAATTGTCGAAAATTTTTATGGATCATAATGTTGATGGAGTTTTTGGCACATCCAACTATACATATATAATTATTATTTATTAGCAATAAAATACATTTTTATTTACTTGTTGCATGCAGTTAGTATATACTTTGGAATGCGTCCAAAAATTGAGTTATATTCTCAATAACGCTTTCCACAAATTATTTCAATTTGATTTTCAATTTTCTGGTCACAAAACACCACTTGTTACAATTATTTTATATCGGTTCACAATTACAACTGAAAAATTGCCAAATTTGTGGAATTCATTTTATTTTATTAATAGACTCAAGTGTGCACGAGATTCACTTTAATAACCTCTGAATGACTCAAAATTAACTTAAAAGTTAAAAAATGGTTTCAAAGTTACCAATCCTACCATTACTTGTAAAAATCTTTTAAATATCATGCATAAATACATTACTATAACCATGGTTTTATAACAAGTTGATTAATCGTCACAATGTAACCATAATGGAACCCGCAAGTTAAAGAATCGAAATATGAGTTTAATTCATTGAATATTTTATTGTTACCTATGCCGAATAGAGTCCTCACTGTTCATAGTATGACTCACTTAATCTCATATTGATATGTTCTAGACTAGTGGACGTTCGAAACACTTGCATTTTGAGGGTTAATGAGAGTTAATGAATATATATTATGTGTAAGCTGTCAACTGTCCAATTATTAATGGTTACCATACTGTGTACCATACACTCAGTATGGATTTTATTCTTGATGCTTCCTCAGGATAAAATGCTCCCTCAGGATTCCTCAACCTCGCGGGAATTTCCTTTGAGAATCCCAAAACAGGAACATTTTTGGTACTCAAAATTTGTTGTCTCGATATAGGTAGTGTTACAGCAAAATTGAACCAAAATTGATGAAAATAAATCAGTCATACATACTCAGGGTGTGAATGCTCTCATCTTAAAAGTAAAAACTGTAGTTTCGTTAATCACCAATAAGGAGAAGAGGAGTTTAAAGTTCAATAAAGTCGATAAAGCTAGCTGAAAAAGCTCTATCCTCCTGGACGTGAAAATATTTACAGCTAACACAATAGTTTCGGTTATGATAAACAACTTGGGGGGCAGTGAATTTGATCTCAAACTGACGGGCATGCTTTGTTTTCAAAAAAATGAAAGAAGAATGAAAGTGGTAAGTTTGGGAAGATTATGCAGAATTTGACCAAGATTCTGTTTTAAACTTTGAACGATTCATAAAGACAGTGATTGAAAACAAGATCATTGGCCTGTCAAGTCCAATCGACAAATAGCGCTCACAATCATCTTAATCGAATTCATTCAATAATACTGTTTTTGAAATTACCAAAACGATATTCGTGTATTTACCAAAAAATACGGGTTCAGAAAATAATGTCTTGATACTGTATCCTCCAGTCAAAACCTTCGTCGATTGTTCAGATTTCAGATCGTTGATACAAAAATCTATTGAAGTTTTTACTTCAAGGCCTTACAATTTGTGACTATGGCATGTCCCAGGTCTGACTACAAAAATCAAACAGAATTATGTCAATTTATAACATAGAAAGAGTTTTGAAGTCTATTAGGTCGATTCAGTTATATGAATGGTCAGGATTTTTGAAATTATCTCAGAAAGTGCGATTTGTCGAAATTGGGAAACTCGGCCGCACATTTTGTGAATATCAATTCGAAATTACATGAGATCGATCGTTACACTCGTCGTTCCTGGATGTCCACGATTATCTATTAATTCCATTAGAGTTCTGACAAATCACGCTATTGTCCGGGATAATTTAAGGAGCCCTAACCTTACACACTCTACTGCATGCCACATTAGGAATGCAATATGAGTCAATTCATTATGGAATTCAGTTCCTAGCGAAAACAAGATTATAACTCAACACATTCGGTGTTCCAGAATAACTTATTAGTTATCTGCAATGCATCAAAGATATTAACTTACTGATAATAACATTTCCGATATATTAGACATTTGTTAATTAAAGAATGGTAAGCTTGTATGTTCTAAAACTGACGAACAATCTACTCACAGTCTAAATCAATACCAACCGCTTCAAACCTCCTATCAAATAACCAGGTAGTAGATTGGCTATAAATGATGAAGAGACGGCATCATCTTGAAAACAACAATGTCCTAGATCTGATTAACATAAGTGCCAAGTAGATACAATCAAATAAGATTGCAATAAAGATTGCATTAACTATGCATAAGCCTGAGAGATGCCAGACAAGAACGAATTGTTTTTTTTTTTGAAGGATGAAGGTTGGAAAGGACCCAAGAATAAGGGTTTTAGTCTTCAAGTTTCAAACTTTTGAGATAAATTTAAATCTCTGTAAGTTATACCAAGGGAAACACTCCACAATTCAGCTCATTCCACATTCGCGCACTCCGAACCAAAAAACGAGTTCTGGAACCTATTAGTACTGGCGAATTTAATTTCCAGATTATAACTGAGTAAAGGATTTCTTCAGTTGCGCGTGGGTCTTGACAAAACTAGGCATAAATTCGTAAAGTTCCGATGAGCAAAAACCATGAAAGTATTTGTAGAACACATATAAAGCGCACACATTCCGCCTGTGCGAAAGATAATCGAGATTAGAAGATACTTTTTCATCCGCGATCATTCTAAATGATCGGCATTGGACTGCTTTTGGTGCTCCAGCCCAAATGTGAGAATTATACTCTAGTCTGGGTCTTATATAGGTCTTGTAAATTGAAAGTGTTTCAGATGGTGTAAAATAAAACTTACATTGTCGTAGAAATCCAAGACATCTAGCTGCACTAATCGCTGCTTTGTTTATAAGTCAGATGTAGCCAAACTGGATTCGCCAATCAGAAAAGCAGGATTGAAATTTGTTGGGAATAGATTCAACCCTGTTGGCTTCACCCCAATTCAGAATTGTAATGAGATCACGCTTAAGGCGATCCTTCATAGCAATTCTTTATGCGAGAACATCGTTTCGCGATGAAGAAGAAGGTAAGCAGTATGAGGGCAGAGTGAGCTGTCATCAGCACAAGAATATATTGGATTAAGCGTTGATGATAGAAGATCATCGATGAAAATTAGAAAAAGAGTTGGAGCCACGACTGGGATTTTACGACAAGTTTGAGATACAAATCTAATCTTGGCTGCTAATTTCAACAAAGTTTAAGCCAACATAAGACAATAATATAAGTAGCATGGAGCTGTAAAAAGCATAAAGCTCACCTGCAGACAACATATAAAGCTTTCTGGTACTTGAACCGATGTTATATTTTCGTTACACAGCAAAGTTTCAGGGCAATTACTGAACTGTATCTGGTCACGGGAAGAAACTGTTCTTCTCATGAGTCTGTTTACGGTTCTTCGATATGTTCTAACCTTCTTATATAAAGCCTGAAATAAAATTCAATTCAATATCGAAATTCTCAGAAGTACTCGTACACTAGAATTAGCATTTCGAACGATTTGGAATTTTTTATGTCATTGCTACAATAACGAAAGTATACTTTGCACATACATACATTGTTGTGTTGCAGGAACAATTTAATATATATTTATCAACGACAACAAGACGACACTCACAAAATGTATACGTCAAACAATAACGATTCAATCAATAAATTTTCCATTTTCATGTCTCTATCCGATTCGACTATAAAACTATAAATACTATGTAGCACTGTGTATATAGAGAAGATATGTATATGTACATATATGCAACACACATTTTCCAAATCTAATATTTTTCAATTTATTTTCCATGTATACGATACAGCACAGAACACAATATTATGTACTCGTCTATGCATAAACGAGACGTCAGAAAATGTAGGTCAAATTTTATTATTAGTCAAAGATGTTTGTATATATATTATTAGAAAACACTGTATAACAACAACAACAACAAAACACAACATGGGAAAATTAATCACGTTTGGGGAAAACAATTTGTGTATAATTAAATCATTATGATTTTTAATTAATTTAAAAACCGTTTTGTATTTAATCTCAAATGAGAAATTAATTAAAAATCTGAATGCGTGTACACAGAGATTTTCCATACAAATAGTTTGAGTGGGATTGTCTAATTATTTCGTTCCGATTCATTTCGTTTTCCGCATATGGAAACCTCTAATTATTATCAAGGCTGATGAAGAGGCAGCAGCCATTCAAAATTTACAAGCACTCTACCGGCAAAATCGGGAACATACCAACCATGAGATGATACTGCTGGACCAGACAGTATAACTGCCGAAATATTCAAAGGAACCTACAGCTGTAACCACAATATTCCAACAAACAATTCTGTCAGTATACCACAAAAATGGAAAATGGTATAAATGTAGAGATCTGTCTGCCAGTGAAACAAAACCATGGATTTTCCAGTGAATCAAAACCATGGCGTCCTTCGATTTTCTTAAACTAATGAGCCAACTACTCCTTGTCGAAAGCAGCACAAACCGCTCCAACCCTCCAATTAAATTACAAATGACGGGAAATAATGACTAAAAACCTGGTCAATTCACTACTCATCTTGAGAAAAAGGTCCTAGCGCCTATATGCAGAGCACTACCTCTCTCTCCTCAATAAGATGCGTACTCTCTCCAATTCTATTCCTGACCGTATTGGGTTTCATAAAGCCAAACAGACTCATGGAAACATGTTATATATAAAGTCTGGAATCGCTCTGTCGTCACGGCAAATCAGTACGACTGTATGGATGTGAAACATGGATATACATACACAAAAGATAAGAAAGAATACCGAACACTTAAACACTTCCGGCCTAACACCATAACTAACATTGTACTGCATAGAATAACAAATCAGTGGAGGTGGATAGGCCACACACTGAGGAAATCATCAATTGATTTTACAGGAATTTTGTTGGACTGGAGCCGAAAAAGGAAAAGCAAAGTAGGAAGACAAGTGATGATATGGAAGAAAACTATTCTACGTGAAGTGAAATAAATTGGTAAATCATGAGAAGAGATAAAAGCTGTATTTCCAACACAGTAAGATAACTCAGCCTAGTAGACGCAATATGCTTCTAAAATTGGAGATACAATAACCAATTATTCGTTTCTTTGGGGCTCAAGGCACTCCCAACTCTTTCGCGGAGTCACTTATTTACATCCTTACCTTACGCTTTGGAACTAAACCGAGGACGTACGACTATAGGTCCAGCTTATAGTACAGTACTGACATGGAAGATGGGTCGGCCCATGGCTTGTGCCCTCCAACAGGGGGTCATAGATGTTTGTTATTCACACCACCAAACGTAATCAAGTGGTGAAAAATCCTTTTTGCATCTTGCCTCTATCGAGATTCGAACCCGGTACCTCCTCCCAACTGCCGCAGCTTTAACTACTGCGCCACCTGGGCGGAACCAATTACTCGTGTTATTAACGAAATAGTAAAAATGAATCGATTCTCTAACGTCAATGGACTGAAACTATAGAAGCACATCGGTTTTGGGATACAAATGTCACACCTGGTTATAACCAATGTTATATGTCCAAAGATAAGCTACTACTCATCTATAAATTTCAACTCCCTTTGTTCATGTCAAATCGTTCCAGACTCCTTACATAGACAACAAGTCTAATAGTCATTCACTTTTCGGTTTACAATCAAACATCACTGTTGGGCGTGTAAATTACACGATATAATTTACATGGTTTTTTACATGTAAAAACGTGTAATTTACATAAGGTAATCTTTTACATTCTATTTGTAAAAAACGTAAATTATGTAAAAAAAATGACGCGTCATGAGATTTTATTAAATCTAATCGTTCCTAAAGCATTATCTGTTAAAAAATCTTACTATTTTACGAATAGAATTTGAGGAAAGCGAATGTCGGTAAATTTTTGATATTTTAAAATATGGTAGATGGCACTGTGCATGAATAATGAATAGTATGAACTTTTCTCTGGATGAACTACCAAATATCAAAAGTTCACTACTTATGTGATACTTAGAGTCATACCACCTAGATGATATTCAAGTATTTAAATATAACAGGATAAAACTTTATTCGTTTACTAACCAAGTATTTTGAAGGTTAAGCGAAGTTTTAAAATTGTGCTTCGGTTCGTATCCGTACTATCGATAACACAGGTACAGCTCGAAGCTGATAAATCCATCCAGAAATTAGTCTAAATCTCAACTTTATTTATTTCACACAATTTATTCTACAAAATGGTGAAAATTGCCGCACCGTTAAACCTTAACACTTCACTGATTAATAATATGATAAATGACCCTAACCGCGTTTCGCATTGAGACGTTACGAACCATTAAATCAGGTTGTACCTAAAGCACCATCTGTTAAAAGTTTGACTTACTATTATAAGAATAGAATTTGAGCAAAGCGAATGTCGATAAATTTGTGACATTTTATAATAGATGGCACTGCGAATGACATTTCATTCGCTTTTTACATGTAATTTACATTGTTTTGTTTACATTATTTACATAAAAAATGTAAAAAACGTTTATACATGTAAAATGCCAACAGTAACTTTTACAGAACCTCGTAGCAGATGATAACATACTAGGGCCATAAGTATTTATCTTGTTGGATTACTATATATCTAAAATGCGAACCAGACGCTATTAAACGATCATATATAAACAGGAAAGCAAGGGATGAAATTCACAGAGCCTAGACTTTCTTGAAATTCAACACAGAGTTCAGAAGAATGGACCAACACAAATATCAACAAACACTTAAGAAATACTGGTGGTTAAAAATTAGTTAATTATTTTTGCAAATTAGAATTAAATGTAGTTAAAGAAATTGTTAATGGCGTTTTTATAGCTTTTATAGCTGTTTAAGTTCTTAAATCCTTTCCTCAACTCTAAATTGTAAACAGGATGGCTAAATAAAGCAACCACGTTTAATTTCACAAAGATGGCGCTACGTGCCACACAAGCAATGAAACAATCATTATTTTCCAGAAAAGTTTCCTAACCGTGTTATTTCTCGAAGTGGTAATCACCATTGACTAACACTCACGATTAAGGGCTTTAAATATGAAATTCATGAAGTTATCGAGTATATAGAGGACGATTGGGAACAGCAACCACTATTCGACCAGACAAAAAGGAGTGGCCACGTTAAAACGACACTTTTGAAAGACATGACTTGAGTGTAAAGAAGTGATTCCCGTCTAATAAACCGATATTTGACTGAATACATTTGAATTATTCTTGTATCCCAACACTTGACTATATGTCAACTATATATTTTGAACTGGCTATCCGAAATGACTCAAACTATTTTGATTATGGGTTATTGATGCGCTCATCCAAATTACCAATCGGTACAAAATTACTTCATTATAGTGCCGAAATTAACGTAAAACTAACGAACTTATAACCGGATTTATAACCGAGATTCTACAACCTTTCAGTTAGATCACGTCGTAGCATCTCAGTTAGATCGCTTAATGCACACAAGTTTAACAAATAAGTGCCTCAAGTAAGCTCTCTATGCAGCTTTTGAGCGCTTGATCTTCAAAACAAAACTTTTACCTAGCTTATTTGTCCTATAATTTTGTATAGATGGTCGTTGATCATTTATCGTTGAGTTACCTGAAAATATACGAGAAAAAACATATTAACCTCCATTTTGACGCCCCAACATTAACAATAATTTGTAACAAACAAAGTCGGGCACAAGAACTGCCATTTTTATACACAAAACGCCACCACCAAAGGTCGATTAATTATATTTCTTGACATAGCATATAATAAAACCACTCCTCGCTTATCACAACCACCCCAGTTGTTCATAACCTGCGATATTTATGCACGACGGTTATTAATTATACAATTTCATTCGTTGAACAAACATTAGATTTTACAGAATTTTAACATAACCAACAACACCAACCAATATTCCGGCCAATCATTAATCAAAATCACGATTTTTTGGTCGGTTAATTTTTTATGCCAACTAATTGATTCGCGCCTTTTTGGGGTATAGATATTCGCGGCAGGCACGAAAAATCGTTACACACATCTAAAGTTCGAATGAGTGTGCTTATTTTAATTGATAACGATTAACGGTTATATATGTTAACGTAAACAACATCCCATTACGTTAATTAGACATATATTTAACATTATTTCATTCATGACCAACCTCGCCTAACTATAAACAATTTTTTAATTTGCAGTTTGCGGGAAAAAACTTAAATTTTATTGGTCAATTTGAGGCGAGCGCAATTAAATGAAAAACAATTTCATTTGTTTATTTAAAAATAAAGTTAATTAATAATCGAGACGGAAAATTTCCGTGTCGTTAAAAACCAAATCAAAACTGATGTGTGTTGCCATATGTATATTGTGCATAGAGCAACACATGGCTTGTGGGTAGGAGAATTTATACTTAACAGCTGAGCTCGGCGTAAAATATTTTATTTTACTGCGCGGTTGAATGACATGTCCAGCATAAGGCAGTGGTTCCGAGAAGACATATCTGTTTCGAGATCGAAGCACACCCACCTCATTCGTGGTTTCATCAAAACCAATAGGAGCGGGAAATTTTGAAAAAAAGCTCTGTGATTCCCTCTATGATCTCTAGGACGGACAGTTACACACCTGATTGTGAAGACTGTTAACGGATGATAAAAATTACCTTTTACAATTTGGCGGAACAGCGTCGTTCGGTCAGTATAAAAATATTTTGTCCACTTACCGTTGGCAATATTTATGAGCTATATACTGACATGATACCGGTTATTCACCGATCCGACCAGAAAATCTGGCGCGCTTTACTCTCTCCAAAACCTCAATTAACTAAAAAGGGAGCCATGTGTCTCAAGGCTACACAGAGGAGATGATTTTGGAAATCTTGGAGTGATTCCACATAGAGCCAGAAGTAAAAACTATCAGTATATTGCAGTAAACTTGCAACTGACATCAAGCCTCGATCAACTGCCATTTGGGACTAGGATGAAAAATGCACGCAAGTGTGGTACAGCTCTGAACAGCATATAAGTTCCTGTCTTGGTGACTACCAAGGAGACTGATCAAGTATACGGATGATTCATTCCGATTACTATAAACTTTTTGCGATAAACACCAAGTCATCCTACATTTCAAGCAAGCCTATAAGTCGAACAATCGAGAGAGACGTCTAATTGTTAAACAATATGACGAGCTGGTTCGTAATCAAAACCGATGGGGTCAGACTATTGACCCAGTCGGGATAAACAATAGCCTTTGAAATTCTTTAAAGCCTGTTAAATCATTTCTGATGTCGTTAACGATAGTCGCTTTCAACTTAAGAAATAGCAACGAAATGATGAAACTGGTCACACGAAAGCGAGGAAATGGACGCAAACAGGTCGTGCCTACTACTATATCTATTGGATAGACCGTTGAAGCAGAATGGAATAATCCACAATCTATTCGATTTGCGTCTAAAGCAGATCTGAATTACCATATGTGACCATTTTTGCTTTAACCAGTGAAGTGTTAAAGTGATAAACTGCAGAGAAGTGACGTAATCCACACCTGTGCAAGTGAATTGTTTAAGGTAAATGGAGTGTTTCGGTTTGACTAAACTTTGGATCTGCCGAGTGACTGGAATAATATATGGAACAATTCATCTCAATAAAACTGAAACTACTTTCAAATACCGGTTCAAAAAAACTGTAAGTGATCACCATGAAACCATCAGGCTGGGTCTTGACGTCCGAATAATGCTTTCGTCTAATAAAGTGCAACCAAGCTACATCATTTGAAAGTACGGACGACCACCTAAGATCTTACAAATAGGTAGGGTTAGGTAAGGCTGAGTGGCTGCTACAGCACACGTAGACCGGCGACAGTTCGTTTTGATACCACACTTACTTCCCTATTACCCTTATGAGAACCAATTTGAGCTACTTATGTATTTCGAGATCAGAGAGCTAGACAGTCCATTAAGAATTTACCCAAATATACATGTTTGTTATGGATCAAAGTCGAACATGAGCATAGGAGCACCGTCGATTCCTCCTCCTCGTCAGTACAGCTTCTAAACTTAGCCTTCTCGCATATTTTCCAAGAAAGAAGTGTCCTGTGATCGGGTTTAGTTCACGTCTTCGTAGAGTCTCAGTGTCTTTGTGCGTTTTAAGTCCAGCTTTGGCCAGACTTGCCTTGTTACACCCCATAAGAGGGTGTACAGCCTCCTTTTTAAGCACAGTCTTGAGTGCCTTACAGAAAAACTGCAGCTCCTACTTTACCGTGTAGCTTGGAGCCATCCGTACAAACTGCAATGCTACCGTTCGAACCCCTTGAGGGGCAGGAAGGTCCCTCAAATAAAAACAGCAAACTATTTATAAGACGTTAATGGAGAGCTTAAAAGCTTATTAATTAAGATACTGTAAAAAAGCTACACACCCATACTTTTAACCATGGCTCCAGACATTCCCCACCATAATCGTTAATTATTTTTCCTCAATTCACACTAACATGTGTTGATTGAGTATAATGATTGCCAACACTTGGGCACACATATTGTGCAATTCACGTTTATGATCAAATGATCATGATCGTTGAACATGACACTGAACAAAAAAATTAATAAATAAAACAGTTGAAGTGCATAAAGAAAATCGTATAAATTAATGGAGGTGGCAGAGATCAAGAATTTATTTATTGTTTTAAGAATAGTCTCACTTCTTGAAAATCGTTTGTCACAACTCGTATATAGAGTTGAAGTTCGAATTAATCGCACACATATTGCTGTTGTGGTATAATTAGACGTTATATCTAATCTTATCGTTACAGTCCGATATTGATTAGTACTTAATTACACCCCTCGCGTTATATAAGCTTATTATTGTGAATTCTCGCTCGATACGCGAGTATGCGGAATCAAGATGATTTTGCATAATATTGATGAAGTAATTAGTCAATATATATTGTGGATGCGACACACACACTGGGAATATTTCCATTACCGCACACTTTACATGAATTGCAATTAAATCTTTTATTACCTGACAAACGTCGAATAAGTGTATGCTCGTTTATAAATTTATGAGCGAAGATATAAAAAAAAATTAATTACTCAAACACATACCTCGAATGTTGAGTGAATTTTAATTTTATTTGCGGGTGACACATATGAGATGTTGTCATATTCATTTTGACCTACAGTTTACGAGATGTATGAGTGCCATATAAAGATGGGGATCGCAATTGGTTTTATAATTTCAGGGAAGCTTGTTCGTTCAAATTATTGAACAAAACCTTTTGAGAATTATCAAGAAACCCATGAAATTTGACAGGTCTGATTAGCTTTCGATGTTTATTCACGGGTATAGGGCCGACGTGATCGCTTGAAATGCGATAATTATCGCAGTGAAGCTCTCCTTTGCACAGCATACAAGTTACTGTCATACATTATCTTGGGAAGAATTAAGCCTCTGGCGGAGGAAATTATCGATGACTGCCAAGCTATGACTCCATCAATTGAGAGAGACTTTGGTATTCACTTGACTATTAAGGAATACCATAAAAATACGTAACCACATGTTTGAAGGAGTGATGAGATTCAAGTATCTTGGATCTATCATTAGTCACGGCTCTCATTAGTCGCTAGAAATCGAGTTTTATATCCTCTACGTCCACTTCTAAAATCAAAATATCTTGCAAATGCCGATAAGCCAAAATTGTACAGAGTGTTGATCAGACCCCTGTCAAGTATGAATGTGAGACTTGGACCTTGACAGATGAGTACGAAAGACGTGTGATTTATGGCCCAAAATGATCAAAAAATTTCGGTGTATAGGGTGATCTGGCATCGTGATCGAAACCGACGAAGTCAGATTCTTGACACGGTACAGACCACTAATGGCTTGTAAAAGCCGTCATAAAAAAATTGGGCCGACGTACTCCCAACAATGTCACTATAATGGCTAAAGATCACCCATTGTCGTATACGAATCCTCCCTTACATGTTGCACACTTATATAAGACTTTTGAAAACTGCTCCAAAACATTCGGTTCGGATATTCTTGCCCATAAGACAGTGTCAGGTCATTCCATTGCAATATAATCAGACATAATCAAGAGTTTTGTGCCAAATCTACCCAGATATTCTCATTTCCTATAGAAGTTGTTTTATAGGAAGTGAAATTTCTTTATCAACCTTCTTTGGCTAGAGGTGGCATGAAGTCAGTAATCTGTCTAGGTCACCGACTTTAATATTCCCTCTTAATACTGTTTATGGGAAAATTAAGATCTTGAAAAATTCTGTAATGGATGTGAAGTCGAACTACTGTCGGTATCGAGTTGTAATATCGAAGTAGATATATCGCAAAAATAAAATATTAAAGTGCTTTTAATAAAAAGATGCTTAAAAGCTCATCAAAGCTTTCACTTATAATAACTTATATTCTTCACCTATATTTGAATATGACTCACATCTGTGTAAATATATCCAGAGTTTCGCTCATTTCCTTTCGATCGTAATAAGCACCTTCCCTTAATAGTTGAAGAGACACCCTCAGTTGCGAGCCTTAACCTCTGCATGGGTATATTTTTAACAGATACTAGTGGAGGCCTCGGAATACATTAAGCTTTCGATTCGTTACTAGGCGTCCACATGAGCATTTGTGTTAGTGCGAGCCCAAAACTACTATTGGTCGTGCTTATAACGCAAATATGAAATTTTTGTACTCGAATTCTATTCCAATGACCCTGACACCTTATTACTCACCTCCATAATCACTCAATATTTATACGATTACAGTCTCGTCGTATATTTGTACACTTTTTGTTATAAAAATAACCATACCGATCGATATTTTTGTCGTCTTCAATTTGTGTTTGTTCAAAATACCTGATTATGTTCCATGTTTAACAATATTATTACAATATATTGATAAGAAATTGATTTGAAATTTAAGATTGTAGATAAGGAAGCCAAAAATAAAATGTACATACGAGTATGTGTATATAAAGTACAAAACGACCAGCTAAATAAAAATAAATACACAAACCGAACAAAGACACGATACCACAATTTCTTATTGATAATTTTTTTATTTGTGTGTAGTATTCGAATTACACAAAATGAATTAAATTTCACCTTAAAAATATAATTTAATAGAAAATAATTTTTTGTTGTATTTGAAAAGATAAGATAAACATTATTAGAATTTGTGAAGCAAAGAAACTGGTACGAATTCATTTTATTTGTTCAATAATTTTAGTCATTGAAGCCACCCACACCAAAAACATTTTAGTTGACACTTCTACGTGATACAGTTATGTTCTCATAATATCAACCGAATTAAGAAATTGCTTAATCGGCCGGTTATTGAACAAGGAACTGTTTGTACGAGTCGTTCTCAACACTCAATGAACGAGTCATCATGCTAGTTACCACTATACGATCGTTTATAGTCTTGACCGTTGACTTATCTAAACATACAAAATCTTATAATTTGTATTGTTCATTAAATTAGCTCATTCTTGTCTGATGAATCACTCGAATTTGTATAAACATTGAAGTCGAGTAAAAACTGTCAGACAATCCATGGGCGAAATAGTTGAAAAATCCACTTCTTGGATGTATCTGCTGACGTATGTCTAATGACCATCGGATAAATAATAACAAAACAGATTCACTTGGGACGCGAAATCGCAACCCGGAACCCGAGCTTATCACAAAAAGTGTCATAAACGAGTTGGGCCTAAAAGTAACCTGCATGAGATAGATTTAATACATTCAATTCGAGACCAAGATGGTATACTTACCAAAATACACTGTATAATGAATTATAAAGTGCATAGATAGGTGACAACGATCCCCGTCATTTTTATTAAAGTAGTTAGGAAAGTATTAAAGTTGGAAGGTTTCCATCGAGATTCCGCATTTAATGTCACAAAGAGCCCATGGTGCAAACCTAGGATTACGATCAAAGATTGAGTCCGTGCAGAAAAGACAATAGACGAACAACTGCTGAAGAAGTGTAAGGTATTATCAACATCCTCAAGACATTCGTCACAAATGGCTTTACTTTAATCAGTACCAAGCGATGAAAACGACCTTTGTAATGGCCATAGCCAGTAAGTATAGTAACCAATATTCTCTAGTTGTCCGTTTTTAATGAAAGGACGTTATTGGTCAGCTTCGGGTTAAATCCTCTAATAAGGTATTTTCTCTTCCGACACGCAGGGATGACCTCGTAAGCCTTATATGCAATATGGCAGCGTTTTTCATTTATTGGTTGACTATGTAAAGCGACAAACGAGCAGTTGGTTCATAATATAAGAAAGAATCAATTTTACCCAAACTGTCTGCAATTTCGTTGCTCTTAAAGTCATAGTGGATAGTCATCCCCATGACTGTAACCTTCATGTTACAATCAAGAAATTTCTTACAATCCTTTACAAATGCAGGGCTGATGAGAGGACTATTTAAAGTGTTGAGGCCACGATCGTCGGCCACGAGATCGTCGGTCAAGAAATTAAAGAAGAAACCAAGCAGTGGGTAACGCATTTAATTCCGCTAAATGAATAGTAGAGTATGTCTTTAAACTCAAATCTTGCGTTGGACAGTAGATACCGAACCCCACTCCTTGTTCAGAGATAACAGAAAGAGAATAAGGCGGATAGAGAGAGCGAGAGCAAACTTAAAAGTTTACAAGCGACTCGTTTAACTGATTGAGCTATTTGTCTGCAATGTTCTATATTCCACCACAGAGAAAAATAAGCTCCAGGAGAGTTAAGGCTATGGCTCTAGTTAGAGCCCGACAAGGGATATTTTGCAAACAATTAAGTTTGCAAATGAAGATCATACTTGAACAACCGGGAACAATTAACCTAATTATTACCGAAAGCTCTTCAGTAGTGCTAAAAATAGCATCGATTGTAGATTGTAAATGGATTCACATGTAAACCCTTATCCGGACATCACTGTTCTATGATCATACGAACATGTTGACTTAAATTTGATAAGACAATCAGATGCTTGCCTGAAACTCTCATCAGAACGTACCAGACTCGTAAAGAATATCGGGAAGTTCGTCAATGACTAGAAGTCTCAATAGGAGTGAAAACATACTTCCCTGGGGCAACCACTATGGAAACCACATTTCAATCCACAAGAAACTTGCTGTTGCGCATACATCTCTCAATATTATAGCTACGAGTTCTTGTAAGAGTCTGACAGAATTTTCTCTCTGTAAGCATATTGCATGTTACTGAGCGGAGCGGTAGCTTAACGCTTGACCATAAGAATACAAGCGATTTGGATACTGATTGAGCAAGTCTGGCGAGAACCACTTACCTCGGGGTAGATAACCCACCTCTAATGATTTATGAAAATTTAAAACAGGCGCAGAACCATTAATCATGTCAATTTCTGGCACAGCTCGTTTAAAATTATTGAGAATTGATATATGATGAAAAGTAGTTCCGAAAACGTTCTACGCTTCAGAACTCCTCAAGCGAAAAACAGGTGTAATGAGAATGAAGGATTGTAACTGGCCTATAGAGAGATAGCTCCATGACTAAGAGAGATCCAGTTACAGCTCAACAAGCGGTATTTTGCAAACAGTTAAGTTTTGCGTTTGAAAATTTTTTTTAACCACTGGCCACCAATCAACAGATGTATAAGTTAGCATTGGTAGAACCAGTGATTTGTCAATAAGAGATATAGCATTTTAGAGGACAAAATCGATGAATTACCAACAGATCTTCAGCATTGATCTAACCAGATCCCCAGATGCTTAACTTCTGAAGAGAGCGAAATGGTATGATCCTAAATTTTTGGAAGTCTAAAGTTTCCCAGAGTTCCCCGGTTACTACTACATCAGGCTACAACTATATTGATCGCTTCTTGCATGTTATAACATAGTACATTCGTAAGTTAACCAAGTATAGTATTATAGCGATGCCATCGGTATAACCCTGGTAGTACAATCCGTTGTCGTTTGATTTGACTAAGAGTGAGTTCAGGTTTCTTTCGGGTAGTCACCGTAGTCGTTTTACTGCCTAAATCTCCACTAATTTTCCTTGACCTAAGCATGGCACTAAATCAACAAATAAGTGAGGCCTCCATGTCATGTTGTTCAGCTGCAGAGATCAGGGCTAAGGGAAACGTTATCAAACGCATCAACGATCCTACGGCAGAACCTTGTTGTCTAGCAATTTTCTAATTCGTTCAATGACTTCATGGAGTTCTGTTATAACAGATTTACCTATCTGTGCATTATCCGGTAAGTATACCTATCAACCAATCACTCTAAACATTTAAGTATTAAAGAGGATATGCTTATAGGTCGAAAGCTTTTTGCCTGGTGATATCTAGGTTTTCCATCCTTCGAGATGAACACTACAGTGACTTTTCTCCATGATCTTAGAATTTATGCCAGGCCTAAACTGGCTCTGAATTTATGTGCAAGATGGTCTTAAATGTTTTCCAGTACTTCCTGTAGGACACCCCGGAAATACTGGTCCTGGTGTTTTAAATGCTGAGAAAGAACCTAAGCTGTGTCGGATTCTACCTTTTGTTCTCATATTTACCACCAAGTTCCAATCTCTGAAATTTAGTAGATGAGAAAATGAGTTAAACTTATTTAAGATTAGCGGTCACCGTAAGGCTATTCACTTCCTCAGTTCGGATATATTTCTTGTACTATTTTTGTGAAGATTTGTATACAAGTACAACCTTCCGTTGTACCGATTTTCATGACTTTCTTTAGAAGTTTTCTTGTCTGCTTTCTCAGTCTGCCCAAATCCCTGGTCCACCATGGCGATCTAGTTCTTTAAGGCTAACTGATAAGTGCTTTTTTAAACTTGTCAGCTGACCTTTTCATTCCTCCGCAGTTTCTAATTTTCATTACTGAAAATAGAAGTGGTTGGACAGTTAAGTAGCAAAAACGAGTTCTTCAGACAACTTAGTATACGCAAGTACCGTGTTCACACAATGTGAAAATCCTACCTAAACTTGAAAGGTTTTGTTAGTATTTTTATTTCAGGTTTCCATATTTCTTATTTTAGGGCTCCATCCGTCCAAGTGACGCAGTATTTAAAATTGTGGCAGTTGGAGGAGAGGAACCGGGTTCGTAAGGTTATAGGATACTAAAAAGGATTTTCACCATCTGATTACAAGCGGTGGTGTGTGTAATCGCATCTGTGGCTCTCACTGCGATGGGTCGATAGATGGGTTCATGTCAATACTATATAAGGCTGGCGTCACTTACGGACTTATAGCCGCACGTCAAAAGAATTGAGTTATTATTTTTGTTATTTGAAATCCAAATGATATTTTGAAGAACATTTACTATCAAGTAAACGCCAATGTGTGTGACGTACGCCGAGCTATTAATACTGCTGTAGTTATATACAGAACGGTTCTATAATAAAAAAGCACATTGAGTGCAATCTGATAAGAAATTCAGGTGATTGTTTCACACTGTCACCATAATGTCAACGTAACCTTAAATAATGAAATTGTACTTATCAAGAATACCGAGAAGTTCATCAATGACCAGAAACCACAATAGTGGTGAAAGCACATCTCAACCTGACATATCACAATACGAGATTCAAGCATACATTGAATCCACCTGGTGCGGCACTATCGAGAAAAGTATGCTGCACTATCCAGAACAGTGCCCACAGTGAACTCGCTGTTATGCATAGATCTCTCACTCCTATAGTAAGACAGTCTCACCGGATGGGCCCACCCTGTAAACCTGTTAAACGCTGCTACCGTCAAAATCACTTCAATTTAACCAATGCTTCGTTTACATAAGTCATTTCAAATTGATCTAATGATCCATCTCCCTTTATTTCGATATACCACATACATACAACATATTGATTTGACTTTAACCCCCAACCGATCAAAAACTTTTGTTTTTTATTCAATCATAAACTTTTGTTATCCTACAAAATTTGTAAGCTTTTTTGCCTCCCCCAAATATTGTTACGAACCGAACAGATTCACCAACTCATCTAAATAAACAAATCAACTTATTTGTTTGTTTGTTTTTTTTTATTTTTACTTCAAATTTCTATTTTCATGAATATTTGACATTTGAACTTGTTATTTTTTTTTTTTTTGTGTTTAGGCAGAACTTCACAGAAACAACAAAACAGACAGATTAATTTGAGATTTTAAATTTTTCGTTATCAAAAAATTGATTTTCAAGCATCTGGTATATCGTCTTCGCCAGCCAAAAAAAAAATCGTTCAACATAATTGTTAAATTTAACATGAGATGTTGTTGTTATTTTGTTTATGTTATCGTATTCAATTTGTCGAAATAAACATGAAGCCGACAGAAGAAGAAAAAACTAATTTAATTATGATGATGAACTGGACCAAAGTGGCTCGAGATTACGTCGTTTTCGTTGTCTCCGCCAATTATTATCGTGTATGAAAACATGTTGACTAATCAAATTAACGTATTGTGTATAGATGAACGGTTATGGTAACGCCGAGCATGGCACTAAATCAACAAATAAGTGAGGCCTCCATGTCATGTTGTTCAGCTGCAGAGATCAGGGCTAAGGGAAACGTTATCAAACGCATCAACGATCCTACGGCAGAACCTTGTTGTCTAGCAATTTTCTAATTCGTTCAATGACTTCATGGAGTTCTGTTATAACAGATTTACCTATCTGTGCATTATCCGGTAAGTATACCTATCAACCAATCACTCTAAACATTTAAGTATTAAAGAGGATATGCTTATAGGTCGAAAGCTTTTTGCCTGGTGATATCTAGGTTTTCCATCCTTCGAGATGAACACTACAGTGACTTTTCTCCATGATCTTAGAATTTATGCCAGGCCTAAACTGGCTCTGAATTTATGTGCAAGATGGTCTTAAATGTTTTCCAGTACTTCCTGTAGGACACCCCGGAAATACTGGTCCTGGTGTTTTAAATGCTGAGAAAGAACCTAAGCTGTGTCGGATTCTACCTTTTGTTCTCATATTTACCACCAAGTTCCAATCTCTGAAATTTAGTAGATGAGAAAATGAGTTAAACTTATTTAAGATTAGCGGTCACCGTAAGGCTATTCACTTCCTCAGTTCGGATATATTTCTTGTACTATTTTTGTGAAGATTTGTATACAAGTACAACCTTCCGTTGTACCGATTTTCATGACTTTCTTTAGAAGTTTTCTTGTCTGCTTTCTCAGTCTGCCCAAATCCCTGGTCCACCATGGCGATCTAGTTCTTTAAGGCTAACTGATAAGTGCTTTTTTAAACTTGTCAGCTGACCTTTTCATTCCTCCGCAGTTTCTAATTTTCATTACTGAAAATAGAAGTGGTTGGACAGTTAAGTAGCAAAAACGAGTTCTTCAGACAACTTAGTATACGCAAGTACCGTGTTCACACAATGTGAAAATCCTACCTAAACTTGAAAGGTTTTGTTAGTATTTTTATTTCAGGTTTCCATATTTCTTATTTTAGGGCTCCATCCGTCCAAGTGACGCAGTATTTAAAATTGTGGCAGTTGGAGGAGAGGAACCGGGTTCGTAAGGTTATAGGATACTAAAAAGGATTTTCACCATCTGATTACAAGCGGTGGTGTGTGTAATCGCATCTGTGGCTCTCACTGCGATGGGTCGATAGATGGGTTCATGTCAATACTATATAAGGCTGGCGTCACTTACGGACTTATAGCCGCACGTCAAAAGAATTGAGTTATTATTTTTGTTATTTGAAATCCAAATGATATTTTGAAGAACATTTACTATCAAGTAAACGCCAATGTGTGTGACGTACGCCGAGCTATTAATACTGCTGTAGTTATATACAGAACGGTTCTATAATAAAAAAGCACATTGAGTGCAATCTGATAAGAAATTCAGGTGATTGTTTCACACTGTCACCATAATGTCAACGTAACCTTAAATAATGAAATTGTACTTATCAAGAATACCGAGAAGTTCATCAATGACCAGAAACCACAATAGTGGTGAAAGCACATCTCAACCTGACATATCACAATACGAGATTCAAGCATACATTGAATCCACCTGGTGCGGCACTATCGAGAAAAGTATGCTGCACTATCCAGAACAGTGCCCACAGTGAACTCGCTGTTATGCATAGATCTCTCACTCCTATAGTAAGACAGTCTCACCGGATGGGCCCACCCTGTAAACCTGTTAAACGCTGCTACCGTCAAAATCACTTCAATTTAACCAATGCTTCGTTTACATAAGTCATTTCAAATTGATCTAATGATCCATCTCCCTTTATTTCGATATACCACATACATACAACATATTGATTTGACTTTAACCCCCAACCGATCAAAAACTTTTGTTTTTTATTCAATCATAAACTTTTGTTATCCTACAAAATTTGTAAGCTTTTTTGCCTCCCCCAAATATTGTTACGAACCGAACAGATTCACCAACTCATCTAAATAAACAAATCAACTTATTTGTTTGTTTGTTTTTTTTTATTTTTACTTCAAATTTCTATTTTCATGAATATTTGACATTTGAACTTGTTATTTTTTTTTTTTTTGTGTTTAGGCAGAACTTCACAGAAACAACAAAACAGACAGATTAATTTGAGATTTTAAATTTTTCGTTATCAAAAAATTGATTTTCAAGCATCTGGTATATCGTCTTCGCCAGCCAAAAAAAAAATCGTTCAACATAATTGTTAAATTTAACATGAGATGTTGTTGTTATTTTGTTTATGTTATCGTATTCAATTTGTCGAAATAAACATGAAGCCGACAGAAGAAGAAAAAACTAATTTAATTATGATGATGAACTGGACCAAAGTGGCTCGAGATTACGTCGTTTTCGTTGTCTCCGCCAATTATTATCGTGTATGAAAACATGTTGACTAATCAAATTAACGTATTGTGTATAGATGAACGGTTATGATGAGTGTATGTATGTATATATGTATGTACGATTTCTATAAGAAAACGAGCATAAGACGGATATATGTACACACATTGTTGTCACGGTGATTGACTTATACACATACTATATATATTTATATAGTGTGTTTGACTTTGATCGAAGTGTACTTAATCGATAATCGCGCGCGAACCGTTTTCACTTGATAAACATATATAGGGCGCCATACGACGATATAAGAAAATATTATGTGATAAGATTTCTCGACATTGTTGTGCGATGAGTTTGGAGGTAGGCGTACATATTGTACAACACAATCCGATGTGTCAATTTGTCTATATCTATCCACGTGATTGTTGTGATATATAAATACAAGACGACCACTTGAGAATTTAGTCAAACGAGTTTTTTTTGGCACGATATCATGTACATGTTCCACTTCAAAAAGTCAGAGTAATAAAATTATGACATTACAGTTTGAGGTCGAAGAGTATTATTTTTCCAGTTGCATATTTATGATGTTACATGGTGAGGCGCTACTGTATTTACATATAATGTATTGCAACATATTTAATATTTTAAATAATTTTAAGCGAAAACTATTTTTAGATAATTAAAGTGGAAAATATAGAAAAGACTCAATTTGTATTGTTTTGAGTTATATTTTTAGACTGATCAAGTAGAGCACGATTCGAACCCGTCAAATCTTATACATGCGACGCATACTGCTATGAAGTAGTGAACCAGCTTCACGTGAACGTTAGAAATATTTCCTGTCGCTATTGGACCACTACGTGTCGGGTAAGTACTATGATATTTACTATCGGCCACAGATCCTGACCGACTAAATTGTCGGTCATAACCTCCAAACAAAACTCTCAAAACTTGTTTGATTGGAAATTGTGAGAGCAATTCGCTGCCATATTCAGTTCGAAAGTTGTTTTTAATAGTTGCCTTGAATCGACTTAAAAGTCAAAATGAAGTTACACGAGTATATAAGGAAACGTAATTATAACAATTTCACAATCAACGTACAGCTATCAGTTGTTAACCTACATTATCGCTGATTCAATCGGTGACAATTTTAAAGATATTGTTAATCCCTGTTTACAGCGAAGTATGGTTCAAATATTATCTGTAAGTGGAATTATATACCTTCGGGGGTGAACCAAATGCGATTAGCAATTACAGAGCCATTGTTTGAGTTTGTATGCTAGAACTGATCATATAAGTCGGTAAATCCCTGTAATTTGAGTCATAAGCGCGCAATGATTTTACCATTTATGCAAACCTTCCAGTCAAAAGCTCTCCTACCACAATCAATAGTTGATTATTTTGGAAATAGTTGGTTGGTTTAGACATCAGGAATGATTTTGAGTTATTCGGAGCTAAGCTCAATGTGAAAGCACAATAAGGAAGAGTTAATGCTTTTACATACAGTAGTCCATTGTGAGATAGATGGTTCAGGGTTTTGTGCTTAAAATGGTCACATAAACCGATAAAACCGATTTTGTATATATCATTTAAGCACACATTCCAGCCAAAAGCTCTTCTACCACGATCCGTAGTTGATTACTCTTGAAAGTTGGTTAGTTTATCAGGAATTATTTTGAGTTATTTGGAGCTAAGCTCAATGAGAAAGCGCCAGAATTAAGAAGAATTAATGCTTTTAAACACAGAAGTCCATTGTGACATAGATGGTTAAGGGTTGTATGTTTAATATGGTCACATAAACCAGTCAGGTACAGTAATTTGAGTCATACGCGCGTAACTTTGTATCTGCTATTTAGGCAAACGTTTCAGCCAAAAGCTCTCCTTCAACAATCAATAGGTGATTATTCTTGAAAGTTGGTTGGTTAAGACATCAGAAATGAGTGAGTTATTCGGAGCTAAGCTCAACGTGAAAGCACAAAATCTTTGTATCTGCCATTAAAGCACACCTTCCAGTCAAAACCTCTCCTACCACGAACCAAAGTTGAATTCCTTGAAAGCTGGTTGGTTTAGAGATCAGGTATGATTATATTCGGAGCTAAGTTTAATGTGAAAGCGCCCCAAATTAGGAAGAACTAAAGCTTTTACGTTCATTCTGACATAGTTGGTTAAAGATTTTATGCTTAAACTGGTCACATAAATCGGTAAGTCCCAGTAATTTAAGTCATAGGCACGCAAAGATTTTGTGTCTGCCATTTAAGCACCTCTTTCAGCCGAAAGCTCTCCTACCACAATCCTCAGTTGGTGTTCCTAAAAGTTGTTTGGGTTAGACATCAGGAATGATTATATTCGGAGCTTAGTTTAATTTGAAAGCACCCCCAATTCAGAAGAATTAAAGCTTTTACGCCCATTTTGACATAGTTGGTTAAACGTGTTATGCTCATAAACCGGCAAGTCCCAGTAGTTTAAGTCATAAGCACGAAAAGATTTTGTGTCTGCCATTTAAGCACAGCTTTCAGCATAAAGCTCACCTACTACTATCAGTAGTTGATTATTCCTGAAAGTTGGTCTCTTAAGACCCCAAGTCTGATTATATTCAGAGCTAAGCTCAATGTGAAAGCGCCTCAATTTAAGAAGAATTAAGCTTTTACCGACAGTGGCTAACGGTGACAAAAAGTCAACCGCGCGGTAGTAAGAATTTATTTAATTCTCTAAGCTACATACTGTCTATATAGTTGTTTACCTTGCCTATATGAGTGTCTAGCCTCAAGTGTAGACGTTTGACGTCAACTTGAAACAAAACAACATCCAATTTTGATTAAATTAAAGTTTTTCGTTATAAAATCTAAACCGAGTTACGGCTGATACCTAAAGGTAAACAATAATGTAAATTTAATCAATTTAGATAACTTTCTACATATATTATCGATAATTCGATGCAATTTGCGTTCACACTTTTATAAATAATGTCTAAAGCTTAAGTACACTTAATAACTCTCCATATAAGAATTAATAAAACAAAATTATTGCACAACAATGTGTTTACAGACATGAGATTGGTAATAACGATTATATTCTATAATTGACGTTTTGTACTCAGTGACGTAATCTCTGGTTTTTAGTCATCAATAAGAAAAAAATATTTACGTTTTGTTTATTGTTAGAATAATTTATAGTAATGCAAAGCTCATTTTAAATTTTGCTAAATACAAAACTCATAAACTTCCTCTGAAATGAGTATCGCTCTGTGTATAGATATTTTTAATGAGTACCTGTTGCATTCCGTATATTAATACGAAAACCCTAATTAAATATTAAAAGTTTAAAGGAAAGGTATTTGGGAAACAATAAAAGTTCTAAAAGCTCCGCCTTAATACAAACACACATCCCATATAGATATACAAAGTTTTATAATTAAAAATTCAAAAGGTGGAACAATTTCTCAAAACTTAAGGAGGTGTGCGGTATACTCGGTATTTGATATATAAAAACTTTAACAAACCTAGATTTGAGTTTTTCCGAATTTTCAAATTTGTTTTATAATTATTTATGTTTATTTATTTCGTTTTGTTTGATTGTTATCCAGAATAACAAAATGTATAGTGGTTTAGAACAACTTTTACTCTTTTAAGCACCGCCAACAAAAAACTTTCACTCAAAAGCTTTATATTTTTCACTTAAACCAATTTCCACTTTTATACATTTTTTTCACTTTTAGAATAAATAATTAATTTTATAAATAAATAAACAAACAAAAAACTACTTTTCAATTAATTTTCTTCATTTTCATATACAAACAAATTTTTCACTTTTATCACTTAATCATTTTGAAAAATTTAACAAATTTCAAACCTAAACAAACCACTAACACCGATTTGTTTTAATTTTCGATTGGTGGTGTTGTTGGTGTAATCGAAATTCGCGGATTTCGATCACTCGAAACTACTATTTTATTGTTTATACGAGCACTTTTGCCTTATCAACAGCAGCGCGCACACACACACTACACATAAGACGTTTCACTAACACCATGTATATATTGAAGAAAACACTCAAAGAAAACAAAAACATAAAACGTTAAGCTCACAATAAAATTAAAAACACTTGCTTATAGTTTTCAAGTTTACATTATGCTTAAACACAGACGAACAAACGAACGAACACACACGCAGAACGATGTACTCGATAAAATTGTAAAATCAACAATCAAAAAACTATAATTTTATTTATTTAATTATTTAGTGTGTGTGTGTGTGTGTAGCAATGTATGACCATTTATTCAGTTTATCGAGCGAATCGACCAAAGTGTAGTGTACACTAATTTTAAAGTTACCTCAACCAATTTCAAAATTGAACTGATTAAAAATTATAAAAAAAAAAGAAAATATTCGATACAACAACAAAATAAATTTTGGTTGAGTTTTTTCTCACTTGAAGAAAATATGTACACTAGACGACTAAACATCTACAACTGAAATTTTTACTCGACAACACTACTGGCGTCTATAAATCAGCGAAAAAAAATTTATTTTTATTTCAAACCGCACAATTCTAGACCAAACGAATATTTTAAATTTTTAGACCAACTAAAAATTGCTAAACTAAACCGACGAGTGACGGGAAAACCAAAGCAATTTACTTTGCCATTCTCAAAGTTTGCTTTCGTATCGTACATACCCGTGGAATTTCCATGAAAAACGTTTGCTCGATTTACCCAAAAAAAAATTATTTTTTATTTTGAAACGGTTTTTCTCTCGCTCTCTCTCTCGAATCGAATCGAATCGAATCACAATTCGCTCTCATATTATGCGATAATGCGCATTGGAAGTGTGCGCGAGTCTTACAAATAAAATATTTCATTGATAAAAAACGAGAAATCCGAACGACGAATGAATTGAAGAAATCATATTTTGGTTGTCTGTATGTGTGTGTGTATATGACCAATTCACAATATTGTATGGATCTAAATAGGTAAATATGTGAAGAATTATTAACATATTGGTGGGTTATGCTTGTGTTTTTGATGAGGCAAGAGGTTTTTATAACAAAAACACTCAGTTTGGTGTATTGCACTGTACTAAGGCATTCCATCACAAATTTACGACTGATAATTAATTGTATTAATTTAAATTTGTTTAGAGAATTGTACCTTGCTCTCGCTTTAATACCATCCGAGGCGCAAGTCTTGGTATGGATGGGTTTGGCTCTGATTGTTGTGACTTTTTGCAGAGGGAAACTAGTTCTAGATTACCATAGCTTGTCCGCGTGTTAAAAAATTGTTCGATTAACTCAGTCAACCAATTCAATCCAACGCATATTAAAAGTGTGTGAAGTTATCCCAGGATCTCATCCCAGAAAAAAATAAAATATTGATCAGGTAATACTAATTTCATCCCATCCCAAGATTTTTCAAAATCATCGCAGAACATTGTGTATTTGTTCAAAATCGGGAAATAAGTACTCAAGATCGAACAAGTTTCTCTTGTCGGTTGGCTTCTTGTCGGTTGGCTCGTTATTTGTGGACATAATATCGAATTGATATTATGTCCACAAATAACGAGCCAACCGACAAGATCCGCCGTATGTTGAGATTTGCGCTATTGGCCAATATGTACATGGCCCAACTTGTTTTTATTATATAATATAACGACACTCGTGGTTCTAAGGAACCATCAATATAAATCTTTATTATATACAAAAAAAACAAGTTGGGCCATGTACATATTGGCCAATAGCGCAAATCTCAACATACGGCTGATCTTGTCGGTTGGCTCGTTATTTGTGGACATAATATCAATTCGATTTCACATGAGATCGTCTTTAACTCATATAAGTTTTGGGATAGATTAAAAACAATGATATTTTTGGGTATAATAAATTTGTTTCCACACAGACTTTGATCTGGATTGAAAATCTTATTGATTATGATTTGTAAGTTTTTTTTTATAGAAGGTAGAAACTTGTTCGATCTTGAGTACTTATTTCCCGATTTTGAACAAATACACAATTTTCTGGGATGATTTTGAAAAATCTTGGGATGAGATGAAATTAGTATTACCTGATGAACATTTTATTTTTTTCTGGAATGAGATCCTGGGATAACTTCACACACTTCATATTAAGCTAAAGGAAACTTACCAACTGTTATTTTATAGAGATTTACAGATTTTCTAACTTGATTCGAACATACACTCTCATTTAAATCTTCATCTCTGAAGCCTACCTTATAATAACTTTATCTGACACCAGTTATTTTACGATTAAGTGCCGAGCTTTTATGCCTTCATACTGAAACGCTTTTGTCAGTTATTTCAATATACTCAATCTACTGACCTTCGTCTTCCTTGTGTGGCTGTACTGTACTGTATATCCAATCAAAGATTATAAAAAAAGCCCGTAATACACATCGGGTTGCTTTTTATAATCGAATTGTGTGAGTCTGTTAGTAAGCTACCGGTATAACTTTCGGTTTACATAAGTTATGATTTTCTCTTTGTATAGTTTAGTCTTTCCCGATCCAAATATGCATGTAGCCTTACAACAGCCATTGGCAATATTAGTAAGTGCACAAGATTCTGTTAATCGAATAGCTGAGCGGAACTTGGATATATTAGAATAGAGAAATAGGAAAGCTAATTCAATCACCATCTCCAACTGACCCAAGCCATCGATGAACTTTTTACACGACACTCGAACCATGTATACCACGAAATTCCACACAAGAACATTAAAACTGGGCGAAAGACTACTGCCAACTGTTTCAAGTTAATAACACGGAATCTACATTTATAAGGAAAATAGGTACTGAGAAGTAAAATTAAAGTTTGAGGTGAGAAAAGAAACTTGAACACTTGTGATTTTATTTCGATGTACATTTTATTGCTTCGTGATCCCGCTTGATGAATAAAACCACCACAGGTTCGTTTATTAAAGTTACTAACAATTCCGCTGGTACGAATCTATTAAAAAACTCACATACTATGGCCACTCCAAAGAAAAAGAGAGCGCCATAAAGTCCTAACATAAAGTTCTCCTTCGACTTTTTTTTAGTGATTTTCAATAAATCTGAGATAGTGGCTTGGAAATGATTTAATTCCTTATATTATGGAACATACTATCATGGAACGTTTACTTCCTCGGTAAAAACACAACTGCATACCAAAAGCGTGAACACCCATCGTGATATAAGGGCTAAGAAATAGATTTTCACAAATTTAGTGAAAGTTCAGAGGCATTCATTGGCTTCCATTTCCTTAAATAATTTGAGCTTTTGTTTAGGTTTTGATGAAACTCCACTCCAATCCTGTTTCATTCTACAGGTTCACCTGCTTACTGTGCCACTATTTAATATCGCTATTTGAGTCGTCGTTTCTGGCTGATGTATCATATTACGATAAAAGCCATCATAAGACATATTACCACTCGATCATCACAGCAAATTTTCGATCGATTGTAATACTCTCATGGGTATATATAACCCATACAATCGAAGTGATAACTTCTGAGTTGACATTCGATGTCACCCAATTTGTTTAAACCTTTAAACTACTAGTCATAAAAAAAAACCATAGAAGAGTTGGTTGGAGAAGGAGTGTTGTCCTGCTACTAAGCAGCCACAAATATATTATTTTTTCATTAACCCTCATCCCAGCACCATTTAATACGAAATTGTTTGTCCTAACTAGTTCAATTGACGCACTACTAACCTAAAATATAGCCTTTAGGGGAATATTCAGATTTGAAGTTAGAGTGAGATTAAAGAAATTCAATCAGTTATTTGAACAGTTATTGCCTCCAAAGTATATTGATAACAACCAGTTTCATATAAAAATAATCCATATCAGAATAGAACAATACAAGTTCTTATACCAAAACCCAAGCTTCCTCGAGCAATTGATTCTTTGTCATCCTCCTATGAAGCTATACGAACTTCTTAGACTACAGAAATAAGTTTTATATTTACTCATGGAATCAATATTTTTTTCTTTGATTGATAGTTTGGCTCCAAAAAAAGACCACCATCTCGCCACAGGTAAAATATTAAATCTAAAATGACTGTATTTAGAGCAGACCATATACCAGACGCTGAACCTCTGCTCCACACAGACAATCATTGCTATCGTTCGTTCAAACGGCGTTTCCACCAGCATTTTGTCCAATTTCCATGGCTCAGCCTGATTCACTCAATTGTTCTCAGCTTTCATGAGGATTCTCAAACGAGTATTACCACTGGTTTCTGAAAAAAATACTATTTACCTATTCCCATCATTCACAGCCTGTTTGCCACCTTCCATTATTTCGATTTGTTTAGCGTTCATTATACATATGATATCATTCACCTTAAAATACTTATCAGCATCCATTATCACTAGAATCTGTATATATGACAACGTGTCTCGAATACTGTTGACTGATTTTCTCAAACATAATATTCATCCTCCATATAAACAAAAACGGTACAACTAGCGGAATATGGACCAGCATTGCCTAAAATCAAAAATAAATCCACATGTTCAAGTACAATGTGAAATCGCATTTCTTATACTATATACAGGGTGGCTGATTCAGTCACCCTGTATATAGTATATACAGATTCAGTCTTCCATAGAAAGCATTGCATGCTGACCCTACGTGGGTTTGCGGAATTTTATTCCATTCTCGAACAAGAGCTGACTTCAATGCATCAACACTTTCGTATTTTTTAGTGGACACCTTACTCTCCAAAATGGACCATATGGAGAAATCCATGGGGTTCAAGTCTGGTGAATATGGTGGCTATTCTTTCGATGAAATCAGCCGCGGAACGCAATTTTGTAAAAATTGCTGTGTCGCTCGAGCTTTGTGTGACGGTGCCGAGTCCTGTTGGAATGTCTAACGGTTCGTACCAAAGTGCTTACGTGCCCAAGGTAGCAAAGCATCGTTTAGGATCTTTTGGCGGTACATCTCTTGGTTTACCTTGACTCCATGTTCGATGAAAACCAGAGGAGTGCGTCCATCTGCAGTAACTGCAGCCCAAACCATAACATAAGCTGGTGATTGCTTGCGCATAGCAACGCTTGTGTCCAAATTATCGTTGGACTTGTGCTCTTACCAAACACGATCATTTTGTTTATTCACATACTGTTGAATGGTGAAAATTTTCTCATCAGAAAAGACAATTTTTGGAATTTCATCACGTTCGGCCAAGGCCTTCAATGCTCGTGTTCTTTCAAGCCTAACGTTTTTTTGTATCTCAGTAAGATCTTGAACTTTTTGTATCTTGTAGGGCTTCAAGTGTAGTTCATTTTTCAATATGGTTTGAATGCTGTATCGTGAAATATGTAGACGTGTAAACAATTAATTTAGAACAATTATCTATTGACCACATATAAACAACTAACCAAACTTCAATCTGTCAAAAAATTGACGCGCGAAAAATGACAACTACACAAATGACAGCAGAGTGAAGTTTTTAACATTTGGTCTCAGCCACCCTGTACTAACCTGCTTTGATACTGTATCACTACAGCCCACTCATTATTTTTATCAAAAGGCTTATCGCCCATTCCAGACCACAGAGTATGTATCGAGTTTGAATAAACTGCACTCAGTACTACTCTAGCACATGCATTATCCATTTTCATGCATTATCACACCTTTTGAACAATTTATACGTTAGTACCACATCCAATTTTGGAGAAAATAAGAGCTTTCCTTAACATATTAGTCACACTTGAGTGAGCATTCCACTTGGGTTTGTCAACCATTTACACGTTTCTTAAATTTTGATGTTCTATCCTGCACTCTCCTATCCCACTCTTTTACTCAATATATAAAAGAAAACATTTAAGTCATGTACAGACATAGTAAAACGTTAATTTTCGACAAAACTATTATCACTCAAAAGATTTTTCAAAAACCGAGTTATGGCTCAATGAACAATGTTTTCAAATTATTGACAGTTTACGGTCATCAACTTTAAGCGACATAAATCAGAATATTAAGCTTCACTCATTATTTATCCAAATATTATGAGATAAATACGCAGACATCACAAAACTCACTTTTAACTAGCAACATAGAAGGTCGACCCTTTACAGAATTTCTATAAATCACGAGGTACTTGGTAGCCAAAAAGTGGTTCTTGAAACAGACTGTAAAATGAGCTTTTAAAAAGCTGTGCCAAAACGTCTTTTTATGACTCTTTTGTCATTGAGAAAATTAAAATTTGTTTTCCGTCGTCAAACGATACGATAGTTTCCTAAAATATAAAAAGCTCTATAAAAAGCTCTCACGTTCAACCATCTATGAAACGTCAGTAATCGAATTTGTTGAATGAAATCTTAAATATTTATCTGTTACGAGCATTATATTAGATAGTGACTATAAGTGTTATTATAATCGGTGAACTTTCCAAACCTTACTGAACGAAGCTTTATTCTACTAATGCGATAGCAGATGAAAATCACCCAAATTTAATCGTCACCAAATGAAACTTTTCACTTCAGCGAAATTCAATAATTCACCACCTAATAATTTTAATCTCATATGCGTATACAAAAATACGTGTAAATTTTCCGTTGAGCTACAGCATTATCTCGTCAAAAATCTACACCTGTTCTGCGCTTTTATACACCCACCGTTATGTGATGAAAATTGATTATAATTGTATAGTATTAATCCATTTTCCGGCTTCTGTATTATATTCATTATAAATAATCACAATTATACATATTTATATATATACAACATGAGACACGATGTGGGGTATAAAAGAATGTGCCCGAAAACGGGTGGATGATGGAAAATGGAAAATGTACACAAGAAAATTATTCATGAATATTTAATTCGAAAATTTTTTCGAACAACAAAATAAAGACATACACATTGTATATGTATATGGTTGGTTTTTTGCCTTTAGCAGAGAGCTTTTGGTTTTACCGTCGATGTTCGTACACATAACGGTAAATAAGGGTGGGTAGAAACATGGCCAAATATATATTTACAGGTATATGAGCTTCGTACCCAACAAATTATAACACATTCATTAATTTATTTATATGTACATTGTATAGACACAAATACACGAACATAATTTATGTGACTTGATTTGTTGTGTGAACTTTATATTTAGCTTTTTTCCACCAAAGCTCAATGTTATAACATAAACGATTCAATGTATTGATTAATGATGGATGAACAATTTCGAAATTGGCTATAATTAGATGAATTCGAGGTCGTAAAGCAAAATTTGAACCTTCGAAGCACATTATGTACGAGCAACCTGTGATTAGGTATGTGTGTGTATTCAGTTCATTTAACGATTTGGTATAACTATATATGAAGGAGGCTGTGTCACTCCCATTAATCATATAACTCGATTGGGTTTGTTCGATATATAAAAGGAAAAATTATCTCGAGTCGACTATACAATTTTTTTATGTCATGCCTCAACAAATACTGGAAATTGTGTGATCTCGCGAGAATGGAAAACAATGTGCAGAAACATACAAAAATTGTTGATCTATATGCAAGCTTTTGCTATTTTTGGAGGGGTAATATACCAATTAAGCACTTATCTCAAACCATACGAGTTAGGATGGTGACCAAACCGACTAGGTATAAAATTAGTCTTAAATCGACTAGACAGTCTGAATGAGTCCTGTTATTCATATTCTTCCCATATAGGATGCACTGTTTTGAGGCTACCACTTCAGAAAAGATTATTTAGATTACGGGACTGACAGTGCTAGTCTGGGAAGGTATGTCACAATGGGCCAATCGTGCCTAAGTGATGGGGAAAAAACCTTAACATTAAATTTTTTGGTACTCTGACCAGTTTGATACTTCGAACAGTTCGATTGAAAGTTATACTTTTTTTACTGTCAACTTCACTAGAGTATCGTTATGGAAAATCTTTATTTTATACACCGAGCACAAATGTCTTACAAGGCTATTCAATCCGAACAAAAACTTGTCTCTATAGTCATCTACAAATATGGGTAACAGCACTGAGAACAGCCTTATATACCATCGAATTTATACCAACCACACAATTTTTTGGTACTGAAAATACGAACTCAGGTTAGGGAACGCGATAATTATGATGTTGCTGTGCAAGCGTTTGATAGTCGAGGGCATCTTTAACAATGTAATTCTAGAGGGATTGTCGTCCCTAGGGTTGGATTACTCTGTAAATGGGTTAATCAATCATATCAATTGGATGCCGGATGGTTAACCCGGAGCTGGAGAAATCAACCCCACAGGGAGGTGCCCTATCTCATCTTCTCTGGAACATCGCAATCAATAGGTTGCTATTAGAACTGGGGAGAGCGGGAACGGAGTGATTTCTTATATCTCTGATAAATATTTAAGCACGGTGAAGGACGTAATAGTCAATTAGCTGGTCCAAAACGGAACTGGTACTATTTACCAGGAAACATAAAATCCCGGTAGTATACCCACCTCTCTTAAATGGCAGGAGACTAGATTTTACTGACAAGGAAAGATTTCTAGGCGTAATTTTGAGCATTAAGCTTAGTTGAAAGCTCAACATTTTATAAAGAGTAAACAAGCCTAATATAGCCATGTACTCGTGGAGAAACGCCACAGAAAAGAGATGGGGCCTGAAGTCGGAGCTGGTACACTGGCTATTCACTTCTATAGTAAAACCTGTACTTATTGGGTGTGCGTGTAGTGGCCAGCTCTTGATAAAGTTACCTACAAAACGGGATCAAGAAGATGCAAAGAACAGCCTGCAGCGCTAATAAGCGGGCCACTGGGGACAGCACCAACACGTTCCATAGAGGTTATGTTTCACTTTGTCCCCGTCGATATTTATGGTAATCAGATGGCAGTGACTACGGTCACCTGGCTATCAGCCAAATCTCAGTGGAAATGTCTTCAATCAGGACACTCGACAATAATTTGATCGTTAGGGAAGGAACTGGGCGAATCTAGACCACGTTACACTGACTTTGTGCTTCGAGAAAAAGTTTCTACCTTCCAGCCACTCTAGAGTCTTCTGTGATAAATCGAAAGTAGATATATCAGGTCGTCTCCCTGATCACTGCAGCGTGTACTTAGCAGATATAATAGCGATTGAGGAGGTCCTGAATTGGTTGAGACATGTGGTATTCTCGACTGATATCGCAATCGATGTGGCCAGTCCGGCTGCAATCAAGTCACTGGACTCTGAACACCCTCTCATGTAGAATAGCAAAACAAGTCTGGCCAAAACTTGATTTGAAATGCTCAAACACACTGATCTCTCTACGAAGACGTGAACTAAAAACGACCTTGAGGATACCCACAGGACACTCCCTACTTGGAGTACTACTCAACCTGTATCAGCCTCTCAACCTAACTCAATACGCATATTGTAGTTGGTTCAAATTCATTTCTGGCGGCTACGCATTGATGTAGACATTTTATCGCTTATAGGCAATCGTTGTACATGCGCGAGAAGTAACATCGTAGGCACCGTTAAAACATGCTTGCTAGCTCTTTTGATGGATGTTCTTTTAATGGTGGCTGATCATTGTCGACTCATATTCGGAGTTTCCATATGTTGTGACAATATTTAACACAATCATGGCACCTCAGCATCGCACCTCAATTTTAGAGATAGAAGGTTTACCAATGGATAAGAATCTGCCGATTAAATGGTAATAAGCATTTAACAAACATTTCTTGCTGCAAGTAGGGGAGACGCAGAAAGAGTTGTTTTCACAAGGACCTTCGTATAGGCCAAATGTCATCAAGACTCAGCTAATATATTCATTAGAACTATATATTGCTTGCTGTTTGGCACAAAATTCCATTACCCTAATAATCATATTAAAGGGCGATATAATTAAAGCGGAACGTTCGTTTGAGCTGAAACACATCCTCCTACTTAAAATATCTCAGTCATTCATTTGACATTGTATTATATACTTTTCTCAAAATGAGACGGCACTATGGAATGGCAAGGGTTAGCTATAAAAAAAAATTAATTTTAATTAGTTTTTATTACAGTTGTAATGACTACGATTATGCCTAAGCTTTTTCCACCATTATGTCTATATACAATAATTTTCATTCGCAAACATTACAAATATAATTTTATTTTTAACTACTTGCGGTTTAGCTAAGATAAGCGAAAGGAATTATTTTAACATATTTTCGTAATATTCTAGATGGTTTCAAAACCATTTACCATTATGTTGTGACATTTTTCTTATTATAAACGTTTCGACATCTCGATCCATTGTGGGGAAACATATCAATTGGACAGTGCTTAAATTTACTTGTATCTAGATACGATACACATAGACAGTGAATTTATTGAGTCAATTTATTCTGGCGGCCTAAATAATTCAATTGGCAACAGATACTCTGTTTGTATGTGTGTGTTCGGTAAACACACGATCAACAACCATTATAATTCATATTGTATGCCATAAAAATTGATCCCAAAACAATAATTCCGACAATATTTATATATCAACACTCAGTTTATCATTCCAACAAAAACCCAAATAATGGATTTAGATATTTTGCTGCTGTTCAGCTTTCGAACTCACGCACACACATACTCTATACCACATTAAAAAAAATGTCAAAAAAGCTCACACTACATCTAGAGATATTTTTTGTGTTTTGAATTTTCGGTGTTCGATACGCTCGAGTTACGAGAATAAAGGGGATGAGACCTAAAGGAGTATATAAAAAAATAAGATTTATGTATCCAAAAATCTACAGCCAGAAACGGAAAAAGCTCCATACTGTATCCATATATATAGTTTAACATGTATATATACGAAATTATATATGGTGAAAAGCTCGTTATTGGCTTACATATATACAGTATATAGAATGGTAACTGGATTTGCTACAAACCTATACATAGAAAATAAAATATTTTTCGGAGGCAGGGAGTGTTAGAAAATGATAAATCGATAAATTTGTGTCGAATATCTAATTTCAAAAAAACGTGTTAATCTTTTTTCCATATATATGTATGTGCTGGAATTGCCAATAATATGTGAACGCAAATTTATGAGTTTGGCTTTGAAACTTCGAATATTTAAATTTATTAAGATTCGAATTATATTTTATTCCACTTAACTGAATCTGGTGAAAGCTCACGTAAAAGCTCAACCAGTGAAGTTGTTTAAGTCTCATCAGGTTGAGATTTCAACCTTTCTCGCTTGTTGTCACCATAATGAACTTTGATGATGATGAAATAAGAACGTATAATTGAGCTACTGAATCAAACTGCTTTAAATTTAAATAGATAAATAAAAACACTTACCGATTTTCGGTTGGTTGGGACATCTCAACCCATGAATAAAAACAGGAAAGACGAAGTCTGAAAGGAGAGGATGCACCGATCATCAGTGTAGAAAAAACCAAAAAACTGAAAACCAAACAAGAAGTGAAAATACAAAATGAGGGACATAAATGCTGAGCTCGACGAGCTTCAACTCGCATGCCCCATTTATCACCTCAAGAATCTCAAGTCTAAACTTGTTATAGAGTGATTTAAGTTTCATCAAGTAAAGTAATAATAGATTTGACCGTACACTGTCAAATCTATTGTATAGGAATGATGATGTTGTTGGATCTTGTTGTCACCGAGCTTTTAGTATAAAAACATTGACATCCAAACAAGAGGTGAAGTCTAAAATTGGGACGTAGATGTGGCGAGTGCAGAAGCTGAGCTCGTGAGATCCCGATGAACCGTCCTGGTTTACGAGGCCGAAGATAAATATCAATTTTTCCTTAAACTCAGGATTCGTGTATCAGCCCAAGAGACTTAAGCCTCAACTTGTATTTAGTGGTTTAAATCACATAACAGATTTAAAGACACGTCAAGACACGAAAGTTGAGCCTCGGTGATGACAAGGGCCATATATTGTTGGACTTATTGTTGAATTGATGGTGAGCGGTCGAAGTTGTAGGATTTTATCTCGCTTGCTATCACCGAGCTTTTAGTATGACAAATTTGAAATCCAAACTATTGCTGAGAATACAAAATGGAGACTTAGATGTGGCAAGTGTTCGTAAGAGCTCGTGAGATCATGATGAACCGTCCAGGTGCTCGAGACAAAAGATAAGTTCCATTTTTTTTTCTAGTACTCAGGTTACGTATTGCAGTCTGAGAATTTCTAGCGTTAGAGTGGTTAAAGTCTAATTCGATAGAGTGATGACAGATTTCAAGACACATCAGAGCAACGAAGATGCAATAAGAACAGGTATTCGTTGATACCAAGGACCGTAAATTGAAAAGAAAACGTTACATACGTTACTTTCCTTTTGCTCTTACTGGTTTGAACTAAAATGAAAAGAAACGTCACATCTCATTAAAAAAAGAGGCAATGACCAGAAAATTGTAAATTAGATAGGACTGAGTGATATAAACCACAAGAATGGAGGAATGTCAATCAAGAGGATGCACCGATCTTCTATGTACAAAAAACTTTAAAAAACTGGTGAAAATACCAAAGTGAGCACGCAAATTCGGGCAGGTGTGGAAGCGTAATGTTGGAAGACTCTTTATAATTGTTATTCGAGCTGTGCAAGTTTATATGTTTGTTGTCGTGATTTAGCTAGGACGCTTTTGATCCGAAGACGTCTTCTTTTGAATGACTGCTTGATCGAAAAGATGAAAAACATCGTGCGTTTCTTAAATGTAAGGTCGTGTGACGATAGTGACAAGCACTTAACTCAAAATATTGATTCACTTATTCAGTTGATTGTGGCGTTATGATAATTGTATATTTACGAAATATTTGTATTACTTTGAATGCCACAAACCGTCCAGGAAGACGAGACCGAATCATGATAGATTTAAAGACACGTCAGAGCAGTGAAGATACAATAGGGACAGTTTAAGTTCGGTGATAAAAAGGACACTACATCGCTGGTCCTATTGTTGGAATGGTGAACACGTATAAGTGATGGAAGCAGTCGACTCTTATCTCGCTTGCTATCACCGAGCTTTTAGTGTAACAGTGACGACTGGAAATATTGGTAGTCTAAACCAGATCCACGTACGCCAGTACCTAATATCCATTGTTCAAAAGGGATAATGTGCCAAATTTTTCATTCATTACGAGCTACTGATAAAAACTGCAACGGCTAGTAGATAAGTTAATCGAAGGTAATTTTAAGCTTTAAATTGAAATAGGTCAAATGATTTTGACGTCAAATGATTTTAACCGTAGCACTCGGTAACTAGAACGTTATATGGTTTTGTTTCTCTTGGGTGAGAGGAAGTGTATGAAGACATGGGTAGTGGATTCAGGTGAGTGACCCAATCTCCTATAGCCTTTAACTGTGTTTTTCGTTGATATCTACAAGGGAAACTGAGTGTTTCCAAACCAATAAAATTGAAAGCCAAAACTGAGTGCAAATACAAAGTGAGCACGATTAAGCATCGCAGGAAGATGAGGTCGAAGGTAAGTGCTACATTATTTTCGCAAACCCTGATCTCGTGTTATAATTTTTTTCGTTTGTCAACCTCATTGTGACAACCAGCCCAGGAGATACAAGCTAGCTCTCCATTCCTATTAATCAGATATTGGCTTGCTAATTTTTGGGAAACAAGAAAAAAGGCGATTCTGGTGATTAAGTGCCTTTAACAAAACTAAAATATTTTTAAGACCTGGTAGTATCGCGAATAAAAGGTAAAAATTGAAAATTGAGTGGTCTTTATTTGGATTTCTCTTAAAATCTGGGAGCGATACAATGCACAAACGCAACAGAGCGACAAACACGATAAGATTATTTTGCCACATTATAATGCTATGCAACATGTTTCAATAAATAGTAAGGACTTATTTGATGGGAACAACTAGAAAATTCTACTCAATTCACCGTACTCACCACATGGACATATTTTATTATGAGTGCGAACCGAATTTCGATCTGGCCGATATATATATATATTGTGGTAAAGATTTTGGTTTATAAACATAGTTAACTGAATCATAATTTTGAACTAGAATGAAGGGGCTTACATCGAAGTAATGATGAACAATCATTTGTGGTTTCAGTAGGACACCTACTTGGAAAATTTTTGCTAAGTTATGCATTTTCACACTTGATTGTAATGGAGACCAAGGTGATACAAATTTTTGAGTAGGTCTAAGCAATTTTGTGGAGGATCAAACATGCTGATGGAATTATAACAAAAATGTACATCGAACATATTTGTACGGCGCAAAATGGCAAGACGTTGACATTCCATATTTATCGTACACACATACTCATATATATTCACAAATAGAGAAGAGTTGTAATAAAAATTAAATATTATTAAAATTAAACTAAATGTGTGTATACATTAAATATATTTTCATGAAAATTCCATTTAATTCCCAAATGCCTATATATATGGATTCAGGTTTCGAATTTTCATATTTTTCCTCAACGTCTCATACGCTAAAACAACTCTCGGTTGGTTGCTGTTGAATCTGAAAAAGCTATATACTCGTACAGTACAACAACAACAAAATATAAGAATAACGGAAAATATTATGTTAAAGACGATAAAGTATTTTCATTTTCGTTTATTACTTATTTTTCCGACAATTCAGTTTTCGTTGCTGGTTTTGTGTTTGTTTATTCCTCCTGGGAAATGGATCATATTATATATAATTTTCCTCATCGCTTTTTTTGCTGCTGTTGTTGTTGTATAAATCGTAACATTTTACAACTCGCGTATTTAAGAAAATTGTTAGTAGAGTAATAATACAGTATGTATATGTATATAGTTGAGTACAGTATAATTATTCTTAATAGTATGAGTCATAAAAAAATTATAGTATTGCAAAAGTAGTGTGGACTGGGTCTGGTACACTTTACACCATCAACCTACTCTACACTCGTAGATAGAATATTAATCACCAACTACATTTTATATACGAGGGGCTAACGAGATCAAACTACTTGCGGAATTATTTGGGTTACTTTGAGTGGCACAAACCGTCCAGGAAGACGAAAACGAAGATAACCAAACTAAGGTCCCGTGTATAAGCACGATAATCTCAAGCCTAAACATGTGTTAGATCGGTTAAACTCTCATCACGTAGAATCATAATAGATTTGAAGACACGTCAAGTCAACGAGGATATAGTAGTAATAGGAACATGAGATTCGGTGATGACAAGCACCGTTCATTGTATGTCTGTGAAGTTGCCCGAAAAGTATCCCAAGAAAATGCGATGGCGCAACACTAAAAAAATTTTTTTTATCACGACATTTGTATGCGCCATCCCTAGCTTATGTTTCTATCACGACAGTTATAGTATCAGGATAGTACTGTCATAAACCTATTATCACGAAAAAATTTAATCACGACCAAATTAAAATAAGAAAGAAATGGAGTCGTTATGGTAATTTAAAATTGACTAGATATTCATTACCAAGAACCGCTTGGTACAGGTTTTATAGGCAATGATTTGATCATATATTGTGCTGCTTTATTCGACTATAAACGTTTTTCGGGAAAATTTTCGGGCTAACTTCGCCGAGATGTAAATTGTTGGAGCTATTTTTGGAATGATGGTGAGCAATCGAAGCAGTTGACTCTTATCTCGCTTGTTATTATCGAGCATTTAGTGTAACAGTGACGTTTGGAAATGTTGGTATAGTTAAACCAGATCCAAAACGGATCATTCATTACGAGCTATTGACACAGATTGCAATGGTTAGTAGATTAGTTTTTCGAAGCTTTAAATATAAATGTTTAAACAATACACTTATACCGGTTATCTCAGTTCATGGTTCCCATCCTGTCCATCTTCCTGGCTGTGGACAAAACTGAGTCACAATTCAATTTAATATTCTGAGTACATAGAGTCGACGAGATCTTACTACTGCTGATAAGGTGGAAACGCTTTATTCTTATACCTAAGATGTGAAATATTTGACATCAAATGTGAATTTGGTGGTTCTGTATGACTCACTTTAATTTGCCTGAACTCGAATATTTGAACTAACGCGGTCATAGGAAGTGTCTAGATTTTCTATGAAATTATTTAACACTGCATTTAGTGATTATTGGATTTTGGAATGATTAGTCACCTATTCTATAGCCTAAAGAACTTTCAACGATTTTCTGAGGTGTTTTAACACGATATGTACTGTACTGTAATTTATTAAATGTAGCAACGTAGTAAATTTGTGTAGACTGAGCGTTACCTGTGTTTGGAAACAGATGATTGTAATATATAAAAGTCCACTCACTTAAGCCGTTTGGCGCTAAGAATATTCTGTAGTGATTCAAAAACTTGTATTCCACCACCTTTCATTTATTTGGAGACTGCTGAAATCACATGATGCATAATCACATTCTGTTGGCATTTTGAATAAATGGGACCAAAACTATCCTTTACATATACTTAAGTATTTACTGACCCAAATAGATGTATAAGCTACAATATTCCTCATGGTTAGTAATTTTTGAAAAGTAGCATGAACTTAGCAAAAATTACTATAAGAGATTGAATTTGGTACAAAATAGTTTCTGGCTGCCTATCCTTTAAACTAACTAAAGATAAGCTTATTTCTTGTAGGTGAGAATAATTGTCTTTAAAACTATGAAAATGTTTAGGTTAATTTAGACTTAAGCAGATTGAATCTTACTTTTTTTTTTTTTTTTTTTTTTTTTTTTTTTAATTTAAAGAAATCAATATGTAGAATTAAATGCATTAATTCTACATATTGAAATACTAGATTTCTACTGGGCACGTTTATTTTGATGCTCTGAAGAATAAACGAAGAGTCTTCATGGCCCAAAAGTATATTTCCCAAAAAACTTGCACAATGTTTTTGCCTGCGATTAATCAAAGTTGCAATATTATATGCATGCTTTACAGCGTACAGTGTTAGGCGGTAAGAGGGCCCCGGCCAGGTTCTTATGGAATGGTAAATTGTAGTTCTAGTTCCAGTTTGTTTTTTTTCATAATTTAGAGTAAGATTCGCTGTTGTACACCCTCAATTCTATTAATGTGGTCAACGTTATGGGGTGAACGTACCAAACTGGTACTGCATATTCAAGCTGAGATCTTATGTATGCAAAGTATAGTACAAAAAGTGCAATTGGGTCTTTAATCTCGGTGGTCCAGCGACGAAGAAAATCGAACATGGAATTGGCTTTCAATATACTCTGATCGATGTGTCTGGAGAGTGAAATATCACTGACAAATGTTACACCTAGATCTTCGTCTAGGTTGTGATGTCGTCAGTAAATATCAGGAAGAGATAGGGACCAATATTTGAACCCTGGGGAACTCAACATTTTACCCAAATAGGATTGGACTTTTCACCAGCCATTTGACAAACATTGACGAAAAACCAAACCTGTCAAGTTTAATCAATACCTGGCGATGTTGAATGGAGTCAAAAGCTTTACAAAAGTCAGTGTATATATGGTGTCAATTTGCTGATGATTTTCTAAACCTTTAGTAGTAATGCTAGTTACCTCAACTAGGTTGGTGGTAGTTGATCTGTCAGGCATAAATCCATGTTGATGAAATGATAGATAGCGTAAAACTGTTTTCTAGACTAATATATCAAATAATTTAGGTAAAGTTGAAGTGGTTGCAATTCCAATAGCAGGAAGTTTCATTTCTCTTAGCAGATTTGAAAATCAGTGTGAGTCTCGAAATTTTCCATTTACCAGGGAAAATTCCGGTTTGCAATGATTTATTAAAGATGAGTTTTAAAGGCTTACAAACTACATCAGCCAATAATTTAATGATGGATGAAGGGATAGAATCAGGTCCACAGCCACCTCCTAGTGATTTAATATCAGTTAGTATCTCCTGTTCTGAAAAGTTTGGATATGTATTGAACAATTTGCGTAGGGTAGCTCGGAGGATGATTATTACAAGGTGAATTATCAGGACTGTAAATTTTTTGGAAAAATTATGAGAACAGGTTTGCTATTTTTTTGGATTCTGATGCACATGATCAATCCAGATGCATAGTGGCCGGATATCCTTTAGTTTTGATTAATTTATCATCGTACCATGGCTGATGGATGATTGATGTTGTTTTTGTTAGCGGTACAAACTGATCGAATCCATTGAATAATATATCATACAAATTGGTAATATTATTGTTAATATCAGTTAATCCATCAATTTCCTCGTCCCAATTTTTATTATTCAAGAAGCCTTAAAGACCAACGATGTTAGCTTTGGCAAAAATATGTCGTATACCTGGTTCTTGATGGAAATTGCAGTTATGGATTTGTGATGAATATCGTTGCATGTGAATGGTGACAGTAATTCATTTATTTTAAAGATGTCGACTTCGTTTGCTAGGAATAAATCAAGAAAGTGACCATTTACATTTGGAAGATGATTTATTTGTTTGAGCTCAAAGTGAAATCAGGCATCAGTAAAACAACACTCAATATCAGATAGAGTAGAAGATGGAAGCATGCATTTTAGATCTTCGGCATAAGATCAAGTCACATTGGTAAGGTTGAAATCTCCCACTACTACCAAAGAATCACCCGGCTTAGTATTTCTTGGATCGTTTCAATGCAGTGTGCGTATGTTTCACTTGGTGAAGAGGGTGGTATGTACACAGAATAAATGTATATTTTTTCTTATTGATTGTTATTAGTACACAGGCATGTTCGACTTAACAACAACAGGTATTCTTGCCATCAGTTTGGCTTCGATACAAATATAATTATCTGTAAGATTATTCCAACCTGGTAGTAATATTCCGACTAACCATAGGTCTGTGGTTCAGTTGCGAGTAAAGTAGAGCACTAATAAGAGGAATCAAGCCGCTAATTGGCCGCTTTGGACAGACACAAACATACTAAGATCAACAAAAAGCTTTATTCTGATACCTTAGACGTGTATCACATGAAATGTAAGGTTCTTGGTTCAAATCGATTCACTTTCATGAACTTGGATATTTGAACTCACTCGTCATGAAAGCAACACGGTAAGTACCCTAACGAGGTTTCAATATTCGGTTTTGTTTTCAAACAACTGTTTCCAAACCTATATTTCAACAAAGCCATCACAGTAGTAAAGTAAACTAATTGTTGAAGATGCTGCCGGAGATGTCTCGTCTTTTAAATTTTTAAACGTCTTAAGTATGCTAACTCCAAGATTGTGAATCAATATACAAAGATACACGACCTTAGAGAACAAAAAATTATCAAAACTAAATTTATCGAATTTTTGCAGGCGTTACACCCATAAACTATACAATCAATAGTTCGACATTCGAATAACACTGCTGGTTATCGACCGTATACACCATCTTCATTATACAGAAATGAATTCATCGATACATAAATCAATTTTGCAGACAAAAAGTTATAAGGTTTAGTGTGTATAAAGATTGCGATACGATATACATGAGACAAGAAATAAAAATGGTCCATAGAAATGTATAGCAACAACAAAGCAGCACCGATTCGAAAGAAAGGATCAAAAGCAGAAAAATAAATAAACTATAAACTTAACTTTTCTTATATGCTTCGGTATGTGTGTATGTATGTATGTACATCTGTACATAAATATGTTATGTTTTTGTTCCCTATATGCAGAACGAACAAGGAATAGCTGTATCCATTTCAAAAACCTTTGGGCTTAAAGGATAAAAAATATATTTTTTCTAAGATTTTGCCTAACTACACATGTGTATGTGTGTATATAGACTACACAGGACGAAGAAAACTGTAAAACTTACTAAGCAAACTTCTTTATCCTTAGATGTTGGCTACATATAATTCCGCTGACTATATATACATACATGTTCATGGTAGGAGGATAAAAGCTATATATAGCCGAGCTTCGGGGTGTATGTAAATTATTTGACACAAACGCTGTTATAGATAATACCTCCTTTGTACTAGTGCCAAAAATACGATTTTTTGCCATCTTAAAAATTTGAAAATTGATTTATATCCCGAACGTGATAGAATGATGAATGATTTTTAAACTGATATCGGATATCGATATATATTATATACGACATGCCAGCATATATTTTTGTCTATATATAGATTAAGATTTTTATAACAGCTATTTAGCTATAAAAACTGTGCGGGAATCTTTTAGATTTAATTTTTTTTTGCTTGCCAAACTATATGTATACCAATCGAGCACTGTGAACTGTAGGAGCAAAATATGTACACCCACTTTCAACTATAAATTGTCTATATACAGTGATTAATAGTTAGGATATGATGTCAGCAACAATTTATTGTTATAAAATTCAACATCAAATAGATTTGAGACAAACAAAGATTTGGAAAATCATCAGCCAGACGGTTTTATCAACCATATATTACATTAGTGGAGGCAGAGTGTTTTCCGGCAATGCAAAATAAATTTTGTTCCCCTTGAACTTTAACATTTAATTGGGATTGCTTTGCTATCTGCACAAAAAGTGTGCAAAAAAGAATCAAGAACTTCACAGAGATCCTCATGAGTACTCTTCAGTGAGGAGATTAATAGCTTACCTGCTGCAGTTAAAGTTAACAAGTCACTCAGGAGGAATATTACTTGTAGACTTGATTCACATCGTCTACCTGATGGCCCTATCACCTAGATCTCACTACCCATTTTCCGGGCTGTTATATACTGGTGTAGTCACAAACAATTTAGAGGTAATTCCCAATTACCTAGGGAGACCTAGCCTGCAGATTAGCCATAAGTAAGGTAGTTTTTATCCCGAAAATTGGCAAGTCGGATTATACCGACCCCAAATCGTTTCGGCTCATTTGTCTGTCATCAACTTTTCTCAACTCTTTAGAAAGGATTGTTGATGGGTTCATAAGGCACCAACATTTAGTCCGCTCCACTCAATAACATGCAACATGCTTACAGAATGGGTAAATCCTGTGAGACTGCTTTACATGAACTCGTAACTAGGATTGAGACATCTTTCCACAACAACGAGTTTCTTGTGGGTACTTTTGTGGATATTGCGGGAGCCTATGATAATACTACATTCGTCTCGATTACGAGTGCATGTAATAAATTTCGTATCGAACCCAACATCAACAGGTGGATTAAATGTATGCTTGAATCTCGCATTGCGATATATAAGGTTGAGGATACCTTTATTTCAGTCAAGGCTTGCAGAGGTTGTCCGCCAGCAGGTGTGCTCTCACCCCTGTTGCGGCTTCTGCTCATTGATGAAATTCTTGTTATTCTTAGTGAGTGCGGTTTTATCGATCAAAGTTATGCAGATGATCTGGTTCTGACAGTTCGGATGTAAGGTTAACAGTTCAGCCTACGGTAAATACCTTGGTGTTTTTCTGGATAATAATCTTTCTTGGAAGTATCATCTGGATTTTAAAAGCCACTGCGATTTTTGGCAATGTCGTAGAGCTTTTGGTAAATCCTGGGGATTATCTCCCTAAATGCTATATTTTATCCACAAGTCTCTGGTTGATACTACTTTAACTTATGCATCTGTAATACTAATGATAACTTATGCATCTGTTATTTGGTGGTTAGTGATTAAAGTTAAATCTCCAATTGGCAAAATCAACTATTTGCAAAATATCGGTTGTCGGGGTGTAACGGGAGCCGTGTCTTCAACTCCGCTCTTGGCTGATGCTTTCCGTGCCACAGTCGCAATCCTTTATTTTTAGGTAAAGTTTGTTCGGCTTTCAGGCCATGAACCAGCAGCTCCTTTACCTCTTCACATAGTGAAACAAACAATTAAAACCGTTGCCCTATTGAATCTAAGGCTGACGTGGTCAACCACCCCTTCTTCTAAATCCGTATCTGACTAAATACGTTCTTTCATTGAAAAGGGACAACTTGAGAATATTGGTTTCTTTACTTACTGGACTTGCCAGTGATACCATATGCGACGAAAGTCTTGAGGATGTTGATGACAGCTTACACTTCAGCAGCAGCTGTCCGGCTTTCGACCGGATTAGATCCCTTGTGTCCAACTCCAGGATTATTCCTGTAAATCAATTGCCGTCTCTGCCCTGGTTCAAAATGCTCCTGTTTGCTAAGGTTGCAGAGCGCACATGTGCCAGTTCCTTTGACTCCTAATTACCAGTTCATATGACTCCTGTATAATGGCCATATCAACACATTGGCTGGTTAACCTTCGACTAAGAATAACCGATGTCCCCTTAACGTGATGCAAATTTCTCTTAAAACACTTTTTGCTGGTTGTCAGTTGAGATTTGGCTCTTTGTTTTCAGACCACGTCATCTCCATCTTTTAAATCGGTACAAATGTTCTAGTGATTGTGTCTAGATTGGCTTTCCTTATCAGTTGTTATCATTTCTGTCAATGAGCAGTTATAAATGTTTTTCACAATTATATTTCCTTACGGTTGTACTGATTGCAACGTAATTTAGGCTTCAAGACCTTATCCATCTGCTCGGATGGTTCCTCTCGAATGATTTTCCATCGAAATTTGCAATGCCCCTCTGTACGGATAAGGCTTTATCCACCAAAATAATTAACACCGTCCCAATCTTTTGTCTGGGAAAAGAGTCTGTGTAAGCCTGCAATATAAGACCCTTTTTAGAGAACTTCTTTTACGACTTTTTATCCGCATATGCCGGCAAAGTTTCAACGAACTACTTGTGTATCTCAATTTAAGACGTTTCGTCGCCCTACTTTGGTGCTTTTTCTTGAGTAAGGAAGCTTTTACATTTCCAATCAGGAAACACACTCGGGATACTCCAGAAGTCGTTATGCATAGTTCCATTACTTCAAGTGTAACACCTTTCTCCAAAAAGCATGCTTCCTTATATCAATGTGGCTATCCACATGGTCATACCTATGCATCAGACCTGCTCTTGTTGCGTACGTTACAGAGATCTACTGAATACACTTAAAAGAGTTTCACTGGTTTATGTAACACAGTAAAAGCTTTATTATGTTATGAAAAAAAATTATGCGGTTATAAACGATCAAAACCGAAATTAAAGACCATGGACTACGGTGGTCCAGACAAGTTGCAACCAAAATACCAAAAACCTAAGCCATACGTTCTATGGATCTGTACCTTACACCACATATTGATGGCACCATTATAAGATTGTTTCATATTGACATACATTAACAACACAAGCATAGTTCATATACGTTTGGGACAGCACGAAATCGTCTCAGTCAGTTGACTGTCGTTTACTCGCTTAATACCAAGGAGTAGCATCGTTTATATTTTCTCTTGATTGAAACTGATGAAGCCTGAAGTCTTAGAACGTAAACTCTCAAGTTCTGGCTGCTGAAGGAGGCTTGAGACTCTATCCATAACCAATGTAGCATCGAGAAACTTTTAAGAAAGCTTTTTATAGCCTAGCAAGGAATCGGATGAAACTTGCAGCAATCATGGGTATATACAAAATCAATACCCAATAAATTGTTATTAGATTTTGCTATTTTCGAACCAAATTAATTGATAAAACAAACAACATAAAAAACATGATTGGATTGGTGTCCTAGAGGCATTGCTTTTGTACATACGAGATACATACGAGTACACAACCACTTCGAATAATAGTTGAACTGCGTTATAAATACATTTAACATCGCTTTGATAAAATATTTTATGAAAAATTATATGATTACAACATTTAATTAAAACAGAAGTTGACAAAAGCTCAACCCATATATATACGAAGCAAAACACACACACACATACATACACCCGAAGATTTATTTACATAAAATGTAGCTTTTATTAATTTAACGCCTCGAGTGTTTATTATGTTCTTGGAAATTGTACCACAAAAACTCAATTTACATTGTATGCGGTATACGACTGTATGTGTGTGTGTCGAGATATACGAAAAGTCGTTGTATTTACTCGTAACTGGATGAGGTATAGGCAAATGAACCTGATTAAAAAAAATTCTAGACGACAATTGTCGTATATGTGACGTGCGTAATGAGTAGGAATCCCATTGGGAGCACATATATAGAAATGAATACTTTTTTTTATCATGACCTTGATGTGACCTATGTAAACTGATTAAAGTGTGTATATCTGGTATAGTCGAGATATCGTTATTGTACTCGATTCAAATGGTTTAACAATTATGTTACTGAATTCCGTAGAGACGACAAGAAGAATTCCATGAATTCATATATTTCTTAAATTAATTGTAACAATGTACTTACAGTGATATTGTTGATGGTTTTCTTTATAAATACATCTGTAGAGAATTGTACATATTGTTGAGCTTTTTATTACTTAACAAAAAAAAGCTGCTTCACAAATTACGCTTTGTTACAGTTATTTTTTTATTTTAAAGTAAGCAAACCGCTTTTCTGTAGAAGTTGATTGTATTAAATTCAATTAATCTCGCATTTTACCCTTAATTCAGTGATTGTTGAGTGATGACTAGTCTCTGGTATAGATGGTGATAAGTGGTCGTCGGAAGTTTAAAAATTTTTATGATTTGAGCAAACAAGGTAAAAGAGTGCACTGCATTTAGATAAAGTGATGGTGTGTCTGTCCAGTGTACCAGTGTGGTTTTCTAATTTGTTAGTAAGCTTTAATCAGTAAGCTTTTTAAGAACATCAACTCGCTGACGGAATGTTAGTTTGTTCGTTAAAATAAGTCTATAAACAAAGCAATGCCTTAAAAGTCGTAAGCGGTCCTAACCCAGACTTAATTGAGACCTCATGAACCGTGTTGTTGCACTTTGTAGGTGCTTATCCCAAAAAATAAATTATTTTATACACAATCGTTGTCATGTCATCTGGAGTATGTTTGTCAGCGGCGAGAATAAACTCGAGAATGAGACGTGACGAAAAACGATCTTAACCACAAAGCAATAACCGGAGATATTTCATGCATTCTATGAATTATAAGCCTGACAAAACAATGCAACCACAGCAATTATTGTACTAAATGAACTGTGCCTTATTCCGATCAATGAGATATTTGGGAGCTCATACCCTTCCTTACCTAGTGAATATCAGTGAGACTAACGGCAGAGATACTCAGCGCTACACGAAAAGCTCACAATGGTTAGAATGAGAGGTAAAACAATATAATGAACTAGCCCCATAAAATCGACTTGAACAGAATCGATTTCTGGCCATAAAACCAACTAACGAACCAGGTTTGCTTTATGACTACCCATTTCACATGCTGATCCGTTTAGAGAGCCACACATAAGTTGAAACGACTTATATACTGTCCATGTCAGCTTGTGAAAAATAATATATATCCAAAAGAAACTCAACAGTGGGTATAATGAAAAAGGATTGCCTACTTAAAACCAGTACAAAGTATAATGATTTCAAATAGAGAGTTAATAAGAAACCTTCAAGAAATAAGGCCATATTGTCAATTAAGTTTATTAAGACTCAAATGATCTGTTTAAATGTCAAAAATATTTTAGGAAAAGATTCATCAAGTCTTGCCTGAATAGGTGAAATTTTATTTGGGCATTGTGAGCACTACACTCATTTACACTCGAACCAAACCCGAGATAAACTACAATTTGTATTAGATTTTGAATGAGGCCGTCTGAAGTGGTATCCTAAAAATTGTGAATTAATTACAAAATGGTATTGAATGATCGCTGACTAAAAGTACGCGTACTAGCTTAAATGGTATTCGTTTTACCAAAATCGAGTGAATGGCTAAGGGTTCACATCCACATCGTTTCATCTACAGTTATGAAACGATACAAAAGCCTCTCTTTGTTTCACTTGACCATCGCCAAACCTGTCTCTGAAGTTGTCACACGTGTGTGTTGAAATCTGAACATTGCACAGCTCCATGGCAGCGTATAGTACTGACATGGAAGATGGGTTAGCCAATCACTTTGGCATTTAGTCGGTCTGATATAAATTTGGTTAAAAGTTAGCACAAAAACAAGTGAACTGACTCCTTAAAAGTTTCATCAGCTGTCTGCCAAGTAGCACAGTATATAGCTGGAAATAGTATAGTCGTGGTGAGAACAAGATACAAGTTTTTTGATAAATATAAAACACAAGGTTATCGATAACTCAAAATTTTCACGAAATGGTAATATATGTTTAGTGAATGAATTATAAATAATTATTATTCAACGCTGTTGCCATTCGATCCCTTCCGAATAATAGGATTCCCCTTCAAAATAGGCGTTTGTTGCATCTATGATCTCCTCAGTAGAACTGATGATCAAATTCTTCAAGTTTGGAAACAAGAAATGGGGGAGGGGGGTAAATGAATGTTTGGGATGTGCAAGCAACAACCTGTAACGAACATTTCGTAACACAACCTGTAAACGAATATTTATGAGAATTTGATCATTTGAATATAAGCGATTGAGCTATTGTTTGATTTGAAGCGTGTGGTTATAGCTTTGTGTAATTTTGAATAGTAATTTGAGAGTGTGTGTCTTCGATATTTGTTTTGCTTGTATGTATGTTGTAATTCACTAGGCAGGTGGTTTTTGATCCCATGATGACGTCATTGATCGCAAAACATCTAAACCAGCTGCATATACATACGTTCAGTCGTGACGCGATAGTACTAGTGCATTACAAGAACTTAACTCGAAATGTCGATTTTATTAATTGATTGTGGCGTGAGTAAAGCTGGATTTAAGTTCATCCAAGCTGAAGGTTACCATATAGCTGTTAACAGTTATTGTTAGTGCATCAAAAACAAACAAAGGGGTTAAAGTGCATCAAAACAGTAATGATACATGATAACCTATAGCAATTTGTTCAGTAACAAAAACTCATCCAAGTCCAAACTAATCCGGAAAAGTATCACCTTACCAACGTAAATATTTATTGCTTAGTCTAGCTAGTTACACAATTGAGTAGTCTTTAATAGCTGAATTCGAAAGTCAATCGTACTTCATGAGTTTACACGCATAAACGAAGTGCTAAAGCTAAGAGTTTTAAAAGCTTCCAAATGGTCAAATACTGAAAAGTTAATTTATTGGAATGAGTCTGTTAAAGAAAGGTCTTATATACTGGAACAATTACTCTACTAGAAAGACAGTTTTTGAGCTCCGTTGGAACTGAAAGTGTATATCAACCTCAAATTAGACTATGTTGAAATATTTTTGGTTGATTTTTTCGCTAGAGTGTAAGTATGCCAAACAAGTATAAATGTTGAACAAAATGTAGTACCATCCCAACAGTTTACATGTGTGCAATGTATGTTTCTCCATTTGTCGCTATATAGGCTAATCGATCTAAAGTTAACAGGCATGTGATTGCCTAATCTGGCCAAAAATTAAGTTAAGTTAATTTACTTCACTTTTTCGAGATAGGTACACTTTAGCAAAGAAATCAAATAAAATTATATCGGATAAAAAAACCCACTTGGTAATATAGTTGTCAGTTACAGAGACCCTGTTAAATTTGTAAAGCCAAACCAACTTAAGCCAAAGGTCAGCAACTCATGTCCTTTCGTAATATGAAGGAAAATGAGCAGTAAAATCTAGAACAATGATACGTCGTAAAGTCCAGACTCATACTATCGAGATCAATATAGGCCAACCCAAATAGGCAGTAACAATTTGTCTGCAAAAACTCTGACAGATTAAATTTCATCTGGTTAATTTATATTTAATCATAAAAATGTCTAAGTTTATAACTGTTTGTCTTTCGATTTCTTTTATTTATATATCCATTTTCACGAGAGCAGAAAAAAAACAAAACAATTAATTTTCGAAAAAAAAAAATATCTTCTTAAAAATCTATTAAAGATTTATTTATTTTAGAAATTTTAGAAAAAAAATAATAAACTTTCAACTTCCATTTAAATTTATAAAAAATAAAATTATTTTCGACGCAAAGAGATTTTTAATGTTTTCAGACGATTTAAAATGAAAAATTTATCAAAACATTTAAATCATAAATTGGTACATATTATGTACAGTGTGGGAAGCAATTATACACCACTCATTTTTTAACTATTATTTTCGAGCTGACAGATTGACGTTTGCTTGTATATTTATGATTGTCTATCGTAAATATACAACATTTGAAGTTATTTTCCTGTCAATTAAGATAATCGCTTCGTACGATTTGTTTCCTAGAAATAGATAAGATTTACTGTTGATGATGGCGTGGGTATTTGATAATATTATATTTCAACATATACTGAATAAATATAATCATTGTGTTTATACAACAATTGGATCAATTATCTATACATATCGGTGTGGAAGAGGTCGATCAACCCACAAAACAATTAGCAAATACTCAGTTCTTCGTATATCTACAACTAACACACCAAGGACACAATTCCTAAAATCCTCCTCCCCCTTTTCGAAAAAAAAATTAATTTTAGCTCAGAACTATGAACTTTTATTTATGAGCTTTTAGAATTCAAAAACAAAAACTTGAGAACTCATCCCAAAGCTTGTTTCCAAATCCCAAAAGCTTATAATTCTGAACTAAAAAATTTCATTTTCTTCTTACTTGTATTGAATTGATTAAAATATAAAGGGTTTAGACCCAGGAATACTTGTGCTTTGTGAAACAAAAGTGAAGATAAATAGTGAAAGGTTCGGTTGAAACCCGCAATACACACACAAGTATAAATCTATATTGTTTGTGAGATGTTGAGTGGACTTTGTATATCCAGTTGGCGGAAAACCTCTCTCATCAGAGTAATCGTCTCCCAAAAAGTATCGGGTTGGTGGTTACAGGGCCCCAGTTCGTTAAAACAATAGTTACTCGAGTTCAAAGACAGCTGGGTAGTGTTGGGTAGAACAATCGTCAAGTGACCGTCAAGTACTAGATCAGAATTCTTGGTGAATCTTAAGAAGTCAACGACGATAGCATCAGCTAGAAAAATCATTTTTGGGTTTCAAGGAGTATAATTCTGTTCGAGCTTTTTAAATAAAACGAAGCACGGTTACAAGCAAGACTGGTTATGCTTTTAGAACATTTCTTGAACATAAGCAAATGCCTTAATTATTGGTAGACTTCCACACACGTTATTTATAAATTACAAAACAATAGCTTTTTTTCACAGATCATCGCTGGTCTATACAAGAAATTACCAAAATTAAGTTGTGCATTGAAATTTTGGTCTAACTCAGTTGACTCTTCTCGAGTATCATTTTGTTATCGCTAATCGATATAAATATTTGAATGAAGGACACAACCTTTGTTCAAATAAGCTGGGAAACAAAAGTTCTGTATACGGGTTTCTATAATGTATGCGGCTCTCATTTCAGTAACTCTGTAATGAGAGCCGCATACATTAGAGAAGAACATACGTGAAACATCTGTGATCATAATACATGAATAGAGGCGTAGTCGTCCCGAAAGAGCACTTTATTCGACTTATTCGTTTTGTGGCTACACGATTTGTGGTCGAATATTTATCATTGCCAAGTTGTAACTTTATACGTTGGAGAGCATCGACAACGTCTACCCGTAATGCAACCACGTGAGTGTGGAACAATACTAAAAGCGATACATTCCTATAATTCAGCAACAAATATATCATCAAGAGAACAGATTTGAGGAGAACAAATTCAGACTAGGTCTAAATTGGGAATTACAACCAAATCGTTAGTGACTAGACCAGTATTGTCGGTTGCATCGGTATAACGAAGGAATAATACATGTATAGATTTCATTCACTTCGTCTTCCCGGAAAATGGTTCAACGTCTTGTTAAGTCTATCTACAAAAGAAAAACCAGGAGCATCTCTATGATGCTCTCATTTCTTGTTTCTATACATCTTTTGACCGGCTAGGAATCTGTCTAAATCAACATAAAGATTGGATCTTCTGGCCTTATTTTTTAGCCGTCTGGTAGTTTTCGCCTTCTGGTAGTTAAATGCAGAAACCTACAACTCAATGTCTCCAACCGAACAAATCTAGAAATGTAACTCGAGTACGGGAACAAGCTCAAGATAGAATGTTTCCCAGCTAGTAAGGTTCCCGTTACCGTAAGGTTTAACCGGAGTTATTTCAAATTTAATATTAAAGAGACTGCATGTGGTCGGAGGTGAGACCACATGGTCCAAGGTGAGAATTTCATCATTTTTCAGTTCAATATAAATTTAGGACTCGGAAACACAAACTGTGCACAAACACCATCAGAGAAATATTTTTATCCTTACACTAAGTTATAAACTATGTAAAATCTCTAAAAACTTCTGATCAAACCATCTTCACAGGAATTGCAGTAGAGACGCCAGTAAAATATACCGAAAGAGTTTTCTATAATAGATAGTTTATCGCGAGTAATATGTTTTTGCTCATGATTTGAGTCATTTGTTGCCTTAATCTTGTTTAGAAAATGGAACCAGAATCTGCCAAGCTGTATGAATCAACGGTATCTAATCCAAGAAAAACACCAAAAAGATCAGAGTATTTTGATTTCATGGAAAGACGGTTTCAGTCACAAGAAACAATGGACAGCACAAAATCAACGACAACGCTAGCACCAACAGTGCTACCACTATAACGTATAAATGCCACCACTATCAGCCCTAATTGTTGACTGGAGTAATGTGTTCCGGCCAATGCCAACGTTAGACAGACCAAGGCTCGTAAGCGACTGCAACCCTTGCATACATAACTGATCAATCAACAAGGACCTATATTGCTACCCACCATCTTAATCAAACCAACTTCAGCCACTAGAGAGGTCGCTTTCTAAAGGATCTTGATAGACTCAGGATCTTAGGTCCCTTCAATGGTTTTTGCAGACTCTCCATCAACATCAAGCTAAGCCCAAGATCTTCGGGAGAGTTTTCTTTGCTTGTTGACGCTTTGGATTTCGACAAGCTCACATTAACAAAAGTAAATAGAAACACCTGGAAGGATTACAACTAGTCGATCCCTAGTTTAATCACTCGCAACCAATCAACTTGGTGATCAGTTGATAATAACCGACAATATCATAAAGGGCAAGCGTCATGAGCTCATGGCTCAAAACACTGAATTTGGATGGATCATAATTGGCAATCTGAGGATCAATGAACATAAAACAACAACTACTATTGACAACAAAGCATATCTAAGAATAATTCTGAAAATATCCACGGAGAAAACATCTCACCGAAGAGGAGATCCAAATCGAAGAATTTTTAAAAGATAACTTGGGGCGCAATTCAAATGGAAGGTGTACATGGTGAGAATTCTTTTTAAATCAAGCCAGCATAACTTAGGCAGGTCCAGCAAAATGGTCGTAGCCAGATTCTTACAGCACGAGAGAAAATTTATAAAGGATGGAAAATGTATAACCCATTAAGACACTCAAGACTGTGCTTAAAAAGGAGGCAGTAGCCTCAGCGAATGAAAGGTGGGCGAACACTTTCTCATGTAGTGTAGCAAGGCAATTTTAATCAAAGCTGGATTTGGAACGATCAATAAGACACTGTTCTCCCTTCGAAGGCGTGAACTAAAAACAATCGTGGGGATACTAACAGGACACTGCCTACTTGGAGAACATGCGAGGAGGCTAGGTTTAGAAAATATCGGTAAATTCTTAATGGACTGCCTTTTTGATCTCGAAAACTGTGCGACCCCCAAACGGAAGCAAAAGGGTCATATCACAATTTTATGTCCGTACTAGAATTTTTTTTTTTTTTTTTTATATTTTATTCTATGCTATCTTTTTTGGGGCTCAAGGCTCTCCCAACTCTTTTGCGGTTCGCTTATTTACGTCCTACTTTACGCCTTAACAGCCAAATCGAGGACGTACGGCTATAGGTCCGATTTTCGTAGAACCATCTGCGCATTGCATAGCTCCATGCCAGCCTGTCTGACATGGAATAGGAATAGTAATGACATGGAAGATGGGTCGGCCCATGAGTTCTGCACTCCAACAGGGAGTCATAGATGTGTTCATTAACACCACCGATCGTAATCAGATGGTGAAAAATCCCTTTTGCATCCTGTCCCTATCGGGATTCGAACCCGGTACTTCCCACTCCAACTGCCACAACTTTAACCACTGAGCCACCTGGGCGATTACTAGAATTTTAATGTAACCTTATTTCTCTTTAACCGTACTGAACCATCTTGTTAAAAATTTAAAGCCAATAGACGAACCAAACCACTTAAAGATTCAATGTTCTATACACCAACGCAATATCTCATAAATTTATACATTTATGCCATGTACTCGTACACATACCTCACGTCAATGAATCGATTTTATATTTTATCGTGTATCCATCTGTGCCATATGTGTACACGTATATATAGAGACAACGCATATACATATTACATATATTATATATGTTTATGGTACACGGTTATTGTTTATGTTGCTCACAATTTATGTACAATAATGATGAGTCTCGCGAGAACAAAATTATGTTTTTGTGTGTGCGCCAACATAACATTTTTATTTTGCGAGAAATAATTGGAAAATTCGGGAATTTAACACTTTAGCGATGTGTGTGTGTGTGTGTGTGTGTGTGATGACGAGAAGTGAAATCAATAGACATACCTGTGGGGGATGTAATGTAATATATACAAATTTTACAGGCAATTCAAATAAACATCATGTGCCTCGAAGAGGTATAACCAATACGAAACTATGCCACTCTCAGCATCATTAATCATTGCTATCGATTTTATGTATCTCGATTCAATACGTATATTGGTGTCGGGTTACGTTCGAAACATCCAATTAAGGTTTATGACTCATATTGAATTCACCCCTTTTTACCTTGATGACGTACTAAGTATATAATTTCAAAACGACTATCCTGGAATACACACAAAAGCACATTCCATTTCCCACACCCGCGCCTTTCTATACACGGAAATCGATTAACTCGTAACAATTTTAATCACGAAACTCCCACAAATACGTAAAAAAAAATTCTTGAACTTCCGCGTCCTGTTTCCATTCTAGAACTGTTAATCAATCATATATCTCTCTAATATTCTATAGCCAACATTGAAATCAGGTTAATGCTGATGTTGCGGTATATATTGTTGTACCCCATATAACATTTGGAAAAATTATGTAAATTAATTTGCGTCGCTGTTTTCCATCATTTTTCCGAAAAGTGTACAAGTTTTATTGAAAATTTTGCTGTAGGGGAGCGAGGAGGGGGAGGGGGAAGTGATTCGTTTTTCTTTCATACAAAAGTATTGAGGAAAAGCTATAAATCTTTTTTATTGCGTGGGCGGACATGGGTGGAGATGGGTGAGAGGGCGGCGATGAACGTTGAGACAAAAAGTGACTTTCGTTTTTCTTTTGTTTTTTGGGTTCAAATTAATCATAAAACATAAAAATGTTTGCGATAAATTTAGATTTTATGTTTGTTTAGTAAATTTTGTATATATTTCGAAACGAAAACGATGTTCACGTAGTATTTAGCTGTTCGGTTTTATATGTCACGTGTATGTGTGTTTTACAATACCTAAAGCTCGTTTCTCGAAAATAAAAAATTCATATTTAATTTTTGGATATACATATATTGACAATATGGCGTTTTAGAAACTATTTGATTGACAGTTGGTACGAGTCTCGTTTCCGAATTCAGTCCGTCTTATGACTTCCGAAGCCTTATAGATTCGTGTCCTTAATTGGTTAGGTATATAGTCTTATTCCTTTCTTTCCATTTATCACTAATTGAGCATTTGAATTTTTTGCAAGATGCGTCGAAACGATTACCTAGTACCCTTTGTTGTGTGTTTTTTATTAGAGTTTTCCAATTAGAGGCTTCATTTTCGACCAATTTGCACATTTGAGGTTGTATGTTCAACTACAACTTCTCCAATCCAATTGTTGAGGTTGAGACCCAGGGCACAAAATATCATCGAAACAGACGACAAGACATAAAAGACACGCATGAAGTTAAACCTCGGACCGTCAGTGTGAGTTGTCAGACCGAGAACGACATGAATAGTCCAGAAACAGACGATGAAATAGCCTGCGTTATATCGGTGGATGGCGTCGATAGACCACACGTAGAAGTAGACATACTATAGGATATGGGTAAGTGGGTTTATTGGATTCGGGGGCAAGCTGCACAATACTTGGAGGTAAGGCAACTGGGCTACTATCATTATTGGGAATTAACAAAGTCTCAAACAAGACACGTATAAAGACGGCGGATGGCACGGTGCATATGAACAATGTCAAGTTGTGAAAACTTTAATGGCTCCGACTATTACCACGGAAATAATATGCGGGATGGATTTCTGGAGGACATTTGGCATACGACCATCAGTGGAGGCTACGGCGAGAGATCCATCAGTGAAGGCTAGGGCAGAATGCGAAACCAGCGAGAACGTAGGTGAGTTGTCCCAGGAGGATTTGAAAAGGCACAATTTGAGTGAGAAAGACAGTAGGACCTTAAAAAGGGTGACGAGTTCACTCGGATGCGCTTCACTAATCAAACACAACATCAACACTGAAAATGCGAAGGCGGTTCGAGTAAGAGCTCGCCCTATCTCATCCTATCAACAAAAGGCGATGAACGAGGAGTTGGATCGAATGCTGCGACTAGGCGTGATAGAACAGGCAAGCCCCACGTTGGGCGCCAAATATGACGAGCGCGTTAGCAAAATAAAAAAAACTTTCTCTCTCCTTGCTCTTCCTCCACCTCCTAATTTTGCAGACAATTTAAATTGATAATTTTGGGCTCTCTCCAGTTGGCTAGAGACACTCGGGCTGGGTGTAATAATTGGGGGGAGGGTTTGTACTATTTAAATGGAAAATTGTTACACTGGAAGCTTGTAAGGGAAAATATGAAAGTGGCACTAACCGGTATATCACCGCGTCGCCTTTTCGCCTCTTTCTATGGCTCGTTCCCGAGCTATCTTGTCCTTCCACGTGGCTCTTGACACGACCCACCTTCACCTTTCACCGACAGCGTGATTCACAACCTTTATTTTATTTTCTTCCACTCTACTTTCAACTTTCACTTATACACTTTTATTTCTTTTTATACAACATTTGTTGCTTACTCGAGTTATCTTCCAAAAACCAAAAAAAAATCTCGTTCCTCGATCTTATCACCAAGCCACCATCAATCGAAAAAAACCTCTTTTTCGCCAATCCGCATCACCTTTTATAAGTTTTCGACCTCTCACGGTACATCGGGCAATACACATTCTTCTTCGTTCCCCTTACGCCATCTATCTTGTAGCATCAAGGTTCAGTACGGTTGATGTCAAGATGCAACCAACTTGTTTGACATCTTGTCTGACGTATCAATGTCACTGTCGTGGGAAAAGTTGTGTTCTACTTGTGGTGTTGTGTGGTGATTGTCATTTCTGTTTTTGTCCACAGTGAATTTGTGTTTATGTAATTTATCCATTTAATCAGTGTTCGTTCCTTGTGATTATTGTTTTCGGTGGCTGTTTATTGTAAAATGTTTCTTATATTTGTTCAATGTTCGATGTTTGTGGCCTGTCATGTCTCATTCATATTTTACAGGTTAGCACCTAAGAAAAGGACAGGATTGGATACATGGACCGAGATATCCCCGACCAACCGGACCCAGGTATGTAATTTTCTTTAGCCTATTTATGTTCGATTCTAATCTTGTCTTTTCTATTTCAGGTCCCGTTTCACCACGAAGGTGAGTATGATGGTTTGAAGCATATAATTCTTAATAATTGTTTTTGCTTTACGTATATAGGATGTAATATAGATTTACATTCATAACCCCAACATGATAGACCATATTGCATAATTGAGTCAGCTAAGGCAAAGTATATGATCCTCAGTAGATTTTGTGGACAATATAGACGTAGTACATATAACTTTCTAGAGACCAATAGTAATCCATTTTTTAGTCCTTCAATATGCGATTTCTAATTTAAGTCTCTGTCAAGTAGGACACCCAAGTATCGAAATTCATTGACTGAATTAACTATAAAGCAACTATCAGTAGAGACATTGAAAGGGTTTCTCGAAAACGCAGTAGCTTAGTTTTCTGGCTCAAAACAAAGTTATGAACCTTCAACCATACTGAACAACTACCTGTCTGCTGCGACTAGCGTATGTAAATGAAAAATCGTCGGCAAATGCAGTAGGAGACCCATGAAATTATTGATGAACCCCTACGTTATTAGGTAACTCATCACTTATAGATGCTGATTTATTCGTACTATTTGGACTCGTCCAGTTAAATACGATTGTAACAGAGCTGATACTTTGACACCTTTATCAATATGACATATATAGTTATCTGATCCAAAAATTCCAATAATGCTTGTTCTGTATGTGTAGGGGCGACAACAAATCTATCTTTATATATAAAATGAAATATGTGTCTGTTTATTTGTTTGTTTGTACCTTATAGGAGACCAAACCTCTGGACCGATCTTCCTGAAATTTTCACAGTATTTAACTGGGACTCTGGCATGATTAATAGGGTACTTATTTTCGACCACGCCTACTTTTTTAAAATAATGTAATTGCTCCCATAAGTTTTTAATTGATTTACTTCAAATTGTTTACACATTATATACTCCAGGCGAGGTAGCAATAAACACTTCTTACGCCACGCCCCGTTTCACGTCCCTTTTCACGCCAAATTTTGTTAGAAAGTTTTAAACTTTTTGTTCTCTGTACAACTTTGTTCCTTCCAACGGTTTTTTTTATTTGGTAGTATATTGCTCTTAATACTGTTAACGTCGCCATATAACTATGAACCACGCCCACTTCAGTTGCAATGAAGCTGTTTTGCGTATTTTAGGATTTCCAATTCATGAACGTCATCCGACTGTTGTGCATTTATCTGCTCACCTCGAAAATGGACAACGCGTTTTTTTACAGAAGTTAATGCACAACAAATGGCTGCAGCGGCAAATGATTCCTTTGCTCAAACTTTTGCTGTATGCTCAAATTCCAACATAATATACGTGGAGTGGAACTCATTTACTAAATAATTTCAACGCCACAAGCAAGGAAAAGCAGTTGAAGGATGGCCCAATTTATATGCCAATGATGCATTAGATAGGCTGTATACTATTTATCCCCAGAATGGAGACTGCTTTTATTAACGAATGCTTCTAACAAATGTTCGTGGACCAACTTCATTCGAAAACTTGCGTACAGTTACTCGCCAAATATGTGCAACTTATCGAGAGCCATGCCAAAAACTAAATTTATTAGAAAACGATTCACATTGTGAAACAACACTAGCAGATGCATCAATATGTAATCATCCATGCCAGATAAGAGCATTATTTGCTTTCATATTGGTAACTTGCTTTCCATCCCAACCGAAACAACTTTGGAATACATTTAAAGCAAATATGAGTGAAGACATACTGCGTCGAAAGAGAATTACCTGCAACGACGAAACAATTGAATTTTCAGACGCAATTTATAATGATGCTTGAATTCTACTAGAAGACAAGTGGCAAATAAACAACAAAACCCTCTCGCAAGTTGGTATGATTAGTCCTAATCGATCAGGCGATGATGCGTCTGACCAAGATGTACAACGAGAAAGCAATTACAATCCACAAGAGTTAGAATTATTTAAGACTAAAAAACCTACCACATTTACAGCAGGAGCAACTCTCGGCATACAACACTTTAATGACAGCAGTTACTAATGAAGTGGTGGATTGTACTTTATTGATGTACCAGGCGGAACAGGAAAAACGTTTTTGATTTCGTTGATTTTGACTAAAGTTCAATCGCAAAATAATATTACACTAGCCATTGCATCGTCCGGTATAGCAGCAACACTTTTGGATGGTGTCAGAACAGCGCATTCGGCACTGAAATTACCTCGCAAACCGCAATTCTCTGAGACGCACACATGCAATAATAAAATCAAATCCTCGATGGGTAAAGTCCTGCAAACAAAAGTTAATTTATAATTAAATTATTTCTTCCTCACTATATAAACACTTTTTATTTCATTTCATAATGATAGGGGTAGCACACCGGGTTCAGCCTTTTATTATAAAAAAATATATATCATTGACACGAAATTTGTACTTATTTTGTTCTTATTTTTAATGTATTACACATTTCAATTATGAATTTTTAAATTTTAAAAACGATCAAAAACAAACTAAGGCCACCTAACTTATATCAATGTATTTCAAAACTAAATGTTTAGTGGTTTGTTTTTTTATATTCCGTTATCATCGACAGTGCTCCATGCCTTTTCCACTCATATACCGAATCCTCATACACTTTCATTAAGTTAGACATTGTTTCTACCTTAATAATCCCTAGAAATAAAGTATATGGCAAAACGAAGTTTTTATTAAATGTCCCTGGAGGTGTTGCGCTGCGTAGCGGGCGTAGCCCGCTAGTTTTATATAAAAAGAATACAATCCTATAGGATTATACAATCCTATAAGTGTATACACTTTATCGCTTTTTAAACAACTTAGAAAAAACAGAAAGTAGTGATATTGGGCGGTAATTATTAAGATATGTTTTCTCACCCTTTTTAAATATTGAAACAACTAAAGCTCTCTTTAATGAGCTCCAAGCTTAGATTAAAAATAAAAGCTAGGACATCTACTAGAAAGAACGCCAGTTTTGTACAACAGTATTTGAGATACCATCCAAACCTGGAGATCATCTGTCGTTTAGAGAACGAATTATGTAGAACAGTTCTGTTGCCGAAATCTCCGACAAAACTAAACTATTGACCGAATTATAATTCTGAGAGATTATATGATTTGTATCAACTGAAACAGTTGTGATGTTTGAGTCACCAACATGAGTGAAAAAATCGTTGAACTCATCGGATATTTCAGCTGAATCTGAACGTCCCATTACAATTTCATCGACCGTTCTCCAGTTCTTGCGAGCATTATTCCCATTGTTGATAAATTTAGTTGAATAAAATTTATTTTTGGTTTTTTCGATTTCTATATTCACAGTATCACATAAGGCTCGGCTATATTGATTTAGTCTATTACTATTAACATGCTTTTTGGCAAGCAGACAGATCTTATTTCTCTTACGCACCAGTCGCCATAAATTACCATTAAAAATATCTATAAAATTACCAAATGCCTTAGAAGTATCTTTCAAATGATAAATATCAACCCAACTCTCATAAAAAAGTAATTCCTGTAATTTATTATAATCAATAATTACTTTAGTTTGGCTTTTAGGAGTTGATTTGTTTTTAAACAGTACGTCTGATTATTTGGTTTCAATGAAACAATGATCTGATATTTTTAGATTCAATACTCTATGGAAAACTTGTTTAATGTACCTTTGATCCAATCTACACAGAATGTTGTCAATACATGAAGCTGTGTTGTCTGTAATTCTGGTTGGTTCATAAATGATAGTGAAAGCAAAAGTTTATCCAGAAGTGAGCTAGGTTTTAGAAAATCTATGTTAAAGTCACCCATAATAATTAGGTTGGGATGTGTTAAATCTTCCAAGAGCATAGTAAATTCCTCAATAAAGCTAGAAGCATTAGTGTAACCTAACCGATATAAAACACACAACACAAACTAATTTGGAGCGTATGGCAAAGGTTAAACCACCAGAAATGTTTCAAAAGTTAATAATATATTGCTTGCAATTTAAACTGCTAAAAGTATACAGCGTTACTCCACCAGAGCGTGTATCATTTAGACAAGATGTAAATAAATCATATCCCATTAGACTATAGTTCGCGATTTCCTTATCATAGATCCAAATCTCAGACAAGCTAATTATATTTCTCAGTTGTTCTTGAACGACGCACACGGTTTCTATTCTTCACTTCAATAACATGTCCCAACAGCTTCAATTTTTACTTGTAAAATGTCAAAAGATGACAGCTTTGTTGAAGAAAACTCTAAACTCTTTAGACTTCGAAGATTTGCATCTTTAGCTCAAAGTGGCGCAGCTCTAACTACTGTTTTATTTTTTGGTCAAAAATATAGCAACTTAATCGACTCAAACCTCAGGGCATGACTTAGCCCATTTTTGTAAATCAACTTTTTGGGCAGTTTAGTATTTGGTCAGTTTAGTTTTTGAAAGTTTGGACAGTTTAAGAACACATGTATCATTTACATCCATTTATGAAAAGTATTGGTGTGCTGCAGTCAATATATTTGTTACCAACCACTTATCACACGTCAATGTAAATACGTCTCTACCAATCCCTTTGAACCAAAATCATAGAAACTACTGCACAAGTTGTTGCTTTACTGCAAGAAGGTCGTAATCACCGAGAAGACGCTCGTCAGCGAAACATAAGCCACTCTGCTGTCACAAGAAAATCCAGATAGTCTTAGAAAACTGGTACCGGTGTAATCTGAGAAGAATGATCTATTTACCGCCCTCACTGTACTGTTAAATCAACATTACACTGGTAGAAGCTAAAACGAGTTCAAGATTTAGCTGTTAGTCAATACACAGACTCGAATTGGTTCGCGAACACAGCAATTGGAGTGTCAAACAATGATTCACTAACGGGTGCAGAATATGCCTGTATATGGAAGTGATAGAAGATCTCAGGTCAGCGTGAAGAAGACGCAATGTTGTTTTGCTGAAACAGATATAATTTATGATCGCCCATACTGTATGCAGTACAGTCCTCACTACACTATACAGTACAATATCATTTTCCTAATTTTTTATCACCAGTTCAGTTGATGTCCTAAAAGTATTCCTGTCGTAGCTGCGTTACAATTTCCAGTCACAGTTTTCTACTTCCTTCGTTAGATTGCACCAACATCACACATTCTTCGGTATGTTTCAATTTATTTGTTCAGTTCATTGTCAAAAGGGTGGAAAGCTTTGGGTTTCTTCAACAATTCTGGCCCATGTTAGTCTAGATGTAATAATTTCGACTTGACAGGTTCGCATTGATATGGAAAATTTTTCTAATTTTTCAGATGCTCGACTGACGACGAACATTTTTTATTGAGCAAGGTATATGTTGATAATCAAGCTGCTATAGTAGTTGATTGTGTTACAAATGACTGCACACAGTTTCAATCTCGGTATAATATTCGTAGGTGCCACTTTAGGTTTAGAAGTAAAATTTAGAAATCAAGACACACTTGATAAGTGGTGGTAACCGCACATTTGAGGTAAAGTGATGGAGTTCAAGTATCTTTGATCTCTCAGTTGCTCATGACCTTATAGTACCAAAGATGAAATAAAATATCCTCTGCGTCAGAATTAACGTCTAATTGTAGAAAAGCTCCAATTTTACCGAGGTCGATTAGGCTCATAGTCATGTATGGATGATAGAGCGTTTGTAAATCAAAGGACGGCAAGTAAGTTGTCTCGATTGAGACTGAGTCTTAGACTCAGTGACATTTCGGTTTGCAGTAATAGCAGACTGTAAAAAAAAGCTTGAAGGAGTGTCATTTAGTAGAACTTATCCATATCCCTAACGTTTTTCCATGTCATATTGATGCTGGCAATTTGCAGCATATTTCAAGTTAAGAGAACAGCACCGGTTAAGTTTTAATATCGAACAATCATCTTCGGACGAGATTGGTCTCAATATTATTAGAGGAGTAAACCGATAAAATGTGGGACTCGGTTTGCTCGAAAAATTTCAGGTTCCCTCACCAACTTCATCATGGCACCTCATTAATCCGAAAGAGGAATCATTACTAATACTTTATGTAGATGTGCGTTTTGTTGTCAACCATTCCCATAACATTATGCGATAGTCAAAAAGAATGTAACGCACATAGCCAGAGTCTAGTATATGACAGAATTGAAAATTTTTCACAGGGATTAAAAACACCGAGTTCGAATTTCAATAATGCGCCTCCGTACAAATGAGATATATAATCTCATGTGGCAATACAACAAGCACGTTCTTCGAGTACGTTAAAATCAATAAAGCTTCAAAGTTCTAAATCAGTTTCATTATATTTTCTAACTGTTCATTATATAATCAAGTAAGGTGCTACCCCTTATATATACACCTGAGTAAGGTTATATTGTTTATTTTGTCGCTGTTCCCTCTAACGTTCTGTTTATACCTTGGCACTTGATTTATATACAGTGTATAGCACAATAAAACTATTTTATGACGCTAATTCTGAAAACTATAAAAATTTATTCACTTTGAAACCTGTGCAATACAATCGCTGCACCATTGAATATTTAATGGTGCGGTTTATTAAAATAAATAATAAAAGCTCATAACAGGTATATTGTGTATATATATGTTATATGAATCGAGATATTAGGATATTGAACTAGGTACCAACGTACCTTATATAGTTAAGCACGAACTGGCACTAATCGATTTTCATTTATTTTAATGTTCGAACCGTTGTTGATAATTTTGATAAGCGACTTTTCGTTTTTCATCCAATATCGTTGCCACATTGTATATATATAGTTTGAAATTATGCACACGTTCGAGCTTTGACCCTAATTTCGGTCATATATGTATTTATGTATATCGTTGAAAGTAAATAAACCGTTTCGAATTTATATGTATAGTTGAATCGTAAAACTCATTCAACTTTAGCGAGGGAGTAACGAAAAATAAACTTTTCAAAAAGCTTTTCAAACTTTTATGTTATATATATTCCTTAAATCCAGTTTTTAATTATTATTGCTACGATTGTAAATGTAGATTACACAGTTGAACTATTCTTTAGATATAAGTTTCTATTTTCATTTGTTTTTGCTTATCTCGAATAGAGGTTCAATTCCCGTACCAATGAGGTCGGTCATGAACACGCAACATGAAAATTCAATAATCATTAATTTAACCATAATAAGAAATCCATAAAGCATATTTATAGAAAATTGACAAAAATAACAGAACCGTAAAAAATTTGCTAGTAAATCTTTCGAAAAAAGCTTAACAATTTCATGACTTGAAAGAAAAATTGTTTTTCATCCATTACACAAAATGCTTGCAGATGAAAATAACTTTTATTTTTCCAAAACATTGAATTTAATTTTTTGTTGGATATACGGGTACAACAAGTATATATAAGATATACCTATACCGTATGTTGCTTATATATTTTTTGTTTTGCTTCACGTTCTTAAGTGATGCTATGAACATCTTATGTATACGAATTATGGTACGCAAGAATAAGAATCTTACTCAACTAATATAATATAACTCATATAATATAACGAAGAACAACATGTATGTACGTATATATGTCATGCTAAGTGTTTGCCTGCTCTCGTGTATATAGTTAGACTCAGACGTTGATAATGTCATGAATGGATAATTTTTCTATTGACGAGATTCGATTTTGGTTTATTGTTTGAACACTGAATGCTATTTATAGCTGAACTAGTGTCACTCAAAATGACTTTGTTGGAATTAAGTCTTAATAGCTGTGTTATAGTCACCCACAAATTCTGGGAATATTGAGGATTGGACTAGAGATGGTTTGAAAATTGGGTATGACGGCAAGAGTCCAATATAATTCAAAGAAGAAACCAGTTTTTCTCCACATCCGTTTTCATATCTACTGTAGAAGACATGTGTGCAATGTGAAGACAGAACTTTGTGCTGTAAGTGTCCAAACAATTGTTCGTAAATTTGTTCCCAGTCAAGTGTGCTCGTTTTTCTGACTCCTAAAGCGTGTATCAGGTTAGAATAAGAGTGATTGAGGAAGTCCTCAGCTGTTTGAGACAATATTATGTTAACAGTCAACTGACAATTTAGGCATTACAATCTCCATGTTAAGGTGTTTGTCCACTAATTCTACTCATACCGGTAGCAATTACTAGTTATACAATTTCTGGCTAGTCTACTCTGCAATTCGCTAGACCATCTGAGTGGAGAGAGGTCGTAATAATGGATGTTAAAATGTTCTCCCATCTCATAAATAGATAAGAGTGCAACTGAGCACCATACCTAATAAGTGAAACTACTCACGTCAACATAAATTTCGATATAAACTGTTGATACCATCAGACAGGATCTCATAACCAGTTCTTCACTCGCCCTTACTCTAATCCAATCTTACCTCAAGCTTGTTATAGAAGACTCTAGATTCCACTTAATCCAGCTTAGATTCATGCAAAAGTATAGCAGGCTTGAGTTTCCGAAGATGTAATGTGATCAAGATTCACCAGTTCCTTACTAAGTGACTAAAACTGTTAGAGTGTCTCCTTTGAATACGCTTTCATTGCCATGTTGGTTTAAACCTCACAGCTGCAGAATATACACACTTGAATTCTGGAGTCGCCCTACTAATGTCTCGAAAACGTCAGAAAATATTTTCGATGGTGCTTTCTTTCTGGAACATCCATTAGATTATACGTGATTGGCATAAAGGTTATAATAATATTACGTCTTGCACGAGCTGAGTAAGACGTGCGGTGGGTCGGCAAGAACCAATAAGCTGCAATACTAAATAAACTGTAATACACTGTATAAAGTGTTAGCTGTAGAAGACTGCGTGGTTTTGATGATAAATTATAATGATTTAGCGTAAAAGTTTCTTTAAAGGAGTTACCGAACTGCACCATTTCTAAACTAGATCAACTGCGCGATTCGGGACGTGAATAGAGACCTTTGCGTCAGTATCGATGGTATTCCTAAGGAAGTACGTTATTGATGAGGAGGATTCATGAGGAGGATTTTTCAACGGACTTGCGTGGATAAGCTCCTTTGTGCTACATACAAGGTACTATTACCACGGGAATGTAACATCTCGTGAATCGTGATGATATTTCTATTGTAGATAAACCAATGGCTCAGTCAATTCAAAGGGTATCATCTGGTAAAGTCTAAATTGAAATAGGACTGTCAGGAACTTATTAAGTTAGGTCTATAGTGTTTGAAAAACCCCGATTCTTTATACGTTATATCTACTAAAATACTACTCACCTTCTGTGGGTTTATTACCAGCCAAATCGAGGACATTTGTAATCCGATTGGTCCACTTTCCAAAATATTTTCAAATGTTCTATATACAGGTACATATCTACATATAGTAATGCCTTTAACGAGACGTGAGGTAAAATAAAATCTCCTTAGTACATCTAGTAAGATAAGATTCTAAACCAATTTCATACACCATACACGTGAAGTCATCAAGCAAAACTGTCGGATTTCGACCAACCAAATGGCGCAGAGCAGTATCAGATTCATCGGAAAATACCGGGTTCAAATACGGTTACGGTTGATGATGTGAGTACCTATTTAGAGTTTATGAGTGTAGAACTCTCAATCGAACAAATTGGATTTAACAACAAATGTGTTCATCTCAAAAAAAGAAACGAGTATTCAAAACCTTCGTCCCAAACATATCATCGTCTGGCATTTCGGTTACTACATTATACCGCATAAGTTGTACATTGGGGCGGTTAAAAGTTCTGTGTTTGTGCCTAGAGGTAACGACATGTATAGTGATTCTTCATTGATAAAGTCAGTCATATTTAGTACAACTAAAGCAACCAAAATAACTTTTTGAGTTGTAAGGAAGCGATCCACTTTCTTAATAAAATAAACCCGCCGCTTCTCAACGAGTTATTTAGAGTGATCTTTAAAACAGTTTTTTCAAACATAAACTTGTTGAAATATCTAAAGTCTAGGTTCAGAGTGCTTCATGGTACAACAACTGTTTTAGTTGATATGATTAGTTGAAAGCTAGGACTATATAAGGCTTTCATTAAGGTAGATCGATCTAAATATGTTGATAGTAATAAAATCCAAATATCTGCCCTTACTTGACAGAGTACTGCAAGCTTTAATTATAGGCCTCTTATGATTGCTATATATATATATATATATATATATATATATATATATATATATATATATATATATATATATATATATATATATATATATATATATATATATATGTATGTCTATATATATATATATATATATATATATATATATATATATATATATATATATATATATATATATGTATATATATATATATTTATTTATATATATATATATATATATATATATATATATATATATATATATATATATATATATATATTAATATATATATATATATATATATATATATATATATATATATATATATATATATATATATATATATATATATATATATTTCTATATATACCTAATTCTCGTTTACACAAATTTGTTTACACGAATTTGATTTATCACGATTGGTTTTTTTTCCCCGATAGGGGTGAGATGCAAAAGGGATTTTTCACCATCTGATTACACTCGGTGGTGTCGATGAACCCATCTTCCATGTCAGTACTATAGGCTGGCGTGCAGCTATGCAATGTGCAGATGGCTCTACGTAAATTTAACCTATAGCCATACGTCCTTGATATGGCTGTAATGGCGTAAGGGAGGATGTAAACAAGCAACCCGTGAAAGAGTTGGGAGTGGCTTGAGCCCCAAAACATGGAAAAAGAATGGAAAGATAAAAAAACAAAACATTGTTGACAGTCGAAGATAAAGATAGCATATGAATACATGTGTGTGCTAAAATGCACTATTGATTACTAACGCATTAGCTGCCAAACAGTTTCCTCAAAAACTTAGACAAATTATTGAAGATGGAGGATACATCCCCGATCAGGTTTTGAATGTGGATGAAAATGGCCACTTTTTTGGAAAAAAAAATACCTAGCAAAACTTATGTTTTAAACTCACAGAAAACTGCCGGTAGTTTAAAACGTGTTACATTGTTGTTTTGCTCCAATTCTTCAGGAAAACGTATCTTAAAACCACTGCTTCACTGTGAACCGACCTTTTAGACCACGCTCGATACAAGGTGAAGATTTCAATAAATTGCCGAATAACTATAGATAGCAAACAATAAAGCCTGTGGTGACCATTGCAATCTTCACGGTATTTTTCCAGAAATACTTCATCCCAGAAGCTAGACGGTAGTTGAATTCAAAATGCCTATAATTTAAAGATTTTTTAGTTTTAGACAATGCACCTGGCCATCTGGTTTTGGAACACCCAAATGTGCCATTTTGTTTTCTTCTGCCAATACTACATCCCTAATACAACCGCTGGGCCAAAGAGATAATTGCTACCTTTAAAACGTTTTAGATTAATTAGAACATCGTGAAGGTCTAACAGTGATTGACGTATGGAAAACATTTTCTATTATGGACTGCGTCAATCAAGTTGGGTTGGCGTTAGTTGAGTTAAAGCCATCCACCTTGAACGCATGCTGGAAAAAAATTTGGCCAGGATGTGTCAAAATTAAAGTAAACATCACAACGATGGTACATCATTTGCCGACCTAGAGAAATTTGTACTTGATAAAAGCTTGAGCGAATATGAAATTATAGACTTCACCCCTGAGACTCATCAACACATGAAACACAGAAGAGCATTGGCCGGCCGAACACACATAACATAAGAGACGTTTTACTATCAACAGTCACAGAAAACAATAATCACAATGAACGAACACTGATTACATGAACAGATTACAAAAACACAAATGACAAATCACCACAAATAGAACAAAACTTTTCATATGACAGTGACACTGATACGTCAGGCAAATTTCAAACAAGTAAGTTGCATCTCGAAAAGAAACCGAAGCTGAATTTTGGCGCTACAATATAGGTGGCATCAGGAAAACAGAGAAGAAAGCGTATTGCCCGATGGACCGTGAGAGGTCGAAAGTGATAAAAGATAATGCGTGTCGTCGAAAAGAGGGCTTTTTTGCTTGATTATTGCGAGGTGATACGATCGGGGAAAGAGACCGTAAGATAACTTGAGGAAGCAACAGGTGATATATAAAATAAAATATAAACAGCATAAAAATAAGTGAAAAGTGGCAATAAACGATAAAAATAAGGGTAACAAAAACAAGAATCACGTTGTCAGTGAAGGTAAAGTTTGGTCGTGTCAGAACCACCTGGACAGGATCGAAAAGTGGAACGCAAGTGATCGCGGTGCTTGTTCAAAAAAGAGAAGTGTTCTAAGGAGCGATATAAGGAGAAAAATATCCATATTAATATTTTTCCTTACAAGTTCCCAGTGTAACAAGTTTCCATATCAATAGTACAATCCCCCCTTCCCCCCAATTGTCAAACCCAGCCTGAAGGTCTCTAGCCAACCAAAGAGAGACCACATACGTGCGCGCAGGCTGGCGCCCAAAAATTAAATCAAATTGTCTGCTAAATTGGGAGGTGGAGGAAGAGGAAGGGGAGACGGCGGCCCAAATTAAGGTATCGTTGCATCTGTCTGGAACCAATCTATTGATTTTCCATGTACTCTATAAGTCTCTTATTACACGAATTTTTTGGGAACGTATCTATCGTGTAAAAAGAGAATTATATATATATATATATATATATATATATATATATATATATATATATATATATATATATATATATATATATATATATATATATATATATATATATATGTATATATATATATATGTATATATATATATATATATATATATATATATATATATATATATATATATATATATTTATAAATATATATATATATATATATATATATATATATATATATATATATATATATATATATATATATATATATATATATATACTGCAGTTCACTTGAATATAGGAACGACCGTTTTTTTGAAATATTTTAATTCGGTCCAACTTTTCCAAGATTGACTTTTACAGGATTAGCACTTGTTTAAGCTTACATAATTTTTAAATAAAAATAAATAAGTAGGTCAGAAGAATTTTATTTAATTTTGGTTTTCTTAAAAAGTGTGATTTTTGTTTGTTTCACTTGAATAGAAACGACCATATTATCAATAAATTTGAAGTGTTAGCAATTTAAACTTAAATTAAATTAATTTTTTTAAAAAAGATTCCCAATTTAACATAAAAAAATTTTAAATATGGGTCGAGGAAAAAACTTAGTAAGGAAGAAATAGCCCAAATTCAAGTACTACACAGCGAAAATTATTCTCTACAAGCAATTGCAGATAAAATAGGAAGAAGTAAGACTGTTATCTTCAATTTTACAAAAAATCCAAGAGAATATGGCTCAAACAATAAAGGCCGAACTGTTGAGGCCACATCTGCAGCCGACAAGCGGGCCATAATAAGGGCAGCATCCAATTGCGCACTATCTTGTGCAAAAATTAAAGCTAGAGTTGGTGTGGAGGCCAGCCGAATAACAGTATGGAGAGTGATTAAAAAAGCAGATCACCTTATTCGAAGAAAGCTCCAAAAGAAACCACTTCTCAGAGAAGAAACAGAAAACGTTAGATTTCTCGAGGCAGCATATGACATTGGCTGAAAAATGGAAACGTGTAGTTTATCCTGATGAGAAGAAATTTAACCTTGATGCCCCGATGGGTTTAATTATTATTTTCACGACGTTCGAAAAGAGGAAAAGTTTTTAGCAAAACACAACAGCCGGGAAGGAGGCGTTATGGTGTGGGGGGCTTATCATTTTATGGTCCGGGAGATTTGTTATTTTCAACCGAAAAAATACCGCAGCCACTTACTAGGGCATCCTTGAAGAAGCATTTCCTCGCTTCGTTTTCCTTATGGATGAGGCACCGATGTTATCAAAGTATGGTTAACAAAATATGGATCAGTTGTTGCGGTCTATTGGAAATCCAAACTTGCCATTTCGAAGGAAAATTTTAGTCGCTGGAGGTGATTTCCGTCAGTGTTTACCTGTTCAACTCCTCTGAAACACTCGATTTGTCTATAAGAAAAAGTCATCTCTGGAAGCATTTCAAAAATTTTTCGTTAAAAAAAATATGCGTGTCGATCCGGAACAGGAAGCATTCGCAAAGTACATCCTGAAACTGGGAAATGGAAATCTTCCAAAAAATGATTTCAATGAAATCGAATTACCTGAGGATATAATTTCCAGAGGTAATTTAATCGTAGAAGTATTTGGAAATAGCCTCGCGAATCTAAATTACGAAGGAATGAAGAAACGTGTTATTCTCGCGCCGCTGAACAAAGAAGTCAGTAATATTAATGCTGAGATCGTCGGTCGTCTCCCAGGAGAATACAAATCGTATCAAAGTTTTGATTCTGTAAAGGATAAACAGGAAGGAGGTATCGATTGAAATTGCTGATTTGCCACCCCATGAATTAAAACTAAAGGAAAATACGATAATTATGCTAATGCGTAATTTAGAATTTAGATATTTCGGAGGGCAGGTGCAATGGAACACGCCTGATTGTTACCGAATTATATAACAACGTAGTTAAAGCAAAAATAATTACTGAGGAAAAAGCTGGACAAGAAGTACACATTCCTCGAGTTACGCTCGACTCCAACAAAGGTCAATTTGGATGTACAATACAACGACATCAATTTCCGCTTCGACCAGCGTTTGCGATTATCGTGAATAAATCTCAAGGACCAACGTTCGAATTTGTTGGCGTCGTACACCTATCTTTAATCACGGTATGTTGAACGTAGCATTTTCCCGTGTTAAACGACAAAATAGCTTGAAAGTTCTGTTACCACCTGAAAATGAACGTCGCACGTATAATGTTGTGTGGAAAGAAGCATTGAACGCTCCTGATGTAAATTCTATAAGTCTTGATATTATCATCGACAATTTCCCAGTCGAATAAAATGAATAAAATTAAATTAAATTAAAGCTGTCTTGCGAAAGTGTTTAAAAAAGCTTTCTTTCTTTTACCGAGCAAAGCTCGGTCCCCGGAGCTATATATATATATATATATATATATACATATATATATATATATATATATATATATATATATATATATATATATATATATTTATATATATATATATATATATATATATATATATATATATATATATATATATATATATATATATATATATTTATATTTATATATATATATATTTATATATATATATATATATATATATATATATATATATATATATATATATATATATATATATATATATATATAATATATATACATACATATATATATATATATATATATATATATATATATAATTTATTTATATATATATATATATATATATATATATATATATATATATATATATATATATATATATATATAAGTAGTTGGAAACTGTTTGAGGAACCCAATTTTATAAATGAAACCTGTTGTCAGCAACCTGTCGGATGAAACTATCTCGTATTACCATAGCTACCGTTTTTCAAAGTGGATACTCAAATTTGGTACGGTCAACAAACGTTCTTGGTACTTGACAGTGATTCAAATGTCCTTCTACAAAGCACGTCGTGCGGAATTATAAAAAACTGCACAGTGCACATAATTGCTTCTCGCGTACATACATATATGTGCATAATAAACTATAATTAAAATCAAATTACAAAATTATATTTTTTTTTCCGAATAATTGTAAATAAGTAATTTAATATAAATTACAATTTTCTCGTGCTGGAATATAAATTTTTTTTCGTTTGCCATTATTTAGATTGTTATCAATAATTAAATTTTATAGTTTTATTGTGTTAAAGTTTGTTTCGTGATATTTAATTGTGTTGCATGCACTGGCTGCGCTTCGTATGTTGTAACAAATTGGTGAACGTTGCGCGGTGTTTCCAAAAAACTAGATATTTTGGTCGTGTTAGGGTTGGCACACGTGCCTGGTACACAATGTCAACCATACATAGATATATGTGGCTCATAAATTGCATTTCGTGTGCTGAACCCAACGAATTTTCCACTTCCAGGAATATAAAATTATGTTCGTCGTTATACCACAAGCCATATTCTAACCATTGTCGTTGTTGTCTTGTTTTCCCCGTACAAAAAAAGATTACGAAAACGTAGGGTACGTACGTCCCAATTATTTTGAGTTATATTTTTTCAAAATCATTAAAATTTTGTGTAATTTGATTATTTGGAAAATGTTAATTTTTTCTTGTGTATTTGCCTAATGAACGCGAAAATCTTTAATGAGCTTTAATTATTTAATTAAGTTTCGAGAGTTATCTGAGAAAATAGGGAGCAAACTCAAACGGAAACGATTTTCACGTTCAACCTCAAACTATATACAGGGTGAGTCTTTACATTTTTTTTCGTTATGATTGGAAAATTATATCGACTAAACGGTGACTGCGATTCACTTTACAATTTTCGGATTTTTAAGGCATTTTTCATGACATCCTGCAACATATCAGGCAGAATTTCTTCAATTTCGTGACGAATATGGTCTTTAAGAGTCACTTGAGGCTTATTCACATGAATTTTTGATTTTAAAAAACCCCATAAGAATAAGTCTGGTGCTGTTTAATCCAGAGATCTGGCTGGCTATTCTTGATCGCCATTTCGCGAAAATAGTCTTCGTGGAAATACCTCATTCAATAATAGGATTGGCTACAACACAATCGTTAAAGCGAAACTGAGCTAAACGTCACATAACCAAGATGGCGTGCATTTAAAATAGCGTGCAATAGCGAGAATTTTGCCCCACCCTGTACTTATTATATAATGAGTGAAGTGAGGCGTGAGGTCATTGTATTTTATAAATAAAAACGCTCAAAAATTTTCCATTCGAATATTCATGTTAAAATTTTTCAATTTAATTTAATTACAACTTTTTGGATTTTGTTTTGTTTAGCAGCGAATTTAATTAAAACTAATAATCGTGTGAAAAACTATTTGTAAAATTGTGCTGAGCACATGATTTAAAATTGAATTAAAATAAAATTATAAAATGGGGAAAAAATTGAGGTTTTACCTAGATATAGCATAATCGCGTTTTCGCATAGGTGAAAATATAATTCTATTAAATTACAGGTTACAGGTTTAAGCGGTTTAAGCTGTAATTTGGATAAAGATGGCGTTATTGTAAGACTGCCTCTAGGCATCTCAATATATAGACCGGAAATGATTCTTGTTATTTTGAGTTGGTCATGATACGAACCAACTCTAGTAAATAGAACAGACCCATCCGTTGGCAATTAGCACAATCGAGCTGGATTCCAAAAGTTTTATGAGTTCGCCACGAGCAGGACCAATTCTATAATAAATGCAATCGGTTCAATCGAACTGGGTTCCACTAGTTCCATATGAACTTATAAAACTTTAGTTATTTCAGTACCCATCTCCTGAGAACCTAGTATGTCTTTAATGCTTCCTATTCTTTGGATTGGTTAAGAGAATGACTAACTTTGGAACAGGAACAGTCTTTTCTGAAACGATGAAGCCAACTGTCAGGGGAATCATGATATTGCCAATATATTTATTGCTAACACGAAAACTCAAACTGCAAGTAACCGGGACAACAGAAATTCTAGGTATTAGAACTGGTGCTAAAATCGCAAATTTCACTCAAAAATTGCAAACATGTGAATAGGGAAACAGCTCATAATTTTTACCCAAGCTTACTGTTATATATTCAACCAACGTGCATCTGCGCGAGGAGAAGTTTTAACAATTGTGTAATGCTCCCTCTGCACTGCCCTGCTAAATATGCTTTTCAAAGCCACAGTTCATGAATTATATTATTACTCTGTTAAACACAGCCACTAAAGGTCAAAACTAACATGATCGAAAGAAACAAAAATTCATAAACTTCAATTAGGGAACAAGACTTCAATTACTTATCTGCCAAATTTATACGTTCGGTGTCAAAATGGGCAGGGCTTGCATCAATCGTTAAGTAACAAATCTCTAAATATTATATATTAATGAGGCTGCAGAGAACTAAAAAGTTGTTTTGGAGAGATCAACAGAAAAAGCTCGGGATCACAATATTTCTGGGAAAAGTAATAAATTCCTTCGTGAGACCCAGAGTTCTTGTAATGAAAAGCCTGAACTCTAGATTAGCAACAGGTTCGATTTTATGGTAGGTACCCAATAATTTAAAAAGTTAATTTATTTCAAATTGATTGATGAAAGTACGAAGCTTTTGCACTTATCTTAAGGAACTATTATAACCTTACATATAAACCAACTAATAACTGCTCAATGATAATGATTCGATACCTCAAAATGAGTCTAAAACCACTTTAGATACTTAAAAGATTTATGAAATTATTTGGACTAACAGGAGCATCCCAATGCTTTTGTTCAAGACCCATTGGGTTCCCGTCTCGACCATGAATAAACTGGAAAACGTTCAACCACAGAAGTTTTTGAGAACCACTTTTGCTATCAGGTTAAATAAAATGTTCCAAATCACCCCCTCCAGACACCTTCTAATTCTTAACGATGAGTCAGAACAGGTAAGGCAGGTTTTTGGTTTAGTTCCCTCAACGAATACAAATATTACAAATGTAACAACGGATGGTACAGCCATTCTGTTTTTTCTTCATTAATTTTTGGTCTCGAATCCAGTAAACTACTTCGCCGATTAAAATTCCAATCTATTGAATCAGTCTCGTTCAATCTTAGCATAAATCCTATATGCACTATCATCTGCCATCTACGAAAAGGCCAACAATATAGCCAAACGATATATAAAGGTTTAAGAAAACATTTCACAATGAAAAGATAACTAACAAACTTAAAAGTGTAAGGCCTGGGATTGTTGTCAAATGGTCACTCCAAAAAAAACCCTGGTCACTCTGGCTCAATTGGCCTATTGTGACATGCCCTCCCAGATGTTCACTCTCAGTCCCGAAATCTGCTTGTTCTCCTAAATAAGTCCAAAATATACAGTTACCTCAAGGTCATCAGGTGGTCCTCAAGTTGGTCCTCTTGGTCTATGGGAAGAGTGTGAGGAACTGGTGCACAAAAAGTGCTCAATAGTTTTTTCTTTTCCTCCCAGAAAGCAATGCTCCATGAGGATCCTAACAAGGACTGGAATCTTTGCTGGTTTATTTATCCAAAAAAAAATTTGGATGGTCGACAGGAGAAGAGGCTATTCCATCTCTTTTGGTGCAGATCAACAAAAGTGATAGACAATTTCTCACGTAAGAGATAATGACGTCACTCCTAAAACGGCTCAGGTCCCACAAAAGTGGAAGCCTTTGATATTTATGTGACTGGGTATCCCATGAAGTCTTTCTTTATTGATAGTGCTTTCAAAGTTTCAGCAATTTTATCTGAAAAACAGTAGCGTACGTACCAAGGGGGATAGAAAATTCGACCACAAGATTTTGTAGATATTAACCGGCACCAGCCAGATTACAGAATACTGATCCGTATGTAAAGATCATCATATCGTCACTGGAGGGGTAGGATGGATTTTTACAGTCCCATTGTGTCTGAGGGCATGTGGACAGTGTGTTGGGCCACTTCTCTCCATATTTGACAATGCTCAGAAGGGCAACGAAAATTGTCATTTCATTGCAAGCGAGCGGCTGTTTGCGATGCACACCTTCTGATCCAAACATCAAGTGGTAGCAGACCCTCAGCCATCGCAACAGCTGCATTACTCAAACAACTCTTTGAAAGCGGCTTAGAGTTCTCTCTCCAATCCCACTCATTGTTCTAGGCCTACATTCATACTAGGCATTTTGATTCTTTATGTTTTTGCCAAGTAATCTTCCGATCTAAGCAGATCCCCAGGTACTTGACTTCCCAAGAGAGTGAGATCGTATGAGCCCCAATTTTTGGAACACTATAAAGTTTCTCAAGACCACAAGACATCACAAGACTGGATTCCAGCTCTGGGGACATCATTTTCAGATGGTAACCGTCGTCGTATCCTTACCTAAGTCTGCAATAATTCTTCTTGATCTAAGCATGGCGCTAAACCACTGAACAAGTGTAGTCTCGATGCCATGCCTTTCAGCTTCACCGATCATTGCACTGAAGGAAGCGTTGTCAAACGCGCTTTCAATGTCCAGAAACGCTCCCAAGCCGAATCCCTGGTTTACAGCGCCTTCTCAATCCGACCAACTTCATGGAGTGCTGTTTCAACAGATCTGCCTTTCTGGTATGCATTATTCTGATTGTCTTCAACAACTGTTGACGATTTGGCTTTTTAGTATTTCATTAAACGTTGTTGATGTGATTCTTGGATTCTAAAATGTTTGAGTACCATCTAACCTAATAAAAAGTAGGTTGATAGTTGATACTGCTTCCGTGATACCATAACAGTGCAAACATATTACATACTGACTCATGCAATATCGATCGAAACAAAGTTGTTTTCCACTCGAACGCCGTGCCTCTCTTGCCTTCCTGTATATACTCTTGAATAACATGAAGCTCTTATGTATGTAAAAAATCCAACCAACCGATCGTAAATTTTCCTCTTGTTTTTCTTTTAAAGTGGAAAAACTTTTTGAAAAGCGTAGAACAAACTGAACAATAGGAAATTATTCAACAATGGGAAAAACTATTTTCGTTACGTTTCCCATTTATGTATCTACAAGCACATACCTTCCTATATGAACGTATCTTTCGGATTATCATTAATTTGCACAAAAGATGAGCAATTTTCCTTAATTTTACAATAAAAACAATAAAAATCTTAAGTTTAATTGTGAAAATGTAGGAAATTTCTAAAAGTTTTTCATTTTTCATTAAAAATTAATTTTCTTCAGAAAACTATCCAGGACTAGAGTCTGCATAAAAGAACATGATTTGTATCATTCCTTATTAAAATGTGTACTAAAATGGTTCCATTTTGTGGACTTTAAGCTTATAATAGAAAAGCTTTCTATACACAAAGTAGTTTTTTAAGACTTCCCATGATTTAACCATCTTCGTTTCAGTCTTAATGTGTGATATGGTTCAAAGCCGATACTGATTCAAATTTAATGACTTTCATAACATTAACGAGCTTTCACAAAGTATATTTTATGTCCAAAGAAAATATTTTTTCATCTTGATTTGATTAAAATGTTACACACGTATATATTGTGAATAAATAATTGACTCCAGCATAAAGAATATTTTTAATTTCATTACGATCATACAAAAATCAACAAGGTTTCAGTTAACCTTGAAGTAAACGTCTTACGAAAAAAATACGACTAAATTTACTCTAATCGACCTAGATGAGAAGGTGATTGTTTCGTCGGACAAACTAACTAGTTTCGTCGGACTAACCATCAACTTGAATTCTAGATAGTTGGCATTTTCCATTGGCCTTGAACCTACTGAATTGACATTTTACATTGGCCTATTGGATTTGATCCATAGTTCGGTGCAAATCGTTTTATTTCGTGTTTTATATCCGGAATCTCTAAATTACGATGCAAATCACTGTTACGAATGTACCAAGGTGCATTCTAGTAAGTATAGAGCTGGAGCCAGAACGCTGCTTTATGGGAGTCCTGCCCCGTACCTCTCTTAGTCCAGAATACTCATCTTCTTGGCTAACTCTAAAAAGCCTTTGAGATAAATATGATCTCAAAAGATCAACATATGGTCCCGGAAGCATTTAGTTTATGAACTAAGCCATCGTGCCATACTTTATCGAAAGCTGCTGCCACATTCAGAAATAAGGTCGAACAAATTTGTTTATCTTCTATAGGATCGTTTTGGTTATTAGGGGAATTCTACCCCCATAATTATTGCTTCCATTTTCGATTATAATATCCGATTTGATCTCCATAGGTTTGAAAATATCGGCCAGATGATTAGCAAACTCTCCAACTTTTCCTTCGTTATCATTTAACCACGAGCCATCACTTCGCGTAATAGGAGGGGTTTACGTAATTGGGGCTTTTATACTTTAAGTTGGCTTTCCAAGATGCAAAAAAACGTCTTTTATTTAGTTTCTGAATTTCTCTCTTAAGCTGTTGGGTAACTTGGGTAACTTAAGCTTTGGTAACTTGTAACTCTTGGCTAACCAATGGCTTTTGATATTGTTCCTTTGTTCCTATTGTTCTCATATCAGTGAAGTTTTCCACCTCTTTTTCTAGTTCCTGAACCGTTTTAGGTCGTGTTCTTCGTTTAATCTTGCTTTCTAATTCAGATCTGAAGCTTTGAAGTTGTTTTATAGGCAAGAGTTGGTCTCTAATTATCTCGTCGATTATGGAAAGTATCACTGCTTCAATATTAGTAACCTTTCAGAAAGGTTGTTTATGGCATTCATGACATTCTGCATCATTTTCATCATAGTATTCGAATGAGTTAGGTTCGAAGCTGGTCCGGAACTGACCTTCCCTGTCTCAGCTAATTCATTAATTTCAGCACATTTAACAGATTAAGGTTCGTGTTGTCAGATTTTTTGAGTGCGAGCATATCGCTGAAGAGAAGTTGTGGGTGAATTTATTCTATCATCAGTTTTAACCAGTAAAGTAAAACAAATTTGCTGATGTTGCAATTCAAGAACCAGGAGTATTAGGAATAAATTTCTGAATCTAGAGAAATATAAAACGCAGACTTAAGCTTTTTGTGGTCAAAAGAAACTGTGGTATGCCAAAACCAACCTCAACTGTCTAAACCGATTTCAATCAGCCAGCTGTCTGACCACAATGAGCTATTATTTCACCAAATATCAAAGACAACCAGGCAACACATATAAATTACGATTTGTTGTGACGCAACCATATTGTCAATGTTCATTTCCCACTGCCACATCGGTTAATCATCTCAATCGACTACTGAAATCAAAATACTAAACGCATTAATATAAGTCTTATTGATCTGTATGTAACCTCACATACTTGTGGCATAAATATAAGACCATGGTCCAAGTTTGGCATTTAGATGATATCTAAAGTCGTTACTACGAGTATTTAGAAGTTAAAAATCGATTTGGCTTACAACAGAGTATGCAATAGTGGGTTCAAAGAAATTTGGACCACCGGCTGCAAGCGACCCTATATTTGGATAAGCGATACGTCCTGCCGTACATTAAAACAAAACCAATCATCTAAAGAGTTTTAAGTTAGTTTAAAGCTTTTAATATTAGAGTATATTATATTATACTCCAATCTTTGCCTCTTTTCTTTGTCCATTCCACCGACTCAACCATCATTGTTTACACACAAAAAAAGGTTTCCCAAAATAACAAATTTCCATCAATTTGTACGAATATTTATTTTAAAAATTTAATCAAAATTTTTTACCAGACAACGAACGAACACAACAAGAAAAAAAATTCCAAAAAAACGAAATCACTTTGCATGTTAAAAGCGTATACATATAGAACCAAATTACACTATAATTTCGAATGAAAAGCTTTTACCAACAACAATGGATGTATAACAAAATCATCATTGTTCAGCATAGAAAGCATTATTAACATAAAATATAGATAAGTTATTTAAACAACATGAAATTACATATTTTTGTATTTGGAAATTGTTATCAATGATAGTGGGAAAGCTTTGGAAAATATAATATTGCAGACGATCTGCATGCAATGTACCATATACACATATATTTACACTAAACTTTCTCGATACACAATGGTTAACAATGCTTTTCTATATGTATTATAGATGAGGAACTATTACAATTTTTTTTATATAATGTTTTTGTACTAGATCATCACTTGATTGAAGTTAAATTATACATTAGAAGGTGTATTGTTTGCATTGTTCAACTATATAAAATTTCGATCAACATAAATTTTTATCTTCCATCTGAAACTCATAAACGATTTATGTTTTTTATTTGAACGTACCCTTGATGTAATCACGAGACGAGAACGATATTAGTGCTTCACAACATATCCTGGACTAAACTGATACACCTTGTGTGATATATATATATGTTTATATATATATATAAACATATATATATATATATATATATATATATATATATATATATATATATATATATATGTATATATATATATATATATATATATATATATATATATATATATATATATATATATATATATAAACATATATATATATATATATATATATATATATATATATATATATATATATATATATATATATATATATATATATATATATATAATATATATATATATATATATATATATATATATATATATATATATATATATATATATATATATATATATATATATATATAATAAATTAGCAACATGCTATACAAGTTAACACGAGTTCAACATCGAATCAGCAAAATGATGAATACCAACAACACACGATCTTAAGTCAACAATTAGTTTTGCTTACGACGCGTCTAATTTCATTCGATACTTCTTTAACATTATTTTTATATAAAATTTTAAATGCTTAGATTAACATTTATTTTAATATAAAAACAGAAAATTGTAAGCCTAGATTTAGAGTATAAAAATACATGTAAAAGTGAATAGTAATTTTTTGCAATAAAAATTAAATTTTTAACTCTCTGAAACCTTGTTTCGTTAACTGGCGCCGAAACAGGGACCAGTTAAAACAAACAGTGTAGTAAAAATTAAGTGATTCTGAGTGATTTGAACTTCATAACACTTTTGACAATCGAAATTAACTACATTGTTTACGTGCGACAGTGAGCGATCATAGTGCTACGAGTAGGCTGTTTACAACTATCAACGCTAACGGCTAAAAGAGAGAAACACTAATCATCCGATAGCAACTAACTGGTCACAAGTGTACAACACCCGGAGTGCACTTTACAAACACTTGAAGATATTCTAATCTTCAGATTTAACTCGATGTAAAGTCTTAATAGTGAAGAATCAACGTACCACAAGTAGGCCGTTTTCAACTATCAACGATAACAGCTAAACGAGAATAATACGTTTTCATCCATAAACAAAAAAAATATAAAAACGCAAATCTGTGGAAACACTAATCCACAGAACCGCATTTATATTTTAACGCAAATCTATAAGAAACGCTAATCTATAGAACCGCGCAATCCGAAGAAAGGCTAATCTTATGATTCATAACTATGTTAAAAATAATAATCTTATCCTGCTGTCTTTGGACAATAACTACAACACTTATCATCTTCGAGTGAGAAGCTCCAATAATAACCTTGAAACAGGAGAATGGACGTATAATCAATGGGAATTTCAAACTAATCCATATCATCAATCTACACAACTACGAGGAATTAATTAATCGGATAAACCCAACGATTAACAACATTAACCAAGGAAGTAAGCTCCGACCTCAACTAATCTACCAAACACAACAAATATCACAACTAATTCTGGAACTCAAACACCAGACATCAAAGATCAAAAGGTCAATAAATTGGATCGGCAGTGCCTGGAAATGGAAAACGGGTTCACCTGATGCTATACCACAACATATAACAACAATCAACAATACAAAATCAATAAAGTGCTGATTGACACGTCACAGCAGATGCTTAGCGAATACAAAATCGTTGACCATCTAAATATGGAACAGGATGACCGGGTTGAACAAATACTATATTCAACCGACTTGTACTTATCAAAGAAGAAGTAAAAGAAATAGTTCGTGCTGCACAACTAGCAAAAGGAAGAATTATCGACACCAACTTATTGGATAAGGGAGAAATCAATCGAGTAATCATGGAAATAGACAGCTTGCCATATTCTAATGAAATAAAACCTTTAGAATATGCAGAACCCATGATGATGGTAAAAAATTCCACAATCCTGTACGTCAAAGCAATACCTAAAACCAGCAAGCAAAGCTACAATCACATCATTATAAGGTCCAAAACCTTGTTTCGTTAACTTATACATATATATATATATATATATATATATATATATATATATATATATATATATATATATATATATATATATATATATATATACATATATATATATATATATATATATATATATATATATATATATATATATATATATATATATATATATATATATATATATATATATATATATATATATATATATATATACCACAACAGAAGATCCGAACCTATCGATCATACTGATATTCGTAGAAGACCATAAAACAGACCATTATGGAAAGAAATTGCTTATAAAAAAGCTATAGTTAAGGCATATTGGACTTTTGATTGAAGATGGATGTTTAAAACGATTTTGAAAAAGTTCCGATGGGAGAAATAAAGAATCCTTAGCGGTGGTACCAAGAATACGAATTTCAGAAATTTTGAAAGAATATCATGGAGAAACAAGTGGTACCACCTAGGCATCAATAAAACTTTTGCAAAAGTCCACGAGATTCTATACCGGGCAGAATGCAGACAATGGGTTGCAGAATCGAGCCAAAAATGTGACCAATGCATGGCAGTTAAAGGTTCTGCAAAACGAAGCCATGACAAATATGCAGCAGTATAACAACGGAGCAACATTTGAGCAGATCGCTATGGTTACCAGTTTTTACCAGTGAAAGCTGAAACAAGTGTCTTAGTTCTGGATGGATTATTTTAGTAAATGGCCTGAGGTCTATTCTTAACTAAACCAAGAAATAACAACAATCGTTTAGTCGATATGGGGTTCACATGAAACTCATTCAGATCAAAACCGCAATTTTGAATCAGTGGTATTCCAGGAAATGTGACAATTATTGAAGATCAAAAAAATAAGAAAAACACCTTGTTATCCTCAATCAGACGGGATGGTTGAACGGTTTAATGCTACGTTAAAAGAATTGGGACCAAATGTACCATAGTTTCTAATGGCATATCGATCAGCAACAAATGATCGTATTTGGTCACACTTTAAGATTACCCGGGGACTTGAAGTTACACTACAACAGCTTTGTGTGGACAAGCTTATGTCGATAAAATTAAAGAAGATATCGACGAGATGCACAAATTTGTCAGAGAAGGGATGAAAATAATAAGATGAAGGTAATAAAATGAAGGCATGATATGACATCCGTGCAAATAATAAACGATTTTAAGTAGGGCAGTTAGTCTGGCTTCACACCTTACAACGCAAGACAGGAGTATCACTGAAGCAGCAAACTGGCCAGGAAGGACCATATAAGGTGGTTACGTAACCATCATTCAAAAGCGTATCCCAGGAAAATCAAAGGGTAAACATTTGGAAAGATTGGCTCTGTATAGAGGACGCGAGCGACATCTCTGATTCAATAGAATAACTAAATATTTGTAATTAAAAAGAAGCATATGAACGCAGTATACAGGCGAAATAATAAACAAATAGAAACTAAACTATGACCTAGAAGCAGGCCAATTGATTATAAATACGCAAACAAATAAACAGGAAATGCCCGTCATTATTTACAGAAAATTCCACCATTTATATACAATACCTCTTATCAAAAGTTCAAAAGAGATGTATTGCTACACGCCTTCAAATTTCGGTTCACAACAGTAAATGAAGCCTGCATATAAATCCATTGCATAGAGCCATATAGTTTCTAGATAGATGTTTAACAACTAGCTAGGCTGATTTGAGACAGTTCTTAGCAACCCCTAACAACGACTAACTGTTTAGAGCAATTTTTGGCTGATAGAGTCGTCAACCCTAACTTATTCGAAGGTGATGTCAGTTATGGTGGATAGCGAACCTTATCATGTACTGATAACCACTTTTTGTGCCCTTCATTAGGTGACATGGACTGTGAAAGTGAATATAGCAGTATCATTCCAGCTACCACGGCAGTATCCTTACCTAGAAGTTCTTGCTTTTGCAGAATATACTTTTAATCAGGTAGGGCAAGGTAAACCACGCCATGTAATTTACGCGGTTGTTGACACGTTTAATAAAATATTTATTAATTGGGATCGTTTGACGTAAACAACGTCGACAATATCGATTAATGTATAGTTCTATTGAGTTCAAATATTATTCAATTGAGAACGAAAAGCCAAAATATTGCATAAGCCCAAACGTTCAGTTAATCGCCGAACGTTAAATCCACAAATCAATCCAAACTGCACAAGCGTCCCAGAAAGGCAAACCAACTTACATAACTCACCCGTCTCATTCACATTGTCTTGTTCTCAACACTCTCGATATACTTATAGTAACCAAGGAATAAGACACCAAATATCACACCCAGTACTTTAAACTAGGAGACAAGTACAAAATTTGTGTCATTTGAAATTCCTGTAACCTATCTCAACGGATTGGTGCATTATAATTCACAACTTTCGGTTTATACGTTATTCATTTGTTATCATAACGCAGAGGGGCCGAGTCTAGAACTGGTTGAGGTTCAATTTCGATTTCATTGTCTTTCATCAAAAGCATACTTACTCAAGACTACCGCTGAATAGAAGCTCGATTATAATACACCACTTTAAAATGTATATGGCCACTTTTACTTCAATATCAGTCGATACCCACAATTCACAAAGAAGTTTTTGTCCTTCTGATAGATGAAGCTGGACTTGACATTTTTTAATGTAGATTTCATCCACATTCAAGATTCCTTCTGCTATTTACAATAACTGCCTGCCGAAGTTCTTTTTGTGGCGTGCACCACATTTCGACGAGTTCATTTCTATCACCGTTTAGGTTGCGCAGTGTTCAAAACGCTGAGGCGTGGAGCGAGAGGTACCGAGTTCGAATCCCGATAGGGGCAGGATGCGAAAAGGAATTTTACCCGTCGATCGTTTGGGCCGTACAATCGGTGGTGCAAATGAACTCATCTGAGAACCACCTGATATTAAAATCCGTGTGCCGTTCCTTCTTCCATGCCAGTACTATAGGCTGGAGCTATGCAATGTGCAGATGGTTTCTAGGGCCAATATAGCCATGAGTAACAGATAACACTACAGCAAAAAATTCAAAGATCTTGAATGAATTAATCACAGATTGTGAATGCATGAAGTGATACTTATTACTGCAAAGCTTCAGAGGTTAATACCTTATAGAAGCAATGGTTTGGATTCATTTATCTTCTTATAGCTTCTTCGCTGTGTATCCCGTGTGATATTACTACCTCTTTCTCCTTAACAAGATTTCATATCAGATCCGGAATCAGACAGTGATGTAACTATAGTCACATTGCTATAAGCGCAATGATCTAGAGTTATAAATTGATGATATAAATTCATTTAGACACTTCAGACACAAAACTAGTTTTTTAAGAGCAAAAGCTCTCGAAAGGAGCTTTAAAAAATTAAAAGCTTTCGAAAAGCTCTCGAAAAAATCGATTTGGTTGGAAATGACATCAAAGAGTAAAAGTGCACGAGTATGGTGAAGCTGTGAAAATCTCATTCTACAGCAGGATAATCATGGCTTCATTTTATACATGGACCGAACGAGCTTTTAACCAAATGACAACATATTACATGCGCCAAAATTCTTAAAACACGTTTATTGTTTCATTCCAGCAAAAATCAAATTAACCGTATACTGTGCTTTATGCTTTAAGTAACACCGGTCCAGACACCAAACCCACCGCTAATTAAATTTTCCTTTTGTACATTCCAGTCAGGTATATACGAGTAGATACTATTTCGACTAGAACAGAAAATTCCACAAGTAGCTTAAAACGTTTATTCTAACACTAAATTTTAAATTTATCCGGAAAATGTTATATATAATTTTGTTTTTATTGTATTTCCATTTCGATGAAAGCACAAAAAGCACGTCATACCTTCCACGAATAAAACAAAACAAAAAAATTGTGAATTAACATGAATATATTTGTTGTAATAACATGAAGCTTCGACAAAAAAATTATTTTTTTGTACTCTACTGTTGTGCTTGCGTTATTTGTCACAAGGATGGACAACTGAAATGAAAACGAAGTCAAAATTTTATATCGAGAACAACAACAATCTCGAGTACTGGAAAGCAATTGCCCCGGAAGGTTATAACATTGTTATTGTACAATATATATATGGACATATACATAAAGAAGAAGCCAAGTATGATTATGAGGATATTTTCGGAATAGACGAGAAATCTAAAACATTTTTTATTCATATCGTCTTTCTGTATATGTATCTCTCGTCCTCTCATTGTTTTCATAACAATCCTTGTCAATTGTATTTTGGATCGAGGAAATTTTATTTGTAGTCTCTATGTACATTGTGTTGAAACGACTCCACCACGATTTTCATTTGTGTATGGTGTCTTGCGTCCCAATGAATAACAACAATGTACGTCCTTTATCTATATAAAGGTAGGTGTAGGCTGTGTAAATAGCCTGTGGAAAGGATATCTTTGGAGTATTAAAACAATTTATTGTTTATGTCGCCTCAATGTCTGTATATATATGATTGTGTATTGGCAGAAATATGTGTTGTATTTTTAAGGTTTAGAGTCAATAATGACACACAATATATATGAGGGCGGTTTATCTAAACAAATTAATTGGTTTTATAAATAAATAGATCCTTTATGTGTTAAATGTGACCTGGAAGGATTTATAATTTGGTCATCATTGTTTGGAACTGGTAACAAAACTGATTTACTGTTTTGACCAGATTCTGGATTGAGAGACTGTTGGTTTCCAACCATGTTGCCATTAGCTAGGTCGGTTTCAGGTAGGTCAAGTGTTTCAGATTTAAACAGGACCCCTGAAAGTCGAGTTTTTTTGCATATATATATATTTATATATATATATATATATATATATATATATATATATATATATATATATATATATATATATATATATATATATATATATATATATATATATATTGTGAGCTTTCAACTACAATATGTCTTATAAAAACACCAAACCAGTTTAATAACACTTTTTCGATTTAAACTTTGTATCCCCATAGTTAGTCTCCAGTTTTAGCTGAGTGGTTAAGAGACATTATGTGAAAAAGCTTTCAATGGGTTGGCTCATCTCCTTACAATTTGCACCATTATATATAAATGGTTCGAAAGTTGAGTAATTTCAGCTTTATCCTCCTTATTATATACTGTACTTGTAACACATTTCTGAGACTGTAATACATTTCTGAATGTCGTCGACATCATACGACCGCAATAATTCGACCAAGTCAAATAATGTAAATCCATTTGGACGTAGCTCCAAATTATCGAGATCACCAACATCGTCAATAAGAAGCCACGATAAAGAAAACGAAGAACTTCGTAAGCCATCAGACCAAATACCAAATATGATATCTCAACCTAGTGTGGATCGCATGGAAAGCGTGAGCCAAGAAAACCTCTACGATGTCGCTAGAGAAAACGCTGGTTTAAAAGAATCACTAGAAAACTTAATGCAACTCAATGCTCAACTCTTTAAAGAGGTTCAACAGATTAAAGAAGAAATTGCTGTAATTAAAAGTGAGAAGAAACAAGTAAATGAAACCCAAAATGCTATAGTCGTCTATGAAACAGATGACGATGAATTGGCATATGAAACGAGTTTTATACGCAAACAAATTGTTAAAACTTTTTAAACGCCAAAATAAAAAAAGGAAAGCAGAATCCTCGCCTGAGGTGGAAAAATCAATACAAGGCGTAAGAAAACCACCAATAAACCAATCTGGTCAGCCACGCAAGGACTTAGTTAATCTACAGAAGAATGTACAACTCCAAACAGCTAGCGCATCTAACGTGTCTCAACAAAGAAAAGCAGAGTTAAATGAACCAATGAAGAAAGAGATACCACCTCCATCCATTAATATTCTTAATGTTAGTGAGTACGAAACATTGTTTAATTGTTGTAAAAATAGTTCCAAAAGACAAATATAAGGTCACTGCACTGAATAATAATGTTTGTAAAGTGAATGCAGTTGATCCAGAAACCTACAGAATGTTAGCAAATGCAATTAGTGCTCAACACATTGAATGGTTCACGTATGAAAACAAAGCAGAGCAACAAATCAAAGTTATGGCCAGAGGACTACATCATACATGCCCAACTGATGAAATAATTGAGGAACTTAGTCAGAAAGGATTCAAAATCATAAATGCTGTAAACGTTCACTAAAAACTCAAACGATGAAAGAGTAAGAACCAAAATCGGCCTACCCCTATTCATGCTAACATTTAACAACACCGAGAGCATTGATAAGATATATGGAATCGAAGCAATCCTGAACATGCAAGTCTAAATTGAGACATTAAGAAAGAACAGCAGTAGAATTCCACAATGCCACAACTGTCACGCATATAACCACACTAGAAAATACTGAAATAGGGAGCCTTAATGTGTAAAGTGCGTTGGGAAACATCCATCAAAAGAATGCAACAAAAGTAGAAACGAACAAGCGAAATGTTTACACTGTGGGAATCACCACCCAGCAAACTACAGAGGCTGTGAAGTTGCCAAACAGCTGCAAAGAATGAGAAATAGTAAAAGAAATCCAACAGAGAAAATCAGAATTCTTAGTTCTCAACCAAGGACGCCATTCTATCCAATCCAAATCCCTCTTAATAGCGCGAAAGTAAGAGAAGGCACGACATATGCCCAAATGGCTGGACAAAAGGAAAATGTCAAGAAAGCACCCAGTCAGGAAAATCATGTCCTGCAAGAAATACTGCAGAAGTTAACCACTGTAAATTCTCATCTGGCGACGCAAGATCAACGACTAGAATCTATGAGTGAGCTACTAAAACAACAAGAAACAAGACTAGGAACACTGGAAAATACATCGATGAACCAAAATAAAACAATAACAGACGCGACAGGTAAAACTAGAGAAATCATTGACTTCCTTAATTCTAATCCATTCAAATTGATATATGCCTGATCTCAGAAAGTCACTCTACTAGAATCTCGTATTCCAAAATTCGTGGATACCAGTGATATCAAGCTCTTCATCCAGCAGAAAGAGCTAGAGGCGGAACAGCAATCTTCATCAAGGAAAATATTAAACATCAAGAAGAACTTAAAATAGAGGAAGAAGCCATGCAAGTAGCAACTGTTTCTATAGAAACCAAAAACTACAAGAGCTACACTATATCAGCAATCAACTGTCCACCCAGATATAACCCAAAAGAGGAAGACTAAATCAAACTTTTTAAATCGCTTGGTAAAAATTTCATTATTGGAGGTGATTTTAATGCAAAAAATATATTTTGGGGATCAAATCGAACTTCTCCCAAAGGAAGAGAGCTATTTGAAGCAGGCAGAATATTAAAGTGTGAGTTCCACTCCAGTAGAAAGCCAAGAGGTATCTCCGAAAAATACTTAGTAGTTGAAAATGAAGAAGGACTATCATCGGATCACTCTCCAGTCTTAATGCCAATAATTTCCACGGCAATAAGGAAAGCAAGCCCTACAAGACTAACAAATAACAAAATAAACTGGGAATACTTTCGCCACTTAGTCGAAGAAAGCGTCAACCTACAGGTGACAATCTCGAACGACTATATGATAGAGGAAGAGCTGGAAAATCTCATTGAAAGTATACAGAAAGCGGCATGGGAAAGTACCCCCATCCAGCATGGTATATTACAGAAAAGTATTAGCTACCCAGTTGAAGTGAGAGACTTGGTTAACGAAAACAGACGAGCTCGCAAGACTTGGCAGAGAACTAGAGCTCCTGAAGATAAAACAATCCTAAATAATCTGTGCAACAAACTTAAACTGCTTATAAAAGAGACCAAGAATGAGTCAGTAGCTTGCTTTCTAAGTAACCTGACAGGTAAATCTAACACAGACTATTCGTTGTGGAAGACCAATAAAAGTCTGAAAAGACCTAAACTGCAAGTGCCACCCATAAAAAAAGTTGATGGAACCTGGGCTCGCAGCGATAAACCAAAAGCTGATCTGTTTGCCGAACAGCTAGAAATTACCTTCAAACCACCAACTGGGCAGGAAGAGAATGAATATTTAACACCGGTCAATTTGGGTTTCGAGAAGGCCACTCAACAATAGAGGCGTTGGAAGAGAAGAAGGTATGTTCAGCAGTATTCCTAGACGTAGCCCAAGCATTTGATAAGGTTTGGCACCATGGTCTGGAATTTAAGCTTCAACGAGATCTACCAAAACAACATTTTGACAAGAAGAAGAGTACTCAAAACTTTAGAAAATATTGGCAGGAGTCCCACAAGGTAGTGTGCTTGGCCCTGTGTTATACCTTCTGTATACAAATGATTTACCAAAAATAGCAGAAGCCAGAATAGGGATTTTTGCTGATGACACTGCAATTATGACCACAGATATTAGTATTTTTGAGTCAACACGCAAACTACAAAATGCTGTTAATACAGTAAACACTTGGACAAAAACTTGGAGAATAATGCTTACCGAATCAAAATCAACACACATCAACTTCACCAACAAGAAAGTAGAATACATCCCGATTAGACTGAATTTGCAACAAATTCCTTACTCAGACAATGCGAAATACCTTGGCATGACACTAGACACTAAGCTTAGGTGGAAAGCACATTTTAAAAAGAAACGACAAGAATTTAATTTTAAATTCAGAAAAATGCAGTGGCTTATTGGAAGAAACTCTGAGCTGACAACGCAAAACAAACAACTATTACATAAACAAATCCTTAAACCTATCTGGACATACGGCATTCAACTTTGGGGATGTGCAAAGAAAACTACAGTTAAGATCATACAAACATTTCAAAACAAAGTACTACGTAGCATTGTCAATGCTCCATGGTATATTAGAGATGACAACCTCCATCTAGACGTTAACATGGAATACGTCAGTGATGAAATAATTAAGTTTGCAAGGAGTCATGTACTGCGACTGCAGCAACATGACAACGAGGAGCTGCGGAACCTACTGGATCACACCAATGGACCAAAGTGCCTAAAAAGAACAAAGCTTTTAGAATAAGTGGTTCCCGGAACTACTAAAATCAAAGGACTGGACGAAATGGGATGAACCGATTTTTCTCATCCCATAAGATGCTACACTGCTTAAAAATACTATACATTTACTAGATAATCACTGAGATTAGTTGTAATATTATACAGAAATATAGATTTCTTAAACAAAAAAAAAAAAAAAAATTCTGAAAGCTCGATGTTAATGTTTTAATTTGGACATAGAAGATATACAGGATTAGATCATTGGGTTAAAATATTGTTTAGCTGAATTGGGATGTTGACGAGTCCAACGTGGAAAATTATGGAAGCGTAACCCTACCTGTTGGTAGTCCTAAAGTTTCTCATTTGTCTGATGTCCGACTAACTCCTCATTTTGATAAGTAAGTGAGTCGCTTCTCGCTCTTGCTTTCCAGCCACAGAACTGATAATGACACATTTTCGTTCTAATCTTCTATCAGGAATAGAAAAATAATGTTTCCTGAATCGCCCAATTATGAATAAGGTCAAAAACTGATTAGGCAAAACAAAAGACAGGTGGTCCTGATGGAATTTTTCCAATTGGTCCAACATGAAAATCATATATTTATACGCAAACCACCTAAATTTTACACATCATGTTGTTGGTTCTATGTCTTAGATGTCTCCTGGGTATTAAAATTTTCTAGTATTGATGGTGCGACAATGTGACCCAATAAAATGTTACCAGCAATGGAACACTTTAAAAGCTTACATCTATTTTCCGAAGTTGCTATGTTGTGTTTATATTTTTTTCTAATCACTTATCTGAATCTTGCATAGCTCCATGCCAGCCACTAGTGCCGACATGTAAGATGTGTCGGCCCATGAGTTCTGCACTGCAACAGGTGGTCATAGTTGTGTTCATTCACACCACCGAACGTAATCAAGCGGTGAAAAATGCTTTTTGCATCCTGCCCCTATCGGGATTCGAACCCGGTACACCCGGGATTCGAACCCGGTAGATTCAAAAGAAAGCTAAAAGATTGAAAAGCAACGCATCAATTTTCTAGGAATGTAATTTGGAATAAAAGCAGTGGGAGGAATCACTTCAGGCTTCAATTCAATTTGTGTAATCGAATCATCGTCCAAATAACATATTTTCAGTATTTTTGAATATTAATTATGTTTAACGAGACATAAACTACCAAATGTAATAATTCATACATGTCAATACTATTTTAAATAATTATATGCATATCCAATTAGATGAAATAGCCATTTATATAAAGTTTTCCAATAAATTTTCTATATATCAGTATAATGAAGCAGCAACAACAATCAATGGAGAATGGTTATATGATTTATCTGCCTCTAAGGAAATTTAGCTCGATAAACTTTGAACGTATCATCACATACACATATAATATATACATATACACACACCCAAATATATAGTTCGAATCGAATATAAATCTTTATCGAGGCAAAAATTGCCTTCCAGTCATGTATGGGTGTGTGTGTGTGTGTGTGTGTACTTGATATAGGAAAATCATCATCGTTCGATTAGGCCAACAACATTCAATTGGATAATTCAAAAGTTTCGATAAAATCGTAAATTTTGTTTGTTATCAAATTAACAGAAGAACCGTTACTGTGAGGAGCTTAAAAGCTTCTTTTGTATTTGGACAAAAACAAAAGAATCGAAAATGTTTTAAAATATTTAAAATTTGCGTTGATTCACTTAACCAAAAACTGAATTAGTATGTAAAAGAAAAATCTACTGTGGATGGGTGGTGAGAGTGTGCGATAAGGAAATTCACTAAAATTGTTAATGAAAAACTTAAATAAAGATAAATAAATTACAGAATTGGATTGTACATATAGTTACAGCTGTAATTTAATAATGTTTTGGGTCAGCATTTTATATGGAATTCTATATATAATTTGGTATAACAATTCCAGCACTCCCATTTTTTCCCTTCATCCCAAATATTATTCTTGTTGAGAACAATTTCTGGGGTTTTGAGCTTTATATGGTGTATATGTATAGGAAATGAAATTGTACAAATGACAATTGAATTGTTAATTCTATTATCACAAAGATAAATGTTTTCCATTTATTTTTTGGGTTCGCAGGCATTTGTTTTGTCGTCTCAACTGTTGTTATATACTGTTATCAGTTCGGTTGTTATCAAATAAATTTGGATTTTATTAGTGACAGTTTATACGAGTGTACATGTGAAGTGGAAGCTTTGTGTTACAGTAACATAATATAATGTATTAGTGGTTGATTTATTACAATTTTTCGATTATCACGAGAAGAATTTCAACAAGACTTAAAATAATGGATTGTGAGAATTAGCTCGACAAAATATTTAAGTACTAGGGAGCTTTTGGTATATGAGTAGATGTGTAGATGTGGATGAGTTGGTGGAATGAGCCTTTTATAGTTTTATAATACTAACTGTAGTATTTTGAGTATAAACGAGGGCGTGGGTTTGAGCTTTGAAAGTTTTGATCTTAGACCAATCACTTTGTAGTAGCAAGAAATTATAATACTAACTTTACTTTAACTTTACTTGTCACGGAACATCCATGTTGGCCAATAAATAGAAATTAAGGGAGGAGTGACTTCGAAAAAGCTCTTTTGAGATTTTCTGGATTTTGACATGAACATTTTTCAAACCACTTTCAAATAACCACACAGTTAATAATCAAGTGGTATTGATTCGAGCTTCCTGATAGCCTAGGAACTTCAAAATTTCTTATAATTATGAGATCACTAAATTTTGTTGACTATAAAAGGGCGTCGAAACGCAATTCACTCAACCTGTGTTCTATTGTTGGTATTATTACTTTGGGTTGGCCATTCTACGATGAGCCATCTACTTTGTCTACAGGCCTTCATCCGAAAATCAAATTTTATGATGATTGTTTCGAATAGAAACGGGTCAATGACCTCAATTTTAGCTCAAATGTTGTCCTTAAGATGTTGAAGTTTCTGTGGATGATACACTGTATGGAGATTTTTCGGTTCGTTATTAACGATAGACGGCACAAAGATGAGTCGAGCATTGAAACCACACCAAACAGTGATTGTTGAAGGGTCGTGAATCGTTTCTACGTCGTGAATAACATGAGGACTATCCCAAAATTATATGCAAAGTTACAAACTCTTACATACTCATTTTACTAACTGTAGTGGTTGAGCTTTGAAAGTTTTCATTTTAGACTTATTGTTATGCGATAGCAAAAGCTCTTAAAACTAATTCTATCCTTATACTATCAAATGGATCAGTTTGTTGCATAGATCTAAGAATATTGTCGTACTGACTAGGCAAAATTATTTTTGAATATCGTCTTTTTTGGATTAAACCTCCAATGGGACTAACGTATAGGCTGTTTTTATTGCTTTTTATGCTACAGAGTCAAAAATTCCAAGGATGATTACTGTGCAGTTTAAAACGTAATGGTGAAGGCACACTATCATATACCTTGATGGTCTCAGGATACCTTGCATCATTAGATTTTTGCAGGAGTATAGCTCGAACTATGGAGACCAACTCTTGCAAAGTACAAGTTCATTTAATTGCAGTTCTGGTGTTTTTATTTAGCTGCCGGATCTTGATTTTGACCCTCGAGTCTGATTGTGATTGTTGCAATTATGGAAGAAAAAATTGGTGAGATATTTTCTCGATCGCTGTTAAAGCCAGAATCCCTGAACTAGTTAATGTCTTCGTACAGTCACCTCACAATTATATATTAGGATGAACGTTTGTAGTGCACTACTTATTGACATGCTTCAACGATTAACCTTAAATTGTAGAACATTAAATTGTATGATGAATTTTTCCAATGAAAACTGGTCAATGACCACAATTTCAGCTCGAATTTGGTCGTAGATGATACAACCCTACCTTTCAAATAATCTTACAAAAATAAATTCGGGTTTATTGATGGCCAAGTAATTTCACTATTTCTTGAAATTATACGATCAGCTAATTTTATTGACAATAAATGAATTATTCTACGACTTGTTGAAACCAAAGGTCATGGACACCCCATAAACCACACTAAGAAGTTCTGCTTTGTGAATATTATGAGGATTCTTCACTCGCTAATTTGTATATTATAAATTTACAAAATATTATAAATGTGAACACGGTCGTTAACGTTGTCTCCTTCAGTGATTTGAGCGGCGTATTTCATTCTTAGGTTATTGTGGTGTAACAATAACGATGAAATCTAAAGTACACGTCGATGACGATTCTTTGCTTTCCGACTATCCATCACTTGTACTCTGTTGTAATGATCACTATCTTTAGTGACAGCCACTTAATGGTCAAGATATTGCAATTTTGGGAATCATTCCAAATTTATCTGATCTATCCTATAAAAAATTTAAATACTAGCCCAACTTTTGAACTTCCCAAGAAAGTGAGAAAACTTACTTGACATCTGTATAAAATAGTACAAACGAGTCAGTGTTTTGTAAGATTCTGCTGCCCATTATACATTTTATATTATTGAAAGGGGGTGAGGAGTAAATATTTATCCAATTAAATCCCGAGTATCGTATGTCATCGACATTAAATTGGATTACTGTTTTATAATTTCATTTATTCGTAGAAAATACAAATTATATGAGCGCATCAGCCATTAAAGTAATTTTACGACCAACAAAATTTGTCATATCAATCACGATATGGAGCATAATTTTACAATGGGTTGGGAAAATTCAAAAACTTTAACGAGATAAATAATAAAAATAATAACATCGCCACAGATTCGTACGAAGACGATGCTCGTATATACTGTATATTAGCAAAGTAAATGAGCTTTCAGATAATTTTTATATATAATCCATTACGATCAAGGATAATGTCATTTTTATCACTCTTATTTAGTGTTGTTGCTGCTCTTAAAGGATAATTTTCGTCTTGCGATAAATGATTATGAATGTTTGTTTCGCATTCCGTTCGTTCGCCCATCTAATAGCAGCTGTACCAGATGTTCATATATAAAATAGCTAGTTTTGTTATCATTTATATTAAGGTAGCATTAATCGTGTAAAGATATATTTTAGAGCTTTCAAAAGCTTTAAAGATTTTTTATAATATTTTTGTGCTTTTTATATATATATTAATTATTTGTAGTGGTGAACGACCAATATAATATCGGAAGTACATGAGTGGAATGGTTTCGACTGAAATCGATTAGAAGGCAGAGTGGTTCTGAAAGTCTATAGATATAATTTTATATTTATGACAGTTTCATTTGAACGGTAAATATTTATTATCTGAGAACTAATCACAAACCCAAATTTTATTTTAAAAAGCACAACTGACAACAATATGTCTATTTACAAATGTCAATCATAATAAACGCAAATCTATATAGAAAAATCAACCTTTCGTGTATTAGATGTTTTGTTTGGAAAATTTCTGGGAATCATAAATTTTATATACACGAGTATAGAATACGGTTAGCAACTAGTTAGATTTATTTATAGTTTTTGGGGTTTTGGGGCTATAAAAGAAAAGTAACGATTTGAAATAAAACTTTTGAAATTCTGATTATATTCTACCTTCTTGAATTTTTAATTCGTTTAACGACATTAATATTATATATATATATATATATATATATATATATATATATATATATATATATATATATATATATATATATATATATATATATATATATATATATATATATATGTTTTTTATTTAATGTGATGGACAATCGATACAATTAAGGTCTAAATAAAACGTCATTCAAATGGCCTCTACGATTACTTCGGCAGGAACGAATTCGATCAACCCAATTTTTGAGCCTGTTTTCACTAAATCAAGTCGTACATCATGAAAAGCACGTTCAATATTGACTTGTATAGCTTGAAGAGAGTTTGGTTGATTGCAAAAGACCAATGACTTCAAATAACCCCACAAGAAATAGTCTAATGGTGTTAAATCATAACTTCTTGGAGGCCATTCAATATCACAATTTCTTGAAATAATCGAATCTCCGAACTTTTTCGCAATAATTCAATTGTTGCACTTGCTGTGTGGCAAGTAGCCCCGCCTTGTTGGAACCCAATGTTGTTAAGATCAACGTCTTCCAATTTCGGCCATAAAAAGCAGGTTTTCATCGATCTATATACCGATCTCCATTGACGGTAACGGTGTTGCCAGCTTCATTTCGAAATACAGACCGATGGTTCAACCACAACAAACTGTCAATTTAAGTGGATGTAATGTTTTTTGTAATGTTTACCGCACTCATGTGAAAGTCTCATTGGAAAAACGTTATCGTTTCAAGTTGTTTCAAGGACCTTTACAGTGGGCCAATGGCCTCAGTTCTTCCGTGAGAACAATTTTATACGAATGCAAACCCAAATCCTTTCTCAAAATCTGCAAGGTTGTCCCAATTCTTGAGAACGTCTTGGAATCAACAAATTGCGGTCTTCAGCAACACTTGCCTGAACGGCAGCAATATTTGCACTACTTCGACCGTTTCTTTGTCTTATTGGCACTTGAACATTATTTTCAGAAAATGTACGCTCAAAATTTTCAATAATTCGACGAATAGCGAGCACAGTTGGACGATTATTACGAATATAAAATGGAAAAAGCACACAAAAAGTTGCAATTGGAGTTCACAATGATGAAACATTACTGAATACAATCAAACAAAAAATGACAGACCATGACATATTCCAAATGGCCGAAGCGCCATTAAAAGTCATATCATTCCTATTGGAAAATCCGATATATATATATATATATATATATATATATATATATATATATATATATATATATATATATATATATATATGTATATATATATATATATATATTATATATATATATATATATATATATATATATATATATATATATATATATATATATATATATATGTATTTATATATTTATATATATATATATATATATATATATATATATATATATATATAATTATATATATATATTATATATATTTATATATATATATATATATATATATATATATATATATATATATATATATATATATATATATATATATATATATTCCGGGTGTTTCTTTTAAACTGAGACGATCAAATATCTCGAAAAATAGCCACTCTGCGGAAAAAATGTCCATTATCAAAATTTAATCAAACCGCGTGGGAAATACATTAGTGCAAAAAAACAATCCCCCACCCCCGCTTTGTAGGTGGGGTGGGGTAGTTTTTAAACTAAGATAAAAATTTTATTGCAGATACGGATTTTATGACTAAAAGTACGTATGATTTGAATGAAATATTTTGTTCGGTTCATGATAGATGGCGTTGTAATCGACAAAATTCAATATTTTCAATTTCTTCTTAGAACACACGCATTTGATTCTGCAATACAAAATAATAAAAGGTGAATAAAATAATTTTAGCTTAAAATACGTGTTTAAAATGATCACCTGCGACTTCAATGCACTTATTAATACGCATTTCAAATAATTGTACACATGAGTAGTGTGTTTGGTTGAATTTTAGCACACGCATTTCTGATTCGCTCAATCTTGTTCTCACGTGTTGTTGGTTCTTGTTTGTTAGTTTTGTCTTTGAGATAGCCCCACAAACATAAATCTGGCGCAGTAAGATCTAGTGATCTGGCAGGCCAATTTATCGGACCAGCTCTACCGATCCAGCGACAATTGAAATCACGATCAAGAATTTCACGTGCCACCACCGAATTGTGTGCAGGACAACCATCATGTTGAAACCACATGTTCCGTCTCACTACTAAGCTCAAATTTTCAAGTAATATTGGCAGTTCATTTTCCAAAAAGTTTCGATACATTTGACCATTCAAGTAGCCTTCAATAATGTGGCGTGCCTATGAGTTTTAGGCCTATGAGCTTTAGGGGCCCCTTAGCAGGCCTAATAAATTGTTTTGATGACGAATTTTATTTCAACCGTATTGCAGAATCGAATGCGTGTGTCCTAAGAAGAATAAATTGAAAAAATTGAATTTCGTCGATTACAACGCCATCTTTTATGAACCGAACAAAATATTTCATTTAAATCATACGCACTTTTAGTCGTAGAATCCGTATCTGCAATAAAATATATGGCTTTTTATCTTAGTTTAAAAACTACCCCGCCCCACCTACAAAGCGGGGGGTGAGCGACTATTTTTTTTGCACTTATCTATTTCTCCCGCGGTATGATTGAATTTTGATTATGGACATTTTTTCCGTCGAGTGGCTATTTTTCGAGATTTTTGATCGTCTGAGTTTAAAATAAACACCCGGGATATACCATATATATATATATATATATTATATATATATATATATATATATATATATATATATATATATATATATATATATATATATATATATATATATATATATATATATATATATATATATATATATATATATATATATATATATATATATATATATATATATATATATATATATATATTGTTAGTTAGTTTATAATATGTCATGAATGTGTACCAATTCGTTTCAGAGTGATTTTACATTCCAAACACAAAGGATGATGACGGAGCTTTCAAAATTTTTCTTTTTATTTCATATCTTTTCATGGTTAATGAATTTGTACGACTTTTATTATAAAATGGTTTGGAATTCAAGAGGATTTTGCTCGGATCCAAGGAAGGGAGTATAGCTTATTAATATATTAATTGACTTAGACTGAATTCTGAGAATGAACTTCGTCTAACAGCTGCAAACTGGATGAAGTTATAATTCTATCATTATGTTTCAAGATTGCAAGACGGTGCTTAATGCAATGCAAGCTTAAAAAAGATTTAAAACGTATGGTTAAGAATAAAAGAAAACCAATTTTGTAATTAAACGATCACTATATGTAGAGCTTTTTCAGTAAGTAAACAATCGCAACACTATACGATAATAATGGGCGTCTAGGGAAATCCCTCCTTTGGTTTCTATATTAACATCGGTTGATAATTCAAAATATCTATCGCTATACACTGAAGCTTTTAAGACCTAACACTTGCCATCAATAGAGCTTTTCACAGCTCTTCATATTTATACACAAAAAATAATGGTGTTTATGTTATGAGAGCAGTGTACATCGTGAATATCAAACTGTATCATATTGTACACCCTAAAGTCGGTACACATCATCATACACATATGTCACTCAACTATCACCTTCTCAAGACAACAACTTTTCACGTTATACATTTTCAAACGACTTGTCAACAATCACATTTCCGTTACAAAACTCACCATTTAGTGTTTGCAAGGTAGTTCGATACCATTAATAAAATGAGTTGGAAAACTTTTATGACTTGTTCGTTCTTTACTACTATAAATTTCAAATGAGACGCAATCCATTTCGTTGTTTTCTGAAACTTTGAACCAGTTTATTGTATGTCACACACAAAACGTTATACATCAGATGATTCGTTGCAGTGGCTCAAATATTTGAGACACATACACTAATTCCTCACTAGATACGTTCCAAAAACCACAATTTACACTCGTTTACACTTTTATTGAAGGAATAACACGAGAAGAAATCCAAATTTTTTTTTGATTTCCAGTTAACAGGTAGCCGATCCTTTAAGTACCCCTCATAACTTGAAATAACAAAAACTCACCAGTTGATTAAAAAAGTCAATCCTAGTAGAAGAGTCAAACAATCTTTGCTGGCTTGAATCCCTCGAGCAAATTTTTCAGGTCTGGATATGACAGTCCTTTTAAACTTCCAAAATAAGCCAGTGTCATCAACCTCTTGAATTATGCGAGTTTGCGAGAGTTTTAAATCTCTCAAACCAATCATGACTTCAAATTATTCATCAATTTTTAGTAGTTTCTGAGCAGCCTGATTGTACCTCCCAAGGACTCCATTGTATAAATAATTGTATCAGAAGTCAAAAACAAAAATTTCAAAACTATAAATGTTCCTATAAATGTTGGAAGACAAGGCGTGTAAGTGCAAAAATTGGTAAAGATATCGATGTACATTCGTAAACGGTTGTAAGCTATTTGTACCAGAGTATCGAGTAGTCGTTCCGGCTCACTATATATCAACCAAATATATTTGTTATTGACCACATCAATAGAGAGACGGCTTACAATAGTGAGTGTATATATTGAAATCTTTCTCATGTACGATACATCATGCTATTTAAAAATTATTTTTAAAGTAATCTTATTGTCTTTCGTCCTCCTACATGCACGTCATATTTTACTTTAACATCTACATTGTGTATACGCATCGCACACCTACACACTACAACAAAAGACAACATATGCTCATATATTTTCAAATAGAATTACATTCAAACCTTTAAAGGCTACCTTTTGCCAAAAAGATGCTTTACTTTTTGTATGTGACTAAAATTATTAAGATCGACAAAAATTCCCATACAAAATTGAGATATCCCATATACATCTAATACGATTGTAGTACACACACGACCCAAACATACATCTTTATTCGTACACGCACATCGCACATATATTATGTATTGTCCAGCATATTTCTTATAAGTAACAGTTTCTGAATTTCAATCCAACAAAAAAAAAATCCCACCCAATCCACTGAACTAATTTTATATCTAGGTATATAGAACGATGCATAAATGTCAGAAACAAAGCTTAATCATAAAGAATAACCGTTCTCGGTCCACCACTGTATGGGGATGGGTACTCATCGTCGTATATGAAAAATCCATAATCGAAAACTAAAAAATTTAATCAACGTTAAAACTTTTAATCTGTTAGTAAATTTATTTTTTTTTTGCTGGGGTGGTGTTCAAATCCGTATATGATACGAGTATTCCGGAGGATGTCGAATACATACATATAGAAAAAAAATTCTAAGCTTTTATGGAAAATTGAAATTGAAACTTAATAAAAGTTTATGTTTTTTTGTTATTTATGGCAGATGATATTCCATTAATTGGTTGTCGTTAATTTGTACTGGCAAAAACTGGTATTGATTAGATTGGCTTCAACGAAAGTATTGGTAATAATGCCAATCAGTCTCATAAATTAAATTAATATTTTGTAATTAGGATTGGATTGCATCAGCATGAGTCTTAGCTTTCGGTTGAACACTCTTATTGAAACCTCATATTCTTAGATGATACCAGATTGGACTCAATGTGTATAACAGACATAGCATACTTAAAAAAATCACTTCTGATCACCAACTCAAACCGGAAAACTAAATACTGCTGTCACTTTAATAGTGATTTGGTTGAAATTACTCGAAAGCTCAAAATTAAAACATGTCATACAAGTCAATGGTAAAGCCAACACCAAGCATGTCGAAAGCTCTTCACGGTGGAATATCGTATCCGCGATTAGGCTTCCATTTTTAAGACAACTACTTTTCTGTTGGCAACAGCACATTTCACGTTTAACTGATGTGAGTCGTTGATCTATCAATCGATCCAGGCAAACTAGCCTGATGGGACAAGAAATATCACGTACTTGTAAACATCACAACCATTTTTGAAACCAGTTTAAAAGGAAATTAGAAAAATTATATGACTTGAACGTTGCCTATTATTCCAAGCTTTCATAACCACACTGATGAAGCTTCCTAACCAGTTAACCATATATCACTAAATCCTTGATACAATCTGATAAGTTTCAACTGCGTGTGGCACCGTATACGTTTTAGACTATATGAGAGCTTTTAAAAATAGTAAGTTCTCCGATCTGATAAATCATCAGCTCACGTGAGTTTTTGTTTAAAAGCTTTTTTGAGTCCAACTTTCGTCTCTGTACAGGTGTCCTAATAAAAGGATTAAATTTGCATCCAGTTCTACTTATGAACCAAGTTGCCTATATCAACTGTCGTAGGTTATCGATGCTCATTATTTGTATAAAAAATGCTTGAAAGCTCAAAATTTCAGCTTTTTTGACTCCTTGATAAATACAACAAGAAAGAATCTTTTAGGCTTTACTTTTTTGGGCCGATCTTTTTTTTATCGATCAATCCAAGCTTACTCCCCTCATAGATAAGCACTGTTGATTATATAAAAGCTACCTGAACACCTGATACTTAGATAAACTGGTTCAATTTTCATCTAGTTTGATTCAATTAGTTCCTGTCGTAAATTCAAAAAAAGACAGTGTGGATAGAGTATACTGACCATTCAACCAGTTTCTTTGTCCACATAATATCTATACAGTATATAACATTTTATGCTTGATTAATCCACTTGATTGATTTTGTTGTGTCCGCAAAGGAAAAAGTTTTCCCATTAAATTAACAACTCACTTATAACTTTGTGAAGCATCCTTCTATATCGACCACACAACAGGTGGTTTCATCCATTTAAACTTATCACAAAAAAAGTTTCAACAAAATTCAAAATAATAGCTTTTTTATATTAAAATTACCTTTTACAATATTCTGTCGAATGCCAAAATCAAAATAAAAATGACATCTTCACTAGGAAATATAATCTAAAAAGCTTTTTAAAGCTTTTATTTCACTTGATTTCATTTTGTCCTTTTTACATATTACTACATGGTTGGTTGTATATCTCATGTATATACTCGTATAAATGTACAGCCTGAGTAGTTTCATCGCAAACAATACACTGCTAGTTAATCATATAGAAAACTTGAAAATATCTTGATTTTTTTTTCAATTTGATAAGAAGCAAAAATAACGTTATCATAAGATGTACCAACAAAAAAATGGAAAATTAAATTAAACGAAAATTGGTTGTTTTGTCTAAAGAGCTTTTGAGAGTTGCTTTTTTTGTTGATGATTGATAAGGAACGCAAGACCGAGAAAACCGAAACAAAAATTGTAAAGTCTATTAAGTATAAGGAAACTCATTTCGATGGTGATTTTTTTGTACAATGTAAACTTTGAAAGTTTTTATCTAGCTTCTTTTAATGAACTGAACTTCAAGCAGATGAACTTGTATATCAATTAAAAAGCTGTAAATTGAAATATTTTGCATAATCACATCCGGATTCCTGAGAAAATTCCAGATTTAAGAAGCTTAAAAGCTTTTAAAGATTTCACTATGTGGCCATGTAATACTTCCAATTACCATTAGTATAACTAATCTCGAGGACTTTGAGTGTGTTTCTTCAAATACCAGCTGATGCATCTGGTAAAAGAAAACCTGATGTCATGCTAAAAGCTTTGGTTTAAAAGCTTTTATGAATCCAACATTCAATTGACTAAAGAAATCTTCCAAAAAAGTTGAACTTTAATGTTTTACTATCAACCATGGTAATTTGTTTGTACAATGTGAGCTTTGAAAGTTGTATCTAGTTGTTTTGCTGAATAGAACTTAAAGTTGATGAACTTGAAAAACAATTTAATAAGCTGTAAAAACGAATTATTTTGCATAATCACATTCAGATTCCTCATATGATTCCGGATTTGAAAAGCTTAAAAGCTTTTAAGGATTTCACTATGCGACCAAATAATATAACAAATTACAATCAGTATAACAAAACTCGTCAATCAGTAAACGAAAGGGCAATTCAATTTTATACTATAGAAAAATGATAGCTTTCCAAATCAAAGCTCAAACACAACGTTCGTGGCCATTTAGGTAAAATATTTATTTTATATTGGCAAAATATGTACAATTCGTCCACCATTATCAATTCCAACTAATCAGTACCTTAACTTAATGTGTAGATTATGAAAAATTGTAACAGTACTGAGATGATTGGTTTCACTGATGTTGATAAGTTTTAATTGTTTGACACATATAAACTTTTGAGAATATGCCAAAGATTAACTCAAAGCTCACTTGGGTCTTCTTATAAAGCTAGTAAGCTTATTACGGACTAAATAATTTGATTTCTCGTTTATATAGTGTGTTTCCTTTACCACCAGCTGATACATGTGGAAAAATAGAAAATCTGGAATAAGAGCTTTGGTTCAAAAGCTTTTATGAATCCAACATTCGTTTGTTTGAATGAATCTTACTTAAAGGATTAGATTTCAATCCACTACTACCTATCTACTATGGAGATTTTTTTTGTACAATGTAAGCTTTGAAAGTTTTATATATAGCTTTTTTAATGAACAAAACTTAAAGCAGAGGACTTTGTATAACAATTGATAAAGCTGTAAAAACGAATTATTTTGCATATACACATCCGGATTCCTGAGATAATTTCGGATTCGATTCAATTTTATACGGTCAAAAAATGTGAGGTTGCCAATTTAAAGCTCAACACAATTTTCATGGCGATTTATAAAAATCATTTGTGATCTAAAACAAAATGAAGTTACGAACAGTCACATAGAAATTCTTTAATCCATATATAAGGGAGTTCCCATCTTGTACTTGCAAAGAAGGGAAAGATCACTACTTGTGATGGACACCTGATTCAAACTTTCTGTGTCAAAGGTTGAGATGAGCCAAAGAAAAATACTATATTTTTTCCATCAACTCAGTCAAATGATCGACGTTCTAAAATTAAGGTACTTTGCCAGACAAATGTCAAGCTTTTTCATGTAACTACAGTGTTAATCTAAGCGGTAATCATGAGTTGGTCAATTAACCAATCTTAATGTAAATAAAATCGAATCTAATAGTATGCTATCATTTATATATGTAGATTGGTAATGGGGAACTAAGAAGTCAACAAAATTTAACCCCACAAAATATTTGTGTACATAGGACAAGTGAAACAAATTAGACCTAACAAACCAAAAACCAAAAGTAATAATTAGAAAAGATTTTCCTTGCCTTCTCGCAAACAAGTCAAATAATTAATGGTTCTCTACACACAGATAAGTTTTGTGCTGGAACTTTTTCATTCATAATCTGTTGATTGAAATAATTATAAACAACAACAAAAACTTACTAATAATCATCATTTTATTATTAAACATTAGGATCGTGCATAACAAATTACGAAATGACTTAAAACAATAGTATTGGGTTGGGTCAAAAGTTGTGGGTCGCAATTTTTCGATCGTGGTTTAAGAGTGCCGACAAGGAATTTTCCGGCAACCGCGGTTTTCAATATAAAAAACGAAAAAAAATTCTCATTTTTTTCTCTTAACAGACAACAAGACAGTGATTGAAGGAGATTAATTTTTTTATTCTTTAAATAGAAGATTAATTAGCAAGATGGAAATGAAAATTAAATCTTCTTGTTTATCTTTTTTTCAGAATATTAATTCTTTTGTTGATGAAATTTTAAGTTTTAATTTACATTTTTAACAACACAGTTTTCAATGGTGTGTAGTAAATAGTCCAGTTTTGTTGTTTATAATTACATGTTGTTGCACAAAGTGTGTTAAAACCAATTGGTTGTTTGTTAGTTACAAATATACCATTCAGTCACTTTTTAGGCAGTATTGGAGTGGAGTATCTTTGATAGGCACCACACATGGACCATTACGAAACATATGAGAGTATAGGATTTTTACCGACTTAACGCTAACCCTTGCTTAGTATTACTTCACGGAGCAGGGTCACCACGGCATTCCATCTGCCATCTGATTCTAGCATAAAATCAATTAACTTGATTAAAACTTGAATCCAACTCGCTCCATGTTGTCTGTTTAGCCATGTCTCGATCAATGTAACCAGCGATTAATCCGATCAAGCGATAAGAATATATTTCTCAACAATGTAAATATTCTAAATTTTTCCTATACATCTACTGGCATGCACTGTAGGGTGCTGTTCTGCTTTGTTGAGGTCCTCTTGTATCCAGCATTAGTCGTGCCAATGATGCATTCTTTCTGCTTGCCTTTCCACTGGTGGTAATGAAATGTGTCTTACACGACTAGCTGGTTGGCTGACTTTATTTTGGGCACCAACCTCTAACGTTATGATTAGGATTGCTTCAGTATTATGTACTGCTAATACGGATGCTCCAGGCCAGTAGAAATGAAACAATGTTGATTGTGTCGTATAATTTTGTTACAAAATTCTACAATTTCCACGCTATGTTTTGCGGATACCATAGTCTACGATGATATTGAGAAAGCTAGCCACTTGAACTTCACATGGTAAGTGGAGTCGAAGCACACCATCATTCATCACGTTCTACAGCGTACGATTTAGAACGGATCCTTGTGGTACTCCACAAATTATCACATATTTTTCATCCCATCATCGCTTTTATAATTTAAAGGCATTATGGAACCTTCGTGCGGATATCGCTTCTTGTACGCAGATATCGCTTCTTGTACTGTATCTATATTTAAACGCGTTCCGAACGTGCCTTTTCGTCTAATATTTCAGAAGAAAATACCTGGATATATGGTAAGCGAACTGCCGACTTAAACGCTATATTCGAGACATTGTCTGGAGTTTGAGTTTTTTTGCTCCTTTCTATATGGATTTCGGCCTTAATTTTCATTTTCTTAGTGACCGGAAGAAGGTTGTTCTCCTCATTTCCCGGTATTTCCAACAACTATTCCAGGTATTTCGGGAGTGAATGGTTCACAATATTACACAACATAATCAAGTATTAGGTCTTCGTCTCTGATTTGAATGGTCTACCCCAGGGGTTGTGTTCGACTTTTTCACACTTCGCCTAAGCACGTTCGCTTACTTTATGGCACCCTTCAGTTCCAATCTAGCGTCACTATATGTTTGCCGTAGAGCGAATGTGGGAATATTAAACTAGAGAGAGCTTATCAAAATTTTGATTCAAACTGCAGTATACTCGACGAATCAGTCCAGGTGGGCATTCCGGGCTGTGGCATGTGTTCTAATATGAAAGGACTACTGTGAAGAATACAGTAACACTTTATTTTAGTCCATTACTTTCTTATGAAAAATTAGGGCTAAACAAGGTTAGTTCCTCCTTTCAGTTAGGTTTTATAGACACCAAATATCGAAATTATAAGACTGTCAGTCCCATCAAGGATCAAATCATAATAATAACGATCTTGTACCATAAACCATTATAAGGTATTAAATTTTGGTGTTCGCCACAGTATTATTCTTTTTGGATGAAGTCGATCATCTTGCCAAAAGCCACTCAGCATAAGTGGGTTTACTGAGCCACAATTCAGGTTTACTGAGCACTAAAAGCTTTCTTAGTTTTTCGACTGTTCTAGACCTATTCATCGAATTGTACGGAGGTGCAGCGGCTGTGATGTCACAAAAGTGTTACCATAACTAAGACATAATTTGGACAATGGAATTATTTCTTACAGTTGTGCACACTTCTATGGTAAAGAATGAAAACCTTCATTTCTGAGCTAAACATATTGTGCTTCCCCATCATCAAGATTGCTTATACCAAACATCAAGTCCTGTAATCTACCTTTTAAGTGCAGTTTAATCTAGTGAGCTGAAAATCTATATTAATTGTGAACTAAATTTGGCCCCGATTTGGTGACTTCATAAGGTGTGGTGCGTCCCTACGTAGTTTCTTCCCTACGTATTATTATTATCGATTTGGCTGAAAATCTATATTAAAAATTGTGAACTAAATTTGGCCCTGATTTGGTGACTTCATAAGGTGTGGTGCGTCCCTACATATTTTTCTAACAGCTGGTTTATATTGCATTCCATCCAATCTCCACCGACCGTCAAAACTGTGATATTAAGAAGATTTTTGTGAACATGAGGAATATGAAACGACATTATATAAGATGATGTACCTAAACACAAAATCAGAGCTGATCCCAAATATGATGAAAACCATTTTCCTTTATTAAAATTAATTTTTAATTTAGTAATTTTTTTTAGACTATATAATTCAGCCCACATCTAAATTAATACTTCATTAATTTTCATTTTTGTGAAAAATAATTTTACTTTTTGATTTTACTGAGTGAGTTGTTTTCCTTTTATTTGTTCCATTGTTTTTCCGTTTTATAATTTTCAATTATTCATCATGTTGTTATCATTTTGTTTGTAAAATGTATTTTCCGCTGGTTGGTGTAGCTCAGCGCTGTCCAACAATTGGTCCTTTCGATGGACTGTGTCGAAACTATACGATTCTATCAATCCCCCAAACCAAATGTCCCAAACATTGTTATATAAAAAATATAATAAAAGGGACCATGACTTTATTCATTGTGAACAGCGCTGAACGGGGTGTATGTAGCAATGGAAAAAAAATTGGTTGAATGATAAATGGTTGAGCTTAGATATTATTTTTTTTACCGGATTGTTAAATTTCGTAATATTTTTATGCTTGTGTAGTCCGATGATTTTTAATGCCAGGACGTGATTTCCGGAAACGTTTTATTCACGGACAAAAACAAAAATTGTGGTTTATGGTTATAACTGTTTTTTTACTAAACTGTCCCTGTAGCTTAAAAACTGTTAGAATAACCTTTTACTTTATCCATATCTGTCGTAATGAATTTTGATTCAGATTCTGGACGGCTCTGCAACTTAGTTTTGAAAGGCCACATTTCAAAAAGCTCTTAATTGAAACAAATCACCAATTTTTATTCAACGGTGGTGTCGGATGAATACTATAATGGTGTTATGTCGGTTATGAGTCTGACCTTGATTTCATGAATCACTTTGTACCGCAAACAGCGTGCCGAAATAGTGACGCTGTCAAAATAATCGTTCAGTTGTGGTAGCTCAACGTGGGCAATAGGCACCGTCTGACAACATTATTCGTTGTTTAATGTGAGAGATCGTCGACACATCATTCATTTACGACCAAATCGTTCCAATGAATTTGTTGAAGTGGTCAGAGAGAGTGTTGGCCAGAACCAAAATGTGTCGTATCGTCGCCGAACTTTGACTTTTGGCTTGACGCCAAGAGGATTATATACAAACAAGGCCATATTTGAGAACCGGGAAATCTACACGAGATCCATGAAACGCCATTATTTCGACAAACTGTGACTGTTTGGGATGGCATCTACATTATGTCTGTTCGCAAAAGGTTTTGCAGTTTACTGATGTCAAAAAAAGGCGAAGTTCACTGCTCTCCAAAATTGATCTTCGAAATTGACCCCAGGAGACCAATTTCAATGCCCCTAGTTCCATTTGCTTATGGTAGTATCTTAAAATAATCTAAAGCATGAGAAAACCATGAATAGCCACAACTTAGGTTTACTGAGATCTAAAAGCTCCTTGGCTCTATCGATCTAGGGAGAAGTCACTCTTTTATACTGTTGTACACCTACCTGTGCATCGCCATCTGGTCAAGCAAAAATAAACCGTGGCCACGAAATCAGATACTGAACAAAAATTGCTCGCTTTGGTCATCCCGACAGTATACTATACTTTCTAATAATAGTAAGCGTTCCCGGCTTTGAAAAACGATCCAATTTTTACAAAATCCCAGCAATCCAGCTTCGAGACAAAACAAGAAAATTCATTAAAACAAATACCATTACCCTATCAATATGTTGCTTTCGAGAGGATTTTTTCGTCGAGTCCTAAATTTAAAATACCGAAATATTTTGCCCAACTACACAACATGCTGTCCAACAAAGGCAAAAGATTCGGACGATTCGACCAAAAGTAAATTGTTATGCCGACTTGATACGCCGACAAAAATTTCGGCCGATAAAGTGACAGTTATTGGTTGCGGTTCAGTTGGTATGGCACACACAATAGCGTTTCTCGCGTCCGGTATAACAACCCATTTGGCCTTGGTCGATATGAATAAAAATCTATTGATTGGCGAACGAATGGATTTGGAGCACGGTTCCCTTTGGTTGCATGACGCAAAAATTGAGGCGAGCACCGATTTTGCCGTCAGCAAAGGATCAAAAGTGTGCGTTTTATGTGCTGGCGTTCGACAAAAGGAGGGCGAATCGCGTTTAAATCTTGTGTCCCGAAACGTTGAGGTGTTCAAAAATATAATTCCGAATTTGGTTAAACATAGTCCCGATGCTGTTATTGTTGTCGTCGCTAATCCAGTCGATATATTAACCCATGCTGCTTGGAAACTGAGTGGTTTACCGAAAAACCGCGTTATTGGTTCGGGATGCAGTCTCGATTCGTCACGCTTCCGATTTTTCATTTCCCAAAAATTGGGTGTCTCGCCATCGGTTGTGAATGCATGGATTATTGGTGAACACGGTGATTCCAGTGTGGCTTGTTGGTCTGGTGTTAATGTGGCTGGAGTTCGTCTATGCGAAATAAATCCGAAAATTGGAACCCCCGAGGATCCGGAGAATTGGGAAAAATGTCACAAGGATGTTGTACAATCAGCGTACGATATAATCAAACTAAAGGGATATACCAACTGGGGTATTTGTCTTTGCGTATATCCCATCATTAACGCCATACTCAAGAATAATGGTGAATGCCATCCAGTCACTTGCAATGTAATTGGCCAACATGGCGTTGAACGGGATATATTCATGTCGCTACCCTGCATTTTGGGAGAAAAGGGGGTGATCCAAATTGTACGACATATTTTGTCTGAAACCGAACAAGCGCGATTTACAGAATCCGCGAACATTCTTTCGAAAGTGGCCGACGATATTAAATGGTAAACAATATGGCGTATTTATTGTCTAAATTATACGTTTTTGTACAATAAACATTTGGGATTGTTCTAAATTCAAAAAACTGTCGTTTAATTTATTGTGCTGAGTGTTTTTCGGTTCGGTGTCGCGGTTTCGACTCGAGTCTATATAGTTCACATTTTGCAAAACTAACCGATCCGAGCAGGCTGCTTCGACGTCACATTTCTTCAATTGTTGAGCCTGTGTGTTTCCGAATTCTTCGCCCAATCGATTTATAATACAGCGGCAATAAATTATGGCAACAATATCGGCCTTGTTAACAAAAGTTGGTGAACAAACCACACAGTCGAACAATAAAATAACGATTGTCGGTTGTGGTGCTGTTGGTATGGCGATTGCGGTTGCATGTCTTGCTCAAGACGTGTCGACCGATATCGCTCTCATCGATGAGACCGAGGATAAAATTATGGGCGAGCAAATGGATTTGCAGCATGGATCACTGTACTTGAATAATGCGAAAATTAACGCCAGTACTGATTATACGGTTAGTGCGGGATCGCGAATTTGTGTTATCGCGGCCGGAGTGCGCCAACAAGAGAATGAATCCCGTTTGAGTTTGGTAACACGAAATTTTGAAATTTTCAAGTCCATTGTACCGAAATTGGTGGAACACAGTCCGGATTGTATTATTTTGGTGGTTACGAATCCCGTCGACATTTTAACATATGTCGCCTGGAAGCTCAGTGAATTTCCTAAAAATCGTGTTATTGGCTCGGGTACCAGTCTGGATTCATCTCGATTTCGCTACTTCATCGGACAACGATTGGGCGTGTCGCCCTCGGCCGTCGATGGTTGGATTATAGGAGAGCATGGTGATTCTAGTGTTCCGGTATGGTCTAGTGTTAATGTAGCTGGGGTTAGATTGCGCGACATCAACAGTAATATTGGTACCCCAGCTGACGAAGAAAAATGGGGTGAAATACATCAAGACGTGGTGCAGTCGGCTAATGAAGTAATTCGACTCAAGGGGTATACTAACTGGGGTGTAGCATTTTGTGTAGCACCAATTTGTGATGCAATAATGAAAAATACTGGAAGCCTCTTCCCGATATCAACTTGTGTAAATGGTGAACATGGTGTTGATCGTGACATTTTCCTATCAGTACCTTGTATTATTGGGTCACAGGGTGTCACTCATATAGTGAAACAAATTCTAACCGATACGGAAAAGAATAAATTTTTGGAGTCGGCAAATATTATTGGTGGCCTCATCGATCAGCTTCTATTTGATTCATAATAAAAATCAGTATTACAGAGCAATTTTTAAATTTAATTTTTCAAGTTTATCTACAATCGGTTGTAACAATTGCATTTCATCATCAGAGATGGTTATATTAACAATGTCCATGATACCATTGCGCCCAATCAAACAGGGCACCGACAAAAAAACATTCCCCGTAATACCGAATAGGTGTTTGGCACAAGTGGCCACTCCAAAAATATGAGTCGAGTTTTGAATAATTGTGCTCGCTATCTCTCGACATTGCAGAGCAATTGCCCAGTTTTCACAAATTTTACGCCCATTTACACTCTCCGAATCGTTCATTTTTTCTAGATCGGGTGTTTCCAGTTCGCTCAACTTCACTCCAGCAACGTTTAAACTCGAAAACAATGCATTTTCTTCGATCGCCCAACCGATAATATTCGACACCGAAATATCTAATTTCGCAGCGGCACGACTTCTAAATTTTGACGTATCTAAATTGGACGCAATACCAATTATACGACCCTTGGGTAGCCCAGTAATTTTCCACGCGGCAAAAGTTAACAATCCAATTGGATTCCCAACCACAACAATGACGGTATCGGGACTGTAACTAACCAAATTCGGTAGAATCCATTTGTAGATTTCAACATATCGATGGAGAAAATCAATTTCCAATTCATCCGGCTGCTGTTCGACGGACGATGTTACAATGCATAGTACAGATTTTGCGGTAAGCGAATAATCTTTGCCGGCCAATATTTTAACATTATCCAGGTATACAGATGCATGCAGAAGATCGAGCGCTTCGCCAATTACCTTCGATTCGTTTTGGTCGATTAGTGTCAAATGGCACGTCAACTTCTTTGAGAGTATTGCAACGGCGCATGACATCCCGACATCACCGGCACCAATAATTGTAATTTTGTTTGGTCGTAACATTGTTGTGTTTCAGAGTAACAGGGCGGACTGTCAATATTTGGTTCGTAAATAGATTCGATGGTCACGACATGCTTTGATATTTTAGAAAGCGTTTGAATTAAAACTGCTCAGGCACACAGTATAAACCCCGGATACACGGACATCACTATGTCGGAGATTTTTGTTGCATTGAAAATCGTGCACTGTCGTCATGTACTGGTCATATGCCAAAAATTGCATTAAGAGAACCTCGGGAGTCTTCTCTCAGGAGGGGGATATAGAGGAGCTCGAAGCTCCAATTAGGTGAATTTAACTCTTCGTGCAATTGACTAGTAGTTAAAATGGATCCGGCAATGTAACCGAATTTGGCCTGCTATAATCACTAAACGGCTCTCAATCGTTTTTTCTCGTTACGGTACGAGAAGTAGAAACTGTTGAGAAATCACAGTCAATTTTGTGTCGTTTAAAGTGCAGTCTTCTTGGAATTTAATAGGGTAGATGGCTTTGTGGATTTCTCGATTGGATTTCTCTACGTCTGGGGTGCCTCTATCTGTGTGTTTGGTAACAAACTAATCAAACAAGCGAACAGGTGAAAGAGGTTGATGTGAACATCCCATCGAAAAAGGATATGATAAACGGAAGAAACGCATCAACAGCAGCGCCATCAGACGAAATGTGAGTATAAGCTTTGTAAGTACATGTAGTCGGACAACCGAAAGCTTTTAAAATACTTACGGACTGAATCAACAATAACAATAAAAATGGAGAGAGGCGGGACGGTTCATAACTGCCCACATACACTTGGACATTATATAGTGCCAATAAGTGCCAATGAGACTACAACAGCCAATCCAACCTCTTCAATGACGATATGATGATCTTATCTGATGGATCAGTACTCTGTAATCTAGGTCGTACCGGGTTACACTAGATTCATAGGTGAAGTTATGTATCCTCCTTGATAGATTTCATTGGATACTAATAGACAGATCAATATCAAAAGTAACGAAGTGGCTGATAAATAGACCGTTAAGGTTCAGATTCTCCTTTTGTACGAATTGAGCCCACTCTAGGAGTGACATTATTTTCTCTTAAGAGAGATACCGAACATCACATTGATTGCATAAGAACTTTTCACATCTCAACAATAAATCAGCAAAAATTCTAGTACTTCTTGAATTTTGATAGTCGCACTTTGAGGATCTGACTGAGAAGTCTCCATTATTCCCTATATAATGAGCACTTCTTGTGCTACCATTCATATTCTTCTTATAGACTTCACTGCTTTGGATTATGATTCCTATTACAGAAGTCCTTGATGCCGTTAGCAAAAAGGACTGAAAGTTTTTGAATTAGGAACTTGAATAGGAGGATCAGTACTTAACAGAATAACATCCATGTCTGGACTTATTAGACGAATCTTATGCGATGAATTCGGACATATCTGGATTCTTTCTGACAGTCAAGCTGCTCTTAAGACGCTGGACTTCACTATTGTTTCATTGAAACCTGTTTTAGGGAGGTAGTTGACTTGAATCGCCTAAGCATTTGGGTGCAGCTTCCACTTTTGTGGGATCTGAGACCGCTCTTGTTGCTTATCCATTCTTTTGAACAATAAATCAGCAAAAAAGTTAGTCTTTTTTGAATTATGATTGACACATTTTGAGGATCCTGCTAAGTATTCTCACGGGAACTTTTTCCCTGAACAACGTTAACTGCAAAAAGTGAGGGGGGCAAAAAGGAGAAACTATTGAGCACTTTAGGTGCTCTTGTCCTTCATACTCGCCCCATAAACTACCATGCTTTGGATCATGATTCCATAATTTCAGGATAAACTGACGATCTTAAGAATACCGGATACCTTGAGGTTCATTTGGAGAGCAAATAGATTGCGGGACTAAGAAAGTACGTCTGGGAAATGATATCACTATGAGCCAATCGAGCCGAAATACTAAGTAAAAAACACTCATCGCTGCAGATAATTCAGAAACGCCAAAATAGTAACTAATTCTTTTAATGGTTTCGTCATCTACTCGTACTGCAGTAGAAAATCTTATAAGATAGCTTATTGATCTCGAAGAGATAGCAACAGAACTGATAATTATAGTTATGAGTAGCACTTACACGACAGACATCATATGCCTACTCATTGTTACAATCCATTCACAACTCATCATGAACTTTGAATAAGTTCTTGGATTCGATCAAAAGTTCAAACTGCAAGGAAAATGGACATTCTGATTTCCACTTGGCAATAAGTTAGATGTCGCAACACAAAATAGCGATCTTGCTGTTAGCAAAAAAGGGCTTATAGATCCGATAAGGTACTTTGACTGTATAGGAGGGTCAGCAATCAACTAACATCAAGTTCGAAATCATGTCTAGATTTATAAGACAAAGTGGTTCCTATTTGAGGATCAACTCACTTTCTGGATATTTTGGACTTTATTCGAAGAACAAACAGATTTCAGGGGTGTCAGTTTACGTTTGGAAGCGAATGTCACAGTGACCCAATCGAGCCAAAAAGACGTCATCTACATCAGTAGAAACTCTTATACATTTGTGAAACTCTTATACATGATCTTGATCATGATGAACATTGAATGCATTCTCCGATTCGATCAAAAATAAAACTGGAAATAAAATTGACATTCCGATTGACAGTTGGCATTAAATTCGAAATTGCAACACCAAATGAAGTCCTTAATGTCGTATAAGCAGAAAGGACTGAAAGGTTGCTGATTAGGTACTTGAATGTGGGGATCAGCAATAAACAGAATAACATACATTTCTTGACTTAGAAGACAAAGTGGTTCCTTTTTGAGGATCAACTAATAATCAAGAATGATACCGGATATCTTGAGCTTTATTCGAATAACAAACTGATTTCGGAGTTGACAGTGTACGTCTGAGAAGGGAGGTCATATCGGACCATTCGAGACAGAAATACAGGTAAAATACGTCATCTACTCATTGTTACCATAAAAGGCTGGGTAATTCCTTGTATAATCCATTCAATATTCAAACTGGAAAAAATGACATTCCGATTTCCAGTTGGCAATAAGTTAGAGTTAGCTTTCGGATTGGGTACTTGAGACTAAATTGGAGGACCTACAATCAACAGAATAACATCCATGTCTGGACTTAGAAGACTAAGTGGTTTGTAGTTACATACCAAAGTATTGTTCATGAACCCGAAACTGTTTAACTATGCAGAATTGATCATAAATTATCGACATATCTATGGCATATGTACGTGGCATATTTATTCAAACACACAAATACACCCAAATAAGATTACGGGATGTGAGTGTTCTTTATATACCTGTTGAAATTTTCCGCGATATATAATCCAATAAATTTTCGACTAACATACTCGTATACAAACATATTTTGGGAATGGAATTCCGATTCCCTATGTTTCACCATAAAATTTACATAATCAGAATTGAGTCACGCTTCTATATCAATCCATAAAATAACGATAATATTGGTGTGGCATATTTATTCAATCGTGCAGGTATTAGACATCGTAATATATGTACACAAAAAGTTTAAACCTGGAAAATGCCTATATATGACGAAAAAATACAACTTTAATTTATTTGCCGTTTAAAACCACATAGCCGTGTAAATTTCTCGGTATGTAAATATGTGCGGCAACCACATAACGCATATAGACAAAGTATATTCATTCGTCTTAACAATGATTTCGTTCGTAGGCCCTATACATATAAGATGGGAAAACAACACATCGCGCTTTTGTTTATTCTGATGTTTTTCACAAATTTTCTAATTATAATTTTGTATAATGGGAAAATTCGTGGTTTTCGTTCTTGTTTTGTTTTGGGTTCGTTTCGGTTAAAAAAGTTTGGGGGGAGTACAAGAAAAATAAATAAATAACAAAACGAAAATTCCTATTAAGTGAAAATATTAAGCAGCAACAAAGGTTATCGTATCGATTTTCCTTGTTTCTATACGAAAATCTACACACACATACATATGTACTGTAAAAGCAACACCGTAAAGCTTAAATTATATAACAAGACAACCACATAGCTGAACGTATATAATTAAGCAACGTAGCATAAAGCAATGAATAACATTTGTGCGGTTTATGAAAAGTTGTTCGATATATACGTTAAATTGTTGCCACGCAATTATTGACACATAATTAGTGAACAGTGGATGATAGGCTGAAATACCACAATTAGCATCGACCTGAGTATATTTGATATCAAACTCGTAAAAAAACACTTGCTGGTATTTAACACCAATTTCAATTTATCTATCATCCTGTCAATTTTTTTTTGAATTGCCAATCAATAAACACAATAAAGCTTAACACCACACACAAGATAGTAGAACACAGCAAAAATCAATACCGAGTGTATCTGTAAGATATACACTACAAAAACACTATATATACTATATACACTCGTGTGTCGTTTTGTTGTGCTTTGTTATTGACATAAATCAAACTTTAAAAAGCACACACGAGTATATACACAAAATAAACAACTTTAAGTGCTATTTTATTTCTATTATAGAGCTTTTGAAAATAAACAGCATTGTAAATTTATAATAAATGTATGTTGGCAAAATTTAATGCCCGGCCTTGAGTACAACATCAGAGTGGTCGTCCCCAGTTCATTATACTCTCGGTTATAGGGCAGTATCTTTCCTAGACCAAGAAAGATAAATTGGGAGTCAGATACGTGGAAATAAAAGTGTAAATTAATATCAGTAAAGCTGCGAAGAGCTTTTTTGAAGTCACAAGTTGCGTTTTACAATAACATATGCAATATATTGGACATGGTCTCTGAGGTGATGTATATTATGAATATGAGCTTTTACTCCAACTTCGTCGAGCATGACATTAGATTCAAACGAGAGATAAAGCTTGATAAATTCAAGTAGTTGATCAGATTGATGTGTCGTTTTGTTGTGCTTTTATATCATAATTCAAACTTTAAAAAGCACTCACGAGTAGATAGACAAAATAAAAAACTTTAAGTGCTATTTTATTTCTATAATAGAGCTTTTTAAAATCTACATCATTGGAAATTTATAATAAATATATATTGGAAAAATTTAGTGCCTGGCCTTCAGTAAAACACCAGGGTGTCGTCCCCAGTTCATTATATTCTCGGTTATAGAGCAGCAACTCCTCTAGACCAAGAAAAATAAATTGGGAGTCAGATACGTGAAAATAAAAGTGTAAAAAAATCTCAGTTAATGAAAGCTGTGAAGAGCTTTATTGAAGTCACAAGATGTGTTGTGCGATAATATATGCAATATATAGGACATGGTCTCTGAGGTGATATATATTATGAATATGAACTTGTAAAGGAGATAAAGCTTGATCATTTCTAGTAGTTGATCAGGTTGGTGTGACATTTTATTGTGCTTTTATAACATACATCACACTTTAAAAAGCTCACACCAATATATACACAAAATAAACAACATTAAGTGAGATTTTATTTCTATTGTAGAGCTTTTGAAAATCTGCAGCATTGGAAATTTATAATAAAATATGTCGGCAGCATTTAGTGCCCGGCCTTGAGTACATCATCAGGGTGGTCGTCCCCAGTTGTTACATTGCACTAAATAAATGGATTTAAATTATATTCTCGATTAGGGCAGCATCTCCCATAGACAAAGAAAAATAAGTTGGGAGTCAGATACGTGGAAATAAAAGTGTAAAAGAATATCAGTAAATGAAAGTTGCAAAAAGCATTGTTAAAGTCACAAGATGCGTTGTACAATAACATATGCAATATATAGAGCATGGTCTCTGTGCGTTATGTATATTATGAATATGAGCTTGTACTCCAAATTCGTCGAGTAAATGAGATTAGCATTAAACGCGTTGAAGCTTGATCACTTCAAGTAGTTGGTCGGGTTAGGATCAGATCAGTTTTTGTATCGTGTTTTAGTCTATTGCAATAACTACTGGCTTAATTGATCACTCTTGGCTTAGTCGGGACAAGATAAAGATTTATTCAACTAAAAGATGTAGTGGATTAAATCTTCGTCTTGACCTGTTTCTGGCTAAATTTATTCCTCGCAAACATAACCTCACAAAATACCGATGGATTTGTTATAAGAAAGTTTTTGATCATGGACAAATACTGGAAAAATATCCATGTTGATGATGATGAGTATTGAAAACCTTGGTTGTCACTGCTGCCCAGCAAACTATCGGTATGACCTGCAGAAACGCTGGAGTTTTATGGGTTCTCAAGAAACATAGGATCTACCTAAGATTTGAATTTTAAAAAATTGGTCAAGGTTCTACTCAGATATCAATGCAAATTATAACAGTTGAAAAAGCACACTCGAGTATATAATAACGATTACTAGTACTATTTTATTTCTACTATAGAGCTTTTACATAATATAATGCTCGGAAACTAGTAAATCTTCAAGGCGATCGCTCCCAGTAAACCGTCATCTGGATTCTAATTATGTTTCGAATAGTCGATCATCGTCAGTGTTTCCTCACGGTCCAATCTAACCAATATTGTGAAACGATGAAATAAAAATGCCAAACGCTGCAAGTACGTCATTTGCCCATTAGCAATTGCCCTTTGGAGACATTAAATCCATATACCAAAATATCTTTCCATATTCTGCATTACTTTGGTTCACAATTTCTATTTTAGGGTTCTTCATCCACTCTCCATACATAGACTAAATCAACTGATGACCCTAAGGACACATATTTTGAGCTTCATTCAACGAACAAACTGAATTCAGATCATCGTGTCTGGGAGCTGATACAAGATATTGATACAACATTTTTAGTATGCAGTTCTCAAGCCGACATTCAATTCTTGATTACGAAATAATGGAAATTATGAACGAATCTCATGGCCAGGAAGGAACAAGTCGAAAATTATTTAATAAAATCACTGTGCTTGAACGTAGGCAGTTATTAGCAACCTACACTCGCTTTAGCTAGTGAGGTTGTTCCAACTCGAGAGGATGGTGTATCAGATATAAATAGCAATCGTGTACCGTAGTACATTGCACATATTATGGAGGTAAAGTACACAACTGTTGTATTAATGTCTGTTTTCTTTTAAGGTCTTATTTGAGTGGTTGGAGACCAGGGTGGATTTCAATACTAGTAGGTTTAAATTTGAGGAAGCCCCATAGAGTTGAATTATTGACCTGTGGAACCCTTAATTAATTATAATAATGTTACGAAAGTATATTGCAACCCCCTCACACCTGTAGGCATATTTTTATGTCGGCCATTATATTTCCAATTTGGAAAATGAGATTTGGAAATCGTTATGGTACGAGTATACAAAATGATTTATTTATTGACTATCTCGCACCTTTTAAATTATTTGCAACCTTAACCATTGAAATGGGATGATTTATGATCTTCCTCCTTTTTTGGAAACTAGTTAGCACGTATAATGGTGCTATATAATCTGAGTGGCACAATAAATCAATCATCTCAAGCAAGGAACATGACTCTGCCTATAGTTTATTACATTTTATTGATTTATAATTTAATTATTTATAAAATAAATCGATAAAATGTATGTTTCAGACCAAAATTATTTAGAAACCACAAATACATGTTTAAGCATCACACACACACACACACATTAGACGAATAATAATAGACCAGCTTATCTATTGAACTTCATCAAAATGTGATTTACGATTAGGATTTCTTTATTTATGTTGGCTTCATCTTACATATAATATTCTTCATCTTTCGTAATATAATAGAACGATCCAGCAAGCCCATCAACAACAACAACAAAAAAATAGTATAATAACATCTTGTTTCTGTTGGGTTTGTTAACAAAAATAATAAAAAAAAAATCGGAAAATTCCTCCAGCACACAAAAAACAAAGATGGTTAAAGTATTTAGGTTATACTCGCAGAGGCATATCTAAGATAAATTTTCTTTGTGACATTTTAAATCCTCATCTGTTTGCTCTGTGTATTTATATATATATATATATATATATATATATATATATATATATATATATATATATATATATATATATATATATATATATATATATATATATATATATGTGTGTGTATGTGTGTGTGTGTGATATGAAGATGCTTTATGGCCAATCATTATTAATGATTTTAGTTTTCTGTTTAAAGAATCTTAATGTTGTGGTATTTGTTAATGTTGAACCATTTTGTGTTTCTGGGTTATATAGATGCTACTTTTATACGTTTCTACGGTCCCAAAAACGAGATGGAATTATTTGGGCATATTAGTCATTTTGATTTGATCCTCAATTTCATGGTTTCATTTAACATAACAAGACACGATGGATGTGTGCAATAGAATATGTTTCTTTTTATAGAGGTATATCGGCATTGATGTCATAAATCAGGATTTCGTTCGTTGACATTAGATCCATTTATACACATACGAATTGGTTGAAAAAGTTTGAATGATTCATATAAGCAGCGTTCATGTGTCGTACATCAAATTTTAATAAGATTGAGATCGTGACTCGCACTCTATCTAATTTATCAATTTAATACACTTATGTTGTAAATAAAAGCTGTGTCCTAGTTAACGTTTCAATCTCCCAATATGCTTGATGTCTCACCCACGGAGATCTATCAAGCAGTTTTTGAGCGAAACTTCCATATATTTCATCCTGCTCTTCGCAATCACATTTACCTTTTTATTTCCTGACACACGTAAATGCTCTTCCCACGATAGTTGGATGTTAAACAGTTCTACCGTTTCGTTGATAGATGAAAAAGAATGTTCTGTCCTACTTTCAACTCGTTTTAATTGAAACTTGACTGTCGTGAAATGGAAAGAGGGGTTAAAAAGGAAAACCGAATACTCCATTTTCATAACTAGTTTTTAACTATCCGTAAAGACGTTCAGAACCTAACTGTTCTTGACTGCAAAATGTGGAAGTAACTTCCACCCAAAGAAAGGATATTTTTGTTCCGTAGAATAGATTAGTGCGGTCTATGCCAATACATAGTCCAAAGGAAAATGGCTTTGAGCTATCGCGACTTCCACCTGTTGTGAAAACAAAACAATGATTTATATATTTAAATTTGATCACTATATGAGGATGGAGCTTTTGTTTAATAAATAAAATCCTGAAACAATAACATAACCGTAAAAATATTAAACGAGATCATAATCTGATTGACTGTTAACTTGTTAAATGTGTCTTAAATGTCGATCGATTGAATTCCAGGACTGGACTCTAAATATTAAAATGACGAAAGCTTTATTTTACTTGTTAGCTTAATAAATTGTATAACCCAAGTTATGTCAATTCGCGACAAAAACTTCTCTAAGATCGGTCTGATTATAGCAATGCTCATATGACATCGAGCTTTGTACTCTTAACAGCTAATCACAAAAGCTCTGGTGTACATTTCGTTGCTAGGCCGGCAAATTTGAAAGCACAGGTTATGTTCCTTCGTGACAATTCACTAAAATCGGTTGGCTCCCGGCACTGCTCGTGTGGCACTGAGCTTTGGGCTCTAATTAATATATGATGGCTCTAACCACTATATGAAAAGCTTAGTTTTACATATCGTTACTAGGCCTACTAGCTATTAAGCACAGATTTATCATTTCAAGACAAGTACTCGCCTACGATTGGTTGGATCTCGGCACTTCTCATATGACCAGGAGGCTTTGGGTTCTAAACATCAAATAACAAAAGCTCTGGTATTTCTCGTTCTTAGACCAACAATCTTTAAAGCATAGATTAGGTCGTTTTGTGAGAAACAATTTTCTACGATCGGTCGGATCCCAGCACTTCTCATGTGACCATGAGCTTTGGATTCTAAGCATCACAAATGGTAAAACCTCTGTTTTACATCTCGTTATTAGACCGAAAAGATTTAAAGCACAGTTAATGTTCCTTTGTAACAAATATTTCACTAAAACCGATCGGATCATTAGCATTTGGCTCTAAACATCAAATCAAAAAAGCTCTGGTATACATGGCGTTATTAGACCGACAAGCTATTAAGCAAAGACTATAACATTTCGTGACGAATAATTCTCATCGGATCCCACGACTGATCATTTGACCATGAGCTTTGGTCTCTAAACATTGTCTGGCGAAAGCTCTGGATTAAATCTCAGTGTTTGATCAACAAGCTATAATGCACAAATTATGTCGTTTCCTGACACGTCAATAAAACGGTTGAATCCAGCCACAATTCATATGATAATGAGCTTTGTACTCTAAATATCGAGTGACAAAAGCTCTGGTTTACATGTAGTTGTTACACCGACAAACTATTAAACACAGATAATGTCATTTCATGACAAGTACTTGTCTAAGGTCGGTTGGATCCCGGCACTGATCATGTGACTATGAGCTTTTCAGTCTGAACGTCATATGACAAAGCACTGGTGACAAAACTTCTCGTTGCTACACAGGTTATGTCCCTTCGTGAAAAATAATTTACTATAATTAGTCTGATCTCAGCACTGCTCGTATAATCCTGAGCTTTGGGCTGTAAACTGAGTTTAAAACTCTAAACATAAAATAGCCAAAGCTCTGGTTTACATCTCGTTGCTAGCTTACAAGCTATAAAATAAAGATTAAGATCGATTGAATTCCAGCACTAATCATGTGACCATGAACTTTGAACTCTCAACATAAAAAAAGCTCTGATTTACGTCTTGGCGTTAGACCAACCAGCTATAAAGCACAGATTATATAGTTTCGGGAAAAATTCTTCTTTAAATTTGGTTGGATCCCGACACTGCTCATGTGACCATAAGCTTTGGACTATGTTTAGAGTCTGGACTATGTTTGTAAATGAAGGAAGCTTTGGTGTACATCACATTGTTAGCCTGACAAGCTAAACAGTATAGATTATATCGTTTCGTGGTGAATCGGATCCTGCTACTCCTCATGTGACCATGAGCTTTGGGGTTTTAACATCTCGGCAAAAGCTTTGGTGTAAATTTCGTTGTAAGACCGACACGCTTTAAAGCACAGACTATGGTCTCGTTGTGACAAATACTACTCTAAAATAGAATTCTGATAATGCTCATGTGATCATTAACTTAGGATTGCAAGCATCAAAAGACAAAAGCTCTGTTTTACATCTCGTTGTTAGACCGGTTATGTCCGATCGGTTACCAAAATTACCACATAAGCATAATTATCAACGTTCATATATCACCCATGTCACTGTTCAACAAACTTTATTTTAAAAATATGATCATTGTGGTTTAACCAACGATAAAAGCTTTCATCAATGACATATCGATTTATAACCATTTCCCCCAACTTAAGATATCAATACTTATACGCACGAACATCTTTAACCCAAAAACGGTTAAGAAGATTTTGGCGCCATTTTTTTTAAATTAAATTGATACAAATCAATTGGAATACGTAACTTAAAACGTGCCATTAATACTTTGTTCGTCTGTTTGTGTACGTATATATACATACATAGACGAGCTTACATCTATTTATTTCGACTAGATAAACAAACAACGATATAATTCAATTTTCTATGGAAACTGTAATACGATGATGAAAAACCACAACATCATCAACTTTTGGTTCGATATATACGATTATGTATGTATTCGTATGTGAAAGCTACAAAATCAGCTTTCCAGTGGCGTATCATCATTAGTTCGCCTGTTTGCAGTATATATCAGCCTATATGAGTCTATGTATGGTTGGTGGAGGCAAAATCATCCTAAACTGAATGAAATGGAGAATATATGTGTATGTATACTGGATTGGCTGTGCGTTTGATTTCATGATTTTGTGTTTTAATTTATGGAAATCCAAAAAGTCGATTTTAACGAACTAAATTTCATAACTCGTATGTATATATGTATGGGGGGTGGCTATATGGCGTTCGTTATTCTGTTACACACATACATATATATATATATATATTTATAATGTTTAGTTGGTTAATAATGTAATATGCTTGGTTTGTGCTGCTTCGTTTGATATAAGAAATTATTATTGATGCTGAAAGATTTTCATGCTTTTATGTAAATTTGGTGAATGTATGTGATTTATGTGTTTCTTTTATGCTGATGCTCGTTCTAGGATATTAAGACACGCAGAAAACGAATGGTGATAGGAGTATTACAAGATACTCGTGCCACAAACAGCTTTAGAAATGATAAACACCGGTTGCGTAAGAGATATATATGTGACAGAGATATATATGTTAAAAATTGACAGTTATATTATGAGAGAAAATGGCGAACAAAAAAGCGGAAAAACCAGGCCAAAACAAATAAAGTTATGGAACTGATTGCACAGCGCTCATTTTTAGATGATGTTGCATGTCTGTACCGAATTTCATTCAAATCGGAGACAAAAAAATTTTATGGTAAATAAAACAGATAGGCTAACAACCACTGTCTGTTTTTTCGAAAAACTTAACAACATTTTTTTTCGATTTTATGGTTGATATCGATTTATATATCCATAATAAACATATCCGTACCATAGAGAACATTTTAATCGATATCGTTCGTATAATATTGACATGAGAGAAAATGGCGAGCAAAAAAGCGCCAAAAACAGGTCAAAATAAATAAAATTATGGCACTAATCGCACAGCGCTCATTTTTAGATGGTGCTGCATGTTTGTACCGGATTTCATTCGGAGACACTTTATGGTAAAAGTTTTATGGCACCTCTGTTTTTTTCAAAAAACTTTACATAAACTTTTCTCGATTTTATGGTTGATATCGATTTATATATAACCATAACAAACATATTACTACCATAAAGGACGATTAAATCGGTAACGTTCGTTACATATTAACTGTTAAAGTATGACAGTAAAAGGCAAACAAAAAGCACCATAAAACAAGTAAAAAAAAATAAAATTATGGCATCGATCGATTGGGCGGTGCGATCAGTCAACAGGGGATCCAGATTGTGAAGAACACAATCTGGATCCCCTGTTGATTTTATGCATGAGCCGACCCATCGTCCATGTCAGTAGCATAGGCTGACATAGAGCTAAGCAATGCGTAGATGGTTCTACGTAAATCGGACCGATAGCCGCACATACAGTACAGATATCTCAATGAACAAATGCCAGTCTAAGTGTGCGGTAACTAGTCCTGATGCTCGGTATGTGAGATTCTGCCAACGATGATCATTACGGGTACCTTTGTTGCTGTGCTGAGAGAGAGAAAGATACAGTTCATTTGATGACCAGTTAAACCAAACCTAACATCAAGGTGAAAATATCCAGTTAGTTGTTCAGTCAGTTTTGTTTATTAATTTTTTCAAGGAAGATTTTCGATAAGCTACGAGTCTCTCTTGGTAAACTATCGACCAACACAATTCACAAGTTCAAAACATGACTGGTTATCTAGTGAACTCTGAATTCATTCAGACTGCCTAGTCAATTAAAGGTAAGAAACCTTTAAAGATCTCCGACAATCAAAACATCCCATAGAGTCATGCCACTTCAGGATTAAGTATAAAAAGCTCGGTGAGGTTATAGCATACTAGCCTATTCGTAAAGTTTATCATACATCCGTCAGAGATGTTGGTTGAGTAATTGAAGTCCCATTTATATCTTTCGGTGATAACTACATGAAATAATTTCCTAAAGGGACTGGGATAACTCCATTTCGATTTCTTTTCACAATTTAGTCCTTTTTGAAAGTTTATGTGACTGGCAAAGATGGGATCTGTGTAGTCCCAATTTGTGTTTCTTGCGGTTCTAAACACTTCAATTTCAAATTTATCACCACATGGAAATAAGAGAGCTTTCCCATGTAAAACTCTCTAATTTGAGACGGTCTTGCTCAGACTTCGTAAGTAATGTTTTTTATTTCCTGCCTTAAGGTTGACATAAAAAACGGTCTTCTCTCCATATTTAAGATATAGTCATTCAAGTATTCCAAATCCATATAAGTATTGTAGAAGGAAGTTACCTTTTGTGCTTTTCAGGACGTTCTAACGTTTTTAACTTCAAGATATTTTAATCTGCTAGAAGTTGGAATGGGAATCGTTTCAGTCTATGGCTATCACAATACGGTTTAAGTTCTTGTCTTAATTGCCGGCCGTTACTATATATTCAGCCCAGTAATCCAAATCCAGACACGCAAGTATCAGAATCATTAATTTTTTACAGTCCTTTATTCATCTGAAAATTAAGGCCATTAACATCGCCTGGTCTAGCCAGACACGTTTTAGAGCCCTATTGATCCCGTCGTTTGTTCGTTTATTATTGTTTTGTTTAACAAAATAGACAGCTGAAATGAATAAAGATACGGAGCAGACGAAAGGGATTTATTTTGGATGACTTTGTATAGAAACCGAACTTAGTTACAAAATTTGGTCACTATTACATCCGGGGAGATAAGAAACACATACATTAATAAATTATTGAATTTTACGGGTTATATTGTCTAGGGATTGACCGTATCACGTACGAATAAAATTGTATTTTTTATAGTTTTGGCTATGATAGGCATTACATTGTATGCTTTTACCCATATTATGTAACAAAAGCTTGTTTGTATATCGTAATCCATAATTCAATATATGTAGCAACTATATTGTGTGTGGACCAAAAACTATTAAAACTACGAGCATACTTTTTAACAATTGAACAAATTGGCTTCGATTTTAAACCCACAACTCGTCTACGATTCCTGTACATAAACTGGCAAAAACCATCCCATATTTTCCTCCTTCACCCACACACACACATAAATATTCGTTAAACGATAGACCATATATCCCAATGGGTATTCTTTTTGTTGTTGGTGGCATCATCGCAAAGTTTCACCATGTAAGAGCACAAACGAAAGAGTAGTGTAAAATGAGGAGGGATAACACTATATAAAGACAAAAAGCGTTTTTTACTATTATCAATATGGACACAAAGACATATAAATAAGATATGAACGTCGACGAAGACATAACAAAACGGATTTAAAGTGACAAACAAATATGTGTTTAGCTTTATGTGAAAAGTGAAAATGTTGTCTAGACGTATATCGTAATATATAACATGCGAAAAGACGTCGCATATAAATTTTTGTCACGGTCAATGCCGACTTAATTTTGATGTGTAAACTTGTATGCATATACAAAAGCTCGGTTAACTTATTCGATTGTTTTGTGTTATTTGTGTGATATGTTGTCACAAATGAGCTTTCAAATTAATTTGTTATGTCGTCATTTTTCTCTGGGAGATATGGAGCATACAAGCCGAAAAAGCTCCGAAAGACTTTTTAATAGACCAGCTGTACTGATGCATATATGTAAATATTTATCACGATCATTGTCGATTAGTTCTTGATGTGTGAACTTGTATGTCTATATAAAAGCTCGGTAGGCGTATTCGATTATGTTGTGCTATTTGTGTGATATGTTATGAAATATGAGCTTTTATATTTGTTTGGTGAGCCAGCATCACTACCTGGTAAATATCGAGCGGATAAACTGAAAAAAGCTCCGAAAGCATCGCGGGATAGACCAGCTATAAAAATTACTTGAGTACTGACGATTAATAATTACTTGAGTACTGATGCATATAAATATTTATCACGGTCTGTCGATTAGGTTTGATGTTTAAACGTATATGTAAATACAAAAGCTCGGTAAGCTTATTCGATGGTTTTGTGTTTTTATTTGTGATGTGTTGCTTCATATGAGCTTTAAAATTAATTTGTTATGTCGTCATTACTCTCTGGGAGGTATGTATCAAAAAGGCCGAAAAAGATCCGAAAGCATCGAGTAATAGACCAGCTAAAAAGCTTACTTGAGTACTGACGGTTAATAATTATTTGAGTACTCACGCATATAAATATTAACTACGATCACTGCCGATTTAATTTTTAACGTGTGAACTTGTATGTATATACAAAAGCTCGGTAAGCTTATTTGATTGTTTTGTGTAATTTGTGTGCTGTGTTATGTTGAATGAGCTTCAATATTAGTTTGATAAGCCATCATCATTGCCAGGTACATAAAGAGCAGATAAACCCAAAAAAAGCTCCGAAAGCTTCTATGGATAGATCAGCTATAAAACATACTTGAGTACTGACGGTTGATAATTACTTGAGTACTGACGCATATAAATATTAACCACGGTCAATGACGATTAGATTTTGATGTGTGAACTTGTATGTTTATACAAAAGCTCGGTACGCTTATTCGATTGTTTTAAGTTATTTATGTGATGTGGTGTGACATATAAGCTTTAATATTAGTTTCGTTAGCCTGCATCACTGCCTGGTAAATATCGAGCAGATAAAGTGGAAAAAGCTCAAAAAGATTATTAGCTTATAATCCTATAAGGGTAGACCAGCAGATACATAAAAAAAGCTCCATAAGCTTCGAAGGTTAGATCAGCTATATGAATTACACGAGTACTGACGGTTAATAATTACTTGGATGTATATACAAAAGCTCGGTAAGCTTATTCGATTGTTTTGTGCTATTTGTGTGATGTGTTATGTCAAATGAGCTTAAATATAAGTTAAGTACGCCGTCATCACTTTCTGGTAGATATCGAACAGATAATCCGAAAAAAGCTCCGAAAGTATCGAGGAATAGACCAGCTATAAAAATTACTTTAGTACTGGCGGTTAATAATTGCTCCTGATTAGATTTTGATGTGTGAACTTGTATGTATATACAAAAGCTCGGTTAGCTTATTCGATTGGTTTGTGTTATTTGTGTGATGTTTTGTGACAAATGAGCTTTAAAATTAATTTGTTATGTCGTTAAATCTCAAAATTATCGTCAAAATGTCAAAATTATCTCTCTGGGAGATGTGGAGCATATAAACCGAAAAAAGCACTGAAAGCATCAGGGATAGACCAGCTGTAAAAAATATTTGAGTACTTGACAATTTTTTACAGATGGTAGATCAAAACCTGACCCGTTTTAAAGAGTACATAAATGTTCGTAAAAGGTAAACGTGTCTGTTAAAGCACATAAAAAGGTTCATAAATTTCTAAGAAGCAAAATACTGTTGAATTTCGTTCTTTATAAATCATTTCAAACGTATACAACTTTTGAACAATTTATGGTCGTTGTCCTGAATACCAAAGCATTCCGATTTAATATCGATTTTGATACATTAAAGTTATTCAACAAAAATTTGATAATGTCACCCTTCTATCAATTTTCGTACATACATACATAACCTAAGACACGACCGACTCGTTTTTCAATCGAACTTTTTTCTACAAGCGGTGTACGAACGTAATATGGGGATCGAATTGTGTAATCCACTGTGCAAAGTATTCAGTCTCATCAATACGAGCGTATCGGGAGAATAAATGATTTTCGTGCTTTTAATAAAATCGAATCCACAACAGACAATTTTCTATCACACACACACACATAGAAGTGTATTGTTATGTGCGGGTATATGTGTTTTGAACATAAATCAAGGATATCATCAATGTTATGTAACGTTAAGGTGTATCTATACGAGTATAAGAATGGAAAGGATTTTATTTGTAATGCAAATGGAAATGAAAATTTATTTTGGTGGTACCAATACCATTATACCTCGTATGACAGTGTAATATTTTTCTTTTGTTATGTTTTTCCATCAATTTTCCATTATATAATAATAAACCATCAACAATAGATGGATAATCAGAGGATTCCTTTTTTTATTTTTGTCTGACTTGCATAAAATATTTTCTAATCGAAAATAAATTTTGGCATGACGAGTATACACATATCGCTATCGCGTGTTTTCTTATTGATTTGATCATGTATTGTTGTCAAATTAAATCAATCATAAAACTCAAATTATAAATAAATTTTGAATCGAATTGGTTTCGGGAACCTCACCTCAGTGTTGCACAAGCAGAATGTCCACAGCGATGTACCGTGTAGCATGTATCCCGAATTGATTTCAAATTGAATTGGTTTTTCGGTTCGGAGGTATCAGAACCAACTGATACCTCGTGCTTTAAGCTAGCGGGAACTTTTCCGTAACTTTCTGACTTGTGCACTTATCTCAATGATACAAACATGGTGAAAAATCTTGATTGTTAAATGATATGTCTGGTTGATAAAAAAAGAGATTAGCTAAGAAATTTGATGAAAGCTTTAGACTGCCACTGCAACAATTGTGAGTTGGGGTTGCTTTTCATCCCTCATAATGTTGAGCAAAAATTAACTTCTTTCCTGTGATTTTTTGTGGCATCGGTTCTAGATTTTGAACCCCGTGATATTATTAAGAGGGCATCAAGTATAAAATCCATGCTGTAGCCTTACGCTACCGAAAGTATAAAATTATTCCGACATGATATTTCTGGCAGATCATGAGCATCACCTAACATTTAGGTTATTGTCTAATCATATATCCGAATCATTTATTTGCAAGATGTGTGGACACCAATCATGTGTTGCAAAAAACTAAAATGATGATGCAGCTTTAACAAAATTCGTTAAAGCTTTTGCCACCAAACCTTATCTTTTGTGTCGCCAGTTGTAGTTTCATAGTAACGAGAGTTTCGGGTATCTCATCACGCCGCGGCCTCGAATTCGTATCACATATAACCTCATTATGTGCTAGTTCCGCCTTTTCGCGGTGGCTTCTTTCGACTATTCGGTAAAACAAGTCGGCTGAAGTGCAAGGGATGGAGTACTCCAAAATTAGGGGGTTAGCATAAGGTTAACAGCCCAACCAGTAAAACCTTTTTGTTACGGAACCTCAATAAAAACAACATCGGACACAAAATCGCCTGGCGAGCCTCCAGCAACTCTTGGAACAAGCATCTAACTATAAGCTAGAAATCATTGCACTAACTCTCTGTCAAAGCACTTACATTGATAAGCATGTATTTGGTGTCGATATCTTGATTGGCAATGGCATTGATTTAACACCTGTCAATAATGAAACTTATTCACACAGGTATTAAGACGTTATGGTAATATTACGTTTGTAAACGTTCATGCCTCCCCGAGTATAATCCTGAATAATTTAAGGATAGTCTCTGATGAGCGCGAAACTGCCTTTTTGTGGTGTAAAAATCGATGGCAGCGTTTATTGTAGCACCATTGGACCAAACTTTATTCACCTTACATCAATCAACAGCGAGATATGAACCATTAAGCTAGTATTACTATATACAATTTGCTGGTAGCCACTACATTCCTCCCACATAAGCGCATTCATAATGGCAAATGGAACTCAATCGAAAGGTTATTCAAACTGACTACATTCTTTTGCCTAAAATGCATTTTCTGGGCTCAACAACATCTTTTATTTGTCAGATCTGTGTTATGAATAACAGCATCATCCAATTGTTGAAAAAACTATCATGAGGATGCAGCTTTAACAAATTTTTGCAAAGCTTTTGAGTCTATGTGCCACTTACGACTACTCGGTAAAACGGGTTGGCTGAAGTGTAAGGGCTGTAGTACTCCTAAAGGGGGTTGGCATTAGGTTAACAGCCAACTTGGAAAATCTTATTGTTACGGGCTCTTGTTGAGGAGCCTCCGACATATTTGCATTCATCACAACAACAACCTCAGACACGAAATCGCCTGCACCATCTAAATATAAGCCTAAAATCATGGTAATATATAGGGAACAAAAGACTAATCAAAGCAATGACATCTTCGATTACAGTCGCTTCGGACGAAATCTCTGTCGAAGCAATAACATGGATAAATATCATTTTGGCGTTTGTTTCTTGATTGGCCACAGATGTCATCCATTCGTGACTGATTTCCCACCTGTCAATAATAGGTTTTGTACACTCACGTTTCATGGAAGTCACTTTCGTATAACGTTTGTAAACGTTGATGCCCGCTATGATGTTAAAATCGCTGGCAGCACATATTCAACCGTCAATGGCCCAAATTTCTTGAACTAGAGTTACTACTGAACTTGGTGTTGCCAGTACAGTCTTTTTACATAAGCGCTTTCATAAAGGCATATGAAAGTTAAATTACGATTAATCAAGTCGGCCACATCCTCTTGCCCAATGGGAATTTTTTTTGACTCAACGACACCAGAACTGTGGATCCAACATTCATTCAGACTACTTCATAATAGTTGTTGAAAAATAATTTTGTCTGTCGAACACAATACAACCACTATTTTTAGTGTATCATTCGTTGGAACACCGCAGCATTAACCAATGAAGTTACCTGAACCATCAGAAATTTTGGAGAAAAACATGGAACATATTTTAAGCACGGTAGTCAATGAATAGGCCGTAGTTTATCTACACTTACAAATATTCGGCTGGGTGAGGACTACAAAAATGTCTGAAGACTTAACCGCCCAAGTGGCGTAATGGAAAGCTGCTCCAGTTGAAGCGAAAGAAGTTGGGTTTGAATCCCGTTAAGAACAGGATGCATATGGGATTTTTCACCATCTGATTACAATCGGTGATGTGAAATAACACATCTGTGACGTGCTGTTGAGTTCGCAATCCTTTGGCCAACTCATCTGCCATGTCAGTACTTTACTATATGCAACCATAACTTCATGTCAGCCTTAAGTGAAATCTCACAATGCCTACATAATCGCGATGAAAGCCTCGTAATGGCTTTGTAGACGAGGAAAAAAGGGTTTGACACGAACAACGAACACACTGCATCCTAAATCCAGTTCCAAAAGAAAGACATCAATAAAAAAGAGAATTCCATCCACAGGATAGTTACAAATTTATACCAAAACCGTCCTCGAAGTGTGGAGGAATTATTTTTTATCGCTTTAAAATAAACAGGCACCACATACTGAACAACAACTTCTCTTGCGTCAATCTGATATTACCATTGAGATGACCCACCACCACCCTCAACACATGAAGAAGTGCGAGACGTGATACCATGGATGAAAAATTACAAGATTCCTGGTGAGAATCGCGTTCGCTTCGAAATGGTCAAACATGGCGGCGTTCATTTATTCTCTCGTGTGTTTAAACTTAAAACGGATCTTATCTGATGACATGGATAAATATCTGACACTCGGTAACCGTGTCTGGCAACCGGGTCAGAATACCTTAGAGTTGAATAACTATTTGATGAAAGTCTTGTATCTCTCTCCCAATTGCTTCTTCTTACAAACTGAATGTTTGGATTAATGCTCTATTTATATTGATTGTCCAACACAATGAATAATCTGTATCCTATATTCAAATTTTAACCATAAACCATAAGCTACACCGCTAATGTATGAAATGGATCGGCCCATCAGTGATTTAATAATGAATAAATCAACGGCAAAAGCTTCGTTAAAATCACTCAAATGTAATAATCATGAACTCTAATCATAAATATATCGTCAAACGCACCAGTTCAGCAACATTTTATATATCAATTTGAAAACGTTCAACTACATAATCATAAAGTAAATTATCACGCCAATATTGAAAAGATCATGGTGACAAAATTTGAACAAGATTTTCACATGAAAATAAATAAACTTTTCCGTACACATATAAAAGGTATCTAATCGTACAAACAGAAGACGAGCAAACGATTCAACCCCATATATTCAGTTTGTATCCCACATTTTCTTTTAATAAAACGTAAAACTCGATAATTTAATCAAATTCAAGCGCTTTTTTCCACTTATTCATATATATAAATGGGTGGTGGGTGTTTGAAGCACCCATACAAAAAAAAACTTCCTCAGTACCAGCAGCGGCAATACAAAACATCACTTTTCAGTTAATCGTAAAATTCAATCAAAAAATACCAGTCAATACAAGTGTAAAAAAAAATGTGTGAATATTGACATTTCAATCAAAGCTTTATTTTTCTTTTATACAATTTTACCTCTTTTCTCAGCGCACAAACACACACAAACAAAAAAGAAATTTTCATCTCTTATAAATTTTCCCAACCGAAACGATTAATTTTATTCAAACATCTTATTTTTTCGTCTGGTATACATATACAGTCTGTATGCATGGTACATGCTAGAAACTGAAATGATTTTGAATTATGTAGAAAATTTTCATAAATTTTCCCAGTTTTTCCTCTTCCGCAATCACACACACACACAATTATAGATATATATAGATAGATACACACCAAAAAACTGCTACAGTGTGAGATACGTACTCGTACATATTTCAATTTTGTGACAGAAGCCGGAAAATTCGTGGAAATTTTCTATATATTTTTTTTCTTCTAAATATTGGAATCAATCATTTTCAATTAAAATTAATAAATAAATAAATAATAAGCACGAAGCAAAATGAGGGAAAAAGCTCGGTTACATTATTTGTTTGGTATAATACAAATTTTCCCACTTTTTCTTCAGCGGTTGTTCGACATTCGCATCTATATACACAATTACTCGTGTACACTCTTTCAATTTGTTGTTTATTTTATCGGGAAAAGCACAATATCTTGTTTACAAGAAAATTGAGTTTTCCATTTTATGAACGATAAAAATGATAAAACGAAAAATGAGATGAACATTTGTTCAATTCACTAAAGCACTGTACGGAAAAATAAACAGATCATTTTATATAACCGAAAAAAAATAAAAGTTTCATAAAGCTCAAATCAAATATAATATAATTTGATTTTTGGTTTTAGAAGTTTTCATTATTTATAAAAATTATTTATTGTCTGGATCTATTTATAGATGATATATTCTAAATATAAAAGCATATTTTTATGTTATTTATGAGCTTTTTTGTTTAGAAAGATTTCGAAATAAAATTTAAAGCTTTTTGTATCCAATATTCATCGGAATAAAGTTTTTGTTATTAAAACTTTTGAATTTTGGTATTCTTATATGCAAAAGCTTATATATTATATAGTTGTTATTGGGTGGTATGCATACAGGGTGCTGGTTAAGGATAAAAACCGGTTAAGGATAATTCCTTTATAATGTTGAGTCCCGCAGCTCATTCGGTAGAGAAAGCGATCAAGAGACCTAGAGTACCGCAGTTATCGAAATAGGTTGAAGGTGAAACGTAAATAATACGATGGCCTGAATAAACGATAGACAGAGTGTTGGGAAATCGTGGTACGTATAGCAGATCGTATGCGCGGACTGGTGTGTCCCTTATAATTTTGAGTGAGAGGGGAAATTAATTGAATAAAACATGGAGAATCTCTTCGCTCACTTAACCGGGCTAAATTGTGCATAAATACTGCCCATTATGAATATTTTGAACATTTATTCCACTCATTGGGATAATTTTTGCAGGGTCATTATATACCTCTGCCAAAGTAAAACTGCATTAGTTGCAGTTTTTGCTTGACATCGTTATCTTGGTTGGTTTATTGAACCACAACACCTATTCTGCCAGTTGACAAAAAATGTACAAACCGAACATGATGTAATAATTCAATGAACGACGTTGAATATAAAAAAGTTTCGTTTCGCCATTGATGACGGAAAACGGTTACACCTTGTAAGCTGCCTCAAATTTGAAGATTATCACTAATAATCAATATGAACAAAAAAATTCAGTAGGTACCAGTTCGAGGATAACAATTTGCCAGTCTGAATGAACCTGTTGTCTAAATTTTGCCTAAACTCACGGAAAGGTGCTCATTTTTAATTTGGACGAGAAAAGCAATAATTCTTATATAAGGTCTATATATGGGCACTGAGTTTTTTTACGCCTCTGCGAACTCTGTTTGAGAAACCCAAGTGAACTATGTTTCAACTGGGTAAACAGATATCATTGAGAAGGTGGTTGATTTTAGCAGTTAAATTCGTGCATTAAACCAGCTGCAGAAAAGAACTTTACCATAATCAAAAGTTTTGTGACCATCAAACCGTATACCACGTCCGATTCAGATATAAAATTTAAGCTTAACATTGCCTATTATTAGGGATTGCAAATTTCGACGAAAATAAAAAAAAACGGAATTCGAAATTTGCATTAAAGCATTTTCGGAATTCGATCGAATTTCGAAATATTTCTTCTGATCAATATTAATAACAATACTTGTGAAAAAATTCTGTTAGTACTTAGTGCAGGCAATCAATGTTTTAAAATGGTGTATTATTGTTTTGTTTGCCTTAAATATGCTTTAAGAAAACAGAGATCACTAAATACTACGTCACCTAGTTTCGATCGAACCTTTGTACAAAAGGTACCAGCAACTTAGATAGCTTGTTCGGACTCTATACGCTCGTTGGTGGTATCGAAATCAAAAATGAGTTTACGGACTCTAAAATATTTCCTCGTACGCCGTTGGCTTCAAAGAATTTCATTCCTATTTAAATTTTAAAATTCAGTTCCGATTTGTTGCTTGTTGAGTTGAGCCGAAAGACAAATTCGAATGAATTTGGTTCTCCATCTTTTGCTTTAATGACTGGGACTGCGCGTTGGGATTCGTGATTCAAAATACTTATTTTAAATCGTCAGATTCTGACGAATTTTCCATACTTGTGACGAATATCAATCTGTGTGAAAAGCTTTCAATAACTTTGACTATTATATTTTTTTATATTTAGGAAGAGAATCTGATACATTTGTGCGTCTTTGGCTTATTCGTTCTTTTAAAGCGTGTTTCAATTTGAGTGAGAATTCATCAGATCCGATGTTCTCAAGCATAAAAGATAGTACCGCATCAGCAAAAAGAAGATTTGCGTCCTCTCGACAGAGGGTGTCAACAGTAAGCTTCACTGGGAGAAGTGCAGAAATAATATTATTTCAACATCTGTAATAAAAAAATCAGATGAGATGTCAATGAAAGCTTTTCTAACACAGCTTTTTAGTTGATTAAATCTTTCAAGCATTTGGACTTAGCTATTTCATCTAGTTCTAGTGTCCATAATATGTTTCAATTCTTTTTGAAATTTTTTTTAACAAAAATTTGAAGAATATGATCCGATTCTCTCAAACAATGGTATTGGTTTACAATCAAAATTTCTCAATTTCTGATGATTAAACTAAATCAAAATTCATCAATTACCACCACATGCTCTAAGTCAGCTTCATTATCAATTTATATACAATCAAGCCACCCCAATCTTCGTCTACGTACTTCTAATCCATGGATTCCACGTTGCCACTTTCTGGATTTTCTCCACTAACATTACAAAGATCCACAACGTATTTCTTTGCAAACAAACGTCCTTCAACGGAAACTGGTCCTAAGTTCCAGAACTTTTCCTTCGAATGGGCATTCACATTCAAACAGCATCGGTATCTTGATGATGTCCATTCATCTAAAAGTTAAGCAGCCAAACCGTGTTCCATTTTCCAGTTGCATAGAGCTTAGTGATTTTGGTAACGCATAATCTCGACCGCCTCTAGGCAAAACAATTCAGAATTCGCTATGAATATATCGGAATTCGAAATTATATTTATAAGAACGAATTTCGAAATTCTCGAATTTCAAAATTCGAAAATGCAATCGCTACCTATTATTACTAACCAAATATGAACCCTTTAGGATAGTAAGTCCAACGTGTCGTATTCTTCTTCAACAGGGAAGTGCTTATAATGTAACTGACGATGTGCCAACAAAGTTCATTAAATTCTGCAAGATCCACATCTGAACATCAATCATCTATTCTTGAGAACTCCAACAATAAAACAAGCAAAAGTCACTGGGTAAATTATGCTTAATAGAAAGTGATCCACGAGAACAGTATTCGGGTGGTCTCAAAATCATCAAGGCTAAAAGTAGTGGTAACCAAACCTTATTATTTCTACCTTTACTCCGATTTCGCCATTGACTTGTTCGTAATAAGTTTTAATGGCTTAATTAGAACAACCATATCCGTCCATCAAATAATATCCGCCTGTATGGCAGTCATAGTTAATGCATCTGATACATCCCTTTTCAATCACTGGTTAATGTTTGCATTCAGACCGAATCCTACAAAAGCATTACATAGCCAAAGGATACAGGAACAGTACAGTATGTATCCAAGAAAGAGATGCAAACATTCATGAAGTACTGGGACAAAATTTTAATGGACTTGTCACAAATCTAAAGTTTCATAATAAACCAAGTAGTTACTGGCAGTTGTCAACCAGTACTTAATATGACAGTAGCCATTGATCAAATATCCAGAAACTAATCACAGTTTTTTCCCCAATAGGCTGAATACAAATCTACCACAAGTTATAATCCAAGATATGGGACAGAATGACTAAAAGAAATTACTCTCATAAAATAGTATATCCATTTGTTAAGAGATGGCGCTTCAGTTGTAGGTATATTTATAATACTGCTGATTCGTCATTAACCACAGTAACGTGCATTGTGTAATTTACACGTACCACCGTAGAGCGGAGATAAAGTTCCACCTATAGCCACTGCAATCGGACTTTGTATATTCTCTTTGAGGGATGGCTTCTAAAATTCGAGAGATCATGATTGATTTATGGCCCAAAACGATTGATGGAACACATCGAGAATCGTTTCAAGTACGAGATAACTTATTTCCTAATATCGTGCATGAATCAAAGGACTGTGACACTGGATAAGTCACGTTTTTGCGTGGTGGTCCGGATTACCAGCAATCTTTACAGGGACAGCAGCATTTTCGGGCAGATACAGCAATCTTTACAGGGACAGCAGCATTTTCGGGCAAGGGACTGTGCAAATAATAATTTCTGTGATACCCAATTACATGCCTGGTAAAATCAATGGCTTCCAAATGCTTCGATTAGTCGTTTTGTAGTGATTGGTGACCCTAACCAAAAAGCTTTGTAGAATCTTCATAAAATTTCTAAATTGTATAGGAATATACTCGAGCTTTAGGCCACATATACTCAAATTATGACTATTAAAATTTTTAAAAATCTCAGAACTTAACACCGGTGCAAAAATAGAAATTCTAATATGTGTAAAAAACTTCATTCAACAACTGAGCTTTTGCAATGAAATAAGAAGTTAAGTGACTGACCTGCACCACACATTTTCCTTTTTCAGATTCGTAGTATAACGTGACATGATACACACCAGAGGTGATATAACCTATTTTTGATTTGCGACATAAGTTCCAAAAAAGCTCAATCAAAAGCACACAGAATCGTACCCCAAAAACATTCCATTAATTAACAAATAAAAATCCTAATTGATAAAATATACAAACATTTCACTCGATAAATACAAACTTACAGCTTTTTTCTTTATTCTGATTATTCAATAAAAGCTTTTAAGCTTTAAACAAATCCTTCGCAAAACGCCGTTAAGAATAATAATCACGATAATAATCCGTCGATCACAGTGATTTTGTCGTCCTATATATGCGTATACTCGTACATATAGACAATCTAATTTATTCGATTGAAATAAATAACATCTTTAAACCTACCATCGAAGAAATACAAAAAAAAAAGTTGCTGTATAAATGATTTAAATTGATTGGAGCAAAACGGAATATAAAAAGCACAACTTATTCAAAATATATTATACAACAACAACAAAAGCTTTAGATAAAAATCTTTATTCGCTTCCTTTTATATTTCTCCTTCCCTAAAAACATATCGAATCGAAGTCGAATTTTTTAAATAAATAAACTTTTAAATTTTGTCTACAGGGAGAGATGGTTTCGAATTGTTATTGTTTCCTGATGATGTACGCCAAACAACAATCGAGGGAGAGACGTTCGTCTAATACATCTTATACGAAAAATTTCCACGAAAATCGAAATTAATAATTTTAGTGATTGATTTCATCATTTTTTTTTTTGATTTCATTAAATATTAAATTGAAAATGTTAACAAAACAAAAATTAAATAAAAAAATATTTTGTTGAATTAATTAATTAATTAATTAATTAACATGATATTGGATTTATTATAAATTTATTTAAAATGATGCCAGCGTTTGGCCGACATACACAGCACGCACTGTATATAGGCAATACTCTTATTTTGTGCTCGAAACCCTTATAGGTTAGGAGGTTGGTTTGGATACTTAAGAAAAGTGTTTGAGTTTTGGATTATTTTTCTAATTAATTTGGATTTTCCATCGGTCAATTGTTTTGGTTTTTATGCGATTCGGTAAAACTGTTTTCTCCCACTTTTTAGTCCTAAGTCAACATTTTATATTACTTCTTTTAATGTTCTTAATTCGATGGAGGAGTACATTGTGGAGAACTCAAAGAAAATCTGACCATTATTTGAACTGTTAGGTTGCAGTGTTTTTTTATATTACCATCTTAAGGCTAGTACTCAGATCGATTTCGCGTGAAATTTCCATACAGTTTTACCAAAGTGAACTCAGAAATGAAAAATTTCGTTTCTGTTTTCACTAGGCAGTACTCAGTTCATTACCGCAAAAACTATAGTTATCTCAATGCACCTAAGATGGCGCGTATAAACTCTACAATTTTGTTTCAGGCGAAAATAATGATTCGAACCATTTTTTTCACGTGAAATTTGAACATTTGAATTCTCCAAAAACAATTCATTTTTATTTCACGTGAAAATAAATAAATTTTTGGAGACCGCGGTAAAATTTCATTTCACTTTGAACTGAGTACTAGCCTTTAAGCCTAGTACTCAGATCAAAGTGAAATGAAATTTTACCGTGGTCTCCAAAAATTTATTTATTTTCACGTGAAATAGAAGTGAATTGTTTTTGGAGAATTTTGGTGTTTGACATATCACGACAAGTTATCACAGAAATACAAATCACAAATTATTCAAAATGTAAAAAAATTTAATCATAGAACTAAATCAGATCTCAAGCATACAGCAGGAACGTAAATGTCGCAATTTCACGTGCAAAAAATTGGCTAGGATCATTGTTTTTGCGTGAAATTCATTTGTAGAGTTTATGCGCGACATCTATGATGCAATGAGAAAAATAAATTTTTTTCACTGATTTTTCTGGAGAATTCTAATGTTCAAACAGTTCAAATGTTCAAATTTTACGTGAAAAAAATGGTTCGAATCATTATTTTCGCGTGAAACAGAATTGTAGAGTTTAAACTAAATGTAGAGAGATAACTAAAGTTTTTATGCTAATGAACTGAGAACTACTTAGTGAAAACAGAAATGAAATTTTTCATTCCTGAGTTCACTTTGGTAAAATCGTATGGAAATTTCACGCGAATTCGATCTAAGCACTAGCCTTTATGCGAAAATTAATTTTCCTCTAAGAAACGGTAGTCTACGCCCTCTTTACCACTTTTGAGGTTCTCGTTTAACATTCTACTTGATAACAAATCCAGATGTGTAAATACTTGGATAAAATACTCTGCATCTCAAAAAATTTAACAAACATTTTCACAGGTAACTAAGGGTCAACTTCACCCAACCCAGAGAAACAGAGGCGTCGTAATGTTCTGATTAGACCAGAAAACAACAAAAATTAGTTTGGATACAGTCGAATCACTCGAATGGATCTTTTCGATTGTTTCACGGCACAAAACCGTTACATAAATAATAGTTTACGTGATAACCTATCGCTTGCTTGGTTAGGTTGTTATAAGGGATAGAACCCATGAGTTTTCAAATGTTTAAATTGGTCGTTTTGTAACGATGGTGACCCGAATCAAAAAGATAACAAGATGGAATCATTTTTATAATATAGTAGCCCGTGAATCTGACCAAACCAATATTGTGATTTGGTTGTTTTACAGGGTTATAGGAAGTAGTCATTTCCTTAGTGGTTCAAATATTGAATCAGAACCTTCTACTTTGTGAGTGAACATTTATTGATCTGGAGATAACTTTATTTTTCCTGGATGATAATCCAGGTTAAGTAGTTCTTCGGTCAAGTAGTTTATTTTCTGTCGCTCTAACCTGGTTTTTTTATTAAGATACTCCACTTCGTTGCTCCATTTGACTTGAAAACTGCTGCCAAATAATAAACCCAAAAATTCTTCTACACGTATAGATTGAAAAGTACGAAAGGAATCACGCTTGTAATAAGAGGGTTCGAGTCCAACGTGCATGAAAACCACAACCTTTGTTAAAAGTTGAGTTGGAACCAGAGTCAATAAAATCCGAAGGCCAATGTACCAACTGCCAATAATATGACCATTCCCGAAATCATTGTAAACTTCCAGCAGTGTGGGTTATATGTGGCAACATACATGAAACCAGCAAATGTGAGCTAGATAAAATAAACCAGAGGTCAGAAAATGTAGCAACTAGGAGCTAAGTAAAAAAATGACTCCACGACAAAGCGTTGAACAACAAACTGTCAAAGCTGTCAAAGGAACACAAATGATGATCATGGTATTTATAACATGATCAGATGATGAAGACTAATATGAGTGTGATGCTTCAAAGCATGAATACGTTTATGAAACTTCTTGTAAAAACCAAAAATTAAAGCAAATAAGTTAGTTGTATGGAACGCCAATGGACTAGCGCAATATAAACCACAAGTAAAAAACTTTCTGAAAAGTGGTCAGGGAAATGCATAATAGATACGGTTTACCGCCCACCGAGACACTAAATTAAGAGCGAACAATTTGACAATTAGTTCAAAACTCTAGGAGATAATTTCATAACAGCGGTGGTGACTACAACGCCAAGCATATTGAATGGTTCGAGATGGGGCCACCCAACCTACTGACCAATTGACGGCCTAAAAACTTCCGATTTACTAGACTTTTGTGTATCAAAGGTATACCATTAGTAGATAAGTAGTGACCGAAACGTGCTACGATTTCTCTTCTGATAACTCTCCGGTATTAATAACAAAACCTTCGAACAATGGTAAACGCACCCTGGTATGTACGCAATGCAAACCTACATCGTTATTTCTTCAGTGCAGCAAAAACCAGTTAACACTAGTTTGTCATCCAAACGAATTGGTCAGAGAACTAAGAAATAGACCAAGAAACAGGCGCCAAATAAATAGATCTTTTGGTTCTGGCTAGGTAATTCAGGGATTAACGAGTGTACGTTAAAAGAGGGTGTCCACCGGGAAGGTATACTTCTTTGTTTCTTTATAATTTTTGATTAAATGAAAGAGAATGGATCTTATATTGATAAATGTTTTATTTAATGTCGGCAATTATGTATTGAATACAATATCAGATAAATGTCCACCTCACAAATGTTAGCTCTTTAGAGTACATTTTTCATTACATTCTAACACATTTCACGCAGCATTAATTTCATCACAAATATTTTGTTTGAGTTGCTCAAGCGTTTCTGGGTTGTTTGCATAAGCCTTGCTTTTCAGATATCCCCATAAAAAGAAGTCTGGGGCAATCAAATCAGGCGACCGTGGAGGCCAATCACCACCAGCATTTTTTTAAATAACTTGTTGTGGAAGAGGCTGCGAGACCTCTTTCCAATTCCAATTCCATTGTAATCCTGACTGTATGCGATTTGGCACCGTCTTGTTGATACCACATGTTAATCAAGCCCAAGGCATGCTGTTTTGGCGTTAAAAATGAATAATTTGAGGGTTTTCCATTGCCCAGAACCGACTATTCTGTTTATTCACATATCCATTTAAATGAAAATGTGCCTCGTCACTCATTATGATTTTTTCATGAAAATCGGGGTTGTCATGGGCGAGCTGTAACGGCGTCGAATTGAGGTGGATGGATTGTTTTGAACACTTTATTGACAGCAGTAATCTTTTCTGCCGATCTTGAAGTACATTGTGTCCCATGATGGGCCTATCACCTACAGACCCTCTTTCTTCGAAATCATTCACTACACGATAAATAGTGCGTTTTATTGGCACGTTGTTTCTCCCAAAAATTTCATATAACTTTCTCATTGTCACAGTAATCGATGATTGACTTTGATAAAATGTTTTAACGAATATTTTTCCATAATAAATTTGCCACGTGTCTACTTCAGGACTGCCAAATATGAACTGTCAAGCCTAACGTTTACCAAAATGTGTACCTTCCTGGCGGACACCCTGTATTAAGAACTTACATAGGTTAAGTTAAATCAAGAAGCTAAGATTTGATTACATCTTATTGGTTTCCTATAGGTAGATAAACACATATGTCTCTTGGTTTCACTTGGCCTCCCGCGATTAAGGATGGAATATTCAGTCGTACTGCCGTAAGTGTTTCAAATCTCAAGTTACGTTCTTCCAATTATATTTACTGATTCTACGATTGGTCTCTTCCACCAACATAGTGGTCCTATATCACAACGTGATCAGTAAGCGCCTCTGTAGTCCCGAACAGGTCAAAAATAATTAACTACCAATCGTAACTCAATCGGTTGATTTGACTTCATATACAGGAAGCTTTCATCTATAGATATGGAATATTTACACCATCAACACCTACATGACTATATACGACGGCTGATAACACCGTGTTATTAATTAAATAATAATTCCAATAAATATGTTAATATATATTTAAATAATGAATAACGGTAAATAAAAAAAAAATTATGTATCCAAAAATATCTATATCGAGTGTCAATCAAATTATTAAATCAAATTTCGTTATCGTTCACCAGATACGAGTTTCGATGTACATACCCGTACGTAAAACCATCGAACAAAAAATTTATGGGTTGGAAATTTTGCTTTAATCTTAATTAAATTATATATACAAATTTAATAATAACAATATTTCATAAAAACTTTTATTTTATTAAAATTATAATTAGTTTACATTGAAAATTCATAATTTATTTATTTATTTTTTTTGTCAGTAGGTGGTTATAGTTGTTTGTGATGATGATATTGGAGCTCGCATATTGATTTTATGATTAATGGTTGGTTTGTCTGATTTATGTAGAAAGTTAGCAAATAATTACAGTGTGTTGCCCGAATCGTAAAAATATTTTGGCAGACTTTATGATACGGTGTATCGATCGATCGACGTTTGATTAGTTGTTATAATCGACGAGGTTGTTCTACTGTGGAAAAATGTTTTTGGCGCAAATTGGACCCAGTAGCAGAACAAATGATCAATTTCCTCCTCTATTCATCTTTAAAGCTACGATATTGATCTCTTTAGGAAATGCTAAGTCTGATCGTACACTTTTTCTTGAATAGTGTCTGTCTGGCAAGATATGGCTGGATATGATAAGTTTATGGACCCTACCACTCTCCATAATCCATATTAAATGTATCTTTATGTGATTAGTTATCGTTTTGAGAGATGAAGAATAGTCCTAGGCTACTTTCGATATTAGCAAGAGTATGTTTTTGAGGTCCGAGACTGTCCTCAGTGAGTATGATTTCTTTATTGCTATCAGTTTAGTCTGAAAGACTGAAAAAGGGAGTTTATATAAAGATCCTTATAAACATTCAAAACTTGACTAATACAGATCTCGCACTGGTTTGAATATCAGTTAGCAACGTTTCTTCGAAATATGTGAATTTCACCCATCAAGAGCAGTTCTAATGTGGCTATCCAACCAAAATTTAAACTATTGGTCGAGAAGCATTAGCCTTCGGTGTATTAAGAATAACCCAAACGATATATACTGTTAAAGTAAGTCAAAAGTTTCCATCCGAAAAAATAAAAAATCGATAATGCAGATAGTGTCTTTCCTATTCCAGCCGAAAGTCAAAAAAATAACCGCAAATTTTGTCCATTTTCCAGGCAAAAAAATTGTATATAAAATATTTTCCAGTGATAATCATTGTCAAACCGCTTAGAATAAACTCACATCCAGCCATAACACGGTAGAGGTTGATTTTATAAAGATAGAAATTTGAACTACGGATTCAATTGATTGAATTTTCCCGGACTCCCCACATAAAACTTAGTATGACCCTTCCCAATATACTAAGCCTTATGATAATGTAGAGTTCACTAAAGCAAAGTACTGTTACTCACGCTATATGACTGTGGTGTGATGGTATTTAGCCCCACTCTCATCGAAGAACCATTTTTCGGGTATCGGCTGTCTCAATTTTTTAGTTAATATTTTTAGTTAGTGCCTGCAAAATGAACCATATGGAATCCATTGATAATAAGGGGAATATGGTGGTGTGAAGAAATGCTAGAAACTTTTTAACGTAAAACAATAGGGGCTTTGTGGAAAAGTGCCGAGTATTGTAGAATACTTTTAATGGAATTGTTAACGTGCCAAGTAACAGAGCATCGCTTATAACATTTTCTTTGGCATTTATTGCAATAATAGCGTATTTTGCAGTTATTGCGGCCCTTACCATCTTTGATGCATGCGCTTCGTTTCGCAGAGCAATACACTGGATTAAATTGTCCTTTGATTAGCGCTTAACCAAATCCGATTCTCAAGCTTTACTTTTTGTGTACGTTAAATAATCTTTTGTATTTTGTAGGTTTTTAATTGTAGTTCGTGTTTAAATATGAACATTTGATAGACGAGCTGAAACATTGAGATTTTTCGCGAATTGAAGTGTGTTTTGTCTTGGATTACGTTGCACTCTGGCCATTTCCTTGCGAATGAATTTTGGTAGATGTTGTTGCTTTTGAATGTACACGTCTGTGGTGTTATACCAATTTCAGTACTATACGAGGTACTTATATAGTATTTTGAACACGTATAAAATGAGCAGTTTGGAAGCTTTCACAATAACGTTGTCAACAGCTTAGTCATCGTCAAACTTAAACATCCTACATTTATTTTTGTATGTTCAGTTCCAGTTTTCGGTTTTTCTATCGCTGAACAGAATAATCATGGCCAGGTTTCAATCGAAAATAAGAAACATTACAATCATAGAATGCTATGCTCCAACAAAAGAGGCAGATGAAATTACGAAAGAAGAATTCTACGAACAACTCCAATCCACCATGGCAAAACCACACCGAAATGATGTGAAAATAATTCAAGGCAATTTTAACGCAAAAACTGTACGGATAATTTCGACTTGACAACCGTCATGCGCCAAACGCGCTTAGCTCTGTGAGAAATAATAATGGAGAAAGACTCATCGAATTATGTACAACAAACCAGCTATTCATAGGTGATATTCACATGGACCTCACCGGATGACAGAACAAGAAACCAAATAGACCATGTGATGATAAACAAGCAATTCCTTTCATCGCTTCAAAGATCAATTCATCCATAGTGACCATCAATTGGTAATATCACAATTCAAAATCAAACTAGTCGCCATAAAACACAACAAATCAAACAGGATAAAATTCAACATCGAAAGATTAAAGAATAGCGAAACAAAACAGACCTTCAATGACATGCTCGAAAACAAATTGTCAACCATTGATGGTGCCACCATATGGAAAAAAAATGGGGATCGCTCGGATACCAGGATCGCCACCGCAAACAATGGATAACAGACACCATATAACTGAAAATTGATGAAAGGTGAAGAAATTGGCAAGAGAGGATCGTATAGGAGGTTTAGAGAAAACATTCTCAAGGATGCAGAAGAAGCAGCAGCAATCAAAAACATACGCGAACTACATCAATGCGTACGGAAGGTCACAGGAAAATATAACAATATACCACCCATAGTGGATCAAAATGGTCAAATACCGACAACAGACGAAGGAAAGATATGGGCAGAATACTTCGGCGATGGAGACCACCAACTAGCTCAGTAAACTTCACATAACCCAAAAACGCTGACAACGAAACCTCCCAACGAAGCGGGAAGTTGGAAGTGTAATTGAAAAATTGATAACAACAAGACACCCGGAACGGATATCATAGCCGAACATCCATAACGACACGTTACATCCATAACGATGAACACCATAACGCCTTTCCTACACATAAAGGAAATCACATAAGGCGAGATAACTCGGACGGCACTGGAATGGAACCCACAAAGAAAGAGAAAAGTAGGAAGACCTCATGTAACGTGGAAGCGAACGATAATTGTAAGCCAAACACATTGGAAATCATGGCGTGAAATAAAATCAGTGGCCCCAAACAGAGTTAGATGAAAAATTCTAGTAGACGCCCTATATGCTCCTAAAGTGGAGATACAGGGAAAAAAGGTATGGTTGTGTGTGGCAAATAACTTACCAGTTAAACATGCATCCAAAATGTAAGTCTGACTGATAAGTTATCATTTTTGGAGCTACTTTCGATGCTAATAAGTCTGATTGAGGTCCGCTTTTATTCTGAAAGACTGAAAAAGCTGGTTAACATTAGTACGTTTATAAACATTCACAGCTCTGGTTGGAATGTCAGTTAGCAACGTTTCTTCGAAAAATATGAAATTAGCTCATCAAAAGCAGCAACAGATCTATTGTGCCAACCCACCAATAATTCAAACTATTGGTCGAGAGGCATAAGCCGTCTACGAATTCAGAATAACCCGCACGATATGGTTTTATGCAATAACAAGTGGAAAAGGTCGGGAGTAGAATGAACCTCTCCAAAAAACTAAACCTTATGAATGAACGAAACTCAATCGTTAGATAAGCCTTTCGCAACCGTTTGGCAACCTCTTCCTGTAGTGTCATGTGCTCTTGAAATATTTGCGACATCACGATTATGACATGAAGATAAAGACATACTCTCGGTTCTAAATCAACTCCAAAAACCTTGTCCATCAATCGGCAAAGAGTTTGACTCACATTGCACAGTCCGAACGGCATTCGTTTGTACTGGAAGAGCTCTCTCTAACTCGATTCGCCAAAAGCGCCACTTAGATCCAAACTGGACAAGAGTATAGCTGTCTTTCAACGTACCTTCATTTAATTTTCGTGCATCTAAGCCGAATCGTGTTTTGCCTGATGGTTTTGGCACGCAAACAAAAGTTGGACGGGCCTCTTCCTTCACTCCCAACATAAACATATGATCCAATTCAGTGTTCATATCTTTATGGACGTATGGAGAGATAGGTTAAGCCCTCATTTTAACCGATCTAGCAGCACTTGTGTCAATGTAGTGTCAGACTTGTTCATCCAAGTGTATCTAGATGAGTTATCGCAAAAAAATTCATCAATTGTTGTAGGTTCGTTTTCTGTGAATCCTTCAACTGATGTTGAATATCCATGTCTTCATTTTTGATCACATTGACATTACTAACACTAAGTAGATCTTGAGCCTTCTGTTTGCACTTTTGCGTTGTTGAACTTTGGGATCATTTGCGTTGTATCTGCGATAAGGCGATCCTTTACTGTCCCAGATTGTAGTTTTCCTGCCGATTACCAGAATTCTGCGTGGGTCTCTCAACATCGTTTCGACATTGATGAAAATCAAATTGCAGACTGGGTAGCCAACGGTGGTCCACGTTTTAGTTTATAAGACCGGACCCAGCTGCTCAGCCGACTCTTGCATAATTTTTCGTTTTTTAAAAGATCAACCTGACTCTGGATAGACTTTTTGGTACTGGTCGGTATTGATTGGCTAAGATAAATTTTTATAAGTAGTGTTGAGCTTTCAAATAAAAATTCGCGAAAATACTTGTAACATGTGACGTCAATTAAAAGGACGAAATAAAAAAAATAATCATAATATGACCTTGTATTTGCAACGAGAAGGTCAAAAGTTTAAATACATGCTTAATCTCGTTATATTCAAAACATATCTCATGGACCATCGTAAATCTGTCTTAAAATGGAACATATACCTTAATCACAAATATATTTTTTATATAGAATATACCTACCCACATATATACCGACAATACTTTCTTATCATTCTGTAAGCATAAAGCGATAAAATCTTTATGAACCAAAATATAAAAACGGTAAATATATTTTGCTAACCAACGACAACGGCCAAAAAGGATATCTTTAATTTGGACAGCTATCATATTTCAGCAAGCTTGACATGAGGACTGTTTATCGATTTATGTGTAATTGAAAATTGATGATGTGTCCGCGTTCGTGAGTCGTCGTTTGCTTTCAACAAGGATTTATGAATTATTTTAATCTGTCACGTTTGATGGCAACTCAAAAAGCTCTAGTTCCAAATAGCAAGATGTTCTAGTTATCAACTGCAAAAATCAAACAAGTCAATACGTAGTTCCAACTGACAGTTGAAGTTCAGTAAGGTACATTTGGACAATCCTTGAAAGTTGAAAAGCCAGTTTATGGTAAAAGCTTTTATTCGACAGGCGCAGGATGCAAACGAGATTTTTACCATTTGACTGTTGACTTCGATGTCATTACTATGTCATTGCTGGTAAGGAACTTTGCAATGTGCAACGATGGTTCTACGTTAATTGGCCTATAGCCGAATGTCCGCGACTTGGCTATCGATTGGCGTAAAGTATAACGTAAATAAACAAAATACGAAAGAGTTGGTAGTGTTTTGAGTAAAAACAGTTTTTGATTACCAAAAAATTGATCAAATGTTCAGTTGGGCTGTCGAGCTTAATGTCAAGCTCAAGGTAAGTTATATTTTATGGCAACGAATACATGACCAAACTTTTTGCAGAAAAATACATAGACGCTTCAGTCACTATGCTGAGTGCGTTAGATCCACAATCTATCCTCTGGACAGTCTTGAATGGCCACAGTTATCAAAAAATATAGAGTCACCACAAATAATAATCTATATAGCTTACATTTCGTAAACGTCTTAAAGCTAACCACGTCACACCGGAGACCTTACGCACCATTAATACGTATTTGTGTAATGTGTAGCTACCCCACCCAACGAAAGCTTTTTATACAAACTCCCGTTCTATGTCGTATATGAACTCGAGACTGCGGCGTGATGTGTACCACCAAGCTATTTCTGATATTGAATTTTCCAATGAGGTGTTTTCCTATTCATGCACTACATTTCCTCTTATCCAATGGATACGTCTGTTGTGTTGATCTATTATACATAGATAACAATTGTACATGGCAAGTAATTTACCATATGGAATGTTTGAACTGAATATATCGAAAATGCAGTTTCGATAAGTAGTCTGGGAACACATTAAACCGTATTCTTTGTTATACATATACAGGGTGTCGAGTTGTTCCACACAAAAAAAATTAATTTCTTGTATAGTCTCCATTTGAATCCAATTGTTTTTTTTCTCGGGACTGACTGCTACAAACTTTTGTAGAGACACCCTGTAGACACATAGTTACGTATAAAGTATTGAATTGTAGCAACAATATAAACCAATCGATAGCAGTACCATGTACGAATTCATTTATCTTCCATTCTTCTATTTCGATTACTCTACGACTACACGAGCTTTTGGTTTTGATGTGAACTTTTTCATTTTGTTTTGTAGGTTAGATTAGATTTTCATACAGAAAAAAAAACATTTATCGTTTGTTTTTTACTCGAACCTTTTTTTTTTTTGTTCTTGTTTCGATTTGGCTTTTAACAGACTTTGATGTTGGTTTAATTTTTCTTTTCAACTTTTTTTTTTGCTATTCTTTTGGTTCATATATGGACTTGACCGAGATGCTTGGTACATACACATACAATCCTATACACAGGAAAATAATTCGATTTGAGGAATGATTTTATTATATGGTTGCGGGTGTAAAAAGATAAGAAATTATATTTTCATTTGTTTTGTGTGTACGAGCTTTCAAAATATGAAATGTTTTGCAACATGACCGACGCGAAAGAAATTAAATTGAAAAGCTTATTTTTAAACGATTATCTGAGTTGTTGTTTGTTTGATCTAAATTGATTGCTTACTATGCTATTATTTAATTGAAAAGTGTTTGTTGCAGGAATACACAAAGTCTGGGTTGAATTGGATGAAAAAAACAACAACAGTTGGATGATTAGAGAATAAACAATTGCTAAAGCTAGTAAGCAACTTCCAATTCTAAAAACAAAGGCAATGTGATTAATTGCCGGAAGTGATTCCTTTGTGTCTGACCATAAGTGTTTCACTTAATAAGTAATATGGCGCTTTACGAAGCTTTCGAATTATTGAATTAGATATGTTTACAGATTTTACAGGACATTGTTGTCAGGACATTCTCTACGCCGTGCAGCCATCGTCGCCGACAGCAGTGTGCTCGAGTCAGCGCACTCGCTGTCCTTTGATTTCATGAACGATATCAGGAATTCGCATTTAACTTCTTATCTCGTGATTGAAAGGAACTCGGTTAGAAGCCAACTTTCGAACTCATCCGTCAAGGTACATTCCTTACATCCATACATGACAACGGGTCTGATCAACACTTTGTACAATTTCAGTTTATCCGTATTTGCAAGATATTTTTATTCCAGAATTGGACGTTGAGGATATTTAGCCCGATTGAGACCAACGGAAGCTGAACACTGTTCCAGTGGATCAAGTATTTCTTCCACTCCCTTGAATCAGATTATCAACTAAAATCATGAGTGACCATAATCCAACTAAAGTTTGAATTTCATTCACTATTGAAATTGTGTCAAAAAAAAGCTCGTCGTTGAAGTACAATGAGCTTTTTTCGACATAGTTTCAATAATGAATTTCCAATTATAGGGATCATTTCTTCATCAGGTTCACTCTAAATTCTGGTCATTCACTGGATGATAGTGAGTTGTTATAAGAGAAGTCACTAAGTTTTGATTCTGCCATGATTTCTTATTTTCTGCATTCACCATTCTTCGCTGTACACACGGTTGTTTCCTTTTCAATGTTAACATGATTGATGAAAATAGATATATGTGGTTCAAATAATGGATTACTGTATGATCAGCCAATCCTGGGATTAAAATTGGACCCAATGCACTGCTGTGAGGACCTGCATGAATTTCTTTAAACTTGTCGGCGCTTTACTGAATATAGGTGCAGATCAACACATTTTAAAAAAGAGTTTACTGATTGTTAGTACGATCCAGTGAAGTGGTTTGGCATTTTTAGGCCCAACAGTTTTGAGATCGTTAGTAGTAACTTGATTAAGCGAAGTGATTCTACTTCTCTCATCTGTATTAGGATTAGGAATCATGAACTCTTGGGTATTTATGTTTTACTAAGTGATTTTATTTACTATCCGCTTCATGAACTGGCTCGCTAGCTTCTTACCGTATCGACATCATTTGGTAGTACTAATCGCATGAAATGAACGTCCTATCAGCTTACGTCAGAGTTTTCAAGGTAAAAATGTGCTTAAGTTGGTGTGAGCATCTTGAAATAGTGTTGAAATGCTTTGCGTATTTTTTTAGTAAAGAAACGTTTACCGAACACTATCTAATTAATATATACTTTATTTTAGTACATTAAATATCAGTCATCAAGAATTTAGAAGTATCTAAGGATCAGATTACTGAAGAATTTTTCACTGATGAAAGAAGAACCTCAAAAAACAAGCCAAATATTTGCCGTAAACCAATTCGCTAAAAGCTCAACGAAAAGCTCAGTCACGAAAATCCAAGGATATGTAGCGCCGAGTTGTTGGAAGATTTTGTGAATTTTTATTCGATGTTGTGCATGCATATGTTGTTGTAATTCGCTTGGCCGGTTTCAATCTGTTGATTGTGGCGTGACAATTACTTGAGTTATTCTGAACGCTTCATTTCTCCACCACCAGTGAATTTTGCACCTCGTTTTTTATTTGTTAATCTAATGCCGTTATGTGTTGAGGTGCCTATAGTTTCACCCGCTTAGTGATTAGGCTTGTTACGACATGAAAGGAACCTGACTGGAGGTTGAATGCTGTATTTTGTGGGTTCGCATTCGCCCACCTTAGTGATATTTGGCTGTGTTGCAGCATGTGACGAACTTCCTGCGGAAATATCTGTGCCTTGAGAAGACCATTGAAAAACGAAGACTTTGTGTGTGTTCTAGGCACTGTTGTGAAACGATTAAACACTACATATAATAAATATCAAGTCCAGTAGCATATGCCTGATGAGATGGATTTAACCTTTTTGATCAGTCATTCAATGACGTCATCATCAGATCGAAACCGGCCTAACGAATTACAACAACATAAAATGCACAACTTCGAATAACAATTCACAAAGTCTTGCAATAACGTGGCACTACATTTGTGACCCTTACCTCTCTGTTTAGGGAACATTATATTTCACTACAGGTTAATAACTTCTGACCACAACCTCCTAAAAAATTTCATCTATTTCCTGTGTAGTGAATAACAAGTTGGCAACTTTTCAATGTCCGCCTTTTTTCAATGAGCTTCGCAAGGCACAGATATTTTCAGGAAGTTCGTTATATGCTGCAACAGATACACCGCAAAGCAATGTTAAGGCATAATATGAAACTACAGGAAGTATGTAAGTACAGGAGGGAATCACTGAACTAAATTATGTATGTAAAATCAACACAATGGACGTTCAGACATACCGAGCATTTGCTATCAAATGAAGCTACCAGATGAAGACAATAAATAGTACACATTTGAAAACAAAATGAGCACCCGATTAAAGTTAGGTCAAGTGGTCCTCATTCCACATGTTAATGAAAAGAAAAAAGTGGGCAAGAGGCCAAAATGAGCTATCTATGATTACCTAAGCAAAAAAGAAAAGCTAGAAGGCATTTTGACCATTAAAGCCCTTCTCAACATAAGAGAATTGTGAAAGGACATGATTTCATGCCTCAATATCTTATATGCCAAGCTTTCAAATTCAACTAGCTTGTTAATAGAAATATTGCAAAAGAGAGTCAAGATGTGTAAAACGTTCTTCCAAAAATTCAGTGATAGCTAAAAAACAAGTGCCCGTGCAGTAACTGATAAAAAGATATACTCAAGGTTCGCTTAACAATGAGAACCACTTAATATAAAGGAAAGGAAACTCCCACTCTTGAAAAAATATTACGAAGTATAGAAGCTTTAAAGTCTAGAAGCATTAAATACTTGACTAAAAAATCAAGAAGCAGTGAATGGGTTCACATCTATGGATTTCATTGATAAAAGTAAAATACTCTGGGGTGCCAATGGGGTGCAAATGGGTTATTGTGACTAATTCCGGGGCTTAAAAGGGGGAAAAGACAGGTATGTGCCTAGTATCAGTAGGAAATGCGAGGGGAGGACCAACAATATTCTTATAAGAAAATGCAAGGACCGAAGTATTACTGTAAATACTTCATTATAATACCTCATTCGCCTCGATTACGAATGCATGTACTAAATTTGGTATCGAACCCTACATTTTCAGGTGGATTAAATGTATGCTTGAATCTCGCATTGCAATATACGAGGTTGAGGATACCTTTATTTCAGTCAAGGCTTCCAGAGGTTGCCCGCAGGGAGGTGTGCTTTCACCCCTGCTGTGGCTTCTGGTCATTGACGAACTTCTTGTGAATCTTCGTGATTCCGGTTTTGGTCGCCCAAAGTTATGCTGACGATCTGGTTCTGACAGTTTCAGGCAAGCATCTGAATGTCTTATCAGATTTAACTCAGCATGATCTTCTCATTATAGAACGGTGGTGTCTGGATAAGGGTTTACATGTGAACCCATATACCGACTTGGTTATATTTACAAGGCGTAGGAATACTGAAGTTTTTTCTGTACCATCACTTTTTGGTTGTAAGGTTAATAGCTCAGCCTACGTCAAACACCTTGGAGTTTTTCTGGATAACAAACTTTCTTGGAAGTATCATCTGGACTTTAAACTACAAAAAGCCACTGCTATTTTTTGGCAATGCCGCAGAGCTTTTGGTAATTCTTGGGGATTATCCCCCGAAATGTTATATTTTATCTACAAATCACTGGTTCTCCCAATGCTAACTTATGCATCTGTTGTTTGGTGGCCAGTGGTTAAAGTTAAATCTTCTATTGTTAAACTCAATTGCTTGCAAAACTTCGCTTGTCGAGCTGTAACTGGAGCCATGACTTCAACTCCGCTCCTAGCTGTGGAGCTAATTCTCTCCCTATTCTAGTTACAATCCTTCATTTTCGGTACAGCTTGTTCGGTGGCGTTTCGCTTGAGGAGTGTTGGGGCGTGGAGTGCTCTCGGCACTCTTTCAGGCCATAGATCTATTCTTAATGAATTTAAACTGGATATGCAAGAACTTGACATGGTAACTGATAGGCTTCTGCCTGTCTTTAATTTCCATAGGTCATTTGAGGTGTTTCATCCATCCAGGGATATGTGGTTGTCACCAGATTTTCTCAAACAGATATCTTTTCTGATGGCTCTGCCACTGAACAGTAAACGGGCTTTGGTTACTACTGTCCTTGGCATGATCTGAGAATCTCTGGAAGTCTGGGGATCTACTGTACTATTCATCAAGCGTTATTAATTGTAATTACTCACTGCGTGATGTCAGCTTTTAATCTCGTGGCCGACGACAAAGAGATTATATTTTGTACGGATAGTAAAACTGTCCTTAACTCCTTGAGCAACCCTCTAACCAGCTCTAAACTGGTACTGGATTGTGAGAAATTTCTAAATCTCCTTGGTCGTAACAACAAGGTAACGGTCCTGTGGGTTCCTGCCCATTGTGACATTGAGGACAACGAAATTGCAGACAGTTTGGCTAAAACTGGTTCTCACCTATATTTCGTAGGTCCTGAACCAGCTGCGCCTTTACCTACTTATATAGTGAAAAAAACAATTATAACAGTTATCCAATCGAATCTAAAGCTGACGTGGTCAGCTACCGCTACTTGTCGTAAGGCGAAATACTTTCTCAGAGGGATTAACTCTAACCTGACAAATTACGTCCTTTCATTAAAAAAGGACAACTTGAGAATTTTATTCTCTATACTTACTGGCCATGGCTGTTTCAAAAGCCACCTTCATAGCATGGGACTGGCCAGTGATACCGTATGCGACGAATGTCTGGAAGATGTTGACGATAGTTTACACTTCATCAGCAGTTGTCCAGCTTTCGACCGAATGAGATCTCTTGTGTTTAGCTGCAGGTATATTCCTGTAAATCTACTGTCTTCTCTGCCCTAGTTCAAACTGCTTCAGTTTGCTAAGGGTTGCAGAACGCGTCTGCGCGCTTTGATGTAATCCTAGGTTTGCATCATGGGCCCTTTGTGGCATTGAGTGCGGAACCTTATAGGGTTCCAACCAACTTTAATAATAATAATAAAAATTACTGTAAATAGTTGAGTATTAAAGTCAGGATACACAACCTTGTCGATATAAAACTACAACACAAAACAACTATTCATATGGAAGTGAAAGAGTTGGTTAGGGAAAAACGGAAAGAAACTGACGCAGCTAATCATAGAAATCAAGAAAAATTAGCTTAGAGACTAAAGACACAGTTATGGGGAACAAGGACCTAAAGGGCAGATTAATGAGCCAAAACTTATAATAAAATAATTCGATATCGAATTTTTTCCGATATCGCAAAATTCGATCCGCCGAGAAATTTTCGTATTGTGAAATTGTTTGAATTTGTCGAATTGGTCGAATTTGTCAAATATAACCATGAAGTTAGCAATAATGTGTTTTGTAGTTCACTTTAATTGCAAAATCTAATTTTGTTGTTGGTTACTGACGACTTCACAGATGAAATCTTGCTCCTTCAAGTGTGGATTTTGACATTTAATTTTCGGAAAATCGATTTCGTTTAAGTTCCATAATAGCAAAGTCCACCTTCCGACCCGATATAAATTTTTCATGAAAGCCCCCTGAATGTTTATTTCACCCCACCCTTTGCTAACAAACGCTTCAATTATTTTATAAAACTACTTCTCTCAAGACTAACAAATTTCCTCCACATCAATTTGGCTCAATACAGAGGCACCCAACTATTATGGATATAATTGATAGTGTGACTTCCTGGACAATGTGAGGTTATGTTTTTCGATTCAGTAAAAGCATTGAACAAAGTATGGCACGTAGGACTAGAGTACAAACTACATCGAACCTACAGATTTTTTAGAATGAACCCACTTTACGTTATCGGAAAATACTGAAACATTTTTGCGAACCATAGACAAAATATCATGGATAAAAGGTTACAGGAAGATGCTTCAAAATCTTAAAGATTTTACAAGAAAATTTCCCAATCATGATTTAAATTATTTCGTACTTTGATCCGGAAAATCGCCCTTCCAAAATAAATAAAACGAGCAGCATCCAAAAATAAACCAAAAACATCTTAAGATTATATACCAACAGTTGTTGTTGTTGTGTTACTTTAACAAAGATTTCCTTAATTGCTTTAAAATAAGTAAGGTATTCTTTAATTAAATTAAATCAAATTAAATTAAATTAAAAATACAAGACCAACATCTCATAAGGGACTTTTTTGTGTTTTATTCTTCTTGCTTAAGACAATTTTCTTTTTGTTTGCTTTATCATTTTATATAATCGTGCTTCTTGTACAACACAAGCCATACATAACCAACAATCCCTTATTACGGTTTTTGTATTTGTATGCTCTATAGAAAATTGGGATCGTTGGTTACGATAGTGGACGAATTAACCGTCCAAAAATTACATTTCTTAATCTTTTTCTCGACCACGTCGGCTGACTTCTCAAATCTCTTCTCTTCATCGGCGGTAAATCGAGGAATTACACAGCGTGTCGCCCCACCACTACCTATCTCGCATGGCAACGATAAAAAAATATTTTTATCAATATTTCCGATCCCCTTAGCCAGAATCGAGACCGAATATATTTCATTCCGATTGTCTAGAATGGCATTAACTATCGCAGCGACACAAAATCCGGGCGCCCATGAACTATATCCTTTCATCACGGTCGTTTTGTGCGGAATATTAAGTAATTCTTTGTACACCTCGAACGATTTTTCAACGTCCTCCGGCATGCCAAAATCCTTATTAATATCTCGAATTTGCGTCCCCGCTATATGTACGCCCGACCACAACGATACCCCAGAATCTCCATACTCACCCACAATCCACGCTTTAAGTATATCCGCCGAAACGCCCATATGTTGTGCAATTTGATATTGAAACGCTTTCGAGTATAAATGCCCCACGCCAATAACCCGATTGGCTGGAAAATCACTCATCTTCCATGCAAAATATGTCATCACATCGATTGGATTGGTTACAACGAGGATGATTGTTTCCGGGCAGTGTTTCAATATTTGCGGTATATATGCACGTAAAACTTCGATATTCCTCGGCAGGAAGTCGGTTTTAGTTTCGCCCGGTAAAATTCGTACACCAGCGGCGATAATACAAATTTGTGAACCGTAAAGTTTTGAATATTTACTTGTCGTGGATTCAATTATGGCGTTGGCGTAGTACATGCTGTATGGTTTTAGATCCAACATTTCGGCTCTCAGCTCCTCTTTATTGTTACCGATGAAAACGAGATGGTTGGCAATTTTACGCAATAGCAAAATAACACCGCATGCGATTCCAACTTGGCCAGCACCGAAAATCGTTATTTTGCGGCTGGGTACGTTAATTGGTGAGTTCTGGATTTTGGATTCACGGCAAACTCTTGAATTCATTTTCTTTAATTAATATTTCGTTTCACTATGAGTCTTGTTTTATCAGTTGTCAACTAGGATACAACTCATGGAATACGTGAGTTATAATATTCACTCTGTACATAAAATTCCAAGTGTAGTGATGCCCGATGATATGAGCAGAATGACATTTAATGATACAAGGGCTCAGTAGGTCTATCAACCCAAAACTATTCTAAAGGTGCAAAATCCGCTAGAATTGCTCAGACAACCGTCAATCTTCCTTTTTCGAATCATATCGAACACAACTGATTCCGGCATTAGTCACATCCTTCAACTGTATCCTTGTTGAGCAAGCTGAGATAATTTCGAAAATTTAATAAAAATTAGATCCGACTAATGAAAATTAAATTGATTTAATTAAAGAAAATCTGCAGCTAGAAAAAGTTGTATCTTTATACATAAGACTAACAATTTTCATTTTGATGATATTTTCTCTTCTGCAATTTTCCAGATCCACTGTGTTCAATGCACAAACAACAATTTGAAGTTTCATTTAATTATTTTTAATGATTTTTTGTAACATATTACTGGAAAAAGGTTACAATTAAATGTTAAAATCCTGCAGCATTGAGTTTTGTAAAATTTTCTAAATGGATTTCCCTTAATATAGATTAGTTGCAAAGAACAACAACTATAAAATTGAAATAAACTACTTGGGAGGTAGATATAGAAGAAAACAAACAAGATAAGATGATTAAACATCTTGACGAGTTCTTTAAAGTGCTTTGGTGAAGTGGTGGTTTCTTCACTCATTCTCTAATTACAATTTTCCATCCTTATCCTTTCAATATCGTGATATTATTCCAAAGGTATACTCTGTACTTCGCAAAGCGCATCATCTAGCATCTCTCTTCTCTAGAGACTCTCGATTGCACTCTCCCCAATTTTCTTACATATGGTTCTGGTCAGCCTCATTTCTATCAATCTCAGCATATCCGACACTCAAATAACAGTTAACAGTTACGCTATTCAGTTAAAGCAGTCCTAAACAAGCTTATCTCCGCAGCAGGTGTTTCACATGAGTGTCTTCAAGATTTAAGACGAAGCCCTCTTTCTTGGGAAGCCCTCTTTCTTGATGTTTATATTTGACCAAAGCCATCTACGCACTCCGAAATCTTCTATTGTGCCAGCTGCAGTTAACATATAATCGACATGGAAGTCCGGGTGGGCAATTTACTAACAATCTAACCTATATTCCCGCTAGATGCTTGGCTGTGAGCAAATTGATTCTTGCGCTCAATAATTCTTTTGTCTCGACATCAGGTTATATTTTAACGATATTTAAGAGCAACACACCGAAGAACTACCGACGAACAAACTAAACATAGCTACACCGATGATAATACTGACATAGATTAGCCCAGTCCCAAATTATTTGTTTGAAGAACAACCCCTTGTAGAACGAAAGTTCAACGAAGGATATGACGGAGTAAGACCGATCGCTTTAAATACTTGTATACTATAGAACCTGTTTAAGTCATAAACAGTGCCACTTATACAAATGGCTTTTCCCAACAATTCGATTCAACTTTAGATGAACTAGAAAGCTGTGTTGATAAATTTTTGAATTTCATTTTAGAAATATCAGGTCAATACAGAACCATCGAAAGTACAGATCTACACGAGATAACTCAGCATACGCAGATGGAGCTGCTCTTCAAAATCATCATTACCTTGAAAGAACATGTCAAAAAGGTGATTGATCCAGCGACCCAGCTTCTAATTTAAGCTTTAAAGATTCAGAATAACACACCAACTCAGACCCTTTCATCTGGCAGCTATTATATCGTCACATCAAAATTTATCCCATTAAAAGTGTCTCTAATTTACCTTACAGGTGTAACAACGAAACCTTAACAACGTTTCAAGATGCCACCCACAAAGCTCATCAAATTTCCATACATGGTATTGTGGAGACCATTGAGAAAAACACAGTAGCAACAACTGATATTTTCCCGATCTTCCCACTCGTTGCCAATTTTTCACCAAAATCGACCAGGTCGGGGTATAACATTTTACATCTTATTTAATATAACGACGTTTATAAATCAGTGATCACAACGCAATTCAGTCATAATGCTATTCAGATGAGAAAGTGATCTGAGACTTAGATTGCGTGTTCGTCTAATATACTGATGGTATTCGTGAAGGATCAGAAGATCACATTTGTTTGATGTTATAAAACATAAGCTTTTATATCTAATGGAACTTTAGAAATGCTTGATAGACCCTTCACTAAGCTAGATCATTACACTAAGCTACAACTATATTAATCGCTATTTGTGTTTTATGACTATAGCAATGAAATGATCTTAAGAGCAGAGCACAGACAGAACTTCAACCTATATGGGGACTTTAAGTCACTGCCTGAGCCTGTAGTAAATTTCTAAACTACCGAACATGGCACTAAACCACCGAACAAGGTTGGTCTCCATACCATGTCAAAGTCTACTCATAGTCCAGATAAACACCAAATTGCCCAGCATACAGATGGAGCCACCACAGTTCAAAATCATCTTATATATACTCAAAGAAAACAGAAACAAAACATCTCGTGGCTGGCAGAGTAAAACAACTCATACATCTAGTTCATAATGTGGTCTCCGCAGACGAATTGCTTTACATGTTCTATGCACTTTTGCTAATTGATCCATCACCTCAGTTTCCAATACAGGCTTCACACAAATTTTGCTTCTAAAGACATTAACCTCGTTAAGTGTCTCTAAATTACAAAAAAAAAATAATTTACCGATATGGAACCGTACAGGTGTTACGGCGAAACCATAACGACGATTCAATACACCACCCATAAAGCTGAGTCCATTAAATTTCCAAACATGATATTATGAAAGTCATATAAGCAAAATACAATAGCATCATCGGATCTTCACCCGATCTCCCAAATTATTTCTCGATACACGTCACTCGTTGCTAATGTTTCTGAAAAATCGACCTGGTTGGAACATATCATTTTCCTTCTTTTTGGACAAATAACGACGTTCACAAATCAGTGATCGCAACGCTATTCGGTCACAATGCTATTCAGATGAAAAAGTGACCTGACACTTAGATTTCGTGTTCGAAGAATATCTTCCAATCTAACCAAATAGTTGACTTCTGAGAGGATGGTGTAAGTCTCAATTTTTGGAAGATTATCGATTTCCAGAATTCTTCGTCTTCAGTCTGCGACCATCTCAGTTTCCCTAGGGTTGATTGATGGAGCCTACACCAAGCTAGATCACTACACAACACATACATCGTATATCCGCGTATATTTACCAACAAGTATTATGGCGATGTCATCGGCATAACCCTGTCAATAATATATGTTGTCGTTTAGTTAGACTAGCAGTGAGTTGACTACAAAATACCGCAAGAACAGAGATAGAACTCTGCCCTATATGGTATCACTGTCTTTGTCTGCAGTAATTTGACATGGCACTAAACCACCTAACAAATATGGTCCCCATACCATGTATAAGTCAACTCATAGTACAGATCTACACCAAATAGTCCAGCATACAGATGGAGCCACCACAGTTCAAAATCGTCTGTTAGAATACAACAACTCATACAAGTAGTTCACGGTTGCGGCCTGAAACATGTCTTAAACATGTTAGTTCTTAAACATTTGAAGAAGCTTATTGACTTATACACTCAGCTTAGAATACAGTCTTCAGATACTAATTACAAGCAGGAGATACTAATGTAAGTGCAATCTGTTACAAATGATAAGTAAGCCAGACGGAACTCACTGCGAATACCCACCATACCCTTAATCATCGTCGAAAAAATGAGTTCATTCAGATCATTGACCATAATGACGTATATTTATCCTTATCCAACTCCTCTCATTCAAATTTGCTTCATTTTCGTCCTTATATACAATACACACCACTAAGTACCCAGCAACATGTTCAAAACTATTTTATTGATGGCAATAATTTTCCAGAGATTTTCTCAACGTACATAAACAAAGAGTTTATATACAACAAAAAATTATGAATTCAATTGTACAATGTTGTATCTATGTACAGATAAAGTACATAGCCTCGGTAGATATATATACAGCACAAGGCAGCTAGACAATGTGTACATATACAAAAGAAAAAAGTAAGACAAAATAATTCATTGTCTGTGCTTAATATTCAAATTCCTCAGCCATTGTTTATGCCATCAGCTTTAAAACTTTGTTCAAATTATTGTTCATGGTTTATGGTCTGTAAAAATATTCTTCATAATTCTCTATACTAGACCCACCACACTCACAATTAAAATAAATTTATTATGTCAGAAAACTGTAACTATCTGTCATCATAACTATAACGATAAATTTACACATTTCGTCTGTGTCACTGCAAAATATTTAACACTACATAAATTTTGTATAAACTAATAAAATTAAAGCTCACACATGAACTTTTTTTCTAAACGACTTGGCTCATGCCGTGCAGAACATAAAAATTTACATAATAAAATTTATATATGCCGCCTATGTGCCTATGTATAGGTGTAGTACATATTTGCTAGAGTGTGTACAAAAGTTTTAGTTTTGCAAGCTCGAGGGTTACAAGCTTTGTAAAGTTTCTACTCAGCCCGACGATTTGTTAGTATCGAAATAAAATGTCATCTATGGAATTCGTCGCTGCCGAGAAAAAACCAATGGGTGTAACTCTAATCAAGAACTGATTCGATCTTAGATTGTTAGTCTAAGCCTTGATTTAGAGTTGATGTAGGCTAGTTAATATTACAAAAAATATGTAGGCACAAACACTAGTTTGCGAAGAAAGCACGAGTATGCGAAGAAAACACGAGCATCAATGTTCGGTTGAACATGGCTCGGCTTAGTGGTTGCGCACTGATCAAAGGTGAATTGGTGATAGGAAAACCTCCGTTCTTTGTTGCACGATTTTGGAGTATGCGCCGGAATCCAAAAATGACTTCAAGGCCGATGAATGTCCCTATAAAAAATGAGACATCGCATAATGATGAATATGATGAGCGTCTATCTTATAAATTCCTCATCCCCTTGCTGTTTTTTCAATTCTTTCTCTAGTTCCATTGTATCCGGAATCTTGATGTCCGATAGAACGAACCGCGAAATTGTGATGACTACCGGTTTATCCGAAATGGGTGAGACTCATCCCGAGTATTGATTCTGCGTTTAAGAACATTGATACTTTTCATTGCATGTTTTCGCTTTGTCGAGTATAGATGGAATGTCACATATGTAGCTTGACATGCAGTTATCCCCTTTGCTGACACGGCTGCAAAATGCTCTCGGAATCGATCAACCGCAGGATGTTTTTGGTAGATGGATGAGTTCAGCCTTGTGTGAACTTACGAATAATTTTAGAAGTGCTAACGATTAGAGCTGATAATATCAGCTGAACGCGTGTACCAACGGTATTTCTAAAGCGATAATATCATTGGGTTTGATCACTATTGATCTGACGATCATTAATCGATATACATAATGCAGCTCAAGTTCCCCATATCCTGGGAGAATGACTGTTTTTGGCAGTTGCTTTAAAAGGATGTAAATTTCGAGCTCTATAGTTGTTTCAGTCATAGCGAACTATCAGCTTCCATTTCGTTGCCAGTAGCTCCACTTTGTCAACATTTTCGAAGTATTATCTCGATTTCTTCCAGCCCCAAATGTTCATCGGAAGACTCACATGTGTGCTATTTGAGATCATTTCCAAGGGCTTGCTATCCTCTCTTGTTACAAGTGACATGGATGTTTTTTGTTTTACTAGCCGACTAGGTTGTTGTTGGTGTGTGAGGTTGATTGAGAGGCATCATTGCTGCATTCCCTTGTCTATTAGTACCCGCTGTACTGGTCAAGGTGATAACTTGGTGATTGGTCGCTTTAACCTAGGCTTATCAACAGTTTTTATTGTTACAACGTCCATCATCACCGGGATGAAACTTGTTAATCCGTCCCATCTTCCGTCTCGTTTCTGATTGTTACTCATCTCGGAGTAAAACTTCGCTTTCCCTTTTCCAAGTTAGTTTCTTGACGTCATTTGGAGTGTTGTTGCAAGTGATCTAAGTACTTTGATACCCATTTGTGTCAGAACTAGGTTCGCATGTTCTGTACAACCTTCCATCGTGCTATGAGTTAGTTTGGAGGATCAAAGACTTCCTTTTTGGGCGGCGCAAAATGACTCCGAATCCTATGTTAATGGGCAGAGTGGTCTGGAGTTTAGGCAAACCTCAATTTGCGTTTATAAAGTGGTTAGTAAAACAGGAATGTGGTAGTAATCTAAGTAACTATTGCATAACCCACCCCCCTCCGTTTTGATTAATTTAGATATACCGTTAATATGCTGGGGTGACTAATTTCACCCGCTTTGTGATTAGGCTTGTTCGACATACAACTGCATGCTGTATTGGTGGTTAGTCCCCTGCATTCGCCCCCTTAATCAATATTGCTTTTTTGGCTTTGTTACAGCTTGAATCGAACTTCCAGGAAATATTTAACAAAAGCGCGAAACGGCCATCCCCATATAATAGAGAGAAGGCAGACAATTCCATTGTGGGATGGTTTTTGCCGTGTTTGTGGTTTAAAGCAAGAGAGTAGGATGAAATTTTTGAGAGGTTGTGTCAAAAAATATTGACTGCTTGTATGTTGTAATTTGCAAGGCCGGGATTTCGGATCTGATGATGACGTCATTGAATAACTATGTGATCAAAAAGATCCAATCCATCTCACCAGCGATATGCTATCCAACATGATTGATTGTGGCGTGATGATAATTGTATTTGCGGATTATTTGAGTTACTCTGAACGCCACATGTATATTTTTTAAGGTTGGGGCCTCCCTTTAAAACTGACAAAAACTGATAAAAGTCTGCTAAGAAGCATAAACACAGTTATAATCGCCATTACATATACAGAATCACATACGCCTAATTGTATTCGACACACATCTCTCACGTATCCACGCAACACGTTAAAATAGATCTCAATACGCTATTTTAGGCCTATGACGACGCAACCCAGTGGTCAGATACTTGTTTCTCTTAACCAGATATGAAAATATTAATGGCATACACTCACCACAGCGGCAACTCGACCAATCTTCAGGTCTATGAGCTATACGCATATAAAATCTTGGATCAACAAGTGGCAGATGATGTATAAATCATTACCTAAATTATTTCACAACGAAAAGTTTCAACCGGCATAAACAGCATACACTCATTAACGACATGATTCGTGTGGCTGGCGCCATGATACCAGTTAAGCGCTCTACTAACCAGTACTAACGATGAAGCATAATTGGTTTGATAATTAAAAAATTTAAAATCGATTCCTACGCGTGTTTCGATGCAAAGCTATACAATAAAAGCCGCAAAAAAAATCCGGCGTCGAGGGAACGATATCACTCACTACACTCTATACAGCAGTTAACTAAAACCAGTATTTGAATAATTTGGATAATTTATATTGATTTGCTAGAGAAATACTGTTCTACTACCCGATTTTCTCCCGCTTATTTTTAGAACAAGAGCACAATGTTCAAAAGCGCATGTCGACTGGAATGTGGAAGTAAAATGTATGTGCCTGCAAATCATAGAATAAAAGAGGGGAAATTGAATGATTCTCATTTCCAAAATGATAGTTCACAATATGGTTATATGAATGGATTTGGGTGGCCCAATCTATAGATAGGTTTACAGAAAATCCTCTTTCATCCAACATAGAATTCCATACTCCCGCATATATCAATGTGACAACCCATTTGAAACAATTCGATGAGACTTTTATTTTCATTATGTCACTGTCAAACGTTTAAAAAGTTTGTAAGAACGTTAAGTCTGTTTTATCCAGAATTTCGAACGAAATCAAAACCAACAAAGTAAAAAAAAACAAATATTTAATTGTTTTGGATTTAAACTTTTTAAATAAAATTATAAAAATAGATTTTAAATTTATTCGTAAATAAATGGAAAATTATTTTCTTATCTCTCTGGCACAAATTTAAAATTTATACTTTTAAACAGATTAAACTTTTTAATTTTAATTAATTTATATTAATAATAGACATATATTTTATTTGGAGTGTGAACGGTAATGAGACGTATTCAACGGATCGGTGGGCCTACTCAGTGACACACTGTTAAATACTACTTCAACACCTCCCTCTATGCCCACCCTTAAACTGCAGCAGCTTGAACCAGCGCAGAGAAGACAGTAGATTTACAGGAATAGTCCTAGAGTTGAACACAAGGGATCTAATGCTGTCGAAAGCCGGACAGACTGGCATCACTGGCAAGTCCCATGCGTCGAAGATGACTATTGAAACGGCCATGGCCAATAAGTAAAAGAAACCAATTCTCAAGCTGTTCTTTTGCAATGAAGAACGTAGTTGCTCAGCCCCCTCCCCCCAGGGTTAAGCCCCTTACAAAGTGTTTTGCGATTCAAGAAGTAGGGATGGCTTTAGCTGCCATTGCCGTCAATGTCACAATGCCGTCAATGTCACAATCCTTAATCATTGAGTAGACTCCAAAATGGTATAGGTTCTCAGATCATGAAATGGACAGACAATACCAAAGCCAGCACTTTGTTTAGCGAGAGTGGGAGAGCAATCGAAAAAGAATTCATGCGATTCGAATATCTGTTTGAGCAAGTCTGGTCAGAACCACACATAGATAAACCACCTCAAGAGATTTGTAGTTATTAAAAAAAGGCAGATGCCAATCACTAACCATGTCGATTTCTGGCAAAGCTCGTTTGAATTCATTATACGAATTGATCTATGGCCTGAAGTAGTGCCGAAAGCATTTCACGCCCCAGCACTCCTCAAGCGAAAGGCATCCGAACAAGCTGAACCTATAGAATTGTAACTGGAGTAGGGTTTATAATCCAGATGATACTTCCAAGAAAGATTATTATCCAGGGAAACGACAAGGTGTTTGACGTTATCTGAACTATTAACCTTACATCCGAAAAGTAAAGGTACACAAAACTGCAGTGTCCCTACGCCTTGTATACATATAAGCAAATCGGTTATCCCTTATCCAGACACCACTGTTCTATAATAAGAAGAGCTTGTTCCAGTTAAATATGATAAGACATTCAGGTGCTTGCCTGAAACTGTCAGAACCAAATGGTCAACATAACTTTGGGCGACAAAACTGGACACACGAAAAATAATGACAAGTTCGTCAAAAACCAGAAGCCACTACAAGGGTGAAAGCACAAATCCTTCTTGAAGCTTTTTTCCGAACTGAAGCTATCCTCAACCTTATAATAAAAGTATAGACGATGTGGTTATGCATGATCCATTTTTAATTCATTGAAGACGTTAAAACATGTCGAAAACGCGACATTGCGAATTCAACTGATATCGTTTATGAAATCAAAGGACAGACAGTATGCGCTTGCACGTCCAAGTTTTGTGTGCTGATCCTGATCCATATAGTGGTATAACGACTTTTTAAAGGAGATCCGCCTTATGGTAGCCTTCATACTGTTTGCAACAGTATGAAGAGATAGCTTGTGAATGTAATCAATGGAGTCAGATTGTTGACACTTAACTGGCCAACAATGTTCTGAGAAAGCTTTACAAAAAATTATAAACATGGTTCGAGCATTGCACGCATGGTGCAAAAATAAATATGCTTCAGGTAGATGGATTCGAAAAGATTTGGGTCGTTATAAATTTTGTGATGCTATAAGGCCACTATAAGGTAACTTAACAGCTGATGATTTTGGAATTTACTAAAACCCTAATATCGATTTCAGTAAATATCTCGATCTCGGCCATTATCTCAAATAGCATGGACACTAAATTTGAAGACACATTACGATGTAGAATTTCATCTCTGAATCATATAGGTCTTAGTATTGATAGTAAACTAGAACCACCCCCTGTTCGATGGTTTGGTTCGCAGAATGCAGTGGTCAACCATTATGGTAACTCTTGATTAGTGCTTAAATATACAATATTACTCGATGGATGAATTGAATATATTTATCCATTAATTTGATTTTGATTTGTTAATAGGATGAAGTACTCCACTCCTGATTTTTCGCTGGCTTGGTTGATTTTAGCGATCACAACAATATAGTGCTTTTGGGAGACAATCTGTTTAACATTTTGGAAGTAGATTGGTTAAGCTTTTACATCCAGGCAAATCAATGATATCACGTTGAGTGTTATTATGTATAGGTTTGCAGGACTGGTTATTCAGAAACATGTGCATAATTCATCGAGTCACTTTTTCACGGGGCCATAGCTATTAAATAAACGAGTGTCTCGTTAATGCTACTAAATCAATTGGTATAGAAATATTTTTACTGTTGTGTCTAGGAAGAAATACCTGCCGACAAAATTATCCTTTGAATGGAGATCTTAAATTTTCAACCTAGTGGGAAATAAATAATTTACTTGAATCTGAGAATATAGCTACCGTTTTCTTGTTTTGTTTTGTTTTTTATCCCTACAATTTGTTTTGGGGCTCGAGGCACTTCCAACTCTTCAAATGTGTCGTTTCGATGATTATTGAAACAATTATCAGTTAAGTCAAACTGCAAAGATGTCCATTTTCCAGTTATTTTGACATGTATTGTCTATATACAAATACCCTTAGTGATGATAAAAAGAAAGCAGAGTATGGCAGTGTTCCAATAAAGGCAGTTGATACAGTTTATTTTGAAACCATCACCGAACGTCTAGTACCACTTTAATTTTCAAAAGCATTAGATTGCATTGACCATACCCTTCGACCATACCCTTTCAAAGGTTGTGCATTTCATACCTACCCAAATGTAAATGCCTTCTTAGTGCCAGTGCAGGACAAGAGCACAGGAAGTTAACAAGCGTATCTTCCTCCTTCTCGTCCATACAGCTTCTACAGAAGTCAATTGTTTCTAGACCCAACTTTCTCGCATGTTCACCGAAAAGGCAGTGTCTCGTTAATATTCCTACTATCCTTCTTAGATCTTGCCTCTCCAGAGAGATTAAGGTCCTGGAGCGATTCAAATCCATCCTTGGCCATATTTGTCTCGCACTCTCGCATGTGAGGGTGTTAGGCCACTATTTGAGGCTTCAACCACACTGATTCTAGCGACATAAGGCTTCCTTGATCGCTATTATCTATATTATCTATTATCCTGGTACACGCTGCAGTGGTCAGGGAGACGAACGGAAGTGCTAGTATTTAATGCTTCAAAGAACAGCCTAGCTCCGACCTTACCACCTAGCTTCGAGCCGTCCGCGTAGAATTGTATAGCTTCGGATTCCAGTGCTAGCTTATTCCCTCAGACTTTTCTTGAAGAGATTAAGGTTTGAAAACCCTTTTCGAAGCATAATATCGGTGTAATATAATCAAGGTTCGCGAACCAATTATTAATGGACGAGATACGGCCGTTAGTCTTGTGGCTATGTTAACCACCATCTGTTTGCCCTAGTTATCTACTGGAAAAAGGTTGAAACCTGACCTCTAAGGCCTGAGTAGGTGTTGTTATATTTTGCACCTTCTCTAACTTCTTTCTATAGGTTACTCTATCCAGTGCTGGCCACCAAACACTCACTCCATACATAAGAACGGGTCTTACTACGGCAGTGTAGAGCCAGTGTACCAGATCCGGTCTGGGACCCCAACGTCTGCCTATAGCACTCCTACACGAATTCATCGCCGTCATAGCTTTGCTGATTCTCTCCAAGATGTTCGGCTTCCAGCTTAGTTTACTGTCTAAGATTACACCCAGAAATATCGATTTGTCAGTAAAGGCCTTGTACAAACGTGCGACTCAATTTCAACACCATTTATTGTCCTTATCAAGATACCTCTATATATAAAATAATCAACTAGAGCGACTCAAATATGCAAGATACCATAATATTTATAGGTTGTTAACTGTTCATTTCAGGACCACCTTGCTTCATAAACGATATTTTATTGAACATTGAGACTTTCTTCCTACGGACAAAACGTAAACGATTACCAAATTTGAATGTTCCTGCATTCGAGATTTACACGGATTTATGACATGTATCTGATTTTGAAGATACGATACGTGAAGCATCCTTCCTATTTGTATAGGGTGTTCATTTTAGATGTTTACATCTTTAGGCTGGCAACACTATTTTGCTTCAAACCCGATTTGACAGATGACATCTGCTTTGTCACTAGTTTCTATTGCCGTTTCATAGTGAACTTAAACTTAAGCCAGAGCAACGCTAGCATGTTGAAATTTTTTGGCAAAATAATGGATCTGGTCATCACCATCTCCATCAGAGCGAATAGTTCGATTAACTATGAATCTTGTTTGCATAATTTATACTATGTGAGGGTAGTACTTGGATCGGTTTCACGTGAAATGTCCATACGATTTTATCAAAGTGAACTCAGAAACTTTATTTTTCTCATTGCATCATAGATGTCGCGCATAAACTCTACAAATTAATTTCACGAAAAAATAATGATCCTAACCAATTTTTTACGTGTAATTACGACATTTACGTTCTTGCTGTATGCTTAATAAATCTGATTAAGTTCTATGATTAATTTTTTTTACATTTTGAATAATTTGTGATTTGTATTTCTGTGATAACTTATTTTGATATGTCAAACACCAAAATTCTCCAATTGGAGACCACGGTAAAATTTCATTTCACTTTGATCTGAATACTAGGCTTATGCACTACTCAATTCTTTAGCGCAAAAACTAGTTATCTCAATACACCAAAGATGGCGCGCATAAACTCTACAAATATGTTTCACGCGAAAATAATGATACGAACTATTTTTTTCACGTAAAATTTGACCATTTGAATTCTCCAAAAACAATTCATTTCTATTTCACGTGAAAATAAATAAATCTTTTGCGATCGCAGTGAAATTTCATTTCACTTTGAACAGTACTAGCCTATAAATGTTAATAGGCATACAGCATGACGTCGAACAACCCGTACCGAACAAGCAATATCAGCAACTGGAGATATTTCCATCCACTTTCCAAAATTCATTTATGCCAATTCGGCCAAATCATTGGTCCAAATGTCTTCAAAAACGATGATGGGGGGAAAGTTACAATAAACGGTGAACCGGTATGATTACTAACATTTTCGTACGCCAAATTGGCTGTCATAAAACTTGCTGACATGTGATTTCAACAAGAACTGTGAGCTACATGCCACAAAACATTAATTTACTCAAAGAAACATTTGATGTAAAGTACAGAATGGGATTGATATACTGACTAGTTCCATCTTATTGACCGTTACTAGCTCTTGCCAAATTGCTTCAAAGCACGTAAAACCATAAAACCGGGTATTATAATGTCTTCTAACACTTTCGAACATCAGCTCTACATACATAAACTCTTGTCCAATAATATAGGTAGCACCGAGTTCCCAAAAACCATAACAAGTTTATCGTTTAAGCACACATCCTTAATTTTATTTTAATGGATAAATTAAGTTTTCCTTGAAAAAGTTCCTTTTCATCCTCCCCATCTTATATATACATATATACTATTTATATATACACAAACGTGGGTGGTACACTGTTGTCTTATGTACATGTGCGTACCATGTTACCATTTTTTGACAACCAACAGAAAAATAAACAAACATCCAAAATAAACTTTTAGGAAAAACCCTTGAGTAATTTTTCTGTATGAATGATTCTTAATGAGCACCATTTCACAAGTGAGTTAAGATTGTTTCCCGTCTCTTTCTCTCTATATCGTATTCCTTGAATAAATGATCCTAATTATTACTGTACGGTTCATTCGTATCTATATATAAGACGATATGCCATTTTCACTGTCATCTATCTTACTTTATCGTAGTTTACTCAACTGTTTAGATTGTATATGGGAGCTGTTTGTCTTGATTTAGCGTGAGGAAAACAAAACAAAAACGAAAGGAAATTTAATTGATTTTTATTTTTTGGGTTGAAGGAATGTGGGGTGTCGAAAGCTTTCACCGGATAATGATGAAAAATGTGTTGCATCAATTTTATTTGTAAATGAATCCGCGCCAAATAGACGATTTTAATTGAAATGAATTTCGGCCAAAGCATAAAACTTTATGACCGCATTCACATATTATGTACAGTCGAACAGATAGATTGAAAATTATTACACGATAATATTGTTTCGAACGTTCAACAATTATATAGTTTCGAAATTTTTCGATTTTTGTATCGAATATATAGAATCGAATTATATACCACGGTCGTAACAATAAATATATATGTTTATCTAAAACAGAATTAAGTTTTATTTTTTCTTATTGTTGGACTTTTATTATTATTGGAAAACTTTTAAAGCTTTTCTTCTACGTACGAATATTTTTGTTGTTTCTTTACGGTACGACGGTACAGATACCGAAATAGAAAACTTAATGTTTGTTTTATACAAGTTTTTTTTTTTAGAAAACTTTTATCCAGATGTAAGAATTAGAATTTATTATTAGTTTGTATGCGTATGTATGAGAAACAGAGCTTTAAAGTTTTAACAAAGTAAAAAAATATGGGATTTTGGGTGATTGATTAAAAATAAAATTTGATTTATAAAAATATTGTTTAAGATGTAGAGCTGTGTCTGTTGACGGGACAACAAAATCTGACCATTCCAATTGTCAACTAATTGTTACTGGCACAACTAACCAGATAATCGAACAAGCACTGTTCAAAAAAAAATTATTTCGAGTTTTATGCATGGCCAGTCCTATTTACAACTTACCAATAGTCTTCAAAAATAATCGATCATTCAATTCCTAACACAAACAGAGAAATTAAACTATGCCAGCAATGAGAACATGATAAGCCTCAGCAACCAGCAGGAAGTTGATATTTTCATAAGATCAAAACCTAAAACTTCAGAATCACCGCCAATTGGAACCCGTTTTAACAAATTTCTTTATTATTTCCAAGACAAAATCTGCATCTTTGACTTTCCTTAAGCCCAGTCGCAAACAGAGCCCTTTGGATACCTTCAGACCTCCAGTTGTAAGTAGTTTCACCTGCTTAAACGGATCTCTGCGCAGGTGGACCAAATATCTCTCCGAGACTCTCCAAAGGCCGGAAACAAAAAGAGAGAGCTCAAACGGTTAAGATGGGGCTCCCTCATAAACACCAGGGGGAGGTGACTTCAAGGACGAGTGAAACTCCAGAGAAATCAAGGGCTGCTGAAGGAGGATTGACTTAAGTCCGCCATTCGAAGCAGCGCTACAGGAATAGATGGTCGGTGTTTTGGATTTTGAACAGGTGAGCTGCAACTCCTGAGGGGAAAAGGAATCCGTGGCATGGACCAAGAATACGGTCGGCAGCGACAACTAGGAGAGGGAACATAGGTCGAAAAGACAGCGGTCCCAGGAAGAGCTAAAGCCCGTCGACACAAAAAGGGGTCAAACTGCAAGAGGAAAACGAAACGATTTATTCAAGTTTTTGCCTCCTACCATGGGAGCATCACCACGGGAAAATGGAGTTTGGTGAACAATGGACTAAACTCCGTTTTCCTAAAAATCCTGATCCAGGACCCGCTCCATCCTGCAGAGATGCGGGCTAGTATCAAGGGCGCGTTAAACTTATAGCGCGCTCTGATGCCAGATCAGTGGAGCTTTATAAGAAGGCTGTAGCGGAGGTAGGAAAGGTGTGCCAGGGTGTGAAACCTGCTGTCAGCAGGGATGAAATTCCTAGCAGGCCAACATCATGCGTCTGGTTACCAACCGAACAGCAAGCCCAGAAAAAATCCTAGAGATTATAAGGACTAGCAACCCCAATCTTTCGACAGGAAACTGGAAGCTCGTGAGGCAAGAGGATGCCAAGGGAGACTCCAGATTATCTACCGCTTGCCGCGACTAACAGAGTAATCGACTTTGTTTTCGGGTCAATTACTCTCAAAGTATACAAACAGGACAAGGCTCAAACATGAGAAGCTGACAGTCCGTCCACAACTTATGCAGTTGCACCAGAAGGAGAGACAGCCCAACCACTGAAGCTCTCGGAGGTGATCACATATACTAGCTCAAACCTTTCTTAACTCAAACCAATGTGCTGAGAGTAAAAAGTGTCATGATAGTTGAGATAAGTGTTGCCATCGCTTCTTCTGGGATGAATTCTAGGCCAACTTCACATACATTTCCTCGGCCGCTAGATTTATTCGTCTTTGATGTACTTTGGAACAACCGCGATGGTATTTTTATTCGTTTACGCTTTTTTGCACAAACCTAACATCTTTTGAGAATGCTCATAATAGTTAGTTTTCTTGTATCTTAGTTCTTCCCTAGTAGTGCCTCATCCATTTTCTCGTATTCTTGACCATTATCTTCTGTAAAAACCTGACCTGTTAGCTGCGGGCTAATTATGTTAATATTCTCTGCGACAAAACTTCTTTTATTGTCCTCACTTTCGTAGATTCTCAGATGACCTCTTAATGCTATGTTGTAGGTCTGTATGATGTTCCGTTTTGCAGTCCCTTTTATACCGACAGAGATTAGTGACATTTTTGGCACCATTCCGTTAATTCTCTTTTGCATTTTAACGAGTAAAACCTTTTTATATAGTATCTCTGATTTCTAGGTCTACACCACTTGTCCTTAAATGGCATTTGTCCAACACCCATGCTACTGGATCATTAAGAACCACTACCAATGAACGGTTAATCTTACCATTGCTACTTCTCTGTATTCCTTTTAAGCTTCTATTTTCAACCGACAAATCAGGCCACCGAGTCCAATATCTGTCTGTTCGACTCTTATTGGCTTTTTTTCCACCATGATGGTATTATAGAGCCACGTTTTTAGAAATTTCGTTATTACTGCCAAGTCCGAATCTGGCTTTCTTGAAATAGTTCTTAATTCTTCTTCTTGGAGAATCTTCTGGAACTATGATCCAGTATAACTCACGCTTTATTTCCTCCTTTTGGTATTCGGAATATCACCGATCGTGTTCCGATCCGCTTACTTTTCATTTCCCAACATTTTTTTGGTAGGTAAACTATTTTGTTACAAACCCAACATCATATTTTCACCCCATAACAGACCACCAGTTGTTTACTGATCTGGTGCTACTTCCTGGTTGGTGACTTACTGCTAGTTTAAATTCTTCATGGGGTATCTTTACTGCTGGCTTGATGATGCTTAACTGCCAATAACAATTCTTATTTATTAAAGCACAAATCTTTTGTTTTGACGACAACACAACCACATGATTGGCACTCTTATTTGACATGTTTGACTGTGCGCCATGTATTAACCACTCAATATATAGGCATCATACTCCTAGACCGTCTCTTCTACTTTCTGAGATGATTCATTCATCTTTATACTTTCCGCTAGTAATCAACTCTATGTTTATACTTCGGTGCTTGTGCCAAAACTAATCTCCTGTAATTCTTGCATTTACACTCAATATTCGGTCTTATTTACACCAACCGTTGCTGATTTCGTATCTACCATTACAAACTAAAGTTTAAAAAATTTAACTGTTCCATTGAATATCGGAGGCATAAATTTGATTGGTCCACTTGTTCCAACCTCTTGTTCTTGGAATATGGTTCCTGTCCGATACTCATACCCTCCTTTTTTTCATACTCTCCTCTCTAAGTCCGGTTATAATTTTGTTTATTGTTCTGCCTGTACTTGAACTTTAAGGTTTCAACATTTGATCTTGGCCGATCATCATTGTACTTTTGTAGTTTCATCACATCCACTCCCATTTTAACTCATCCCATTTTAGCAAATTAGCTTACGAGAAATATTTCAGAACTTGTTGGGTATTCCTAGAAATTTGACAGATTTTTCTGCTGGATAAATTTTTTTTTTTAACCCGCTGGATGTTAAAACCGATGCTGGCCCGTATTTAATTACAAATGGTTTCTCCTGCCAAATCAGTAGCTCAGAATATTTTCTTTCGTAAACGGACCACACTTACCAATCTAGGTTACGTGATATAACAATCGAGTCCTTCGATAACACAAATCAACTAGATTGTTATTATATTGCATTTTCCAAAACTAACCCTTCTGACATGCCACTCGTACCTAGTGGGTAAAATACAGTGAACATCAGGAATCCCAAAAGGGTAACATTTCAAATAATTACATCAAACCTTATGTCATTATAATCAACTTCTATTGACACTATTTCATATAGTTCAACGTAATTTTGAATACTTGTTCCAGATTTTGAGTGCATCCACCTGAGGCACTACCTTAGACATTATGCAATAAATTCGACTTGAAACAATTTGAAAATAAACTTGTATGTACCAGCTAATAACATACGATACCTAAAACTAATCCAAGACCTTGGCCTGTATCACCTGTTAGTCGAGCTTTTGTTCTGGGTTTTTAGAACCCCAACTGTGAACCTTCACCGATCGTTCAATTGTGTATGTTGCTTGCTATTGATCAACAAGGATTGAACTTGATTGTTACTTATCGCTATATGAACGTATAAGTATACTCTTTATGACGTCAGATTAATTTCTCATGAGAAGGAACAACCCTTAACAGAAAGCTTTCAGCTTGCATCCTATAGTATATAACAACAAATCTTCCACCACCGTATCACAGACAAACAATCTCAATTTACATCCTCGATTACGTGTGACACTGAGTTAGGGGTGAATCGAAGCCATAACAAAACGAGGACAAGTGATAAAAGCTCTACACTGGTTCGGACAAAACAATTATCTATATCAGTGGCAAAATTACGACCTAAAGTAGGATTTTAGTATATAAAATAAAATACACGATACCTACATATTTAATCTACTTTTAATTGCTGCAATATCATCGCAAGTAGCGCCCAACGCCCATTCCCCATGTATATATAAAAATTATAAAGCTTTTTGGTACATCAAAATTGTTGTTGTTGGTAGCAGTTTCCTTATAAAACATTAAACTTTTTTGAATACAACGAGTGAACAAAAAGTTATTTAATTTATGATCTTATATAGCTAAAAACACTACCGATGGGATGGGGCGCGCGGGAGGGTGGTTTTGGTTCATATCCGAAATTTCGACAACACTCGACAAAAAAAAATTTATCGAAGTCGAAGTAATATAATTTATTTATTGTTTGATTTTGATTTTATTTATTATTATTTATCTTATCATTTGTTATCTCTTGGTATATCCGATATTTGGGACCCATAGTACTTCCCATTTCGAATGAATCGAATATTGTTGTTGTTTGTAACAGCCGGCAAATCGATAAGTGGAGGCAAAGTGGAATCGTATAAATTTATATTTTGAAGTTATACAATTTTTTGAGATTGTTGGCCATAAAAAATCCATTTCGTGGGACGAAAGTTTTGGTTTTTTATAGTTTGAAACAAGCGTTGGTTGCGCGCTATATAAAATTTATCTCTTTGTCGATATAGATGGCGACCATCCAAATTTTAAATATTCACGACAGTAAATATTGATGCCCAAATGTATGCTGGATATTTAATCTAAATTTTGGATGCGATATATAATGTAATTAACCCTTGGACAGTTGGATTGGTTGGAAAAACGGTCCCATGCAATGTATATACTGGACTAATGTTGTCTGAACAGATAAAATTGAATGAGTGAAAAATATTATGAAGATAAAACAGATTCAAAATGTTATGAGGATGATAAAAACTAAGTGCTATCCAAATTATTGTAATTTATATAACTGGGTGGCCATTATTTTTTATCTTTATAGAGGCATTATATGTCTGTTGGTGAATATATACATGTATGACCTGCTCTTGAAGTGGAAATCTTATAAACCGGTTGAAGTTTTCAGTACTCTCGGAATAGAAGTAGCACGCCCTCAATTTGGCAGGCAAAATTGTAACACGTGCCCTTAGAAGTCCAGAGCACTAGAGGACTATTCTCTGAATTTTCACACTAGTAGTTGGTTAAGCACTCTATTTAACTCAGCCGCTAGACGACCATCCCGCACCTAATAGAATAGTTCTAGAAGTATACTGAGCTGAAAACAGAGTGTAAGATGTGAGGGTCAAGCTCGGTGTGGAATCACATGATTGAGCCTCGGTGTGGAATACACAAAGATTTTTACAAAGCCGGCAGACACTTTGGGGATACATTATAATAAATTGGACCCATATACCGTTGCAAAACAGGAACAAGCCTTATGGCTTAAGATTATACTTTCTAGTTGGTTAACTGTCAATGTGGCACTGTAAGAGAAAACCATAAATCATTTTGTTACAAACTAGTTAGCTACAGAATCAAAACAACAAGATCGCAATACTAAACTTGGTTTAGTGCCAGGCGAATAATACTCAGAAATCCCGTAAGGCAAAATTCAAATGGCATTCTTTGTATTGATCTGCTTCGATCAGTATAACATCTCAACCTTTTCTGGTAGGCAAAATCATTCATAGCACCTCATATTCCCCAACAACTCATATTCATCAAAACATATCTCAACAGGACAGTAAGAGACTCTTAAGCGACTTTTCGACTCATTTATAACGTAGCTTCAAAACACGGAGGGTGGTCAAAACACGCCCATAGAGATCATGTCCCATAAGGTAGACGAGGCTCATTAACACTATAGCGTGACAAAGCTTGAATGCTTAGTCACTGTCTTAGCCCCCAAAAGTTTAAGTCTGATGTACAAAATCCCAGATGGATCTCGCACGTGTAAGAATGGCGAGATGTAACTTGAAGTTGGTGTGTAGAAGATTGAGTATAGAAAGTGGGTTAAAAATCTGTGTGCGCTTCGAGTATATTTGAATAAACTTTCTAACCCAGTAGAAAGAAATGAAGCAGCTTTCTGCGGCTGCTAGGATCCAATCAATTGTGGATCTTGATTCACTACACCTTAAAAGCTCAAATTATTTGGAACAATTCAATCAAGTCGTATCCTCTTCAAAAGTAACAAATCTGAGGATTTATTGTTCTTATAAATCCATCCCCAGCACCCTAATGACAAATTGGATATTCCCAATTGAAAGTTCGTTGTTCTGGAACCACAACAAAAAGCTCTAATACAATCAGCAATTAACGGAATTTTATACAAATGCAGTGAAGCACTGAGCTACCAACGACCACATTTCATCCATAGCAGAGATACGATTCGCATGGAGTTTCTGGTACCGTATCCCGCAACAAAAGCAGGGAATATATAAAAACCAATACTCAAAATTGGCATCGCACATTTATCGAGTTTAACACTACAATAAAAAGTATTTAGTTTTTTCGACATAAGACATGGCGCCTTCCATGAACAGTGTGGGGTGTCGAGAAAATTGACATACAAAGCTTTTTATCAAAACTATCGTCTTCTATACAAGCCAAGTCTAGAACTTTTATTAAAAAATCGATGTTGGCTGCACAAAATTACCAGTAACCTCTTCTGTTTCTCCTGCACCCCATGTAAAATGCCGAATGTATTTTCATTGGTTCAATCAAAAACAGCTATCCCCTTGGCGGGCATACCTATCGATGGGTGTCCTCAGATAATTCTTTAACTAGCGACTAAATTTTTGAGTCGAAGCTGTTTTGTTTCAACAGACCGAGGATGGTTAAGCCACACCAATATAGTTCTTGTACATAAGCTTAAAAGAGCTCAATGACACTTGAATGCTTAGTCGTTGTCTTGGCCCTTAAAAAGTGCGAGTCGCTCGAGAAGGTCCTAGGCAGATCTCACTAGAAGATTAGCGAGATAAAGCTGAATGTTGCAGGACGTTCATGGCACACACTCTCGAGTATATTTAGATGTAATTTCTGAACGAGCAAAATGAAATCCAGCTGCTTTCTGCTAGGGTGATTCCGTACACTTAAAAAGCTTCAATTATTTACAACAAATCAGTCAAGTCGCATCCACCTCAAAAGCTTCAAAATTCTAATATTTTTTTAGAGAATAGTCAATCGATAGCTTCCAAAAGCTCGACAAGCAATGTCTTCGATTATTCGCATTGAAGGCTATAGCAAAAAGTATTCAGTTTTTGTGATATGAGTCATGTTTCGCTCCATAAACAGTGTGGGGCTTTCACAAAACCAATATACAAAGCTTTTTAAAACTTTAGTTTTCTAAACAAGCCAAATCTGGAACTTTCATTGAAAAATCGTGGTTGGTGGCACAAAATCAACGGTAACCTCTTCTGTTTCTCCCACACCCCATGTGCCATGACGGATGGGGCCGCTCAACAGGCGTCCTATGTATATACATGTGTGGTATGTAAATATCTGATTTTTATTAAAATAAAATTTGATTAGGAAAGTTATTGTTTACATATCTGTTCAAAAGTTTAGTTAAAACAATAAATCGCTGATATAAAACGAAACAAAATGTTCATCAAAAGTTTTGTTTTTTGTTTCATGCACACATTTTAATAAAAATAATAATTTAGATGTGAACATCACAAAAGAAACTAAACTTTCGAAAACTTTATTATATTACTTAAAAGCTTATTTTATGGTACACATATTTACAAAGTAGAGCACTAACAAATATTTTTAAGCTTATATATTGTATTTTGATTGCCGAAGTTCATTATTTTGTATAAAGCTTTTCGTGTTTTGTGCCTTTTGTGTTTGAAAATTTCCATATAAAAGCGACAACAAAAGCAACGATTTTCATTTGGGATCGCAATCGAGTGCAATATAATGTGGCAACAAAGTATAGGATACATTGTGCATTGCTACCTTTATATATAGGTAGAGTCATAAAGTCGATTTTATTTTATAAATTATTTCCGATTAAATTTAATTATATTTAACAAAAAAAAATATTCAAAGTTTGACATGCACTTCAGGTGCACCACAACATTGTGATTGGTGCGGAGTATTTACGTTGCAAAAGCATATACTCTCTTGCCATATAAAATTGAGACAAGGAACTCTCATTCCAACTTTTTTTTTATTTCTTATTTGTTTTTAAAGATTCACAAAACAAAAACAAAAAGTTAAATTTTAAATTAAATAAAATTATATTTTCTATTTATTTGCCAGCAGTTTGAAAGCTCTGATGTAATAAAACCATTCACTTTTATTTTGATTAATAAAAACATTCAAAAGTTTTTTAAAAAGCACATTAAAAGTTAGGATAGTAAAATGAAGTGCAGGTTTGAACTGTGGAATGTGGATACCAAGGATGGGAAGCATCGATTGTTTTTTCCTTTGGCCATTAAACTCTATTGTTGTATTGACTTACTTTCGGCAATCTGTGTGTCGCTCTTAAAACTCAAACAACCAGTCCACTCAGTATGGGATGTTTCAGGAAAATCAAGTCTGTGCCACTGTTATTCAAACCCTCAGGCAACTTGATTACGATCGAGCTTTCATTATATCTATGTCGTAGTCTCGATTAATTTTTTTTATAGACACATTTTCCCTTTTTGCGGGACACAACGTACCTCAATGTTTAAGGTAAGCAACAACAACCGACAACCCGAGAACATGAAATTTGAAAATTTCGGGAAATCGGAAGAAATGTAAACCTGAAAAAAGTCTCCATTCAACCCCATGTTACATCGATTCGTTCTCTGTCCGTTTGTTAGGTCAAATATATCAGCTTTGTTTTTAAACAACCTTACTTGTTTTCCTTTTAAAACTTAAAGCTCATAAAAAGCTCTGTCACAACTTTGGGCGTGATAATTACTCAAAAGCGTTCACAATGATCTGAATTTGTGCAGGTACTAACCATTCGTAGAGTATTACCTCTAGACGACTCGGTTGCATACCAGATCGGGTGCAGCACAATGGCGGTGTAATTAGTGTCATTTGCGTTATTACTTGTTTATCTGCATTAGCAGGCATTTAATTGCTGATTAATTATCTTTTGGTCAATAGGTCAAATTATTCGATAATATGTGTTTTTTTGGAAAAAGTACAACTGGTATCTAGTGTATGGTATTGAATCAGCTTCCAATTTAAATCAATGTGATTTGCCAGATAATCACGGGAACTTAATCAAAAAATTGTGGAATTTTCATCATATTTCATAACTGTCGACTCGGTAAAACACATTTCAATAGGATTTTGTATTTGAACAAAAACGCACCCTTAAATGCTTTTCATGATGTGTCAAGGTCAAAATTCAGTCAAAGTAAACCATTTTACCATAGCGGTAAAACGTCAGACAAGCTATATGTGATCTAGTGAATAAATTCGAGCCAAAATATACAGTATTGGATGTCACAGTGCCAGTGGACAAAGCACCGATCGAAATATCGAAGCCATACTTCAGTTCAACATGAGCCAAACCAGTCGATTTCACGCCATTTACGCAGGATCTGAGAATCATTCATACTATAGTGTGGCGAATTTTTCGTGAGCATATTGGTATATCATTACAAGATCAAATTGGCGCAAGAACTGAAGCGTTTGATCATTTGATGCGCTGAAACTTTTCATTCAGGCCTGAAAAAAATAGGAAAAAAATTCTTTCATATTCATGCTATCGGTTAGCGTGAAGTTTATGACAAATGACAAAATGTGTATGTATGTAGTAGTAAAAGTGTAGGAAATCAGTAAAACCTTACAACAGTTATAAACACATTAAATAAAAAATGTTATATTATCTAAAAGTGTGATAACAAATAATACTAAATAATCTGCAAGAAATTGAGGGTGTGAGATATAGCACTTTAAATTGAGGGTGTGAGATATTCATCATATCAACGCGACCCTCAAGGGGTGAGATATAGAAAATATAAAAATGTTACACTTTTATTGTGTAGGCCAATTGTGGAGTACATGCTACTCAAAAATTTCAAAAATAGAGGTTCGATTGTCAAATGCTAATGCAGAGTTGTGGTTCAGTCACGTAAAAAATATATATATATAAAAGAAAGTTCTCAGAGTCGGGAGGTTTGTGGCATTATTAAAGCGCAAAAATAAGCTTTCAATTAATTCAAAAGCGGTTTCTCAAGCTCTTAAGCCTACGCCAAAATTAGAAAAACGAAAACTGCTTTTATCAAATGATTCTGACGAGGAGCCAGATAACATAAAAAATGAGGAAAGGTGGAACAAAAAACTACGGGTGTATAACTCTCCCAAACATATCGGCAAACGTGTCATTAAGAGGAATTCCTCCAAGAGATTGTTTAATATTTCATCTGAAATCAACTCTCAAGATCCCAAAACCCCACAAGGCATCGAACGCCTTTTAACAAATGGGTTTTCATATATCAAATAAAAATGTGAGTGTCAAGTTGAAATAAATGTACATTCAACATGCGGATTTGATTCGTTATCCCAGATAATATGTACTGTAGCAATGGATTATCAAGAAATTACTTTAAAACTAGATAACCAAATAGAATATTTTCATTTTATACATCATTTCGGTATATATGGGGCTACTCTTGCAACAAATATTAAACGTAGTACCTTATTACTAAATTGCTTTAATGTATTAAGCTCTACTAACAAAATTGATCTCAACTGTGTTTGTAATGTATCAAAATATATCGATTTTTTTATGAAACGTAGTATAAAGCTAGATTTTAAGTGCCCAGTTTGTTTTTTCCAACATGAGACCGATAATTTTTATTTGCCCATAGATTATATAAATTTTAAAGAAAGTAACTTGAAGGATATTGGTAATTTCTTTAAATTTGGTGGATCTACATGCCGGAATTGTAACGAGTATATCGATCATCCCGAGGAAATAATTATTAAACCCCAAACCAGTTTCGTGGTAATATTACAGCCATTAAATCCAAATGTATTCTATAATATCAAAATATATGAAATATATTTCGCCGGAATTAAAATTGGTTGCCTTTGTGCACTATAAACGAGGAATGACAAATAGCTCTCCAGGGCATTATATTGTTTACATAAAAAGAAAATCCGGGTCATGGCAAATACATGATGACTTAGCTGATGAAATTTATGAAACCAAACCAGAAAATAGAGTTAATCCAGTTACGTCGTTTTACATTGAATTTAAATAAAAAAAATGATTTAGCAAGCTTTTGCTCCAAATGAATCCTATACACAAATTTTATTGCAATATGTTAAATATATTGAAATAAAATTTGTGTAAAGGATTAACATAACTTACATGAGCATAATATCTGTTACTAATAACGTCCACACAAATGTAACACATTTAAAAAAAAAAAAACATCTCACCCCTTGAGGGTCGCGCTGATATGATGAATAGTTCGAAATGTCCAGTTGACATCCACCTATATGGTGGAATACTCAGATTCACCTAGACATCTCTAGAAATACCTGTCATTGAAAGATTGGTCTACACAATATAAGTGGAATACTTTGTAGTTTTATTTTATTTTATGTTCGTTTGATGGATACTTTTATTCTATTGTCTTAGTGATATCACACTCATCAAAGGTATATTGTTGTTTCTTAACCTAAAATCTGGATCCGTTCTATTGAAATGTTTATAATAATGACTTAGCTTCTGCCAATATTGGCTGTTAACAGGTTTCCAATTACTAACACAGACACATTTTTTTTGTCAACATTTTTTGTCATAAACTTCACATTAGTTGCTATCGTGCAATGCTGGAAGACTGCTTTTGGAAGACAATTGTTCTATTGAAGGAAAAGTTTAGTAACCGTGTAATCTCGATAATTCAAATAGCTACCATCTTCATTGAACACAATTGATTTTCTTTTTATAAAGCTACGTTAAGTCTTAGTTTAATGCCAAAGTTTAATCAGATGGGTAGCGTGTCATGTCAGTTGTGCTGAGTGTCAATAAATTTCTCTAATATGTAGAGGATTAGTTTACTAGACAGCTTTACTCATCATTAAGACTATTTAATCATCTTCATTGGTACAGTTAAACCTCAGGTTGAATTTTATTTTACTCCTTAATAGGTAAAACACTTCCGACTTAAATTTTATGAGTCAACACTATCGAATAGACCAATCGATCCAAAACTTTGCCACACCAGATCTAGAGCAGGATGCATACCAGATCTAGTGACAATAAAGGTGCAATTATAGTGTCATTTGCGGTTTATCTGCATTAGTGGGAGTAATTCCAATCATTTATGGATCCTATATAGTGAACGACAGAGAACCATATCTTACATGCTGATTAACTGTTTTTTGGGCAATACGGTTAATTATTTGATAATGTTTGTTTCTAGGTATAGAAGAGCGTGGATCCGCATCTGAAACGTATTTAAAGTTAGTGCTCGATTCTCGGATTCAATTTTCGGAAGAACCAGGTAATCATAAGAATTTTTATGTTGTCACGATCTGTCAGTTCCAAAACGTCAGTCAAAGTTAACCATTTTACTATAATGATTAAGTTACTAACAAAAGAGAGCTTACTCCAATTTTCTTTGTAATAATAGGTACTATGTCTATGCTGTATGTGAACTATTAAATTTAAGTTAGTGTTTAATGACAACGCACCGAACCTCTGAAATATCGAAACCGTGAGTGCTTCAGTCCAAAATAAGTTGAACCAGTTGATTACACGCCTATTATAGGAATTGGGAATCACTCATTCCAAATTGTGGCGAACTTTGAAGTAATATAATTTGGCATATCATTACAAGATCAAATAGGCGCAAGAACAGAAGCCCCTTGGTGATTTGATGCGCCGAAACTTCTCCAATTGGGCTCTGAACAAAATTTAAAAAATTCTCATTTGTAGCTTAATAGTTTTGTCAATGAACAACAAACACATATGTCCCAAGAGACACCATTACAGTCTCAAGAAGTGACTGTGTGTAGTGTGGACTTGTTTTGCCAGATGAGTGATTTGCACGCTATCGTGTCATATTGAAGACTATTTTTGGTTTTATTTGATTGGTTTGACATCAGTGCATTTACTCATCATTAAGCAACTTAATTACGAAGAATTTTCTCGAGACACTGCTTTTATATTTCTTAACTGATGACACTTCAGAATCGAACCTGTAATGATTAGACCCTTCCGACTTAAATTTGTTGAGTCAACACTATCGAAAAAATTTGAACAAATAAATTTGTATACGTTATCGATTTGGAAAGGTTTGATTTAGGTCAATCGATCCCAATCGAATTATAAACTAATTTTATTTATATAAACATCATAAAAAGCTCTAATCTACTCTGTCCACATACGGTATCAGACAAACCTTTTTTTCCAATTTTCTTAATTTAATCATTTACAAACTATAAATATCATACAGATTTGAATTAGTTAAAGGGATTATTTAAATTTTTACGGCCATTAATTATAATAATAAAAGCTTAAAATTTGTATATTATACCAAATATTATTTAAATATTAAAAAGCTCACAAATTAGAAAGAGCAACAAAAATAAAAGTTTTGGAGCATTTGCCGAACCTATTTACACACGGGATCATCAATACATATTCAATAATTAAAACTATACACAAACAGACAAGTATAAGGTTTCGTTTGATATACAATTTGAGTATACTTAACCCTTTTAAAACGTCATCGTTGATTAATGGGCTTAATAGCCGATACATCGACAACTTGTCTGTCCATTATTAGTTCATATTAAACTTTTTTGTATTCGGACACCATCGTACGTATGTACATATTTTGAAGTAATGTCATTATAAAAAGCTTTTATTGATTCTCTCTCTCTTTCTCTCTATCTCACTCTCTCTTATATCCATATACATAAAAAACGACTTTTTAAGCTTTTCATTGTCATTATATTACAAAACACTCGACAATATGTTGTTTGAAAAGTTTTATGAACTTTTTTTGTTTTTTTCGGATTACTTGTATCGCTATATAGAGCTTTCAAGCAAACAACACAGGAATATGATTAACGAGAAGTTAATTTTTAAGATTACATAATTAAAATAAATTACTAACTCGAAAATAAAACAAACGAAGAAGGCTGATTATTATTATTTTTTAATAGACCTAAATAAAGCTTTAAAAGCTTTTCTGTGAAAATCAAATAACTACGACGATGTTCAAAAATAATGGGGTTACATGTTGTTGCTTCGTGTTATTATACGACGAGTGTGTATTATGTATCCAGTAGATGCTGATCTTGTTGTTTTAGTTATTTAAAACATATTTTTGTTGATAAGAAGTAGAAAAATCAATTATAATTTACAACAACATCATATCAACCCCTTTTTAGTTCTTAGAAGTATTTTATTTTTATGGTAAAATCAATATGGTATAGATAATGATGCCCACAAGTAATTTTCTGAATTCTTTCTAGAATTTTCAAAAACACATACTCAATAAATGAGCCTGAAAAATGACAAATGATCGCATCTTAAAACAAGGTAATCGCTTACAAAATACGAGAACTATCAAATAGTATAAAACCTTCCATGTTTTGCCGAGTTATTTTTTCATGGTCATTTCGGGCCTTCTTAATGTGATGTACTGTTACGAATTCTATTCCATCGAAATTCTTGTTATATATCATTCCTTAGATGTCCTATTTTCAGCATAATCTCCCCATTTGATTGACATACTTTGCCAGGACTACAAGCTTCTGGATTTTCTAACTTGAAGAGAGGAAATCCACCACGAAGTCCGTACCTCATGATACGAACTGAGTATATTTTCATTACGTTTATTATAGGCAAACCATTTGCCCCATTTTTGGTAGAATTCTACCATTATTTTATAATTCTGCCATTAGTGCTTAGTTCTTCATTTTGGCCAATTCGTATTGTTTCATTTATTCTTCATTTTGGCCAATTTGTTGCTCGTTATTTTCTGGATAGCTATTTTAACTTCCAGTTCCATGTATGGTTCTTGCGTTACGTTGCCATCAGAGAACTCTTCTTTTTTTTACTATATGTGCCTTTATTTCTGAATAATATATGGCCGAAAACGGCCCTTACCGCATCTCAACTTTCTCCTCAAAGCATTATTTTTATCTATATAGCTGTTTGTTTTCTATGCTTAAGTCTTGACTCTAATGCCAGTCTACCGAGTTCTATTAAGTCATTAAAGGATGATACTCCCAGATATCTCATCCTGATCCACGCAGGCCTCCAGCAAATTTACTCTAGTGGAATGAACCTGAATGTAGATCCTAAAAATTCGCTAGACAACAGAAAACCCACAACCATGCCAGAAGAAGCCAATTCCTATTTGGTAACTATTTAAGTCCCAGAAAAGACTTTACTAGATGAACTAATCAACAAATTTTCCAGTTTTACTAAATTAGTCAGAGTTATGACTTTCACTTCCAAATTTATAAATATAAAAAAAATATACTTACAAGTACCTGGTATAGCTTGTTAAATACCTCCGACGTCGAATATCTCCCACACAAATTCAGTGACGACCGGTCTCACCTTCGAGTCGTCTTAAATGTCTACAACCGTTTCTTGATGATTAGGACATGCTTCGAATTGGAGGAAGGCTGGGGTAATCAAACATCAGGTTTAAAAGTCAACGTCCACTAATTTATCTGGCAAAAAACACATGGTTGAAGCACCACCGTCAACACCTTCATGCTGTAAGAACTTGGATGATGTAAAGCATTACGTTCAACATACTGGATTATAGGGTGTAGAAATTTAATAAGAAAAGCTACTGTGGTTTTATTGCGCCAAGATAACGAACTTTTTGCTGCTGGAAATTGAATCCCGTGTACTCGACGACATATGGGTCCAATAAGACATTTGGTGCTACTTGCCACACAAACCGTGAAACCACGGCTTACTTGTGGGAACACGCGCCATCGAACATTAGAACTTCAGAATGCTATAAGGCTGGGAGTATAAAATAATGTTATCATCACTAAACCCGAATAGTGAAGAGTATAGGTTACGGGATCCTTTGAAGCACCGCATACATAGATCTCTTACGACTCGCTTCCCTTGGTTTTTTTCTCTTACTGTTGGTTGTTTACCACTAAAGGAATATAAGATCTGTGGGTGGAGGCATCGATGTTTCGTAAATATTTTGAACGGAACTTAAGACCCATAGAATAACGCCACAGTAGCCGGAGCTTGTCGTAGAAAACGGCTAACTCTAGTGAGAATGCTGGGCCAACGCCTCGCGTCCATAAGAAATTCAAGTGTTTAAAATGACAACAAAACAAAACAATCTGATACCGCCAAAATAACAATGAACTCTCGCTTAAGCACCCAGACACGAGACTAAGGATAGATATGGAGGGAGAAGCCACTTGGTAAACCTGAGGCGTTTCACATCCTTATTCCATGCATGAAACTTTATATCATTTGGAACTCGTGGCTCTCTAAGGAACTCGATAGAAGAGAACATGTGTCTCAATGCTATACAATGTACGGTACAGATGACCTTGGAAATCTTGGAGTTAGATGTAAGCCAACCACAGGACAAAGACTCATTTTGCACTAATTTGGGTAATCTGAAATATCGAGATCTTGTCACTAATAGCGTTTTGCGGTCTTACTACCAGTCTGACGATGTAAAGACTGTCTGGAAAGTATTGAAACCTCGACTGTCAATGATGCCCGCAGTATGCTCTCGGTATAGTGAAAACTCGATTTACGATTGCAGGAGAAACAAAGCAGTTCTTGCTATAGGATAGACTAGAGTCGAGCTCATTCACCCGTTCTTCAAAGTCAGATTTCATAAGGCTGGTCTATTTGATCCGATGGTCAAACTCAGCTATCTATACGACGTAAAACCTTGTATAACATTCCATTGCCGTTTGCATTTCTACACTTCGCGAATATTTTTTTGTCGTATTTTGCTCGATCCACCTATTTCATTATTTATTTTTATTTTGTTAATATGCGTATAGACATTTGGTTACAGGGTACCCCCAAAACTACTGCTATTATTTTTAACTGTTTTTAATAATCACAGGTATCACTGTGATTCATCACACTACCCTCTGCCCAAGCCTCTTCGACCCGAACAGCATACAGACCTTATCTTCGTCCTCTAGGGTTTTTCCTATCTAGGATTTGATTGGCGTCTCCTTTTCACTTTTTGAATTAACCTATTTACGCCATATCCGGATGTTGTTCGTTGCCTGACTTCTTCAGCTCCCCGGACCTAATCATTCTCTGACCTTCTCCTGGGTGTCCTTCGTTCCAAGGTGGACACCATCCGCTTTTATACGATGTCCCCATAACAATTGATGCCCCATTCCGGCAAATACAACCATCTTCGTCGAATCCATATCCTTATCCAGTCCTTATTTTCTCCTTCATTCCCTCCTGTTTTACAACTCTTGTTTTTTTAACGGCGAGCGAAGATGACTCTCCGTACAATTGCCTTTCTCGTCTTCCATTTGAGAGGTAGCTCGATGTTACCAACGCTTAACATCCTTCATCCAAACTCCAATACGAATCCGTGCTTCCTCATGAAGTCTGTACCCAGGGTGACCTCTTCCACAATTAGTCTCTAGTGTCAGTCTTCTTGTTCAATTTCTTCCAAATAATCTTTCCACGTTTCACTGCTGCTGTTTTGACTTAAATGCTGCTATAACCAGTTGGTGATCACTGCTTATGTCAGCTCTACTCATTTCTCTGACATCTGTTAAGGAGCATAGGAGTTTCTTATTAACAATTAAGTTCTTTGGTCTTCCATCTAGTGAACTTTCTGTATTTTCTTGTGTGGGAACTTGCTATCTTTTATGAGTAGCTGATTATCGAAACAGTAATCGACAATTCACTCTCCATTGTTTTTGTCTTGTATAATATAATTCGTGTTCACCGATAGATGGCATCTTAACAGTGTTTTTGCGTTGAATAGACATTTCGGAGAATGGTTGATATTGTGGCTTGTAACTGCACGTAGAACTCATCTTTCGCTGAATCATCAGCTTCTCCCATAGGTGCATAGGACATTGCAGGACGATTTTGTCCTACGCAAAGGTGCACAGGACAAAAAACATTAGACTACCAAAAAGTATAGGTGATGTACTGATCCCATCTAAAGAGAATTCAATGAGTAGAGTAGTCAAACCGCAGTAACCATCAAATTGTACCGGGAGGTATCATCTATATGTCAAGGGAGCCTTATCAAAGTTATGACGTTTAATCACATGATTCATGACTATAGTTAGGCTTTAAGATTATTCATGACTCAAAATTTGCATATGTCTCGTCCTCTTGACGAAACGTCGCCATTATATTTCATACAACAAATCGAGTTGCACAGCCATCAAATTAGAGCTTTCTAATATATGCACAAGACAACTTACAGTTTTCTTTGCATAATCATAAAAACCATATCTATGTAAACATATGCTAAATAAATAAACATAAATTCGTGTCAATATAGAATTCGAAAGTTTTTTTTTCTGCTGAGTCTGGGATTAAAAGCTCTATCTACTATACTACTCGAGGCAAAACATGTATTCTGCATACACGAGTGTGTATACATACATATAATATATGGGTATGCTATTCTTATTTGTGTTTGTGATTAAGACTAAAGACTAGTTTGTTTGTATAGGTATAAAGGAGCATAAATATTGGAACGGTGGTTGATCTTTAAGATTTTCTAAATTAAATTTATCTATATAAGAAATGGGTACATCGTGCTTTTATATCTACGTACATCCAAAAAAGGTTATATACTATGATTGAATCAGTATCGGTATATAAAATATTTATATACAACCTCAGGGGTGATGCGGTATACGAATGATTAATTTTTCCATAATTGAGCAACATCCAGAAAGTCAGAAACACAAGTCTATTGGTTTGCAGTCAATGTAAAATTTTATACACTCTCGATGTTTCGGTTAACAGACACCCCGGCAATAAAACCATAAGATAACCATATTTTTGGTGGACGAATATTAATGGATACACTCTACCCAATAATTTCGTTCGCCTTTCACACACAGAGTAATTAAGAGGAGTCTCCGTAAATGGTTTACACCAAATTAATCTAGTCTTGCTTGGGGGCAATATTTTCTTGGTATCCTTTTATTTTACTCTTGTGCTCGTTTACCAGTATTCTAGACATAAGAATAAACAAAACATCTAATTAAATTAATTAAAATATAATTGAGTGAATAAAGTTTTTTGTTTGGAGTAAAACATAAAAGTTATGTCCTTTGGTGGTACACAGAACAAGGATATACGAGTACTCGTATATTCGATCCGTAATACACAAGAATACTTTGTAGGACGATAAAGTTAAAAAGGATTATGCGTTTTGTTCAATATATATATTCTAAGTCTCTGCCCAGCTGGAAAAGAATTAAGAACATCAAAAAGTTTATCCAATCATATCCTTTTTTGAGTATGTGTGTGGTTATTTTTTAATGTTCTCTCATTTTCAATTTAATTTTCCTTTTTTTAAAGACGTTTTCAGTATATACGTTCGTTCTTTCAAAATGCCTAAGGACCATGAAATTATTTTGGAAAATTAATCATTCTTCAAAGCTTCACTAAACAATCGAATCTATTTTTCAGATATAATACAAAAATGAAATGAATTATTGTAAAATCGATGACAGGTAAGAATGATTGAATGGGTCTAGGTCTAGTGGGGTCATGTGGGTTTATAGTCAACGTACGTGTAGTCAATGAAAAAGTACAAGCCCCCAATTCGGTTTGCATAGTAGCTTGGTTCTAAACTAGATGGTGGTCAATACTGAAAACCGAATTTCTGAGCATGACTGTACCAGATTTCATTGGAATCGGAAGCCAACAATTTTTATGGCAAACACAGATGGACTAACCACTAACCACATTTTTTTTCGATTTTATGCACTAGTCGCTACAAACTATGTTTGCTCAACTAGAACAAAAACTCCAGCATCTATTTAATATTTTGGATAAGTCTGTTATTATAGGGGACCACGAAAGCTGAACAACGATACCCATAAGAACTGTTATCCATTCCCATGAATATTTTATTTTAATTTAGCTTTAATTGGCTGCGGGCGGACTTTTAGACTGTCCTAGCTCCTTGTAACTGTCAGAGCTTCTGCACCCAACGCGCGATCCTGGTGGTATATTCTCCTTTAATTCTGCAAACAACATTTACCATTTATTAATCTATAGAACACACAGAGTTCTGAAAGATCTCTGCGGTGCTGAAGGCTGTCTTTCGTAAGTCTTGAGATTGGTGTTATTCGGATATGGCATGTAGCTGAACTCTATCCAGCAACTGGAGAGCAATACCATATGCTTCACCCCAAACATTACAGCAATATTCTATACACGGTCTAATAAAGGTTTTATATATCTGGAGAACCTAATGCGATATAAAAACCCATCTGCATCTAATGAGAAACCCGAGTTAACGTGAAGCTGATTTGGCTAATGCGATAATGTGTTCATTTTATTTTAAACTGTTGCTAATTTCAACACCAAGCAGATGAATTAAGTCACAACCCACGAGAACGTGGCCTTTTACCACAAAAGGGTATTCGTTGCGAGTTTTTTACGCGGGAAGTGCATATTTTTCTCTCGTTAAATTTGACCTGACTCCCCACTCAAATATTGTACTCAAATCGGCATAAAGCAAAGTGACAACTTCCAGCCGTTTACCGTTTAACTTTTAAGGAGTAAGCTCGACCTCGAATGAAATAGAAGAGTGCTATCCAACAGATCATTAATGTATAAAAAAAACAAAGTTGGTGACAAAACTGATCCCTGACGGACTCCGACATTTGGGGAGTGTGTCGTTCTCCGTGGTGCTAAATGGCGAGATTCCATTTGTTTACAACAAACGTCAAGAGATCGGTTGTGGAGCGGCTTTCGTGTAAGACACATTTGTTTATCTGAAATTATTTTATTAATCTCAAGATAATTCACCAATTGTTGGCATTTATCAAAAATTTTAGCCAAGGCTGACACAATTGATATTGGCCTGTAGTTTAAGGGGTCAGTTTTATCACAACCACGTTTAAGGACTGGTTTCACCATCGCACCTTTGCAGGCGTTTCGGTATTTATCTTGCTTATAAGAGCAAAATTTTAGTTACTATTGAAGTCAAGTCACTGGCAAACTCCTTCAATATTCGAACAGGAATTCCATCAGGTCCAGTGGCCTTATTTATGTGTCTTTAGGTTCTTGAAGAGAATTTCCTCCGAGATGTTGACAGGATCCATTTTGGAACGAGTTCGAAGTGAAAACGTTGGCCAGTAAGTCGGCTTGCAAATATGGATCCACTACCAAAACACCGTCTGTACATTGCAATGCTGAAATATTAGCAACCGATGCGACCATCTGGTATAAGTTGCGATCGGAGATTTTGAACTCGGAAGCCATAGCGGTTTTCTTGTGGTCGTCATTTTTCGATTCCTTAGCACTTATATTCTTCTAAAGAAATTTCGTTGCGCTTATAATTCCTGCGAGCACTTGAAAATGCCTTGGCTACTATCTAAATTACCGTGGTGTTTCGACAGATATTTAGTTCATACTACATATTACAAGAAACATGGACACAATTTTTCACAGAGAAGTCCTGCTGTCAATTCTGGGAACAAACAAACATATAAACAACCAGTCCCAAATCCACTACTGAAAGCTTATATCCAGATTCGAAACTTGCAAGTTCGTAAACAACTAACAAGTCTTTAATATTTGTAAACATATTCGAAACTTTTTGATATATTTTCTTTCCGCTACAACGAATTATAATGTAAAAGCTTATATCCAATGTTGTAGATTCAATATCCCCAAAACCATAAAGCACAACAAAACTACTTAACAATTCTTAAACTATTTTTCCGATTCCAATGTAATTCCATTCCATCCCAATTTTTATCACTCGTATATTGGTTTGTGGTTATTCAGAGTGTTTTACTCATTGCCAGCAAAATTGTGTAATTTAATACGGAATAACAACACATCTAAAAGCTCAGTTTTTCATTTGTAATTTATTTTTGGTGTTTGTTCGAAAACTAAATCAAACACGTAATGGAATACCAACAAGTATATGTGTTCATCGAAAAATTTTCCACTTCACACAAATTCATTACCGTAGACAGACGAAACTTTAGATGTGTTTTATGAGCTTTGGACTAAATCGTCATTTATTTATAATCTCGTTTAGGTCTCTGTGTCATCCAATGTGCAGTAAGCTGCAGCTTTCCTTCAGTAGGTTAGGCAACATGAACATTACTGTGTAACTCTCGTGTATGGCGAGTATATCTGACTTTACTTTGCTTTGACTTGAACTCTACTTTTCACTTATATATTATGGTGACTGTAATGTAGTCATGGCTTTTAGAGATATTTAGAACCGTCAACATACAACTTAGTTTAACCTTTAGGTGAAGAAACGTCTACCAAGATCCATTAAATCATTAAGGAGTGATACTTCCAGATATCGCATCCTGATCTACACAAGCCTCAGGCAATGCAAAGCAAATGGAATACTACTCCATCTTCTGCATTTTTACGCTACGACAGTAATCATTTGACTTGGTTCGATACAGACTTAACCAGATTCGTTTTGTTACTACGTACGAGTTGCTACTGAACCATTTCATTAATCATAAATTGTTTGCTGAAATTAAATCTAACATGAGACGACGGGTATTTCAAGTTTATCCTCCTAGACATTTTCACAACACTGAAGTCGCCTGGCATCCACAGCATGTTGCCACTAACTTGTCATCTTATTTATAGATCAGACACAATATAGAGCTACCTTATACGTAGAAATGTATAGTTAAAAGATTTTAATGGAATCTCCACTATCTCGAGGCCTGGAGTTATTGTGCACCTATCCACCCATACACAAGGAAGAAATTCTCTGAGCTCTCATCAAATAGTAAAAGGGCAAGCATATACTGATCTGAGAACTGACTGATATTCATAGCCGATATACAATCCTACACTCCACCGTCCACCTAATTTGTTCTGTGAATAGGAAGTAGTTGTAGTAGCCTTCTATACACTTTCCATTATCTTAGATTTTCAACTTAGTTTGCTATCGAAAATAAGACCCATTAATTTCCTTTGCCTGTAAAGTTAGTTAAGGAGCCCTCGTTCAAGAACGCGTCAATAAATTACCCAAAGTTCTTGGATCAAGACAGTATCAACCCCGTCGTTCCAATTCTAAGCAGAAAAGCATCCGAGGTTTCTCGTTCGGACATTATTATTCCACAAGAAACGGTGGCGTATCTCCGCGGATACCAGCATTATCCGAATATACACTGTTAGAGATCTTGAGGTAGTTTGTAGATAGCATGATACGTTTGAAATCGATATGGCCAGTAAGCACCCATGTAACCTACTTTTAGCTCGCTTCTGATCCACACTTGAGCTGCATTAACCCTTCGAAGACAATACACTAAACGCCATTTCAACCACATATCTTATACCTTACGATTCCCGGGTTCGTGTAGTTGACAATCTGGTATACCATCAAATTTTTTTATCACGTATAAGACAATTTTCTTCAACCTCGACATCTTTCTTACCTTTATGTGCACTTATAACTTTTTAAAAAACGACTTTTCAAGCACTTCTATATTTTAGTTTTTGGCAAACATATATTTGAAGCAAAACTTTTGATCATTAAAAATCAAAACTACGAAAAGTTTTATCTCCAAAGTTTTGCTCCATTTTACCCACTCCAAGCGTTTAACACAATTCCATAAGATGTAAAATAAACTTTTAATTTCCGTTTTATAAATATTAAAACGAAATTCACAATGAATAAAATTTTAAAAAATTCTGCTAATCAGTTCATTAAAATAATTTAAACTTTATCCATTGAAAAGTTAGTAAAGCACGACACAAAAACAACAAACTTTTGGTATATATTCTTTCGTTGCTAGAAGCGATTCACATCATCGATATATAAGACAACGACGACATAGATATCTAAAATTGTTTTTCAATTTTATCATTACAGACATCCGATTTATCTACGGGTGTGCAATAGTTGTGAAACGGTAACAACCCCGGCATGTCAAGTGCAAAGGAGGTGAAGGACATGACAAAGATTACACCAATTTCGGAAATAATGTCGATATCCACCGTCTACATCAGAATCGGGTCAGTCATATAGAATCGGCGAAAATTTTCATGTCGTCTGCGAAGGAGAGGCAATTGGAAAACTTACGACAATCGGTCTATATGACTACCCTGGGGTAAGGGTTCAGATAAAATCCAATATCTTAACGAATTGTCAGTGAACGAATCAGTAAATGGTGATAAAATGACAAACTAAACCCTTAAACTTGCTATTAAGAATAAAGTTATCAATCCCATTAAAAGCATTTGCATAGTTTGTGTAAAGAACATCGAGAGCTTCTCAAAAAAATTGACTTAATTCTCAAAAAAATTTGGCAGAGACAAAGGTAACTTCTAATGCTCACGATCTCAACGGACCGTCACCGATCTAAGTGTGCGTCAGCAGCCCCCCAACAGAAAAAAAACCTCTTTTTTACTCTTCTACTTTTCCAGGGATCAGAAGAAAAACTGCAATATATATGAAAGTAACAGTCTAACACTTCATCTACATACCACCTGGATCAAATAGTTCCCGAAATTTATTCAGAAACGTAAAAATACAGGTTTATCAATCTAAATCTATATTGTCCCCTTCAAAGTAATCCCCATCGACTACAACACACTTATGCCAGCTCTTGATCCAATCCTCAAAACATTTTGTATATTCAGTATTCGGTATGTCCATCAGTGCTTCCTGCGACTTTTCTATTATTTTCTAACGTTTATTTTACTCGGTTGAACAGAAAGAAGTCACAGGGAGCCAAATTAGTGAATATAGTGGCTGTTAGATGGTATTTGTTGCCAAAAAATTACGAATAATGATGGCACTGTTCGACTATGCTTTATCATGGTGCAAAATCCACAATTCTGTCCGAAATTCTGGTCTCTTTTGGCAAACTGCTTCACGCAAACGTCTCATAACACCCAAATAATACTCTTTGTTTACGGTCTGGCCTTCTGGCAAAAATTCATGATTCACTACACCGTTGTAATCCATGAAAACCGTGAGCATTGCCTTCTTTTTTGACTGAAAACGACGTGGTGACCGCCATTCACTTGTCTTATGTCTTGGATTGCGTTTCGTACTCATAAGCCCACGATCCTTTTAATGAATATGAGATGTGATTCAGCCTCGCAATATGAGGTCTTTTGGTACCGACGTCCTTCGTTATCTCTCTGAAGGTTAATTTGCAATCAATAACCAACATTTCTTTTACTTTATCAATGTTTCCGTGGGTTTTCGATATAGGAACGTTGGAAGTGCCACACGGTGGTTATTCCGAGAACTTTTTGATCAAAGTGGTAGAACTGCAGTTTATTGTGTTCTTCCTTGAACATTATACCGTTGCTACGTAAAACATGATGGTTTTTGACAGCCCGCGGCTTCGATGTAGACTGAATTTTTAAACTACGATCAAAATGCCACCACGCCTTCCACTGCTGAAAAAATCGTTACTGTACTTGCTACGTGAACGAAATATTCAGATAATTTCCCATTGGCCTTATCTCGGAGAAGGCATATACACGTAATTGTGATAATAGATTGAGATACAACCATTGATGATGTTGAATGAGGCGACAGTCATTAAAGAACGAATTTTAAAATGAATTTGTAAGAACTGCAATCTGTCAACCATATCGAACACTTACAACCATTTCGAAACCTCATAGTGAACTTTTTTTGGGAATGGCAAAATACTGTGTGAAATCTGGGACAATGGTTAGGCATTGCATTGAAATTTGTGTCACTGAATCAACCAACCAATAAAGCACTAAGTCGTTTTTTGGAATTGAGTGATTTTACAGGCACATGTTGTGCGTTTATGTGCGAATAGCAAGCTACTGCATGACGTCTAGGACAACAGTAGGGCATTGTATTGAAAGTTGTCTCATTGAATGAACCAACCGATAAAATATTGAGTGATTTTTTTGAATTGAGTGATTTTACAGCTCATGTTATGCTTATATGTGCAAATAGCAAAATAATGTGCGAAGTCTAAGACAACGGTAGAACATTGTATTGAAAGTTGTAGCGCTGAACCAACCGATAGAACAATGACTCATTTTTTTGAATTGTGTGTTTTCACAGCTTTTATGTGGGAATTGCAGGTTACTACATGAAGCCTGGAGCATTTTAAGGTATTGCTTGAATGTTGTGTCGTTAAATCAACCTTACGTGTTTGTTATAGTTATTAAAATAATTTGAAATTTTGGACGGCATTTTGAAAAAATGTATAGATCCACCAATGTGAAAATCTTTTGTGACTTCTGAAGCTCATAAAACGAAGAATTGTTTTTGACATTTACGTCCCTCGTATTCTAAATATTCCCATCATATCAATTGGTTTATTACTGTCCACTGTTTTAAACCCCTGACTTTAATATGTTGTCATATAGTTCGATATTTGGGTGCCAATACATTTGAGCCGGTTTGTTACATAATCAATAAACACCCGTACGCTATCGAAAGTCTGGGAGTACGGGTAATCTTAAGGCAGTCAGTTTAAGCTTTTCGAATTATATGACAAGACTTTTGCATCAGGTATTTGATCTTGCTATAGGTTCGAAATATCAATGTTTGGTTTTTATTTCAGGGGCATATAAGTGGTGACGTTAACTTAACTATCTAAAATTTCAGGACGAATAGTCAGTTTGAAGGGTAAATTTTTTTGACTTATTACATGATGGTGACAGATATTACACGTACACTGGATACAACTTTAAATGTGTCCTAATGTTCCCTTTCGGTAATAATTATCTCTTTTACATTGAAAATGTCTCTTAACTGTGAGATATAAAGGAACCCAAAAATCAGCATACTTTATAACCATAGGTCGAATAACATTCAGACTGATTCCAATACCTATAGATAAAAACTTCATGCGAATGGTAACTCTATGATTGGGTTAAGTGGTATTGGGAACAAATAGGTTGATCTATTGCGGAAGAATTAAGCTTTCGATTTGAGTTTTTAAAAACTAGAGAGTTGGGTAGGATTCTGATCTGGAAGTATTGGTGATATCTATATAAATACTTCCTATAGACAACTAATAGACAGTATGAGCTTTTATATACCAAAATCAATTCGACAAACTTTTATACTGTTGCTCTCATTTCCAACTATAATACCAATGATTATTTGTATCTATCAAACTCTCGTCATAATACCGATTTTAATTCAATTTAGAAAAATACTGTACACACACACACATTCTCAAATCGATTTATAAAAAGCTTAAATAAAAATAAAAATAAATTATTTTCTTTTAATTCACGCCAAGATAATCTGTTGTTCGATTCGAACTCTTCGTAAAATTACTTCGACGTTCGTTTACGAGCATTAAATTAAGCTCCAGTTATGTTGTTAAAAGCCAACTTTTCGAATTTAAATTGGAATAATTTCTAAAATGTTATCGCACTCTTATCTACATTGTTGCCGATATATATAATTTTGTCTTACGATGTCTACTCTCGATTAAGGTGTAAGGATATTCGACTCGACTCAATTGGCAGTATAAAGTATAAAGCAATTTCATTAAATCACTGTAGGTGGCTTAACATGTGTTACTCGAATTGCATAACAACATTCCATTATGCTTTATACACGTATGTACATATGTTATATATGTGTACTCGCATTATATAGATTTACGGAATATATATACGAAACCGTTTTCCGAAATGAATAAATATTTCCAATTCAATTTAAATTCAAAAAAAAAATTTATCGCAATCGAAATGTAAAATTCACGATTTTTTTCTATTTTTTCCATTTCAAAAATTGTGCTTTTCATGGCTGTGCTTTTTTACGTTGTTTTAAGCTCGGTTCGATATATGATTATGTGTGTGTGTGTACACAAAAATAAAATTGAGAAATTGTAATCTAATATATTGCGTATTCATTGTTGTGCTTTTATATATTTGTTCTAAGGCAATAAAATATGTATGCGTTGAGGGAAGAAAAAGCTTTTCCAGCTTTCAAAAAGATAGAAGGACGAAACAAAATCTTTAATATGAATAAAAATAAAATTTACGGTATTTTACGATTTATTTATAAACATTTTTTGCAAACGAAAGCATTACGAAAGAATTTTTCGTTGTATGTCTAAGAAGCTTATGTTGGTCCAAATATCGTATAACGTATTGTCCTTCAAGTTTATGTGCATTAAAATATGTCAGCACATTTTTAAATTAGGTTTTGTTGTTGTTTAATTCAATTGTATACATTAATACAATCAGCTTTAATGTCTATCGTACATGGGTTGGAGGAATGTTCGAGTTGGGCAAATGGGTCATCACCATGACAATTGTCTATTACTTTGCACTGCGGTGACGATTAAGACCAGTACCATCATAGACCAAATCATAGAGAGCAACCGATGACCAAAACTAAAAATGTTCACATACAATGAAATGAACGATTGTGACTAAGGAGATCCCATGAAAATCGTATAATCCATTGGACTGGTGACGATTAAGACCAGAACTATCAAAAATTCATAGTGAGACCGATGACCAAAACTGAAAATGTTTACATGCATAGAAATCAAGTGAAAACTCTTCAAATAGCTATATGGGCCATTACGTCTATTATGACAATATGGGTAGCTCCCATGACAATCGTCTAATACTTTGTGAAAGTGACGATTTTTTTGGGTTGAACCTTAGTCCTACTTCACATACATAGATAAGATTTTGATGAGTGTTCTTAGGGACAGACATACCTACATATTATTTCGAAGCCGTAAGCGACGTATACAACAACGCACAATCTTGAGTCTCGATGGCATTACTATCACTGAGAATTGTCAAAGCAATTGAGAAAACCTGTTTCTACTTCCGACACATCTAGTGTCGTGACTAAACGATATACGACGGAATCATGCGAGAAAAACTGAGAGTTGATCCTCTCTGGTGAAGCCGTAGTGATATCTGTTAGTAAGTTTATCTGCATTCAGATATTTGGCTAAGCAGCTTAGTACTATGCAGCATGCTGTGCCTGGTGAGGCGATTCGTCTGATCACAGGATAAATTGTAAATTCTGAGGCAAGAAAGTATGATTGAGTTTTGGCAATTTTATCCAATCCATTACTGCGAAAGCATTTTATAAAATGACGTCCGCGTAAAAATTGTCTTATGGCTAAACGAAGATCTATTTCAAATTATTGGCAAAAGTGAGAAATCTTTCATACTAAACGTTTGACAGACTTAACCATTATTTCATGGCACATCAACAAGACTACAAATAAGTCAAAAAGCTCGATTTAATAAAAAAAACTATCCTCAGCTCTCAAAAACGGTTCAGCTCCTGACCTATCATTGATGTACGCGGACTCAGTGGCCTATCTAAAATTAAGCTTAGATCTCAGCCAAATATTTTGGGATGCAGAAAATATTCAGACAGAGTTAATGCTACTCATATAGGTTGTCTCTGTCAGGCGTCAATTAAGTAGTCTTAATGTGTAAATAGGCTGCACATCTTTATGACCACTAAGGCAAAGTATAACGAAAAATATGTCTGTGCTCATGTCCAACACATTCTACTCAGAAAACACAAGAATTTGAATAGCTACTTCCTATGAACTGCTTTAGTAGCAGAATGATGGGGGAACACATACACGGGTTCTATTAGTATCCGTCGATGTAAGGGAAAGGTTGGAAGTGCTAGTAAAACTGTTATAATTTGTAAAAAATTTCAGTCATTTCGTTCTGCCCGGGCTTTAAGTTCGCTACACTTAGTGACTGCATATAATTCCTCTGTTTTCTACCATGTAATTTTTACCTTTTTGGCTGTCAATACTTAATGCTACTTATTGCAATCAAAAAGTTGTATGATGACTGGCTTTCGTCCATACGTCCTTCAAACTATTAGTTATGTACTCTGTTGTCTGAAAACATATTCGTTTTGGTATGAGAAGTTATCTCCCTATAGGCACATTCAAACATACAGCAGAAACAATATCGAGTCTCTAACTGTTGGTCCCCATTTTTGTTGTGGTTTGTGACGGATATTTTTGATGTAGTTTTCCAAAATAGTTTATAATTCAGCATTTTCCAATCATATCTAGACTTGTGATTTTCGATGATATTGTTACGGACGCCAGTGACACCTCTGATTGAATAGAATAACAAAATGTTTGTAATTGCGGTGCTACTCAAATTCTAAAAACGAAATTAGAGAAATTAAATTAAAGCCTCCGAAATTCGACGGAACAACGTCGTTTAACATTTTTAAATTACAATTTGAAACGGCAGCATTAAGAAATAATTGGTGCAAGGAAGACCAGGTAGCAGCTCACATTATGGCGTTAAAAGGCGGTGCAGCAGATATATGTTGCAGATCGTTCCAGAATCCGAACGCGAGGACTATGATAGAATCATGCTAGCCTTGGAACGAAAATATGGTGCTGATCATAAGCGAGAGCTATATAGGATGGAGCTCAAATGTCGTTCTCAGCAAATCGGTGAAACACTATACAGGAGTTTGCAGCAGACAGAGCGATTGGTGCATCTCACCCACTTTCATGTAATCTACAGAATTCAGAAGAGCATCCAAGAAAAACCGAAGGTTGTACATTTGGAAAGGTTGGCTCTCTATAGAGGAAGAGAATTGGTTCCTGTTCGGGGCGAACAGGTTTGGGCGGAGGGTGGTATTACGGACACAGGTAACACCTCTAATCGAATAGAATAACTAAATGTCTGTAATTTGAAATCAGCATTAATCGCAGTATACAGGCGAAATAATAAACAAACGGAAACTTCTACTATGACCGAGAAGCGGGCAAAATGAGTAGAAATACGCGAACAGTAAGCGTAGAGTTTAAGTTTTAATTGGAACAGCGATAAATTAAAATCGGGAAAAAGTGATCGAAAGTGAAATAGTAAAAGTAACAGTAAAGCAATAGTACTGTGAAAGTGAATTGTGGTGATTATTAATAAAAGTTATAGTGAAAACCAAGCAAGTGGTTTTTTATTATTCACAACCAAGTAGTCCTGATACTAAGTTTGATAATAGCGAAGAATCCTGTCATTTTATCGATGATGGTTATGAAGATGCGATTCAATATTGCCCAATGGATGCTGCAACAATCCAAAAATACACGCAGCAAGAATCAGAACTGCGCCAGGTTTTAAAATACATTAAATTTGGTTGGCCAAAAAGTTTACCACAATCTTTAAATAAAACGTCTTACCGCCTGTTATCGACGTCAAGACACACTTACCAAGTTTAATAACATAATATTTTTACAGACAATTATGCACGAGTCGTTATTCCCCAAGCTCTTCAAAGTAAAACACTTGAATTGCTCAATCATGGACACTGGGGCATAACCAGAATGAAGCCGCTCGCTAGAAGATATTGTTGGTGGCCAACGATAGACAAGGATATCGAAAACATGGTCAAATCTTGAGAAAGTTGATCAATTCATGGCAGCTCACCGAAAAAAGAATTTACTGAATGGCAAACCCTGGGATCGAATACACCTTGATTTTTCTTTCGAATACACCTTGACGGGCTCTTCAACAAATTTTTGCTATCGAGGGAATACCAGTTTGTAAGTGTTAATGCTCCACAGTTCACGTCTTCGGAATTTAAAAGTTTCTGTCGTCTCAATAATATTGAACATCTGACGTCTGCACCATACTATCCTGAATCCAACGGAGAGACTGAAAGGTTTGTTCGAACCTTTAAAAAAGCTCTGAAAAAGAACTGTTTGGATGGAACTTCGAGTGATGTGGCTCTTACAAACTTTTTGTCAACATATAGCACTACACCACTTAGAATCTGCGATCAGTCTCCTGCTGAGATGTTACATGGTAGGCAGCCAAGAACTTTGCTGTGTTCGTTAGCAGAATATTCACGTATTCGCGATTCAGACATACCGTCAACGAGGTTTAAAATTAACGACAGTGTGTATGTCAGAGATTTTTCTGTTAGAGGAACCACCAGCTGGAGAAAAGGTCAGATATCCAAATGTGTAGGAAACCGTTTGTATTTAGTAAAAACCAACATAGGAATATGGAAGCGACATTAGAATCAGATTAGAACAATAATCGCAGTACCAGATGATTCTCAATACAAACCGATTATTTCTATCGATCATTATCCAACATCATCATCAAATCCAAATCCACGGGATTAACCAAACAGCATGTTGCCGTTGATAGCTGAAAATGAATCAAACAAAATTATTCCGAACGAAGCACTAGCATCAACAACATCACAGATTACTGCACCAGCACCACATCCGGCGAATGAGCAAGATGTTGAAACTCCAGTATATTCATGTTCGTTTTACTCATCCAAAGTTTATCTTTGTAGCGTGGTAATGTCGCCGGTTGTAGCTTATTGGTTAAGAGAGTTTCTTATCACAGACCGGATGACTCAAAAACTGATTGTATGTAGAGGCATTTGTTGGATTGGCCACCCAAAACAAATGGAAATTTTTTTCTCAACCAGAGCTTTCCTTGCAACTGAGCAAATTAGTTAGAGCTTCACATTTTCTACAGTCGGTCTAGGGTAACCTGTTTAGGAGTTTCCAAACTGTAGGTTCTTCTTCAAACTTATTTACTTTATATATCGCGACGCCCATGTAGTGGTCAATAAAGCGGCCAGTACTGGGTTAGATTTAAAGCTGGGAAAATCCATCTGGAGCTTATAAGTCTCGATTTGACTGGATATAGTTAATAGTTGTCAATCGTTAGAATAACTCTCAGAAGAATTATGTAGAAAACATAAATGGTCCGATACACCCATGTACATACATAAAACTTTAAACTTTTCATTTTTACTACTTATAAATAATTTTAATAATTTATTTTATACATAAATTATGAAAACCTTATTCTGCTCCAAAAAATTAAACTTTGATATAATTTAAAATTTATCAAATTAAATTTAGATTAGATTTATGATTTTATGTATAATATGTTGAAAATATGCTATACATAGTTTCGGTTTATCCAGACGAACTTTTATCTCAAATAGAATCAAGATTTTATATAATATATAATTTAGATAAATTGAAAAATAAAAATTGGTGGATGGGTGGTTGGGTGGTTAAGCATAAAATATGAAAACCTCGATGTATGTATATGTACAACGTTATGAATGAACCGGATGCTGTTTTCTAAATTATGAAACTATGTTTTTCATTTGTTATAGTAATTTTACAAAACTATTTTTATCTAATTATTTGGATGTGCTTTAAAACTTTATGATTTAAATTAAGTAAACTAAATACAGTGGCGTACTGTACCACTGTTTATTAGAATACTTACACTCACTTTAAATAATTTCCAAACCCAGTTTGCACATTTTTAACCCACTCGCTATATTAAATGTTGAATGATACAAAGCTTCCTTGCATATAAAGTGTTTAATAGGTTTGTAGTGCGATACCTACCTCCCTGAGAGACATACTTCGAGACATGATACTTTTACTAAAAAGTGCCGTGTTTACATTACAGTGTGCTAACGACCTAGATTTTGGGTCATTCTGCATTTAACTCGTGGAAACAACCATTCAAAGAAACGATATCAGTGGCATCGCTATATTTCAACGCAGCTTCATATTGAAAAGCTCTCCTATATCATCACACTTATATATATCAAGATCTTACATTTATGCCATCAATATGTGGTGTAAGATACAGATCAAAAGACTTATAAATAAGATTTTAGTAATTCGACTTCCGTGATTGAATGAGACGATTTCGAGCGGTCCGACGTTTCACTCGGATATTTTGGTTTGGGTTTTAAAGTATTGAAAATCCTTTTGAGTAGGGGGGAAGTATAAATATATCTGAGTACATGCATTTACATACAAATCATTTTATATTTTTTCTAAACACATAGCCGACATCTACCCGACACATCTAGTTGGTATAATTTGGCTTCCCAAACGGGAATCAAATTCCTCGATCTGAACTGTTCGGTATTGATTCCAAAAACATTTATTGATCCCTAAATTATAAATAATAGCAAAGGAGGGTTCCTATATGTGGTATGAACTAGGTACACACACGCAATTACATATATTATAATACACGTACACATCCAAAATAAAAAATTGATACATGATTTTATCATTTCCTTAACTTATTTCAGTTTTAATTTAGAAAAATAAATTAAATCGTTTCCCGTAATCTGCGTGATTTAGCGATTAATCAGATTTAATCAAAATTGAAAAAAAATGTTATCTAAAAATCAATGAATGATAAGCGTGTTACTCTTATGTAGCATGTATGTCTGTAGGTACATATAGGTATGTATTATAATCGGTTGGAATGTATAGGGATTGTGATTGAATCACGTTAATTTTGATGAAAATTACTGGGGGGAAATTTTTTATATCGTTCACATCAAATATGTAGGGAAGTGTAATTGAGAAAACGCGATTACGTACCGTAATACCATCTACGTATACTCGTATACTTGAGACATTTTGAGCTCGATTTGTCGTTTTCAAACGCATGTTACAACTTTTTTTTTGTAAATCTAGTGGCTTGAATCCTTAAGATATAAATATATCAACCAGGATAGAAACGAATTCGAGGCCGGAAACCAGGGCTACGAGGATGATCTGGTTATAATCATTAAATGTATCTTCGATGAAACCCTATCGTAGATAAAGCAAAACACCATCGAGATAGTATGGCAATGCTGCATACAGGTAGGATGTTTTGGTGCAACAGAAGAAAAATAGAAAGTGAGGGAAAACGTTAAGACTTCTCAATTAGCCTTGTAATATACTTCTTGTAATATATATATATATATATATATATATATATATATATATATATATATATATATATATATATATATATATATATATATATATATATCATGTCAAAACATAATATTGGCTTTGCTGAATTACTTTAAACTGTTATACTCCGCAAATTATAACACGTACTCGGTCTGTAGGGAAAATTAAAATTCCTTTTGTCATTCTCATATTTAGTTAGTTGTAGTCGAGCAAGCGCCAAGCGAAAGACAAATCAAGATAAAATACATACTACAAAAATTAGAATTTACTGTATAAATATTGTTGTTAATATATTATTATTATTTCAAAATCAACAAAAAATCAATTTGTTAATATTATTATTTTTGAGCGAATAAAAACATCAGCTATCGAAACATTGGTCCTTCGAGCCGGATTCTCCAACGAGACATAATTTGAAGCCTTTATATTATATCAACACAAATAAAATCGGGCGTTTAGCAGACATTACAACTGATATCAGCTTATATACAGTGAAACCAGATGAGTACAATCGTTTAACCAATTCTTCCTGTCTGTAACGAACCTCGTGTTTTTCTCAATTGCAACTTAGTGAAATCTACGCCATTTTGTTAATGCTGTAGCTTTATCTATCCATTAATAGCTGTTTGTACTGCAAATAGGAAACACACGTGTTTTCGAAATTCGTATAATCTGTTATATTAAAGTCGTGTACAAGTGTTTAACTAAAACTAAAATGTCGGAAGCGGAAATCAAAGTGTGTAAAATAAAATTAAACATATACCTGGAGTCAATGCAAAAAATTCGGATGAATGCTAGTGAATGTGTTAAATCAGGTGAAACTTGTATCGAAAAGCTACATGTTCGTATGAAGCGTGCTGAAGAATTATTATCTCAATTTCTTGATACCGAAATTAAATTATCCGGATTTGATTGTAATGAAACCTCAAGGTTTTCTGAGGTCGAAGAACTTTATTTTTCCGCGATGAGTGATTTCAATGAAATAATATCGAAAATTCAGCAGCCAGAAGCCACTGATGCCTCGGGTTTCCAATCGTTCACTAGCACAACTGCACACAATCTTGGTATGATAAGCGAGCCACGACACATTATTGATATAAATTTACCAAAGATAGAAATTCCAAAGTTCTCCGGAAGCTATGTAGACTGGCAATCATTCTATGAACTATTTACACAGCAAATTCATGAATGCCATCGATTGTCGGACGTTCAAAAATTCCGATACTTGAAGGGCTATTTAACCGATGAGGCAGCGGATCTTGTTAAACACATGAGTGTTACATCCGCAAATTACATCGAGGTTTTAGATAAATTGCAAAGGAGATACGATCGCAAGCGCTATATCGTAAATTCGTTCATTAGAAAATTTAGTGAGCAATCCGCAATTCAACAACCAAATTCCAACAATATTCGTAAAATTCACGATGTCTGTGATGAAGTCATAAGAGGGCTGAAGAGTGTGGGATCCGAAGCAGAAGGGCGTGACCCTTGGCTTATCTACTTAATACTCGGCAAATTAGATAACGATACAAAGAGTGAATGGGCTGAATATTCAGCTAAGGATGAATTTCCCAGCTTTAGCAAGTTTTTAGAGTTTTTGTCTAGCCGTGTTGACACATTAGAAAGCTATGGAACGACAGTAAAATCTACAAATACGAAGATAGCCCGAAATGTTAGATCATTTGCCACCACAACAATACAAAAATGCGAATTATGCGAGGTCGAAAACCATAAACTATACGAATGTAAAACCTTTAATAAATTATCTATAAATGAACGTCGAAAATTCATTACTGACAATCAACGATGTTATAATTGTCTTAACCCTGGCCACAACGTGTACAATTGTCGATTTCGAGGTCGATGCCAAAAATGTTATCGTAAGCATCATAGCCTCCTTCATGAAGAAGAATTAACGAGCAAGGCCAACAATGGCAAAAGCGATCCGTCGAAAGCTGAAAAGGTTTCCAATTTGCACTGCACTAAACCTAACAATGTCTGTATTCTACCTACTGTGTTAGTTAACATCCAGAATTCAAGGGGGATACTTATATCGGTCAAGGCTTTATTAGATTCAGCTTCAGAAGTTAGCTTCATTTCCGAGCGGACATTCAAACTCCTTGAACTACCGAAAAACACAAGTGCCATTTCAATAAAGGGTTTGGGTTCCACAGACGTCGGCAAAACCAAGGGCATAGTACAACTCAGCATTACCAATGATGATCAGACGTATAAGTCCGATGTAAATGCCTATATTGTACCCCACATAGCAAGTATGCAACCGAGTTCGATGATAAGTGATAAAAATCTTCAAAAATTAAAATATTTAAAAATGGCTGATCCTAATTGGATAAATGGTGGTGATGTCGACATGTTGCTTGGATCGGATATCTTTTTTGATATTTTAAACGATGGGAAAATTCAAGATGATCAAATTATTGCATATAATACAAAGTTTGGGTGGATTCCAGTGGGTAAATTAAATGTCGATTCAACCTTCGTATCCACTATTAGCTTGAACGTAATGATAGATGTTGATTCTGCGCTAAGAAGATTTTGGGAAATTGAAAATGTACCCAAACCCATCGAGAATCCAAAGGATGATACTTGTGAGCGACTCTTTATGGAAACAACCAAATTGGGAACGGATAACAAATTTATTGTGCGCTTACCATTCAAAATTAATCCAGAACAGTTAGGATCAACTTATGATATTGCGCTAAAACGAATGCTGTCAATGGAGAGGCGTTTTCAACGAGATGCCACATTTAAGGCTCTCTATCATGATTTTATGTCTGAGTATGAAAACCTTGGTCATATGAAGTTAATCGGAAAACCAAATCAAAATCAGTACTATTTGCCGCATCATGGAGTACTAAAGGAAAGCACAACCACCCGTTTAAGAGTGGTATTTGATGGGTCTGCAATGTCAACAACCAACTTATCATTGAACGATAATGTATTGAACGATAATGGTTGATCATGAGGATGCCCAATTTCAACAAATTCTATGGCGAACTAATTCAGATTCACCAATTCAAGCTTATCAATTACGTACTGTCACTTACGGTACAACTCCCGCTTCATATTTGTCTACCAGATGCATTAAAGAAATATCTAATCGAATCGCCGCAACTTATCCAAAAGCCTCAGATATTCTAGCTATGGATGTCTATGTAGATGATTTAATGTGCGGAGCCAGTACAAAAGTTGAACTAATGGTCACAAAAAATATATTGATATCCACACTGAAACAGTTTGGGTTCAATCTGAGAAAATTAAGGTCAAATAATCACGATATAGCTGCCGGGATAAATGGAATAAATGAAACAAATAATCAAAAGGAGTTCTCAAATGAGAGAGATATATCACAGGTGCTGGGCCTCATTTGGGATTCATGCCAGGATGAGTTTTCATTTAAATGCGACCTACATGATGATCCTTGCTTAACTAAGCGTGGATTATTGTCTGACGCCAGTAAATTATTCGACCCACTAGGATGGCTGTCACCATTTATAATTAACATCAAAATTCTATTTCAAAGGCTGTGGTTTAGAACCAATAACATGGGACGACCTTCTACCACAACACACTAAACGAGAGTGGATAAAATTGAGAGAAAGTTTGTCACAAATCAGCAAAATCAGAATTCCTAGATGGATAAACACTGCAAATAAGGTTAAACTATGTGGCTTTTGTGACGCTAGCGAACTAGCATATTCAGCTGTAATTTACGCGGTTTCCGGGGAAGGTGGTGATAAAAAATCTACTATATTGATCGCTAAAACTAGAGTTGCACCTATCGATCAAATCACATTGGCGAGACTCGAGCTTCAGGCTGCTCATATGTTAACACAACTTATGACATTTATTCAACAAACAGTTACCATCACGGTTGAAGATATTAATTTATGGACCGACTCCAAATTAGTCCTTTACTGGCTTTCATCTCTACCCAAGCGCTGGAAAACTTTCGTTGCCAATAGGACGTCTTATATATTATCACATTACAATCGAAACCAATGGCAACACATCTCTTCCGAAGAAAATCCTGCCGATTGCGCTACACGTGGGTTGACCATTGAAGAATTAACTACTCATAAATTATGGTGGACTGGTCCGAAATGGCTCTGTGAAAATGAATCAAATTGGCCAACGTACACTGCCAATCAGTCAAACCATGATGTTATTTATGAAGAGCGCAGCCATGTGAGTTCGTATCTATTGATCAAAAATGACTTCCTTGAGCAATTTATTTTGAGATATTCAAGCTTTTATCGAATGTGTTACAATTTAGCCATAGTCAACAAGTGTGCAGCATATTTAAAAAATAAATTCAAAGACAAAACGATTAGTTCGTATTATACGCGCAGCCAAATTAATCAAATGATAAGACCATTACCAGATGAAATTAGAGCAGCATCGTACAGCATCTGCCAGCATGAACAACAGCAGCATTTTTCCGAAGAATACAAACTTCTAGCAAGGGGAAAGCCTATACTCAAGCATAGTCAATTAAAAACACTTAACCCCTTTATTCACAAGGACAACTTAATTCGATTAGGTGGCAGACTAGGCAATTCCGAGTGTAATTTCAATACACGGCATCCCATACTACTACCATATAATTCAAAAATTTGCAAACCGTTAGTAAGAGATTATCATCAATTTTACTGCCATGCTGGGGTTGGACTCTGCCTATCCATTCTACGTCGCACATATTGGATTTTAAAATGTAAGAATGTCATCAGAACGATTATACACAAATGCATCAAATGTGTTAGAGCTAATCCTACTAGTGAAAAACAATTAATGGGAGATTTACCATCATGCCGGGTGGAGTATACACACGCATTTGCTAATACTGGGGTTGACTATTGTGGACCATTTGAAGCTCGAGTTATTAATCGTCGAGATCAGCCGACAACTAAAATCTATGTATGTCTGTTTATCTGCCTAGCTACAAAGGCAGTTCATGTTGAGATAGTATCTAGTATCTCAACCGATGGATTTATAGAAGCTCTACAGCGGTTTATTTCCAGGCGTGGGCGCTGTAAAAATATCTATAGTGACAACGGCACCAATTTTATTGGGGCTAACAATAAATTGAGGGAGTTCTATACGTTTTTAAAAAATCATACTGATCACATCTATTCATATCTTTTAAGGTGGGAAATAAAATGGCATTTTATACCTCCAGCTGCCCCTCATATGGGCGGAGTATGGGAATCTGCGGTAAAGCTGTTAAAGGTGAACATGAAGAAGATTACAAGTGGTCACATACTATCCCTTGAAGAGTTTAGCACACTTGTAACCAGAATTGAAGCCACAATTAATTCGCGTCCATTATACATTGAGTCGAATGATGAGATGGATGTAATTACACCGGCACATTTCTTAATAGGGCGTGGACTTATAGATGTGCCTGAAGTTGAAAGAATCGAAACCACAAGCAAATATTCCCGTTGGCAAATTGTCAGCCAAATCTATCAACACTTCTGGAAGCGCTGGCACAGAGATTACATCACAACCTTACAGAAACGAACAAAATGGTATAAGACGTCACAAAATCTTAAAATCGGTGATATCGTCCTGCTGCTTGATGATAAGACATCTTCTGGCTACTGGCCATTGGCCCGTATAATAAACGTACATCCAGGGCGCGATAACATAGTACGGGTCATCACAATTAAGGTAGCTCGCTCAAATACTATCTTGCAGCGGCCAATATCAAAAATATGCAAGCTGCCGATCAACGAAGAAAATTTAAGTGAGCTGAATCAAAATGCTTCAGGGGAGGCGGGATGTTTTGGTGCAACAGAAGAAAAATAGAAAGTGAGGGAAAACGTTAAGACTTCTCAATTAGCCTTGTAATATACTTCTTGTAATATATATATATATATATATATATCATGTCAAAACATAATATTGGCTTTGCTGAATTACTTTAAACTGTTATACTCCGCAAATTATAACACGTACTCGGTCTGTAGGGAAAATTAAAATTCCTTTTGTCATTCTCATATTTAGTTAGTTGTAGTCGAGCAAGCGCCAAGCGAAAGACAAATCAAGATAAAATACATACTACAAAAATTAGAATTTACTGTATAAATATTGTTGTTAATATATTATTATTATTTCAAAATCAACAAAAAATCAATTTGTTAATATTATTATTTTTGAGCGAATAAAAACATCAGCTATCGAAACATAGGACTTACACGCAGCTCTAATAAAACAGTGATATTATCATTCCCTAGGCGGAGAAAGCTGCAGATCATGAAATCCGTCTTCAATGGTACAACCATTCAAATTTCCAAAGAAGTCAAACAGCTAAGAGTTATTAAAAATCACAAACAAGGTCTCAACACACCACCAAGGTCTCTAAAAAGCACAGGTCCTTTTTGGGTCTGTCGAAGGCTTTATAGTAAACTAAAGATGAACTATACTGATCATATTTAACCATTATTAGGTTCATGGTATCCCTTGCCTCCTTGGGGTGGTGTCAAAGGCTACTGTGTATCACCTAAAAATTCTAGTGGAATTCTAAGACCATCTACCGACTGTATGCCGAACCAATTGCCTCCCGACTGTATGTTGAACCAAGCCAGAACTTCACAATACCGTTATATAATACTTGATTAGGATGAGTGGACTCGAGCGGAATCCTCATTCACACAGCGGTCTATTATTTGATAAACGAACGGATGAGAAATGGACGGTACGACAAGTTTAGGTATTTTTGGACACGACCTGGATATATCCCAGTCCGTCCGGATATATCCCATCGACAACTTAGTAGCCTTAATACTTAGCTCAGGCCAAACACATACGAATCAAAAACTAGTTTGGCACTATTAAAACTATTTAAAGCAACTGACAACCAGGAACGAATAATTACAAAATGCACCACAAATTTTCAGATCTAAACTTTCTAGGTCTAAAACAGTAGATTCCAGGTGATGTTATTCATTGGCTTCTTTATCTCACGTCATATCTCATTAGTGATAACATCTCAACAATCACTGGAATGCTACCCACTGGAATGACTCCCAAGATGAGTGGAGCCGACCAGAATTCTCATTCGGAAAGGAGCCTATGCTTTAGTACATGGATGGATCAGAACCGGACGATAGGACAAGGATTAATCTTTTTGGACACGATCTGGTCTTATTCAAGTACCAACGGATGTAATCCACCTTATTTCAAAAACGAATGCGAATACTTAAATAATAAAACCATTTATATTCTGACCGGACAGTCAAGAAAGCCATAAAAGCACTCAGGCCAAACACCCACGAATCCAAGCTTACTGGGCACTATGTATTTAAACTCGATAAAGAAACTGACAACTAGGAAGAAAAATAAAGCAGTTGATGACCGGGCTCTTATCAGTTCGACACAACCATGTATTGAACCCAAACCCTTCTGCGGTGTCATAAGAGGGCATTGTAGAACGAATATTTCAAAACGGAATATTTTTAGATCTAAACATTCTAGATCTAAATCAGTAAACTCAAGGTGAGGTTATTGTGGAGTGTAGGGATCGGTTGGAATGTAGGGATTATATTGAATCGCCTTAAATTTTGATGATAATGACTGGGGGGAAATATCGTTCACTCGTATCAAATATGTAGGTAATTAAGAAAACGCTATAACGTATTTTTGGTACCACTAACTTAAGAGGAAATTATTATCGTTCAACCATATACTTATACATAGGTTGCCTTTTATATATCGGGATTTGGCAACCCTGGTGTTGCAATCTGTCAACTGACACCTCTATCGTAAAGTTAGAAGATTTTGAGGTTATACGTACTCAGAACGTTTTGACATACGAGCGTTATTTGTGTTGTTATCGAGCATTTCTTTCGACCAATCGACACGAGCCTGTTTTTGAGTGATTGACAAATTGTGTGGGATCCAACGCGAACAAATTTTTTTGACAGTTAAATGTTCATGCAATATTGTGTGTATGCTGGTCCCACTAATGCCTAAGGTTGTCTCTATCTCACGATAGGTCACATGACGATCTTGCTATATCAATTGGAGCACAGCATCAATGTTTTTCGGAACGACTGATTTTGGAGGACCTTCACGAAATTCGTCTAGAAAGTGAACTCCAACCACGATTGAATTCACCATACCATCGATAAACACTGGTCCTTGATGGAGCTTCATCGCCAAAAGTTGAATTAAGTTCATTCATGCACTGCTGCTGAGTTAATCCACGTCAAAAGTTGTAAAAAATAATCACACGAAAATGTTCACGATTTACTGTAAACAACACAAATAGCGCTCGTATGTCAAAAAGTTCAGAGTACGTATAACCTCAAAACTCTTAACATTACGATAGAGCTGTCTGAAGTTGACAGATTGCAACACCAGGGTTGCCAAATTACGAAATATAAAAGGCAACCCTCGTATTTAAACGTCCCGAGAATAAACGTCCCGAGAGTATTTTTTGCCAAACGACAAATGTTAGGGACATTACTCGCAAACACGTTGTAAATTGTTTTTTCTTAGTCTAATGACTTCAATCCTGGGCATAAATTTACCATCCAGGATTGAAACGAATTTTTACAGGAAAAAACTATCTTCTATCCTTGTTCTATACAATCAAAGTTCTAAAATTTCGCAACAAACCATATTCACGAGGATCACTCAAAAGTTGAGGCCAGAAACCAGGCATACGCGATTTTTTTGATATATTATAGCTGATATTTACAAATTATCTAGTAATTTAACTATCTTAAGTGTATACACGGTTGGAGGGTTATAACCCATTGGTTAGTCCCAATAAAAAATCACAACAGCAGTCAATTTTACCATTTTAATTTTAATCTCCCAAGTCTAACCGTTTTATCCTTTGTAGCCGTCTTAATGAGTCTCTATATTCAATAACATGCAACGTATCTCATTTGGTGGTGAACCAGGCGTTTCACATATTTCCTTGAATGTTTTTTTGTTTCTACATTGACAGTTTCCTTTTTAAGATCCCTGTTGAAGGTTGGCGTTTTTAATGTACCGTGGAGCATTCACCATGTTCCGTAGATGATTATTTTGGAAGGTTTGCATCATTTTTATATTTGGTTCCTTAGTGCAGCCCCATAGCTGGATACCATAAGTCCAAACTGGTTTAAGGATTTGCCGGTATAAAAGCAGTTTGTTATGCGCAGTGTAAGCTCAGATCTCCGCCCTAGATTAGGTTAGGTTAGGTTGTTGTGGCTGCTATCGCACACTTAGACCGGCGATCGGTCCGTTTTTTCGTAGTACCATCTGCCATTGCATAACTCCATGTCAGCCTATAGTACCGACATGGAAGATGGGTTGGCCCATGGATTTTAAACACGACAGAGGATCCAGATATATGTTCATTTTTCACACCGATCGCGAAAATCGATCGTGCTTAACTGCCTGGTACATCGCGAGCAACTCACGGTCGTATGTAGAATACTTATGCTGGCTTTCTGTAAATTTCTTAGAATAGAAGCCCAGCGGTTGAATAATTCCTTTTTCATTTTGTTACTGCAATACAGCCCCTGCAGCTACATCAGATGCGTTCACGTAAAGTGATAACCGGGAATTCGGTTTCGGGTGCGCAAGTAATGCTGCATTTCGAAGATCATTTTACATTCTTGGAATGCGATAATTGATTCGTCTGACCATATAATTTCCGTTTTGTCATTCTTCTTGTTGCCTACTATCAGCTTCTGGAGCGTCATCTGATTTTTGACGGCGTGCGGTATAAATCTTCGATAGAAATTAATCATAGCCAAAAATCTTTTTAGCTGTTGCGCTATCTTCGGCCTTGTGAAGTTGTCAATGGCTTGTACTTTTTCTGGTAATGGTTTGATGCCCTTTGGTGTCACCAGATGTCCTAGCAACTGAACCTCAGTTTTACTTCATTGACATTTCGCTGTATTGATGCATAACCCATATTCCGATAATCGTTGAAGCACCATCCTGACGTGAATTCTATGTTCCTGTATTGTTTTTGATGCGATGAAAATATCGTCTAAATATGAAAAAACGAATCTCAGTCCTCGCAAAACCTCGTGCATGAACCTTTGGAACGCCTGCCCCGTGTTGCATAAACCAAAAGTCATGTAATTGTATTCGTATAATCCACGGTGAAAATTTCTGTTGCATCGAGAAAATGCGTAAAATCTTGAATAAAACTTAAAGGATAGTTATCGCGTATCGTTCTCGAGTTCAACGCACTATAATCTCCGCAAACTCTAAATTCACCATTCTTTTTGAGCACCATATGTAGAGGGCTAGACCAATTACTTTTGGAAGGACGGATTATTCCCTGATCCATTAGAAATTGAAACTCGTCTTGAGCTGCGCTTTAAGTTTTTTGGGTGACAACCTTCGTGCTTTAGCGCTGATCGGCTGACCTGTGTAGTGATGTGGTAAGTCGTTGTACAAATTTTGCGTTTTTTGGAATTCGTGTAAATGGTTACGTCGTGAAATTCGCGCAATAAATCTGCGAACTCTAAATTAATATCGAAGGTATTCAAAGTTTGCTGATGACTGGTTGTTTGTTGTATTGTCTTGACTGACAATTTCGTGAGATTGTCGATCAACTGTCCGTTCTTTATGTCCACTAAAAGTTCGAAGTGGCGCAAAAAATCGGCTCCGATGATCGATGAACTAACGTCTGCTATAATAAAGTCCCACGTGAAATTCCTTCGTAAACCTAATGAAAGTGTTAGTCGCTTAGTGCCATATGTTTTAATTTCCGTGCCGTTAGCCGCAAATAGTTTAGTCGCCGCTGGTGATTTATGACGTTCACAGCAACGAGTCGCGCTATTGTGTAGCCCGCGTCACCTGCAATAGGCGACTGGATTATTGGTTTTTTGGAACGTTTGCTTGAGATGCCTGTCTTTTGGAACAAGGATCTCGTGATTGCCGGTAGTGTAAATCTATCCTCTCGATCCGTTTTTCCAGTCTACTTATCATCTGTGTTAATTTTTCTACATGATCTGTAGCTTTTGGTGTCGGTGCAACTTCGTTGACCATTAAAACTGTCGAAGAACCAGTAGCGTCCATGAAACGATCTGCCAATGTTGCCATAGTCTTAAGTGATACCTCACTAGTTGACAAAATAGCACGAACCTGTTGCGGAAGTCGTTCCAGCCAGATGGTTCGAAGAAAATCTTCCCCAATATTTTGCGCCACCTAACTTCGTTAACTCGTTCACTAGATGTGAAGGTTTTCGATCCCCTAGTTCAGCACCAAAAAATAGCTTTCTTATTTTTCGTTGCTCGGAGACACCCTAATACTTCCAACACACATCTTTTAAAATTGTCGTATTTTTCCACGGCCGGTGGATTTAAAACTGCTTCTGATACTTGGGCTAGTACATGACTTTCGATTCCACCCACAATTATGTTGAATTATGTTCACACGATCGAAGTTGAAAACTTCATTTGCATCTTACCCCGAATCGGGATTCAAACCCGAAACCTCCCGCTAAAACTGCCACAGCTTTAACCACTGCGCCACCTGGGCGGTATCTCTGCCCTAAGAACCAGTATATTTCTTTGTATTTAATGTTACTTTCCGCTACTTTTTTCTTAACATGCTCTTTCCATTTAAGCTTAGCATTAAGGGTCATACCTATATATTTAGCTGTGTTTGCATTAGGAATAACTTGAGACTTAATACGAATGAGTATCCGTTTAACTTTCCTGTTAGTAAAATCAATATGAACAGATTTTGATTTGTTCAGTTTAATTCTCTCTTTTTTCGTCCAGTGACTTAATGTATCAATGGGTTTCGGCAGTTTATTACTCGCCTCTTTCACATCTTTTCCAACTGCTATAGAACTACAGTAACATCAGCAAATGTTGCTAAAGTTGTAATATATTATATAGATTATTATAATATTGGCCCCAGCACACTTCCTTACGGTACTCCTGCTGATATTTTCTTTAACTTAGTATTCTTCTTCATATTTAACACGAAAGTGTCGATCGGTGATTTACGATTTCAATACCAAATAGAATTGTTTGGGAAGATCACGATTCAATTTAGATTCTAAGCCTTGATGCCATCCTTTTTAAAGGCGTGGGCTACACCCAAGAAAACAGTCGAACAAACCTGCTCCGCTCTAGCATTTCTTTGATTATGTTTGTAATTCTGTGCACCTGTTGAACAGTTGAGTGTTTTTTCTGAATCCAAATTCGTGGAATGAGATTAAATTTCTTTCTTCTATTATTTCTTTCAGTCTCTTGAGAAATAGTTTTTGGAATAGCTTTGAAATCGTTGGGAGCAAAGAAATTGGCCTATATGAGTTTTTATTGTTGGGTGGCTTGTTTGGCTTAGGTATCATAACTACCTCGGCCACCTTCTTTTGAGAGAGGACATGTTTCAGTCTGAGTATACAGCATTCATAATATGAAGTAGCTTTTGCAAGCTCTTTTTGGATACTTCTTTAACAATCTGCCCCGTAATTAGATCATAACCTCAGATCCCTTTTGGAGATTTTCTTCTGCTGTTTGTCTCGGGAGCTGTTGAAATATGCGTTCCAGATGTTCTGCAAATAAGTCGCCTTTTTATTTAGCACTTTTGGCTCATGACCCGTCATCGTATTTGATTGAGGGTAGTTGCATCTTTGGTCCCTTAAGTGTTTTAGTTGCTCTCCATAGGGAATAGTTACTATCCTTTTGACCAGTAAGACTTTTGAAATATTTGTTTACTGATTCATTTTTAACTTCTCTAATTAAAATTTGTAGGTAGTTAAGCAATTTTTTACTTTCTGGGGATCGATTACTTTGCCAAGTTTTTCTTGTCTTTCTTTTTTCTTTGATAATCTCGAAAGGATAAATAGTACTTTTGCGTATTACATTTCTAGATGTTGGTGTACTTTCCCATGCAGCCTGTTGTATATTGTTTATGAGCAGCTCCAGCTCATGCTGCAGATGCTGAGGTGTTTTATAGGTACTGCTAGGTTTGTGTTGTCTTCAATCAGTTTCCTAAAGTGCTTCCAATTAGTTTGGTTATTTGTTAATGGTGCGCTATTTGGTCTTTTGATTACTGTGACACTTATGGTCATTAATAATGATCAGATAAAAGATTATCACGATCTTCAATGAGTATATAATTGTTAGAAATCACTTTTGTCACATTAAAATCTATGAGATGCGGTATTTTGTTATTATCTGTGGGCCAGTACGTTGGTTTACCACCAGAATGGAACTTAAATTCTTTTCCGTTCGATGATGATACTCTTGAGCCCCAGTATGTATTTTTGTCGTTAAAATGATGATTAGTTATTTGCACTTTTATTCCAACTACTTGCATTTTGGCTTCTTCAACTTTAAGTGATTCATAATGTCTCAAGTTTTCTTTAACTAATATGACAGATCCTCCTCCTGCCTTTTCTTCTGGATGGATGGTATGATAATAAAGAAAACCTCGAATTTTTACGAAAGTCGTTTTGGTAAAATGACTTTCTGAAACTGAAGTTGAGGCCAGAAACCAGGAATACGCGAATGTCCTGGTTAAAATCATTAAAGGTATTTGATAAAACCCTATCATATTTGGAGCAAAAAGCCATCGAGATAGAGTGGCAATAGTTCATACAGGTATACGACTTACATGCAATTCTAATAAAACAGTAATAGTGCCATTAACTTGGTGGATAAAATCTGCTGCCTAGAGCCTTCATTTTTAAAGGTACAACTATGAATGTCAAGACCACCTTCCCACTGGAATGCCTCCCAAAATGGTATTTCACAAAAATTTATAAGTGGAATTCCCTAACCAAGATGAGTGGAGCCAAATAAATTTCTCATTGCGACACAGGTCTATGATTTAGTATACGAATGGATCACCAGACACCAACGGACGGTAGCTCCAAAATAGGTGTTTTTTAGACACAAACTATTGCTGCTATTGTCCCTGTTGTTGGCACTATTTAAACTCAATAAAGGAAATGACAACCAGGAAGGAAAATAAAGCTGGCCTGGATCGTTCCAGTACCGTATAGCTCTTTATTAAACCGGAACCCTTGTGTGGTGTCACACGAAGTCATTGGCTTCTTCACACATCATATCGCATTAATGATAACACTAACAAAAAAGGGGCGGATTTTATTCTCACCACCTTGGAGGTCATATTGCCAATTTGACTGGTGTTGCAATTTGACTGACATTAAACTTCCTTCGTCGTGCTTTTTTTTAAGTGAACTTTAATGGCGAATTAAAACACAGTGTATACTGCATCGGTGTCCTTCACATAGTCTAATTGGAAGAAGCCAAATGGTTGCCACCCAACAGGCGGGTGCAGAAAACTTGTTATGTACACAAATTATATCAGCTTTAATGTTGAAAAAATGTATTGATTTCCCACCACTTACTTGCTAGCACAAACACATCTAAACGGAAAACTCTGGAAAATTCAAGAAAACAACCGTAAAATAAAAAATCAATTCGTTCCGTACAACTAACCACATACGTACATAATGCTGTGAATCACGTTCTATATATGGGCGCCCCAAAAATAACAAACTATATCCAAACGGATTATTCTGTCATTAAGTAAGTCGTTCTGTTATTGTTGTAGACATGAAACCCCATTTCACTTATATAATGGTTTGTATATATACGAGTATGTCCAACGAACGTAATGTATAAGACACAACCACAAAACTATATTTAAAGAAACATATTGAGTTCATTTAGTGTTGCCAGACATACATATCACATAATGGCTTTAAAATTAATTATTTAGTTGTTAGTAAATGATTCAATTTTGGCCATATCCACTGTGTGTGTGTGTAGTCTATCCAAATATAAATTTTCGAACGTTTGTCACGCAACGTTTTCTCCGAACTGTGTTGCTTACTATAACATAACCGACATGAGTAATTATATGAGTTGTGGTTATGTAATATACGCAACCTAATGACTTTTTGTACATCTAATCTGTTTGCCAATGGTTGTGTATTGCGTGATTTGTATAATCTTTAGATTTAACTGTTAGAAAAATGACTTTGTAAAACGCATACCTCTTAAGTGTTGATGATTTATTATCTCGATTTTTTTTTTTTTTTTTTTTGGAACCCGATTTGTGTTTTGAAAAATAAGCTGGAATTTATATTGGTGGCTGGTACCATTTCAATCGACGCTATACACAAAACGATAAAAGCGTAATGTGTACAACAAAAAACGAAGGGACGTTTTAAGCTTATCATCGCTACGTGATGAAAGTTAAATTTTTCGTTTGTTTCTTAACATAAACCTTTGTTTAAATGAAAATCCTGGAAAAACCATTTTATTTTTACTTTAGATTTACGTGTTTTTTCGTATTGATTCGATCATTTTTTACATTTTGTTTTTGTGCAGGTAAAAAAAATTCTATCTTGAGATTCTTGTAACGTTTTAAAGCTTTAAACTAATTTTAACTGTCCCGAACCTGGTAACTCTTGGAGAACGCCACACGTGTTGATTCATTAACCTTTAACTACCTGACGATCTGATTATATGACGAGAGGAATTTATATAGTCACATGTATCCTTAGCACTAGATTCTTCTGTTTTTTTAGAACCCTACTTATCCCTCTTATACGTCAAAGTCCAACACTCATATCAGTACATGACAACGGGTCTGATCAACACCCTGTAAAATTTTACCTTACACGAACTCACAAGATATATTGATTTCAAAAGTGGACGTAGATGATATAAAACCAGACCTTGATAGCATCTCCCAGATTATTATAGTGACTAATGAGAGATCATAGACACTTAAACCTCATCATTCCTTCAAACATGTGGTCATACCACTTAAATCAATAATGGTCACTACCTCCTTAACTAACTGGTATACTTGGAAAGAATCATCCGTATATAAAAAATGAACATGATCCTCCTTGACAGTCACTGATTTCATCCAGCAGACGAGTTATTCTTCCCAAAATAATGTACCCTTTCTAGAAGATTAAACATTTATTTTCGCACAGCAATCGAATAAAGTCGTAAAGGCAGTTCTACGTGGATACCACTCCGGATATCAAAAGCTCTAAAGTAACGCAATCAAATGAAGCTAAACGATTTCTCTTTAATCTCTTCATATAGGATGGATCCTTTGAAAGCTTTTATATTTGAGGATATTGAAATTCAGCTTGTGACTCATGTATCTCCGAATAGCAGTTGCCCGAGATCTAAAGATATGATACAAGTCACTGACTCCATTCACGATTCTGCTGTCTAAAAATTTGTTTAGCTGTAATTCCAGTAAGAACCGATTTAGTTTTCCTTCAGATTGTAATCCGAGTCCAAATCGCCAGTGTTCACCAAACAAATTATTTTTGGCCTTAGTTTAATTATCCCGAGAGACTGCCCCTGAGAGATAAAGGATCCAATCAAATTTAATAGCCTCCTACTGCAAGATCTAGTCTTCAATCCTGTAACTGCAAAGTTCATTCAATTAACCTAAAAATGATTCAATTGTTAGAATTTATATTTATATTTGTTTATATAATTTCACTTACCTTTACTGTACCTGTTTCTCAAAACCATAACAATAACAAATGTCATTACATAAAAAACCTAACAAATGCAAATTTTAATATTGAGTGCGTTCTGTATCGCAGTTGAATTAATTTTGGACATCTGTTAAGTATTTTGTGAAACAGTTAAACCACTTACTTAAAATTTTAATAAAAATGTAATAAGCTTTCTCTTCTAATTAAACCACCAAGCTGAAAACATCAAACCAAATCTTTTTTTTTTAATTGAAATTTAATTATAATACCAAACCTAACCAAACCATCAATTTTGTATCCATCCATTTTTTATTTGTGGAACCAACAGATTGGTACAAAACATTGGTCCTTCGAGGCGGATGAGAATATTACAAGTATCGTATATATCACACCTAAATAATACAGCAAGTATAAATTTTCTTAAGTCAGTTTAAATATCTCATATACAATTTTAAATTTTCAATAAAAGTGTTCAGTGAATAGTGAAAGTGCAACCAAATTATTATTGATCCAAAATTACCGACATTAATACATTGAAAAAACGGCGCGCCTACATTAAAGGAAGCATAACTAAAATAATCAATTACATCAACAACATACCTGCTACTACTAATGCAGAAGATATAAAAGTGCGTTTGACCAATGTAGAGCGCTACCGAACCGAATTCATCGATATTGAGAACCAAATAGTTACAAGAAGAACTGGACACCGAATTTGAAGATTCGTATTACACGGCAGTAGCAGGCTTAAATCTTGCTTTGCGAATGAGAATGGAACCACCAATTTCTCTCAATGATACCACCATGCAAGACGCTTCGATATCAAATGGACACATGGACGTAAAATTACCAAAGATATCAATTCCGAGCTTCACGGGCGAATACACCGACTGGCAGTCGTTTTATGATCTATTCTGTTCTACCATTCATGATAATCAACGATTAACACCATCGCAGAAGCTACAATATCTTAAACGTACATTGAAGGGTGAAGCAGCTGGACTGTTAAAACACTTTAGTACTACCGATGCCAACTACATAGAAGCATTAAAAAAATTGAGGGATCGCTACGACCGAAAGAAACATACGATCTATGCCTTTATTAAAACGTTCATGTCGCAGCCGTCAGTGAACTCAGCCACCAGTACAACTGTTCGTCGTCTGTTAGATACCTCTGACGAGGTTATCCGTGGTTTGAAGGCTCTTGGAGAAGAAGCGGAGTCACGAGATCACTGGCTTATACATGTACTAGTTAATAAGCTAGATGATGAAACGAATAATCTTTGGGCTCAAGCGTCAGCAGATTTGAATCTTCCGACTCTCAAGCAATTTTTCGATTTTCTCGCAAGACGAATTGACGCGCTTGAATCACTGAAGAGTGCAAATAAACGTTCAAACCCTCATACCAATCAGCCAAAACCAAATTTAAGAAGCCATGTCATTTCGAACATCCAGCCATGTCAATTGTGTCTTGCAGAACATCATCGCTTATTTGAATGTGTTAAATTTAAACAAATGTCAACAGATGAAAGACGAAACATGTTGAGAGATAGTAGAAGATGTTTTAACTGTGTTAATAATAATCTCAATGTTTATAATTGCCAGTCCAAGTTTCGTTATAAGGAATGCAACAAGAAACACCATACTCTTGTCCACGATCATACGACATTGACAAATGAGCTTAATTCACATCAAAACGCTGCACCAAAACCGATAGAATCAGTCTCGTCCAGTTATGCTTCAAATGCCAGACATGGAATTACATTATTACCTACAGCTCTTGTACATGTAACTGACGCATTTAACAGAAAACAACTTTGCCGGTCGCTACTTGATTCAGGATCACAAGGGTCGTTTATTTCGGAGAATTGCGCTCAAAGATTAATGTTAGAGAGAAGAAAGGCAAAGCTCGCCATATCGGGTATTGGAGCCACCACCAATGGATACACCAAAGGAATAGTATCGTTAATTGTTACACCATGGAACAAAGATGACCCATCCATCCAAATAGAAGCATTCGTGTATCCCAAGCTAACCACAAAACAACAACCCATATCATCGCTTATTGACATCAACAAATTTAATTGTTATGAACTAGCAGATCCGCACTTCCATAAAGGAGAAGAAATTGATATCATCATTGGTTCAGATACATTCTTCGAGCTCCTCACTGAAGGGAAAACCATCCTCGACGAATTTATCATGCAACGCACAGTATTGGGATGGGTTGTGGCAGGTGGATCTAAAGAAACACATTCCAAATTATCGATTGCGGTAAACATCTATGCATCTGAAGACAATCTTGACCAACTTTTAGCTAAGTTTTGGGAAATAGAAACCACTAACGAAGGAAGCATCTATTTATCAGAAGAAGAACAGTTCTGTGAAGATCATTTTAAGAAAACTACCAGAACAACGAGCAATGGTCGATTTCAAGTAAGCCTGCCATTTAAAACACCGCCAAGCATTTTGGGAAGCTCTTACAAGGCAGCAGTACAACGGATGCATTCAATGGAAAGGCGATTTGCACGAGATCCCATATTTTACAAAATGTATAAAGAATTTATGTCAGAATATATACAGTTGGGACATATGAAACAACTTATTGACGATCAAGCCGAGCTCAATTGTTATTACCTTCCCCACCATGGAGTTATCAAAAGCTCTAGCAGCACTACCAAATTAAGGGTGGTGTTTGATGGTTCTTGTAAGACAGACACTGGCACATCTTTAAATAACTGTCTTGCGATAGGACCTACTGTTCAGTCTTCGCTATACCAAATATTGTCTCGTTTCAGAAAACATAAAGTCGTGATCACTGCCGATGTCGAAAAAATGTACAGGCAGATACAAATATCAGAAGATGACACTAAGTTTCACCGAATTATATGGCGCAGTTCACCATCTGAAAAGTTCAACACCTACGAACTACAAACTGTAACCTACGGCACAGCAAGTGCATCCTATTTGGCAACACGTTCTTTGAATGAAGCAGCGCAGAAATTCATTCAACTTTATCACAAAGCGTCACATCACATAACTCAGGATATGTATGTTGATGACCTAATGACTGGAGCAGACTCGATAGATGATGCGATGAAGCTGAAAAATGAAATACAGCTAATTTTATCCAGTTCAGGATTTCATCTGAGAAAGTGGACAAGTAACATAACCGATGTATTAAAAAACAATAATAAATGTATGAATAATTTTGAAATCGAAGAATCCAACTGTGTAAAGGTGTTGGGATTACATTGGAACCCGAAAACGGACTGTTTTCAATTCCAGGTTAATTTAGCTCAGCAGCCCATTCTAAGTTAACGCGAAATCTTGTCTGAGGCTAGTCGACTATTTGACTCATTAGGATGGTTTGCCCCAGTCACAATAGCTATAAAAACATTCATGCAATCATTGTGGTCAGAAAATATAGGCTGGGATGATAATTTACCAAACAATATATCATCTTCATGATTAAATATGCGAAACAGCTTACCACAGCTTACATCTTACCAGATACATACACACAAATGCCGAAACCAAAATAACTCTGCATGGATTTTGTGATGCTTCTGAGCAGGCTTATTCTGCAGTAGTGTACGGTCAAATAACCAAACCAAATGAAATACCAATCATCAAGTTATTGTCAGCAAAAACCAAAGTCGCCCCAATTAAACAAATTTCCATTCCTCGCTTGGAGTTGTGTGGCGCGTTACTATTAACCAAATTACTTTCAGCAGTTCAAACCGCTTTGCAAACCGAAATAGAAGAAATATTTGCATGGACTGACTCTACAATTGTTTTAGATTGGTTATCTGCCCACCCTAACAAATGGAACACATTCGTTGGAAACAGGACGGGAGAAATACTTACGTTTTTACGAAGATCAAATTGGAGACACGTCAACACCCAAGATAATCCAGCTGATTGTGAAAACGAAGCAGATGATTATGCGGCCTGAACTCTTGCACGAATTGAAACTTTGTAAAGTGTCATACCGAGAAATTTCGACGTAAACTGGTGCATGAAATGTTCAATTCTTTAAAACGATGACGAGTTAACGCACATTCTCCGCCATAGCTTCGATATTTTCGAGGGGTCTCAATGTACGTCTAGGCGCATCAACAATAAAACCAATTCCACGAACTTTAACAATAAACTAACGTATACCGGGCACTGTTGGTCCTTCTCTGCGACCAAATTTTGCACGTCATTGCAATTTTCGACCAATTGTCTTTGTTTTGGAAATAAATTTCCAATAAATCCAAACGTTGCTCAAGTGTTAATCGATACAATTCAGTGGAGATAATATACTAAATTTGATGACAGACTAGAATGAAATAACCGGTGGTTAAATTTAAACCGATAGATGCTCCGCCCGTTATAACTGCTAGTTGGCTAAAACTTTGACACACGTCATTTCACCAGTATTAACCATAAGAATAAACTTCTGGACTAAAGGATGTTCATTCCAAAATTTGTCGAAGGTTGATTTCATTCCATTTCGAAGCACTTGAACTGGTGTGTTCAATCATGTCGAGGGGATTTACGCACTACTTGAAAGCTTTGGGGTTTCTGGTATTGAATTTGAGTTAATAAACGGTTACCTCAATGGTAGAAGCCAAACTGTTCGTTTAGACATACACGAATCTCCTAACATACAGCTTACACTCACTTGCCCAGTTGAGCGTGCCACTTATCTAGGATTACAATTCAGTTCTCAAGTTTCCCCGATCAATTACATAAATGGTGCTAAGCAGAATTTTCCCCCCACCATACATGAATTTGGTGCCTTATCCCTGACTCTCTAAGCTCCAACTTAAGAGAACTTGGTAGTCAACGATAATTACTTCCCACAGAAAAGTTATTTTTCTTAAAAGAGTTTAATGACCGCATTAAGACGTTTGTTGCACAACTGCGTTAATCCTTATCTAATCCTTATTTCAAATCTTATCGTCATAAAGGTTTCCATTCAGGTTCATTTCGTTCGTAGTAACCTTCGGAGAGTTGCAGGAATCTTAATTGCTGAGTATACAGTCTGAACATGCATACTGTAAAAAGAAGCCTAGTAGCAGTTTAACATACCCTCAAGTCGTGTAAATACTGATTGGCAATGAGGGTTAATGTATACAAAACAAGTAATGCTGCTCTAGGGTCATCTAAGCACTTTCGGTTTATAATACCAAACCAGACTATTGTTTGTGTATTATCCGTCACGCAGGCTCACTTGGCCCGTCATAGTGGGATTATCCCACTTTTTACTTGACGTTCCAACTGTAAGTCCGGTTTTAAGTAGAAACCATTTGAACATTGCATAGCTCCATGTCAGCCTACAATACTAACATAGAAGTTGTGTTTATTCAAACCACCGATCGCACCGCCCAAATGATCGATGGTGAAAATAATTTTCGCATCCTGCCCTTATCGGGACTCGAAACCGGTACCTTCCGGGTCTGTTATTCGTACACAGGTATTCTGGGATGTGGTTTGTATTTCTCCTGGTCTAAACCTCTTTGGATTCCTACAAGACAAATAGAATACAGCTCAATCCATTCCTATATGGCATCATTAATGACTATAAAACTTCAAGGCGGTATCTGACCACTTTCGAATCTCAAATGTTTGTTCTTGATTAATGAAAATAATGTGAAATAGGCAAATGCTTTCGGATTCGTTACAAAGCTACACTATTGCTCCCAATTGATTGAATCAGTCACATTGCATTTTCCCCTAAAACCAATTGAATCTATTTGCTTGTTAGTATAAATTTACGTTTCAACCACTGCCATATACATAGATTCAACCAGATGCGCAAGCACTGATATTGTACTACAAGCCCTCACAATGGAAAAATTACACTAGATAAACTCACTCGCATCAACGTATAAATAAGCTTTCACCTATATATTTCCAGATTAAACACCACACCTGCCAAAATAAAACGCACAAATAAGTTGGATTTACCCAGTAAAATAAATATTTAAAATAATTAAAATTTGATCGAAAAAAAGCTTTCACAACCGAACTTCATCAAATAAACATGAGTATTTTATTGTACGAGCGTATATTGCGAAAAAAAGTTCAAACGACAGATTATCTTATTCAGCAAATTAAAAGTAAATAAAATTTTATATTTTACTAGAGCTTTACAATAAAATCGATTTGAGTGTCGAAAGCTTTTATGTATACGTTCAAATTGAAATAATATTGATTGTCGCAATGAAAACAATAAGTTCATCGAATCTTAATAAAATGGTTAAGCACTTTAAATGGTACGATTAGGATTGTATATATACTTCGGGGTTATGCAAAGTGTATATCGAATTGTATCTCTGGGCTGTTGTAATTTGATAGTGAAATGGGTGATGTTTATCGTATTTCAATCGGCTAGTCTACAAAACGATATGCAAACACCGCAATTAAAATTATATCGATGTACGAGTACAAACTGCATTCACCAAAATGAACATACATACATGTTTATGCAAATAGTTTTAATTAAAATATTGTAATTTTATGTTGAGCATGTGGTGAGATAAAATCATATGCATATAATTACGATATTTTTGTATCGTTACAGTAGTCCAAGAAATGGGAGATGAATAAATCTATTACGACTTTATTCACCTACACGTGCCAAAAACTTATCCTTAATCTCCTGTTCGGATAGTATAATTTGCCATGTGAAAGTGGTCCAAACGGTATCACGGCCTTAACACACGTCAAAAGCTCCATTGTCAGTAACACATTTACGTATACCTTGTTCAAGCATACCAGGGTCATTCAATAAGTCCCTAGGATGACACATTTCACAGCAAACTGACTATCGATTTGTGAATTATAGAATTTTGTGTGCAACAACTTTTGTTTTTGGTTTGTTCAACATTCTCCAAACTCTGCTCCATCAAGACAAATGGTAGATGTGGATGCTGAATTTAAATTTGATCGTATACCCGTAATAAATAATACTGAGCGCAGTGGACGTCCAAATGAGGCTGTTATTCCAGAAAACATCACAAAAATCCACAAATTGGTTATGAACGATCCCAAATTGAAGGTGCACAACAGTTTTTACGATTTTACACGAACATATGGGTATGCAAAAGCTCTGGGCAAAGTTGGCGCCGCGTGAGGTCCCAGTCGAACAAAATACAACAACGAATAGATGAGAGGAGTGTTTGGCGCTGTTAAACCGCAATTAAATGGAATTCTAACGTCGATATGTCGATACTACACCAGAATCGAAAAAGACAGTCAGCTGAGTGGACAGTAGTCGACGAACCGAATTCAAAGCGAGCAAAAACGCAACAGTTAGCCGGTAAGGTGATGGCGTCTGTATTTGGGAACGAAATAATATTCATCGACTATCCCCAAAAAGGAACCACCATCAACAGTGACTGTTACTGTGCACTTTTGGATCGATTGATGGCAAAAGAAAACGTGTTGTTTCACCAAGGCGTTTCATCATTGAAACCGATGGCAAAATTGAATGAAGTGATGGCTTCAAATTGCTTACCCACCTACCATACCATATATTCTAGATTAAGCCTTCGGTGACTTTTTCCTGTTTTCAGATCTCATGAGAATGCATGCTGGAAAGAAATTTAAGTCCAATGATGAAGTAATTGCCGAAATTAAGGCCTATCGTAGTGTAAAAGTGGTTTCGAAAAGATGGAAAATCGCTTATACTCGTTGTATCGCCTTCGAAGGCAACTATGTTGAATAATAAAATCGAGTTTGGTCCAAATTTTGTTGGACTTATTGAATGACCTAAATAGGTCTTAAATAGAATCTGAAAGCAAAAATTATTTTTGCGTAAAATTGGGCTTAATTCATCATTTTGGAGTGCAGAACACATGTTTTATGTCAGTGTTTAAGTCAGTGTTCAGACAAATTTCTGAATGTGAAGAATCACTTAATGATCATTTACTAACCAGTCCTTAACTCCAGCAACATTTTATTAATATTCTACCACAATTCCGACAATATGGCTGAGGTTACCAAAAAAATGTATGGAGGCCAAATTCTTCCGGTACAAAACCAGCAGCTAACTTATCAGAGCTTTGAACGTATTAACTTGGCCGGTAATGCGAAGAGGTCACTTTCGGTAGCTATCTCACAATGTAGAGAATGATCACGCATCTTTATTTTAGGTGGTTTACATAAGAATGTGAATAATTGACTCGAAATCGGAACATAGAAAAACGAGAGCTAGGTATTAGTCCCATATCCCACCTGAACTTTGTAAATCCAATTCAACATGTTTCGCTCAAGAAGCGTTCTGTTCTATTAACGTTAGCCCTTTTGGAAAGTAATGTGAAAAACATGCATAACGTTTGAAAAAATATAGTAATCGATAAGTGATCGACCCTGTCAAATGCCTTTCAAATGGTACAGGTAAAGTTTCTTTAATCACTAGAATACCATTATGCTTTGATCCCATAACTACATCAATGATTATTGGGATTCCACAATACCAATGTAATCAGGATTAAATCTCGACAAACTGAATTTTGAATCAACTCGAGTTATTATAGAACGAAAGAGATTACATAGAGCATCCATCTACATTCAAAATTAGCAAAAGTATTCCAACAGGGTTTTGGATTGTCTACAAAATATTTTTTAATGCTCATGGTATCTGAAGGTTTAAATTGGACGCATTTTTACGCAGACGTAGTCTTACTCTTAACTGAAAAAGAAATTAGCAAGACAGAACCAATTAAGGTTTATAGAATATCAACAGGATTCGGATCAATACCATTATCTTGTACGAATTAAGCTTAACGCTTTGTAAAGTCGGTAGGGAGATCACTTTTCTTTATAAATAGTTAGTATCTGGACCAATTCAAACCATCAATATTAGGAATGATCTAAGACAAATCGCAGTCTTGCAGAAGCAGTTTTCAGCAATAACTAACTATTGTTCAGCAATAATGCCCCAACAGTTTGTATCTGTTTTTACACCGAAACACCCCGAATCATTTAGGCGAGTATATTTTACCGTCTGGCCTGAATCCATCATGCAATAAAAGCTTAGTACCTGCCTATACTAGATCACAAGTTAACTACAAAGCATTTTGCATTCTATGGATACGCTATCGAAAATTATATTCAGGTTGATTAGTAGTATAGAACAAGCTGTGTTATAGTGTGTAATATAAGCAAACAAAATCATTTACTAGGAATAGAGATTCTGGAGGCACTGCGAGCTTAATTCTGGTCTGTTTTGCCTCTCACAAAATATAAAAGCAACTATATAGGTGCCAACAGGAATTAAGTTATCGATTTCTCACCCAAAGCTTACATATATATTCAAGCTTTTAACATTTATTGAAAAAAGTTGGAATTATCAGGGTGGAGGACTCTATTTCAGCTTATATGGAATTGTTCATCCAAGTTACATAACTGCTTAATTCTAACATACCTAGACTAGTCCCTTCCACTTGATAAACAAATATGAGCTTTTAAAAGCACTAGTCATGTAAAATTTGTCTTGTTACATTATGCCACCCATAATAGAAAACCAACACAGATTGTAAGATAGTAAAATAACGACTTATCATTCTAACCGTGACTATCTTCCACGCATTGGTCCTTTTATATCTTTTCATTCGTCAAAGCTTCCATCTCCTGCCGATCTTTTTTAGCAACAGCTTCCTCACACCTGTTTAGCTAGTCCGTTCAGTCTGCAGTTTCTCGACGTGAAAGATTATAAATCCTGTTGTGACAATATTAACACACTTTATCCGTTCAATTAGAGCTGGAAGTCATTCAGCTCAAAAACGAAACGATATATAATTACATACAATCTACTAATGCTTCGATTTTTTATTAAAATCCGTATAGATTCACTTAAAGCTTTCTATCCATCTTCAAGAAGTTTATTACTCAAAGTAATAAAAAAAATTAACCTCAAATTTATTGCGATTTCGTGCGATTTGTCTTCTTTTTATCAACTACTTTATATTGCTATACGTTCGTCTTACTCTTATTGTTATATACTTTGCGAGCACAAAAAAAGAGCTTTTCGTTTCGAAAGCTCATCCAACCATGTATTTTTCCCGTCTGCTTATTAACATTATATTATATTCCTTCGTTTCGAAATCTTTTATAAAAATAAATTTTCCTCTGCCGTTGTTGTTGGTATTAAGAAATATTGAATCAAATATAAAACAATAATCCAACTTTTCTTTTCTGGTGTATCTGAGAGATTATTTCTTATCAGGAATTTATTTTTTTTTCTATAAAGAAAAATAAAACTTTTTTTTTTTCCTTATTTTGGGTTGCTTGTGTTCTTCTTCCTTTGCACAGGAACAATACTGATATTTATTTATATATTTTTGTTTAAACGTAATATAAAAATATTTTTTGGTTTCCTTTCGAGTTAAAAAATATCTCGACCGGGATGCTGGAAGAAAAATACAAATCGGTTTGCTGTATATACCGCTTTAATGTATCATAAAATTCTATTTTTACACCAACGTTAATGCTTTGAATAAAAATCAAAAACATAAAAATATTTATTAAACATAAATGGATTTTCGAATACATTTTTACAGCTTTCGTTCAATCAACGGGAGCCATTATGTAATAATGCGATATCGGAATTTTTCCGATATCGAAAAAACCGATCCGCCGCGAATTTTCCTTTTATGAAATTGTTTGGTCGAACTAGTCAAATGAAAGCATGAAGCTATAATGTGTTTTGTGGTTCACTTAAAGTTGCTAAATTTTATGTTGTTCTGGTTTAATTGAATAATGATTTGACAGATGAAATCTATTTTTGAAATCTTGCTTCTTAAACTGTGGGATATTCGATAGTACAAAATGTAATGTAAATGGCAGTCGGATCTTGACATTCGATTTTCGCAAAATCCGATTTCGTTTTGCATTTTAAATTTCATAATAGCAAAATCCGCTTTTGAATCCGATATCGAATTTTTCATAATAGCCCCACTGCCCTATCGGATTTTTTTCCGATATCGAAAAGTCTGATCCACCGCTAATTTTCCTTTTACGAAATAAGTATTTAAATAGTTAGATCTGATTACTCTGACTGCTATCTCATTTGGTAGCAGCCAGAATATGCTATTCGATATTCGGAAAATCTGGAAGGCTATATTAAGAAAAATTCAATACCGGATCCGAAAGCGGATTTTGCTATTATGAAACTTAAAATGCACACGAAATCGGATTTTGTGAAAATCGAATGTCACAATCCGACTGCTATGTAGTTGACGAATTTCATTTTGTGATATCGAATTGGCATGTTTTAAATATTCCATAGTTTAAGAAGCATGATTTCATCTGACAAGTCATTAGTCATTAACCACAACAAAATAAAATATTTTGATAAATTCGACCAAATAATTTCATAATAGGAAAATTCGCAGCGGATCGGATTTTCGATATCGGAGTATTTCATAAAAGAATCTCCGATTGTCTTTTTATTTTTCGATATCGGATTTTCATAATAGCAAAATCCGCTTTCGGATCCGATATCGAATTTTTCATAATAGCTTCCCAGATATCAAATAATAAGTTCTGAGAATGATGTGAATAAAAACCAGAAACATTATATAGGCGATTATTTGACTGTAAGATTTAATAACCAAGTGAATAATAGTTTGTAATTCTATTTCCAGATATAGTTTAAAGACTTTATGTTGTACACACTACGGCCACTGGATTTTCTAAAAAGCTTGAGAAGGTAATCCTTAAAATATGTGAGGTAATGCTTGGTATTTTTACTGAAACATGTCGTCACCCCATATAATATAGACACATACTCAAAAAGAACTATTTCGAGCAGCACATAAATGTTAACACAAAGGTTTAAATCAAACGGCCCTTTCAACTATACGGTAGAGTTGAATCCGATAACATCTCACCAGACATCAGAAGCCACATAAATTGCGATTTTTATTACAGCTGACCTTAAAACCAGTGTTGTGCCGTATTGTCTACATGACGTAGACAATTCATTGTCTACACGTGTCGACAATGTATGTCGACAATTAAAAAAGTTGTGTTGACAATGTCGACAATGTCGACAAATTGTAGACAATGTCGACAATTGATAAAAAATTGTGTACCACACCGAATAATATGTTAGTTTATTATAACTATAGATAATGAAAATAGTTAAATGATTATATTATTTTAAGATTTCAGGTATTACCACTCGATATCTGATGTTTAGCTTTGCTTTGACACATTTTGATAAAAAAAAAACTTTTGTTGTTTGATTTGGTCGTTTCTATCAATCAATTAAAAATAACATAGTTTCTGGGGCTTTTCACGTTTACAGTGGATCACCATCGGAGATACTTTATTCATTTCTTTTAATGATGACTTCTAACATTCGCTTCATCTGAAATCTTATTTTAAGGTTTAAGCTAGTTTAAATGATTTAAGCTATCGAAATTATAAATTGTTGTGTAATTTAAAAATGTAATTCGTTTTCCATACATTTTATCAGTACTATGCCTGATATTGAGCTTTAATATCTTTTGAATGTTTTTATTATACAACATGTCTAATGTAGTGGTTCGACTAGTTAAACGAATTATATAATAATTAACAAAATGAACTATAGATTCTTTATAGCATCGTGCGTATAAATCAAATAATCTAAGTAGCTGAGATAAAATCATATTAACTAAATTGACCGATCAAAATACAATATCTCATGAGGTGTTTAAATCAAATTGATTTTATTAGTTCAAAAATAAATAATAATATTGTGCTCTAAGGGTGCCCTAGACAAATTTTTACTGTAGTACTCAACTGATTTTCGAATATTGTTTTAAGAGAGTTTTTGATTTAGATTTCAGTTTGAATAAACTTTAGTTAAGTGGATCTTTTGCTTAAAGCGCCAATTTTTATTATGAGTGTCATTTTTAAGAACTAAAATTGTGCTACTGTTTTAAGTTCAAAATCAGTCAATTTTTTAAAAGAACTGCTCCTGTGCATTTGATCGAACTTATAACTTGCTCGACACCTCTCGATTCATGAAAACCACAAAATTTCATAAATAAATACGATTATTAGAGTGTTTTCCAATCAACGACTTATTTCAAACTTATTGACTTATTTGATGCCATCTTGAATAAGTCAGTCAAGCTGTTCCAATTGATTTTGGTGACTTATTTTGACAACCACTAATCAGAACAAATGTTTGAATTTAACTATAGAAAATGATCAAATAAGCATTCTGCTGAAAGAAAAAGATATAAAATAAGCTACCTCGATAGCAGACTTAATTGAATAAGTCGGTATAAGCAAATAAGTCGGTGTTTGGAAAACACCCTTAGATATGAATAAGGTAAATGATAGTACCACTATCGGTTAACTTTCAGATTGTGATAATGGAAATGTAAATTATGTTTATAACGCCAATTTCAGTAATCAGCTGCAACACAAAACAAAAATCGTATTTCTGTCCTAAAAAAATAATTCGTATCGTTGGTGCATTGTTTTCCGATACACAAATATGTATGTTTTTTACTTAAACAAGGTCTAGTTTTCGCCGACGATATCGCCTACAATTTTGTTGGATTGTTGTGTTTATTAAAGAAAAATTTGAAAATATAGATCTTAGCAAGCGTTTAGAGGGAAGTAAGTAGAAATATATTTATTGTTTTCTGAATGACATTTGAAAAAATATATTTTTTGAGTTATAGAACGCGATTTTTTTTGTTTTAGTTTTATACTGTTTTTATACACACGAAAATTATGATCATACTTATACAATTCATTAATGTTAGAAAAAGGTAGACAGATATAATTACAAAATCTATTACAAAAGTTACACCAACAAATTGCATAAAATATATTTATTTTATATTGGGAATATTCTTACTTATCTATAATAATTTTGTATGACATTATTCAAAATTCGTAAGAATTTTGCTTTTAAATAAAATAATATTATTTTCGCTAATCTGTATAGTTATAATAAGCCAACATATTTGGTATACTTCGGAATTGTTTATTAAACGTCGACATTGTCTAAGAATTGTCGACATTGTCTACGAATTGTCGACATTGTCTACGAATTGTCGACATTGTCTACAAATTGTCGACATTGTCTACTAATTGTCGACACCAACATGTCGACAATATCAAAATACGCGTAATCGCACAACACTGCTTAAAACTATAGATTTATCAATAAGAATGCAGAACTGCAGTAGTGTTCAAAATATTCCAAATCGAGCTGAAATGAATAGTTCTTCTTGGAACCAATAAGATCTGGTGGTTAATCTGCTTTCGGAAAATTATACTTTTTTTGAGTCCGTGGTTCCCAATAAATGTTTCTTCTGAGAGGATTTACTAGATACTAACATGTTATGGGCGATCGTATATCATTCCATTACTTGGAAGTATAACAAATTACCTGTAACCTTTGGTCATCTACTCCTGCCGTCATCTGAAATCTTAATTACCGTATTAGTATAAAGACCTCGTCCAAATATAGTATACACGTTTAGACAGCATAGTTTCTTGAACAACAAACAGATTGAACAGATTCAGTCTTGTGAAAGTCAACTGTTTACCGTTTTATTTGTAGTGTTATCTCAACACCCACAAACAAATTGTCTAGGTCAAACCTAAATTATTTTCTCTGGCCTTACCAATCGAACATCTACACTATGCAAGATCATTGATATTTCCTATCACGCAATTAAATTCAGAAAGAATTTTTCTCTAAATACCAACATTATCACCCCGATTCTCTTAGTCGTGTCACTTAATTCGCCGCGACAGTTGTCGTGTCACATCATCTATAAATTTGTATCCTGCTTGTCGGTTAAAGTGACCTGATGCAACGAACGTCAATCGCTGAATTATTCAAGGAATACTAATAATTTCAACTGAATATGTCGTTCCAAGAAATTTTTTAAACGACTATTATAATAAAAACTTTGTCACCTCAATTAATAATTGACGAACAAATCGACTAAGAGAATACCAATATTTGTCTGTCGCTACAAGTGATAAGTGACACGACTAAGGGAATCGGGGTGTATAAGAGACTATCATGGGACTCACCACCATTCCAACCATCCTGGTACTCACCACCATTCCATGTGCAATTTTGGAAGTCACACGTATTTTCCACATTATAAATCATCTCGATTTAGGACCTGATATTTTTGCAGTGACAAAGTGAAAAAATAATTTTGCCAAAAACATTTGGTGACACAAGCATGTTGTGCTTCTATCTATCAACCCTATTCGTTAAATTGCAAAACTGATCAAAATATACTTTTACATTTTTGAAGCGTTCGCTATTTCATCAAAGATGATATATCCTGAAAGCCACAGCATAAATAGAGCTTTCAAACATAGATCAATTGATTGAAAAGTAATTTCGGGAATATTTTAGCTCGAATACTCGATATGTGACACACACCATCACTTTTAAAGAAAATGTAAACAATTCGGACTTAAATAGAAATAGCCCCCGATTCGTCGTCTGCAGATGAGGTATGACGTTAAAACGGTAAGGAGTGACAATTTCCATAAACGAATATTATAGATAAGAACACAACCCTTTGATGTTTGGTAAATATCAATATTGATAGCCCATTGATCGATCTAGGACTGTTAGGATTGCCGGTTTTAGTCACCACGTTAAGCAAGTATCAAAAAATATGATTGCATTACCTCTAATTGTTTCCACCAGTATGAATAGCTGGCCCGTAATCGACACTATTGGAGTCAGATTGTTAACACAAAACAAAGCAATTTCTTTCTCTCCGAAATTTCAAAGCTTTTAAATCTTTGGTTAAATTATAACTCAAAATATTTATTTAACAAATATTTCATTTTCCAAAAGATAGTTTGGGTATAAGTTAACGTTGAGTTTTATAAAGCTTTTGATATTTCAAAAAGCTTTAAATATACATTTCATACAATTAAGGCTCGTATCAGTTCATACTTCTATCGTGATTCGTGATTTCTACATTCGAAAATCATTTCATTGCCTTTTATTGTTGAATTTACAGTCTAGCATATAGGCTTGAAACAATACGCCCGCCATATTCTAGTGCTTACGAATTGATTATTTACTCTTGAACAAAAAGCAGTAAAAGAGCAGTGAAACAAATTTTCCAATGGCCTATCATAAATAATATTTTGAAATAACATAAAATTTACAGGCAGAAAAAAACTCTACAGGTGGGAACACAATTGGTTTATAATAAAAAGATGCGATTGCATAAAAGGTATGGATTACAATACAAATGGTTGTGATTCCATTCTATAAACTTGATCAGGTTTATGGAGTAAATTTGTTCATATTTTATTCCACAGTGAAAAGCTCATAAAAATGTCTCTATCATACACTCAATCATTACGACCGAGACATCAACGTAGAAATATTTAAAATTCGCACCTTTCAAATCTATCAAAGAAAATATTCAAGACAAGATTCAAATTTGATCCTGTATAACGAATTAAATTGGTAGGTCAAAAGGTTCTGGTAGTGCCATGGATTTTCAAGCAAATAGTTTGAAATCGAGAAATTAGTCATTTTTCATCATCCGCATTGAGTTACTGAAACCTCTACTCTGAGCTCTTGAATTACCATCAAATCGGTTCTGAAAAATGTCGTAACCGTTTAAGGTTAAGATTAGGGATAGTTGTAGCGCGTAGATAGCGAAACTCTCAGATTTCCACGCAAGAAAACGAAAAATAAATACTTTTTGATAAATTTCCATTGCGACTTTTGCCATTGAGTTCCGGTTGACGAATATTTTTTAAAATGATAAATAATTGAAAGGAAGTGGATACAGCTGTTGGATAAAGACTGATGTAGTTACATCAAATAATGCTGGATGTTATATTTTTTACTTAGCAAGTCAATGCTCATGGCCTGACTCGTACTGAAGTTCTCGATTTCTTAACGGGTCATATTACCTTAAGATACAGCTTTAACAAAATGAGGCTGAGTGTATCCGTCAGTTAGCGGTTCTGCAATTCGGAAGTCGAATCTCCAGAAGATGTACCGTGGCACTATGCATTACATTGGGAACCGAACATATGAGAAAGTTGAGTATATAGATTATACGGTTATACTTTATAAAGGAACATAGCCCAAACCAATGTTTAAAATTAATACGGTTTGTGGCTCATTGCTTCTATTGATTCTCTCCTAGTGAAGTTGTATAGACAAAAAAAAATTATTTAAAAGTAGGAGCTTGAAAATTGCGTATAATGTATTTTGTGAAAACCTTTACTATGAAGACTTCTATAAGATTGTTCGGTTCCGATATCTGGCAAAAAGACTAACACGAACATATGTGGCTCTTGTGTCGTACTTATGAGAATATAATGAAATTATATCAGTAACAAATAAAGATTTGTTAGCGCAGTGAAGACCATTGGTCCTAATTCAAAAAGCCGTGGGCGGGAGAATTTTGAGGGATTCGTTTTTTCTGCCACTATTTTATTAATCAAAGATTTATGTTTGAAACAGCAACAAACAAGGATAGCAAACAGTTATGTTGGTTGATTTATTGTATTGATAGCAGACAATGCCAAACCACTTTTATGAAAATGATTGTATCCAATTATATCTGAGTTCAATGAGCTTTAGTTCTTTCCCATATGTCAGTTAATCCTTATATTAGTCGCATTTCATGACTCGAACTGATTCAGATCAAATACATTTTCAATGCAAACCAAAGACACATTTTGATCAAAATCTCAGTGTGGCATTGAATTGCATGAAATGTGTCATTGGGTTGCATGAAAAATATCATATTCCGGTTTGCATCGTTACTTTTCTTAAGATCTTTCGTTAAGATTCAACAATTTCAATGTTGAGTAGAGCTTAATCGATAGAAAGAGTTGTATCTTGATTGCTAGGTACCTAAATGTTCTTAATTTAAGTTTTCGATATAAACCCACGATTCGAGACCCCCGGTATTACCACCCAGAAAGACAGACAATACAAAATGTATTTCAATTGTTTTCAATTTAATAAACTTTTATAGTTTATATACAAAATATGTTTACAAAATTCGGATTATCCACTCCGAATTTACATACATACATAAATATATATACTTACCATGGCAGGATTAAATTATATTTTCTTTTAATTAAAATTTCACTTTTATCATTCATCTTTATATTCATTCTTTAATTTTCAATGTTCTTCTTCATCTAAGTTATATAAACATTAAAACGCTTATTTTATACATTAAAACATTCATCAAAGCATAAGAATATATGACGTCTCTATCTATTTATACATTATATACGTTAGCAGCTAATCCTTAAGTCTAATGGTAAAATTTTCATTTTATCTAAAGTTCAGACATCATTTTGATTTAAGCCTATAACATGTTGTATCTTATTATATAAAATATTATTATTATTTTTATGTACTAATCGTTAAGTTCTAAGTAATCGAATCATAAAACTCACACTCAGCAGCATATAAATCTATTCTAAAAGTACATTCTTTAAGTATATATAAGGATTAAGGAATGAGGACATAGTTACAGGTTTATAGTTGATTTTGACACAGACGGTTACATTATGCTTCCTAAATCGATCACACACACACACACACACACACACACACACACCCACACACATTTATATAAAAAAATATATTTACTCTATTATTTTGTAAAAACTACTTTAAACGTCTAAACGATCATAATTATCTAATGCATATATTGGTTATGGGCACTTTTGCACACACAAACTTAAATATAATTAAGGAATTGAGTTGCGTTGACTTAAAATTAATAAGTTGATTTGTTTTAATTTAAATCTGTGTTATTTTGGTGGGCTTTCAACCGACACGACATCGTTCTTCTTTAAACGAAGCACAATGATCTCGATCACCCAGGCTAGACAACACAAAAATATACAAAACGTTTGAACGTGTATACATATTGGGAAGCTGTCGGTTAAATCTCGAATGTATCCTGGAAATAGACAAATAAAAAAGAATTAGTTAGATAGGATTTAGGATTATCGGCCTAAAATAACGTATGGAATGATTTTAGATCACTTCAATTTAGACTTTCTTGGCCTGAAGGAGACAAGCGAGTGTTCAAATTCGTTTCCAATATGAGGGACAATCAAATCGGTTTCCAAACGAGGCTGCGATTGGTGCAACGCCAGATTTAAAACTACTGCTGTATAGCTTTCAAACAAGCATCAAGAAATCTTCATCGTTCACCCAATATGCAAGTTCAACCATTCTAGAAGACGATCTTAGAGTTTTATAATAACACAATGATCTAGTAGTGATTCATGGTGATAAACTAACTGATGCAAAGCTTCCAGTCAATCCTATATAGTCTACAGAGTGTAGACGTAGGACTTTGGAAAACTTCCCCTGGAAAACTTGGTCGCCACAGTACCTCCTTGCAAGAAAATTCTCCCCGGATTATGAAAGAAAGGAAAATCATCTAATTGAAGGATTTTTGGGATAGGCTATTGCAGTTGAAAACGGCCTGATTTTTTCGCTATTGTCTTATTAGTTTTACTTGCTAAGCTGAGAATATCATATGCCGGGCCATTTTGATCTTAAATGAAATGTTTCCTGAAGCGACGAATGACTCTATACGGTCCTTTGTAAGGTACTCTATCGATACGAATGGTTTCTCGCAACTTTTTAATGTTTTGGAAACAAAAACTGGAGTGAAGGTTGACTTGCGACTGTCAACTGGAATTAATTTGCGCATGTACTCGCGAAATTGGCTGACAAAGTCTGTTGAATCGGGATTTGAATCCTGTGAACTGGTCACGAAAACTTCTCCTGGAAGCTTGTGCACTTGTCCATATACTAGTTCTGCTGGGGATCACTTCAGTTCATGTTTGACTGCTGCTCGTATTCCCAACAAGATAATGGGTAGCTCAGTGCTCCAATGGATGGCATTTGCACGAGCTTTAAGCGATGCTTTTAGTTGGCTATAAAACCGTTCGTCCATACCATTTGCCTGTGCATTGTACGCAGTAGTACGAATTTTGTGAGTGCCTGGTAAACGCGGAGTTCAGAGAAGAGTTTTGACTCAAATGGGCTGCCTTGATCAGTTGTAATCTCAAGGGGTTATTCCAAACCGTGATACGTATTGCTCGAAAAAAGTTTTAGCACTAATGGCAGAGGTACTATCGCGAATGAGATATGCCTCCGGCCAACGAGTGAATCTATCTACTATGGTAGGTATGTAAATAAAACCGTCGGTTGGTGGAAGCGATCCCATTACATCCATATGGATTTGTTTGAACCTCGATGATGGAAGTTGAAATGCCCTGGTTTTGTCTTAGTGTGCCTTTGCACTTTGCTGGTTTGACATCCTATGCAACCAGGTACCCGACCAACCATGTAACGTCAGCGTTCATGTTCGGCCAAAATCACCTACTTGAAATTAATTTACGTGTAGCGATCATGCTTCGATGAGATAGACTATGTAGAGCGCTGAATAGTCGATGAACTCAGACTCTTGAACCTTGGCTAAAATTTAGCCTAAAATTTTTGTCTATACTATCAACGTGATCACACGGTCGTGACAAAGTGTCTACGGCCACATTGTGCTTGTACGTCGTAAACTGAGCGATAAAGTCTAAATGTCGAGTCTGCCGTGGACTCTTATCACTCAGGGAGTTTATTACCGTGGTGAAAATGTTTTATTGCTAAATAAATAGCGAGAAGTTCTCTGTCAAAGGCTGAATATTTAATTTCTGTTGTCGATAATTTTCGTAAAAAGAATCCTAAAGGTTGCCAACATCCGTTATTTAATTGTTGTAATACTGCGCCAACGGCAATATTTGACGCATCTGTGGAGATACAGAATCTGGTGTTGCTCAGTAGTGCGTGAATAGGAAACAGCAATCCGACTAACTTTGGAATGAATTTATGAAAATAGTTGACCATTCCGACGAATCGCTGAATTTGTTTAATTGGTGTTGGAGCAGGAAATTCATTTATGGCTTCAACTCGCCTTGGCGCGGGTAGTATGCCATCTGCAGATATGTGGTGGCTGAGGAACTCTAGAGCGGATATTCCGAATTCACATTTTGAAATTTTGGATATTTGTTCCAAATTCGACTAACTTCTCAAACAACTGTTTGAGATGAAGTTTGTGCTCTTCCTCGTTTTTATTTGCCACAAAGTCTACAAACTTTAAGTAGATCTTGAATCAATTGAAAAAATTTGTATCTATATTGACATTACAAGAGCTATACATACGAAACACAATTCGGGATACAGGTGGGTCAGCTAAGATTTGTTCTTCAGAAGTAACATAATAATTATGTCTACCTCTTCTATCTATCCTTTCTTAAGAAAAGCAGTTGTAAGAAATAGTTGGAGATCATGTCATCACTGGAGACCATCGTTTTTGGCACCCAATCTGCTTTAGTTATTTACTTGACAAAGTGAGTCTCGAAAGCTTGTACGACGGCCGGGTTGTACATAATTTATTTTAAAAAGGAATACAAACCGCTCGCAAGCAGTTTATAAAATTGAATAACGATCCAAATCTGGACATCAATTTAGCTTTGGCGTAGGGTGGGGCTTAAAACACTTAGGAAGTGCCAAAGCGAATGTAGGGATTGATTTATACCAAATCACATATTCACACACCAAATTCCATAGATGCAAAGTTAACCCGGAACAAAAATACCACTTCCGAATTTACTGTCTATATGCAGTGAATCAAACCAGGCCATAAGAATACTAGATACTAAGATAGCACGATTTAAGCAAACAATTTAGTCAGTTAGTAAATTTAATCAGTGGAACTGGTAATGTTAACCAGACACTATATTTATAAAGACCAGTCAATTCGATGTCCGTAAAACATATTCACGTATAATTCCTTACCAATAAGAGGCCCAAAGGCCATTACAAAGACTGCCTTTCCAATCATATGCCAACCAAACGCCGCTGGTAACTTTTCCAGTGAACAATATTCCGACACTGTTAGTGTGAAATTACTTAAGGCTGATCCCCGGAAAAATCCACTAATTGACAGCCAAACAATGAGCGACGTCCATTCAGTTTGTTCGGCTAAAACTAAAATTACAAAAACACATAATTAATACAAACAATTTAGAATATTTCCAGTGCACACAACTCACTTGATCTTGTGATTCCAACAAAAAATATCGACACTAAAAATATTAAACGCTTCGAGATATCAAATTTATCACATATCGGTGGAAGAATAATACGAGCTAAAATATCGGTAATGGCCGCTATTGATAAACACGAGGCAACTTCAGTCTTTGTATATCCTAAATTAGCAAAGAAAAATGGTGTGACCATTTTAAAATTCATCTCGGCCACATAAAATATTGACAGGCCAAACAAAATATTTAGATAGATTCTATCCTTCAGCAAACCAACGTCGAGTAGCTTAACGAAACGTTGCCAAAATGTTTGCTTTTTTTCTTCCTTCATTTGGAGACCGGCTTCGGATTTGACAAAATCAACCGATCCGGTGATAAACGCCGGTTTTTTATTTGAGAACGAATCACGATGCAACGAGGCCATGCCCAAATGTGTGTTGACACGACGAATCGATTCATAATCATTATCGTCATCTTCCTCCTCATCGCCAATCTAAAAATAAAAAAAAATCATGTTGCTTAACTAAGTCGATTAGTAGTAAATATGTATCGGTTACGTACCCCAACATGAACTTGTAAATTACTTCCAGTAAAATCTAAATATGACAAACTTGATATCACAGACTCTTTCCGTTTTCTCACTTCAGTCGGCATATTACTAATCGATGTAATGCGAGGAAATGTTGGTCGCTTCGGTAGACGAGTCACAGCACCAACATTAGCTTCCGAAAAGTTTTTCTTAATATTATTAATACGATTATTATTGATTAGTGTCTTTATTTCAGGTAACGTATCCTCCTCATCTTCTTTTATAGTTCCCATATCCTTCATTTCGATATCGATTACCTCGTCGATTAGATGCCGTTTAACCGGTTGCAGTAATGTTGCACCAACAGCTGCGTGTAACGCGAGGCCACTCAATAAAAGCATAGCGCCACGAAAATCATACTCCTGCAACAGGAAACTAACTAGCTGTGGCATGATTAACATGCCGAGCGCTGTTCCCGCCATCGATAAACCAACAGCTTGTCCCCGTTTCTTTTTAAAGTAATGATTTAGAGCTACAAACGCTGCAGATGTTGCTAAGCCGACACCAATGCCTATAGGATATAAATATGATATATAGTTATAGCGTCACGAGACGAATAGTTAAATAAATATTATCATTAATTAAAACAAGCATTAAAAAATTATATGACCCACAGCATTAGATTGTGATGTATAATACAGACGCCAAAATAATATAAATTTGTACTTATCAAAATTATTTCATGGTCGCACATATAATTTTTGATTGTCGTACAATACACTTACCGTTTATCACACTGTATGTAGCGATTATATGTGCCATACTATTAGCTGGCGATGTTAAAGCCATGCCCAATGCACAAAGCATTGCACCAGCTATCGCTACTTTACGATATGAGTATTCTTTAAGTAGTGGCCCGACAAACAGTCCTGAGAAATTCATCATAATATCTAATCCACTGATAATTACAGCTGCACCAGTTGTACCCGCATCTAATGATTTTAATAAATCACCAAATAGTAAACCGAACGATGGTTCAATGGATCGCGTTGCTAACTGAAACGATTTTAAAAAAATATAAATTTATTTATTTTTTGCCCGGCTTAAGAGAATTAACTAGGGGTGGAGATTCCCTACATGATTTTTTTATTAAACTATTAAGTAATTTGAATACTTTATCGCTTTAAACCACTACTTACATTTACTAAACTAACACCAAACGTGGCCATCCATCCCCATCCACCATCGGGCGCCACCTTTTTTGTTGCCTTAACACTTTTTGTTGCCATTTTCTTACAATTCTATACTTTAATTGTTTTCCTTTAACTAACAGCACGCACTTTTAATAAATGATGTAACGATGTTGATGATGATGATGAATCGATTAATTAATTTTTTTAATTGTTAATTTTAATTAAATTTTATTTTGTTGTATATATTTAAATAAAATTTGTGTATAATACTGGTATATAATAGGGGTAATAAAACTAATGGTGGTTGTTAGAATAAATTTGATTATTAAATTAACAGATTTAAGATTCGTAAATAATTAATTTTAATTGTTATGTGTTTTATAATTATAATACATAATTATAAAACTATATTAAATTAATTGTCATGATGCGTGAAATAAATTTATTTCTATAAATTGATCGTTTATTGTCTTGTTGAACGTTGTAAGATTTAACACCAGTTTATGATCCATACTGTAAATAAAAAGAAATATAATTAATTATAGATAATTAGATTAAAGTTTAAATTTTGTGTTTTTATTTAAACCATATTTATGCAAAATAATTATTTATTCCCTTAACACTTAGAAATGAGCTCTGTGGAACCAGTTTTGTAATTTTAGTCCATTTGGCGCTTTTATTAAGATTTTAGGCCGATAGTGTGAACAAAATGCACAGCTTGGATTGAAACTTCGATGACTGAGTTAAAACAATAGTTGGCCACTTAAGACGCTTTAGAATAAAGTCAAAATCTAGTCCTCTTTATTATGACTTAAGAAGCTAACAACTCTGGTTCTACTAATATTTCATTTATACCTTGATATCTTTACTGTGGAAACTGCCTACCAATTTGTTATCTTTATCTCGCATTTCATAGTTTACAGTACCATTTCGACCAACTACAAATCCTTCTCGAAATAATGGAGCATACTTGGCACAAAATTTGTCAATCGCCTTACTCTGCGGGTGTGTACGAACATATTCTTTTATGATCACAGTAAAAAAATTGTAGGCCTTGTATGCGAATGCTTTGCACTTTGTGTATATGCTTTATCAATATTAATTTTGATCTCTTCATGTAGAAGAGCCAACTTTATAGGGAGTAGTAAGTAAATTTCATCTTCTGAGAAACAATCCAGCTTCCGTAGCACCGTATAATCTTTACGGTGATAGATTTTATGAGAACCAAAAAGTGCATAGTGTGGAGTATATGCTAACGTTTCATCATCCCATTTTGTATGCTTGTCACAAACATAAGCTCGAATAGCAGCCAAAACGGACTGATTTACTCTAGTTCGGCAGTGTTAGATTATAAGGATATTACAGTTTTATAATCTAGAGTGTCAAATTCGTTTAACCGAGTTTTATACTCACTACTCTTAAACTGTGCCCCATTGTCGCTATGTATTACCTCAGGGACGTTGAATGAACAAAAAACTTCATTCCGAAGATACTCAACTATTTGTTTTGCTGTTCCTTTATGGAGAGCCTTCAACAAAACGAATTTGGTAAAATTATCTAGCACGAGTAGAACACTGTATTACCTTTAGCCGATCTCAGGTAAGGCACTAGTAGGTTTACATAGACTTTTTGCCAAGGACGTTCAACCAAGTGTTCAACCCATGGGTGGTTTTATATAAAAATTTGGGCGTTGTATTCTATTACAAACACCAAAACTACGAATATCTTTTGCCATCGCGGCCAAAAGTAAAATCTACCTTTTCTCTTTATATTTGCTTATTTCACCATGTGACAGTTACGCAAACCAACTGGAACCCACAATTTCCATAAACGCAGATCGGATAACGATTGATGGTTGCGGGGTTCAAGACATATAAATATATATTTGCAATCGATTTTAAATGCCGGAAAACTTTCAGAATTGTTCGCGATATTGTTCCTGAAGTCGCGGTACTTTTATTTTTCAAAATATTCGGAATCAAACTAGTTATGCTGAAAGATTTTGGGTATACTTTTATTAAGCTCAGTACGCTCTTCGCAGTAAATCCTAGAGCGCATATCCGGTACTACGTTTGCTTTACTTCGAACTATATCAACTTCGTCTTATATCAAATTTGTAACTCTGAAGTTTTAGACTTCACCGTGAAAGTCAGCCACTTATATCTCACTGATCCATTGGCCATTTAAGGGATGTGTGATCGGTGATAAGTGTGACCTTGTGGCAAAACATTCTAGTTATGTAATGGTGTAGTTTTTTTGTGCAACATTAAACTTTCGTGACATGAACGCCAAATTCATATCCTTTATCGTATTTGATACAGGATTGGCGTTTAGGATTGGCTGATATCTTCTCCGAATCTGCTCTCAACTCACTTTCTCCAATTAACTCAAATATTTGATCTCCTTCATAACCAAACTGTTATTTTCCATATTTATTGTAAGACCAGCATTTCGCAGATGATTGGCAACCAGTTCTAACAACTTAAGGTGACCCTCCAAGGTACCGTCTGTAACCAGCAGATTATCTAAGTAGACAAACACTTTATCATGGAGTTAATGTGATATTACTTGGTGCATCAGCCGGCAAATTGATTGGGCTGCATTAAACAGCACAAACGGCATTTCCCTTAATTGATACACTGATCGCTCAGGAACAGTGAAAGCAGTCTTTTCTTTAGCAGATTCTGTTAAAGGAAGGCTTAAGATCCAGCGCAGTTCTTCCAAGCAACATGTCTATATGATTGGAAAACTTTTTTACCGTCGTTACTGGCGAACTCCACCAAGGGCTTTTATTAGGTTCTATAACCCCGAGTTCCAGCATACAATCAATCTCTTAGTAAAGGTACTTTTTCACAGCAGGTGAAATTGAAATAACCTCAATGTCATGTTCATATAACTGTGTGCGTCCCAACCCTTCATTAGTAAAATATGAGAACTTATTTATAATCCGAACAAGCTCTTGTGTAAGTGTCTTTTAGAATTACCAGGGCCTTCACAACCTGCGGAATTAAAAGATTTGATTTGATAATTTAAATTTGCGCCCGAAATCTATCCCAAGATATATCGGCTGCTGAAGTGAAGGAACTATACAAAATTTTATATTTTCAGTTCTTGTTCCATATATGTAACAGGTAGTATAAAACCTTCTATTTTTTGAGTGGTTTCATCTGCAGTGGAAACTGAAGAATTAAGCTTGTGGTATTTGACCAGGAGTTCACTCAGCAATTCCAGAGCTTATTTACCAAGAAAATTTAATGTTGCACCACTGTTTACTAGACAGACTCCCATGAGTGGTTTTGAGTGAATAGATGTTAAGTTGCACAGAAATTTTAAGATTACCTCAAACACAAAACCTGATATTTCCTATAGATAGATTGGGGAGCTTCTGGTCTCGATTCACTTTTCATGTCTGTTGTTGGTCCTGCATAGGTTTCTAATGACATCGTTAACCATGATAGTTGAGACTTTTTGCGTTGGATCATATTCTCATTTGATCCATGAATAAGTGGTGCTGATGGAAACATTGGACATCACATATTCAAACTATTAAAACAACGCAATGCTTTTGGCACAATTCTACAATCGTAGAATAAGGGTAGAACTGTTTTCATTTGAAAGAAGATAAATCAAATATACTGACTTTTCAACCATTTATTCTTTTCTCAACCTTTCATAAAACATTAGACAGAACCGTAAATGCATTTGCTAGAGAACTGTCTTAATGAAGAGAACATTTTCGAGAGCTTCGTGGATCACCGAGACGTGCAATAAATTTGACATTGACCAAACAATCGTTTCATCAATTTGATTCATGATTTGGTCTCATGGTGCTGTAGCCGAACTGGATGATTTTTCAAAGGTTGCCAAACGAAACTTCCTTGAACTCACTCCTACTGTTGCTCTTTGTGATCCTGATGACTTGATCATTCCAGTTTTAGGTAAACACATTGTGAGAACAGCGTACATTGAGTAAGGTTTAAATGTTAATCAGTCTTAAACCAGGTTCCTTACCTTTACCAGACGAAGAAATATTGAGAAACTGTCTGCCATTCTCTTTTTGGAGAGACTTAGTGAACAATAAGTGAACGAAGTAATCCTGTTCTTTCAAACCCATTTACAATGCATGGAACAAGTTCGACAGTCCTTGTCTGAGACTGTCTCGAAGAATATGATGAGTGATGACTGTATTCATTTTTTATGAATACAGTCATCTGTATTCATTTTTTATGAATATATTCAAGGTTGTATTGAACTTGAAGCTTTTTCAAAAGTGAGATGTACAATTAATAGTAACTTTCGAGATAAATATACGTTCACCTTCGAAGTGCTCGTTTAGTTAAGTATATGAGACCGGTGTGGTTGTATGGATCAAGCCATATAAGAGCCACAAATAAGCTTGTGTATTTTAGTTGGGCAAGGTACGTGAACAATTTGAAAAGTAATTGCGAAAACTACATTTTACACTGTCACGTTTTTGACAAGCTTACGAGCCAAACCCGAACCCGTTTCGGTTCGGTATTTTCCTGAACTTGAACCAAATCTGTTATATTACAGATTCGAATAGAAATAAAGTTTGAAAATTTAAATAGCAAATGAATTTAGGAAACTTGTATAGGGCTATGGATAGCTCGACCAGATATAGAATATTAAGAAAATATCATCAAAAGTATAATAATAGTTGTTAGGCCTGGCAGTTGAAAGGCGACCCTGTGACAACCCAGTATATGCCGAAATTGAATCGATCTTCTAGGTTATCGGCGGACTATTTGACATCAACTTAGAGCAACCAGAAATGTATACAAGATTTCAGAAGGATTTTCCTTTTTGGAGTGGTGGAAAAATCATAAAATTAGACATCCACATACTTAAGGTTGAGACTCTTAGGTCAGACTCTTAAATAGCTTAAAATACAGCTTAACTAGCCTTTTGGTAATTGATATAAGCAAACTGGAAACAACAGGTTTAGTTCGGTGAACCTCTGCATGTCACTCTGAAACAGTTTATTTCAGAGTTTGCCAATTAAAAATGCAAAGTTTTAAAGCCTTCTTCGGTTGAAGAGCATTATATATGATGACAAAAAAAAATGTTTAAGAGACAAACTATATTGATATGAGATGGTTCGGCTATTTTTTAGTATCACCTGCCCCACCAGAAGCAAAAATCAGCAATTTAGACGGTATTTGAATTGTTGTTGCGTGTAAGGTTTTCGATTATGGTTAGTTGGATAAACAAGGGAGGATAACTTGAATTAATCATCTAAGATTAATAGAGTAGCGTTAAATGATGCCCCTCTATATCTATCGCACAACAGAAACCTATTTAAGCTTATATAAATAGAAACTAAACTTAATCGATACCATATAATAGATAGACACATACTTTATTATGTATTCAGGTTGGCAAACGAAGAAAATCAATAACAGGAACATTAATCGGTATGACATTTCGAAAATAATATATAGAAGGAGGATCGATTAGTAAATTCTTATAAATGTATATAATTTCGAATAATAATAAAACCATATGATTAACTTGTCTAATTTACAAACCAACTATAAGCTAATTGCCGAATGTTTACCATTTACAACGATATAATGACGATAATGAGAAAACATGATAATACACTAATGCATTTCTCGTCAACCCAATCATGTGCTTTAATTATTCGACACAACAATCTTATATAAACATAATAAGATCTTAATGTCTATATACACAAGACCTCCTACCGTATTCATGACATTGGCATATCAGCAAATAATATTTACATTGGAATACACAAATTTACACGTATTGCTTCAGATTATATATCGATTAGAACTGTTAGAACAAATATTATTTATTTTCTATATATCGATTTATTGTTTATTGTTAATTTACACTCGTATGGGCATATACAATGATTTACGGTACGAGCATGACTTTAACAATACATAAGACTTGAATCACGAGTGCTTCCGTTTTTACTGGCCAATAAATCAACGCTAGGTATCACCTCCTCTATATACTCGTACATACATAAATCAATTCACTTAGATCTGGTAGAAACTAGAATTTCATTTTTTTTTCTGTCAAACTGCCAATTAAAGTGTTTTATTGAATTTGCATAACATATTTTATTATTTTGTGATCTGGCGAATTCTAAGAAATAAAACTAAAACTTTTTTTGTTATTTGTTATAACAGCTGAGTGCCAAATGACATAACAGTTATATGTATTCTCGTTTGATAAATAGAAATATTGAGCACGTGAATTTTTCGTGTATAATGAAGTAGCAAAAATATTTATTTTAAGCGTTTTGCAGTTCGACAGGTTCTGGTGTATAAATCATAACATTATAGGACAATGTTACGAAATAGAAAAGAACTTGGTTACCACTCATGTATTTTAACGAGTCTTAGTTTAACAATAGCAAAAATTTAACTGCAGCTATCATAGCATCATGCAAATTTATACCATTGGCTTGGAAGAACCATTTTGCTCTATTTTTGGCACTTCCCATGGCTGGCAAGGCTTAGAACATTGATTTTCGCATAGTGTTGTGTTGCTTAAGAACATCCTTCTTTGTCGACTATGAAATCTGTTTTTGGTCCGTAGCACTAGGCTATATACATGTCTTTCATAAACCATCTTTACATTGCATTGCTTCCATTGCCAGTCGACATATAGTACTGTCATATAAGATAGAACTAGCCAAATCATTTAGCATAATATTATGCTGTTCCGCCGTAAATTCTTTTCGAATATACGGGTTTGTATGATTTTGAGCCCTGGCTTGATAAAAAATGTTTTAGACAGTGGTGAAAGATGTTGGTGGACTTATAAGGGTTTGTATATTCCTGATTGATCGATAAGTGTACAGCTTCCCAGTATAATAAGGTTTGCACCTAAGCTAAAAATATGGCGCAGAAGAAGTTACCCTTAAACGAATCCCCTATTTGACGGTGGAGCAGCCTAAATGTATTCTCAATACCACACAACTTCCAGTTTTAATAAGCCTTCTTATAGTAATTCCGAGTGTTCCACAGTAGATCTTATGTTTCCCGGATACTCGCGAGAAAATTGAAAACCGAAAGAACATAAAGGGTGGCGATGCTACTAAGGTGTCACACACCAGCACAACTATTTCGATGGAATACGAGGTAGGTGCTCTAGTGCAAGTTAAGTAGGTATGGTTATAATATCACCGTATAGAAAACGGAGGCAGTCTACCTATATTATGGAAACCTCTGGGAATGATAATCTGCCACTTGAGCAAGGATTTTAACTCCAAGGGTGGGATAAAGAATTCTCACTTTTAAGTGGCTAGGCAGAAATAGTAAGGGAAATTTGGCAATGGTTAGGAGAACAACTAATGACTGCCAGTACGAATAGAGTTGTGCACAGAGAAATCAATGGATAGTACTGTGCTTTTCATAAATGCTTGGCTATATATCAATTCCAACTAACTATAGCTGGTAAAGTCTAAATAGATTACGATGAGTGGCAAAATGAACAGCAACCTTCTGGGAATTCTCCATTACCATGTATCAACAGAGACACCAAAGAAAAAAGACTTCACAGTCAATTTTAAAATTATTGTGTTCTATTTCTGTGAAAGATGACCACAACACACAATTATAGATCATTTGGTGTAGAATCACACTATCTAGTGAACAAATCTACACAGAATTAAGCAGGTGACAGATTGAATAAAAACCACAGCCGAAACGCAACCACATAATATCAGCAGTTCAACAATATTATTTTAGGCTGCCGGGTTCAGTTTGTAACTAATGACAAAAGCATTGTAAAATGGGGTTTTGCCGTCCTCTTAAAACTAACAAAATTGATTATTCTGATTATTGAAAAATGTGATTGATGATGTTAAAATAACCGACGAAATACCAGGGAAGTCTCTTCCTAAAGGTTCCGAACCTAAAAAGATGTACGAAGCTGCTAAAAATGTATAAAAGAATAATTGGGTTAGCGAAACCCCCCGAAGGGCAGATCAATCTTCTTGGGACGTTAGAAGGGGAACACGGAACATGAGATTTTTTACCGAAAACTCTCTTACAGAAGGATAGTATAACTTTATTCAGGAAAGTATCCTGGAAAAACATAAATTCTATCACAAAAGTTGATTTTCCATCAGCTATGCTAAGAATGATACTTCACATAGGCATAAGACAGTATAGTTAGCAAAATGGTAAGAATACGAACGAATAGCCTCGTGCATAAATTGAGTTTGACACTTTCCCAGATAGTGCTGAGCTTCTCATGAATCGTTTTCTTTGCCTTATCAAAATTAAACCGAAGCGCTGAAAGACTCTAAGTGAAAGTAATACGGAGAGCAGTAAAAGTATATATAGCAGCTTTTTGGACCATAACCATGAAAACCAACAGCAGAACCGCTATAACATAATACCAACATCTCAACAATATCGCATTATTTTACGCTGGAGGGTTCAGTTAGTAATAACAAAAGCATGTATAAAATGCTTGGTTAGTAATAACAAAAGCATGTATAAATTTCACCGTCTTCCTAAAACCTAACAAAATTTTATATTTCCTTACACGTCTGACCTTTGAGAAATGTGATTGATTGTGATAAAACTAACCAACTTTACCAAGACGAAATACCAGGAATTAAAGTCATGTTTCAAACAAGTAGTAATTCATGAAGTATAGTTGTTTTACTATAGGTTCAAAAGACTAACTAGTGACGACCAAGCTTGAAATATTTTTTGTCAAAAGTACCCAAATGGATACATTCTTTGAAACAACTCTTAACATTCAGCAAATTTCTAAGAAATCGAATCAAAACTTGGGAATACCTTTACTTCATTCACTGATATTAATGATGCAAGAGACTCAATAAAATTGGATTGTTTAAAATTACAATTTATTGGATAAACTATACTCATAATTCGATAACTACAGCTTAATAGCCAATAAATGTCGGTTGATTATATATAATTAAATTTACATTAAAAAATGTTTAACTCACACGACACTTCAAACAGAATAAATTGTATGGAGGCACAATTATTATAAATCCACCAATGACCAATAAAAGCACATAACAAATGTAATGAGACCTTTCGCACTTCGATTATAGATAATTCCATTAATATATAATTTCAATGTTATTTTAATGAGTCCACTATTAACAAAAACTATATAATCAATAGATTAATTATAATTTTAATTTAAATAATTACCAAATTAAGTAAAATTAGTACATTAAATCGATCCATAGTACACACACACTGCTGTCAATGGAAAATTTTAATCTCAACTCAAACTAAATCAATTCAAAAGTCAAAACTATATCACTGTAACGATTTTATAATACACGTATTGAAAACTTTTTATAACAATATGTTTGTTTACTACTAATTATTTATTTTACACACATCGCAAGACGAATAAATCGATCGAAAATAACTTCAAACCACTAAACCCACCACCATTATATATGTGACAAAACAAAATTAAAGCACACATATGTGTGTATGTGGGTGTGAGTATATATATAGTAAGTTAAACTTTTGTAAACAAACCGATTTTTATTTTTGGTTTTTCAATTACAGTAATTTCGGGTGGAATAAGCTTTTCGTCGATTTGTTTTTATCAGCCGCATTGCATCGCATACATAGTTTTTCTGTTGGACATTATTTTTGTCACACGACACGATTATACGATGTTAGTTTAATCGGGGCTGCGTAACAAAATGAAAAACAACAACAAATGATGCCTATCGTCTTTAAGATTGCAAAATTTTGGTTCAACGTTGATGTGCGTAAACGAAAATCCTTGTTTACGATAGTAATGATACACACACGAGTATGTAACAATATTAGATTGGAAAACTGACCTATGCAATGATAATAAAGCTGTATATCCGGTAATAATTATATATATAGTTTGGTGTAGATAGATATTTTTATTAGATTACCGCAGTAGATTATTTGGGTTAATATATGGTATATATAGAAGATTAACTCAAGAAACGAGTTAATGAACCGAAAACCTGATTGGACAAAAACCGTAAAAACGAAATGATACTATTTATTGGAAAAGGATAATGGCAGGATTTTGGGGTGAGGTAGTCAAGACGACCAAAAGTTAGATTTATTACTTGTTATAGTTACCCGAATAATAAGCTGAAGTTCTAAGCTTGAGAAAAGTAAGTATGGAATTGGAGCTTTCACCATCGGTCAAAAGCTTCAAACAGCTGTTTCGTTGAATCGATCAACCGATGCAAATATTGAGCGTCTGCGTCATCTATATATAATCTAATCATGATTTCGGTAGACCAGTTTAAGTCAGATGACGTCATTTTGTATTTGATCGAAAGGGTCGAAATTTTATCTGATTAGGTATTTGTGACTGGTCGGGACAGATGTACTATGCGATTTATATATATATATATATATATATATATATATATATATATATATATATATATATATATATATATATATATATATATATATATATATATTCGATTTAAAGAATTTCTATTGTGAAGTTACGATTGTATTTGTGAAGAAGAATTACCAATTCGTATTTGGTTATGAATACCACAAAATCAACAGTGTAGAAAGCCCTGGGATCAGAATTAGTTGAAGCTCTGACTTGATCTTCAATCGATCTCCTCGAACGGGCTAGTTTCCTTACCAATGAGAAATACCTAAAACCACACCTACATACTTTGCTGAGCTAGAGTAAGCGCTACTACCTAAAATGTTTTAAGCAGTCGTCTGTAACAGATTTAGGAGAATTATACGCAACCTTAGCCGTGTTTCTTGACGCACAGTGTTCCGGATCAGATCAAATTTTACATGCAAAGCAACAACAAAATGTGATCCAACAATTTATTCGGATCACAAATTTTGATCAGAAAATTAGTTCTTATTTGAAAATATAGGAGAACTAATATTTTTTTTAGAGGTTGACTGTAATGAACTAACAACAAAAATTTGAGATCGAACGCACTCATTTAGTAGAGCTGTCAGTTGGTTTGTTTGAAAAAGATTTAAAGAAAATATAACAACACTTATGTTGCATAGAGGATTAACTTAAAAGTTTTGACATTTATACAATGTAATTATTTTTGTAAAATCTTCTTGGCACAAGATCTTATCTGGATCCAAATAACTTATAATAACTTTAAGGTAAATCGCGTCGATATTATGTACCAACATGATAGTAGTTGAACGAAAAGTTTACATTTTTAACTGCAGTTTTTTATATTCAACGAATTATTAACGAAACCAAAATTTAAAATTTCAAACAAAAAATTAATTTTATAATCGAAATTGGAAATTTTTGAAGTAAATGGTCTTATATTTATAAATAATAATAAATAAATAAAACAAAATTTGTTTTTTTTAAATTGTGTCATTTCATTAAAAAATTACTTCACGTGCCATCTATTGTTCTCGTTAAAACGTTTTGGTATGCCATCCAGAAATCTTCTCCGAAACTTATATTTAACGAAATCATGCTGTCGTTGGCATTTACTATGAAAATTGACACGATTTCGCTTATAGTATTATAAGATATTTGTCTGGATCAGATCAAACGTCAAGAAACACGGCTATTGTTTTCCCCAAAAAAGATTTACCAGTCTTTACTAACCTTACTAGGGTTACTACAAAATTTTTAAAGTAATGAAAAGTCATTTCCAAATAGATTTCAACAAAACTTTTTATACTCGATCAACCATATATAAAAGTTAAACTCAAAGTGCAATGTCAATTCACACTAATTCGCTGTTAATATATGGCCACCATATCAACAAAAATACAAAAGGCATAGTGACAGTGGACCAAATAAATTGTTTCTTTATGTCACTCGAAAGAATGACTGGATTTACCTTACAAAGACATTATTATCCTTCAACAGCATACATAGAGATATTTTGTAATATCAGATTGCAGCGTTGACTATATGTCTCAATCATATAGGAATCGTGTTCACTAGACATTTATGGTCAAAACTTATACACGGTGTTAAGGTGAGAAGCTGTAAGGGAAATCAAGTTGGCACTAGCTGTCAGTTTTCTCCTCGTGGTGACCACCGAGCAATTAGTTAACCACATTAAGTGAGGAGCCTGTCAAAAATACAGCGCTAAACAACTGGGTCGGGTTAAGGTGCCAACCATACCGTGCCAATAACCAACCTGGCTGGAGGTCCAGTCTAAAAACTAGCTCAGTCTTAAACAGTTTATCCGAATATCAGGCGCCCTCTGGATTATGTGTGGGATGGAATTATTGACTACTCTAAATTCAATTTGCAGCAACCGGCTACAGTGTAGCCAAGCTTAATAATTTGGAGGTGCTTTCGGCTTATCTATATAAAACATATCTCTGGTGGCATCCATGGAACCTTTAATACGGAACAATGATGCCCCAGCTATTAACTTAGACACTAATGTTTACAACAGTCAGAGATGCAAGTGGTTAAAACCTCTTCAAACAGGATGAAGATCTCGGGATGCCAGCGACGGAAAAGACAAGCACTGAAAAGTTCATTTGTTGATTCTGACGGCAAAACATGACAACTACGCCCTCTCCGGGGAATCAGTTTAAAAGACAAAGGGTACTTTTAGCTTCAAGTCACAAATGAACCGGGATAAGGGCCCAGGATCGGAAAAAAATCCTAAACTGAGCTTTAAAGAAGTTGTACTTCACGAGCACCATGTGCTTGCAACGATCAGCTCATAGATCTTGATTAGGGACGGTGTGCATCTGGAGATCAATAGGGCTGTGGTTTGTGCAACGGCATGCTTAGCTAAACGATACAACACTATTCACCATACTGAGTATATGGGGAGAGAGATCACATAAACCAAATTACTAAAACCTATGATGAAGTAAGCAAGTTATTCGTCTTTGGTATTCCTAAGGACAATAAAGAAATTGTTTTTCATCTACGATTATCTCATAGATTAGATCTACGATTTTATAAGATAAGATCAGAAACTACCGAAGCTTACTTAATGTGCCTGTTAATATTTAAAGCTTTGGATTCTGTAACGTGCTAACCGAATCTAGTCAAGTAACCATTTATATAACAAGGAACCTTGAACTTGGTTAGGTTTCACGTATTGAAGTTTTTTTATATAGTTGTCTGTCATACAGAAAACGATAAGTGTTCAGAAGTGGCACATGAATCGACATTCATATCTTCCTTCCTGAAGTATATAATTAAAAAAGAGCTTTCTCGAATGGAAGATGAAAACCTGGATTTATTTGTGATTAAAACAAACTACTGTTTCGACAACTAACGAGAAATCCCATAATTATATACATTTTAACTTCCAAACGAATCATGTTCTAGCCTCTATAGAGACGAGTTATGCAATGTTCAGATCATGCTACAATTCTTCACACCATTGGTTGGTTTTAATTTCATCTCGTTAAAAATTTGTGGCTTATCTTAAATATATATACCTCGAAGTAGCATGGACCACTTTGGGCGACATTATAGATAATAAATAGTTTTCATATCAACAAATCCTAAAACTTGTCTGGACGTATACGGTTTTCAGCACTCAACTATAGTCAAAAGACAAAGGACGAAACTTCAATCTTGCATAATTAACGTAACATGTTATAGTTGAGAAAATGTAACCTCCATTATAGTATTATTGATGCTGACATTTGTAATTGTATGTCCATTTAATTAGTCGAAATATCAAAAATCATCTCACCATATCTAAAGGCGATCATTTGATCTTGATATTGCCCCCTCATTTTTACGTTTATACATTAAACACGTAACGGTTGTAAGAATGATTTAAAATGTCAACTGATTACAACGATTGAAAATGATTGATTAATAGCTTAATAAAACTTCCGTCAAAATGCCATAAATCTCATCACCTCCGATTACACTCAAGTGTGTACGCCTGCAATATTTATCTTAATACAAACACATGCACCAGTTGTATGTACATGTTTTCGATGAATGCCAACCATAATCGCATCTGGGAACAAAATTAAATATATAGTTGAATGAACTTGAGCTGTTCACATCTAACTAACTTGTAGCATAATTAAAACAAATGATTAAGATACTGGTTATATATAAAGCTAGCTGGTCTATATACCAACTTTTATGTTTTAAGTTTTAATTGAAATTCGTTTTACTGGAGAGACTGATGAATGAATTTGGGACGTCACATACACAAAATATACGAGTAGTAAAAATTTAATCAAAAATAATTTAATCTTCAAAGTTTTGTTTTGATGTGTTTGTACGCAGGCATCATATGACAATGATTCAATCAAGAAACTCGGTTGCTATTCAATTGAACAAAAACAAATCATCTATCACGAGACATACGGGCACATGACATCATTGCCTTCAAAAGCATGATTCAATTTAATTGTTCGGTTCTTGTTATGTTTTAGGTTTTGCAACACTTTAAATATTTGAACGTCTAATAAATATGTAAATATTAATAAATAAATTATATATTTATTATCAAAATATTTTTTTTATTATTTATTATTGTTATTTTAAAAATTAAATTTTCAGTCAATAATATTTATTGTGTTCGGCATGTGATGGATTTTATTTTCTATTTGAATATAAAGTATTTTATTGTTTAAGCACAAATAACACGGTTATTTATTTTAAATCATCGTGATATTTGATTATTGTCATCATATTTATTATAGGAACTCCATAAACAACGTTATATTATGGTTGGAGGTGGATGTGCTTGAGTTGATTAAATCAGATTTGTGGTGAACTTAAACGATTATTATAGAAAACAACATTTTGAAAACAACTTAACTTCGTTAAGCTTTTTGTCCAAAATAAACAATATGATCTCGTCCAAAATGCACTAACTTATTTATTTTAAATATTATAAATAATACAAAATAAATAAGCAAACACAAACTGAAAATGATTACAAACAAAAAGTTGTTTACAATTTGACAAATGGGATCGACCATCTTAATGTTTATAAGATTTTGTAGAATAAGGCATAATTTCTTTACACATATGCCAACTGCTGCCTTGACAATGAGAGCCAGTTTAAACTAAGGCTAGGCGATAGCTGACCAATGTAGTCGTCATCCTTCAACACATTCCTAGCAAATAATATTGAGAAACACCAATACGATATAAAGATCTTTAAATCACCATCAATACCCTAATTTGATCAATTTTTCGAAAGCACTGCATACTTATGGTTCACTAACAAACAGTTTAGACTGATGGCAAAATAACACATTACTATACTTCCGCTTTACATCAGAGCGAAATTCGTTAACTCTAGAGAGCCTTAACTGACAGATGATCTCAAATCGTACATGGAACAATAGGTTTCGACTACCACTCTAGTAATAGAGCAAGAACCATCTGAAAAAAAAACCATCTGATTCAATGAGGCGCAATAATCACGAGAAGGATAGGTCACTGCAAATATCTTAATAGCGAACCACCCATAGTTCGCGCAGTGGCTAAAGCTGCGACAAATGGAGAGAGGCAGGATGCAAGAGGGAATTTTCACCATCGATCGTTGCGGTGTGAATGAACACATCTGAGACTCCCCGTAGAGTTTAGAATCCATGGGCTGTCCCATCTTCCATGTCAGTACTATAGGCTGGTTATTTACGTAAAATCGGACCTATAGCCGACACATCAAAATTTGTCTATGCCACACAATAGTACCACTATAGTATTCCAAGCGCAAATACATTTCAAACGAAACCCAGCACATGTTAAACCTGAAATAAAAGTAGTCAGCTGAAGCATACAAAGAATGACAAGCAATGGAGCTAACATAACTTATTGCTTTATGTTGACAAGTTCCAGTATCACGCTTATGCTATACTCAAGATATATGGTGCTCTTACTTTTGACTTATAGTAGTAATACCTATAACGTAGCTCGTTACACTACATAGGGTGTACTCCCACGTACTTTACTAGCAAAATTGGAATGATATACGATCGTTTACAGTTCTCTTTTAATATCCTCGCTACACCAAAGCCCAAGCGAGAACGTACGGCCATATATAGATCTTAATTGCGTGGACCATTGGATTATTCAATACCAGCCTAAACTATACTGACATGGAAGATGGGTCAGCGTGTGAGCTTTGCAATTCGATAGGAGAATCGTAGAATAGTTCATCCACATCACTGATCCAAATAGAATAATGAAAATTCACATTTTGATCCAGTCACTATCGAGACTCGATCCCGAAATTTCTCAAATTATTTTAATATGGGCGACTTTTATTGCACAATGTACCGTCTAAATATTTCTCTTTATAAGACACATAGATGAATTAAAAATTATCAGAATATCTGAAATTATCACCAGCAGAGCAGTTCGAAGTATTTCTATATAGGAATTTTATTTCCATAGACATTGGCCATAGAAACCATGACTCGAACCGATAGTTGAGTCTATGATGCGTTGTGAGATAAATTAGGAAAAACTACTGTTAATAGTTTGAGCTTTAATCATGATGTTGCGCAGCTATAGAGAGAACAGTGCGTAAACTAGCAAAGACAGTTGGACGGAGAAAATAAAAACTTAGAATTATGTACAATTCGTAGTTAAATAATATTGTGCTTAAAAGCCCATTCACATTGGGTGCAATAGGTGTCAACATTTCGAGACTTTAAATGATAAACGTTATCAAGTTTTTAGTTTTTCTATTTCAACGAACAAGTCGTTAGTTAATAAAAACACTTCGAAACAAATGCAATAGAGAATTGCAATTAAATTATGAAAGCAACATCCCGTACTCTTTAATTTAAGATTATCGCTACTTAGGCTATACTGGATTTCTTTGGCTAGGAATATTTCGTCGGATTGGCACAAACAACGGATTTTGTCGGTTAAAGTAAAGTTCTAGAAAATCTATATATTATTTATGGTTAGTATATATGATACACCAGAAATATAGAAAGTTAGGGTTGCCAGATCAGTGCGTTCTTCATAAATTCAATAAGATCTTCACAATCGACTTTCAACAATTTAAGCGGTTTAAACTATTTCTTTCACAAGTTTTAGGAATGTTTGGTCATCAAATCAATATATTTAGATTTGGACCGCGAAGTAACATTAAAAAATTAATGATAATTATTACCGATTAAGGATTTAAATTAGGCGTTTGATACGCTGGATCATGAATTATTTGTCGGAAAATTAGAGTTATCTTGGGTTAACCGATACTTAGACTATACACAACCCAATTTGTTAAAATTGGTGGTATAATTCCAAATGAAGACTGTCACGTTATTTTCCCAAGAGGGCATTTTTATTGCTCTTCAAATTATTTCGTTGATAAATTTGTTTATCTAATGGAATTGTTCTAACAAGTGCTAAGAATTTATAATACAAGCTTAATATGCCGAGATTGCAAGTAAGAATATTGCGTACATGTTTTACTAATTACTTCATTTACTGAACCAGTTTATTTAGCATGGTATAACTCACTGTAGTACCCGAAACATCTCAAACAAAATTAGTGGTTAGGGTGTGATTTAAACCGTTCGAATAATCGGGATGAAACTGGAAAAACTTTTCTAATTCGAACATAGACTTACAGTGTGACTTACAGTAGATAAATCGGTTCAAAGATATAGCGTCACCAACGAAAATGAAACCAGTTGGAAAAAAAAGGAAAAGATCGGTGGTCTCCATTATTGATGGAGAAATCGGTAGATTGATGAGCGAGAGGTGTGGCTGGAGAGCAGAACGAGAATCGACCACTATATAGATATACCACTCCAACGTTGAACAAAAAGGTAAAAAACTGCTAGTCGACGGTTGTAGCTTAATGGTTAAGAGAGTGCCTCATCTCGCCGCGATCTCAAGCTCGATTCTTGCCGTTGACCAAAAACTAACATGCACCGAATGCCCTAAAAAGCGATTGTGTGCGTAAAAGCATTCGTTGCGGGTTAACCACAGAATTCTCAGTTGAGACGCGGTAACGGCCGTTTACGGTCTCTGTGCAATAATTATTGTTAACAAAAACTGCTTGATATGAACTAAGAAACACTCTTTTCATTAGAATTGCGAAACTACAAATTGTATTACCGAATTCCAAAATTCTTAAAATAAATAGTTAAAGTAACTGAGAATCGTGCCCACAAGATCAAGAGCCGTACCGACCTACAAGGGAAAAAAGTAAAGTCCCTAAAAGTGATAGCATTCATCAATCATCGAACCCGGAAGCTTTTAAAATCAGGACTGTCAAAATCAGGTCGTTCCATCCAAAATATGAAAGCATCACTATTACCTTATCTCAAATAAAACAGTCTTTTGTTTCCTCTTATTTATAGCAACAGATACTATAAAAGCATAATACCGAATCCCATGCAAAATTGAAATACCTTCACTTTTTCACCTATGCCATTAACGCTGTATACATAATAAATCAAATCGATTATGGTTTACACTTTCATTTTGCAATGAATCGTATAGGAGTACAACACAGTAAATTAGAAATTCAAATAAGCGCGCTTGTTCATTTTCATCATAATCGAACTCACATACATACACATATATGTCTGTACTTTCAAAACGTTCGTAGACATGAAAAGCTTTAATGATAACTTTTATCTTGACCGATTTTTTAAATTATATAGGAAACAACTACCTGGTGTATATATGGTTGATATGTAAAAGCTCACGTAATAAATATTAAACAGCCAAACCAATGTCATTAACATTTTTATGTATTTAATAAATTGAATATTTCAATGTCAGTGTCAATGTGCATAGCAATGCTTTTTAATGAATGACGCGAGCTAATCGTTCATATAAAAAAAAATTTAATAACTAAACACAATCTTGAACTAGATACGATTACGTAATACGAGTTGAATGTCTAAACGTAGAGCTTTATACGAGTATATAGAGGAAATGGAAATTCCTGGTTCGCAATATGAAACCGGGGGTGTTTGTAATACATTTTTATGATTTATGTACATTACTTTCACACTAACTCGGATAACAGATACACACACACAAACACACACATAGACGCTTAAGTTTATCTTACAACTAAATTAAATTTCTAACATTGAAATATAATCTTTTTAGTCAGTCATTCGATGCGTGATTTTGTCTGTACTATATATATGCTCATGTATTCATAATTTGTATTTGTACACAGAAGCTAACTATTTTTGTAATTTTATGATGACGACTGTAATTATATGAATTAATGATGTTTGACACAAAACTAAGTAGTGGAATAATTTACAAAATCATGTATCAGTTTTCATTTAAGATGATGTATCATCGAATGAGTGCAATTTATTTCAGACTTATTGGTATGCAGTGGCTGTACATCACAACCAGATAATAGTTTTGTGTGTGTAGGAAGGCCAATAGTCACATGATATATTTTTGTGGGTTATTCAAATGTTATATAGCACACCTGGCAATGAAGTGCAAATTTGTTAGTCTTGTCTAGTATACATATTGTGTTAAGCGACAATGATTTTTAATGACTTATTCGTTATTTTAATTTTTAACTATGTTAACCTTTTTGTGTTTGACATGATGTATGGGTGTGGAATTAAAGATCGATATGATTGTTCGAGAAATATAAATTATGTACATATTGTTACAATTATTGAGACTATTTTTGTCATGCTGAAAGTATACAAAATATATTATGTATAATAATGAGAGTAAGACTAAATCTTGTGCTTTTGTAGAATACTCTAAAAATTATCCAAGGTTAGTGAACTCAAAGTTGGTACATTTAACGTATCTAAGCTAGTATTTGTTATATTTTTTTAGGCCAGTTAAGTTGGCGTACTTTTTCGCTCACCATGTTCAGTATCATCTTATGGTAGGCAATCATGAACAGAAGCACTACACTAAACATTAAAAGCATGCGGGTGGTGTCTGACTACTTGCTTGTAAAAAGCTCGTTACCTCCAATCGATAGATCGGATAAGCAACCATTTAGGACGCCACTACTGCAACCGCAGTATGATCCAATAGAAGGGCAGCTTACACAAAGTAAAAGCTAATTGCGCAAAAGATAAGACAGGGTAAATATCAGATTGGTGCTGTTCCACCAGTGAAAAATAGTATCTGAATGAAGTACAAAAACCAATATTTTCCAACCATCTAATTGGAGTCATGCCATAGCTAAAAAAGCAAGATGCAGCTATGAGCCTGAATCATATCGCTCTTCTGAATTGATTTCGATTTATCATGGTGGGGAGTTCTACGGTAGTCATTGTTCGTACGGTTCGTTCGTTCTATGGCTTCAGTGCAAATAACTGCAGGTACATACTGGTATTACAGCGAGAATGCTGTAAGAAGATTACATTATAATGGTAAATTAAGATGTTCCACACCATGTACATAGGTACAATTTATTGAAATATGAATAAAAAGCCATAAATGATGTATGATTAAGTGAAGAAGAATGCATGTACCATTGTCAATGATCTGTAGGATGCTGTAGCAATTTGAGATAAAGATCAATTACGAATATAACTGGTGTAAGAGCTATGTATATAGTTAAATAATTGTGTGGGCAACTTTGTAACCAGAGTTCATTTGTGCTCCGTATAGTAGCATGTCCAAAATAATAACAGACCATTTTTGGTCGGCCACATGCGAGCCATATAATATCAGAACTCAGAATGATCAGCCATAAACTGGGGAACCAAAACCGATGGTATTCGAGAGTCGATATATTGCGAGAAGATATGCGAATTGATCGCGAAATACAATTACAGGGTAGGTTAATTAAAAACCCAGATATGGGAACGGTAATGGCAGAGTACCAGAAGTTGTCGAGTTTAACGAGGTGCACACTAAGTAGCAAAATGGTTTGCACCAGTTAGAATAAGAGAAAGTAGAGTTGTATCTGCGATTTGCATCGGTTGGATTTAAACTTTTCCCAGTAATTGTTTATAAAAGTTTGATTTGCCACCTCTTTTCATGGTTTCTCTTTAAGTCGCCTCCCTTTTTTGCTTCTGCTCATCGTCTTCCTCCATCTATAGCTATACTGTACCGTGTGGCTGCGGTTGAAAATTGTGCACAGCACTATTCCGATTTGAGATTTTCGGATCAGGACCATTTTGTCACAACTTGTAAACCAAAAGCTTGGTGATTTAATACATGAACTGTATCTTCTATAGTATGTCTTCTATCTTGAAATGATCCACCTTTTAAAGCAAAAATATCGGAAAAACTAATCAAAATACCAACCCATTCACACCAAATTGTCGCAGAGTGAATTTTCAACAATAATTGTTCGATTATCAGATTGTAAATAACCACAGCTTGTCGTAGAAGGTGACTAAATCTGGTAGAATCGCTAGGCTGACGGCCCGCATTCATAAAAAAACAACAAATGCTAAAAATGTCAACAAACGAAAAAAAATCGAATACCGCCAAAATAACAATGACCCCCACTTAAGTACCCGGAAACAAGATTGAAGATCAGTACGTGGAACGTGCAGTCACTTCGGAAACCTGGCGCGTTTGACGGCCTTATCACATGTATGAAAGTTGTAAATAACATAATTTTGAGTAAGGACATTATTAATACCTGCTATGCAAAGTCTGATGGATTCAGATTTTAAGTGAGCTGCACACCTCATACCCATGTTTACCAAGATCCTATAAGTACGAATATATCAATTAATTTTCATTAAACATGTTTTGTTTTACTTGTCACCTATCAATATATACAACATATCTTCATTAAAACCAAATTGAAACACTTAGATATCGTTGTTTTGATCCCGATTATGAGAACATATGTACAAACGAGATTTTAAACTTAAATCTGCTTGTTTCTCATTTTAAGCCTGTTTGTGTTGGATTGGTTGTTCTCTGGTGCCATAAAAATAAAATTCTATTATAATTATAGCCATTGCAGCAATATGAAGCTTCAATCTATCAAGAAATCCTTACCAATTCCTCCTTCATGCGAATGTATATAGTTTAGTGGACGAATTTCATTGTGTTATCGAATTTGTGTATTCCACAGTATAGGATTTCATTAATAGATTCATCTGACAAGTCTAGTCGGTTAAAACACAACAACAACAATATAAAATTTAACAAGTTTAAGTGAACTGCCAAGCAAACAATTTGGTAATAGGAAAATTCGAGGCGGACCGGATTTTTTGATATCGGAAAAAATCCGATATCGGATTATTTCATAATAGCCCCCCAGATCAGTTTCGGCATCTCCCAATACCACGTGGTTGTTTGTGCAAAATAACCTATACATACACACCAAGCTTTGAGTGAAACAAAGCATAGTCCCTAAATGAGGATTATGGCAGGTAATGAGAAATTTATTTGAGAAAACTCGTCGTTATGTTTCGTTTATTATATGTATCTCTCTAACGAGCAAGTTCCCCTCGGTTACACCGTCAAGAATTCATCATGTACTCGTACATATAAACAGGTTGGCTGAGACCAAATAATACTAACTTCGTTTTGCTGTCATTTGTGTAGTTGTCATTTTTCGCGCGTCAATTTTTTGACAGATTGAAGTTTGGTTAGCTGTTTATATATGGTCAATAAATAATTGTTCTAAATTAATATCTTGATAAAAAAAAAGTAATGGAATTCAAACGTAATAGTGTAATTGCACTGTATTTGGGTGGAAATTCACAAACAGCAATAGTTCGTCAGCTCCAGCATTTGAATGTGAATAAAATGTTTGTGTATCGAACCATAACTCGATACAACGAAACTGGTAGCATCACTAAACGCACCAGAGGCGGTCCTAAAAAGACAACAACATCAAAAGAAATGATACGAAAGGTGAAGAAACGAATCCAACGAAATCCTCGTCAAAGTGCCAATCAATTACCCGCACGTCTACATGTTTCACGATACAGCATTCAAACCATATTGAAAAATGAACTACACTTGAAGCCCTACAAGATACAAAAAGTTCAAGATCTTACGGAGGCTAGTTAGTTAAATAGCTATGAGCTATGCTCCCACAAGCCTCAAGAAGCTCACGATATGCGACCCCAAAAGCAACCTGAGCCCTTAGGAAAATTATTTTATACGTGAACAATGTTTAAGATACATAGCCAATTTACATGTAGAATTTTGCATCATGTAACCGTGAGGGCTAGCCAAAACGTGATTGTCGGTGAATTTTAAACCTTAAACAAATAATTGAATAATAAGGTGCTATTATAGGATTAAGAGACCATATATAACGAAATATTTCAATATTCATGCATGCCTTTTGTTCAAAAGAGCAACTTTCCAGTTGCAAATTTATTTACCCACAACATACCCAAAATAATTGTGATGTGCTGGTTTTGTTATTTTGTTCATTGATTTTTGCTTTGATTTAATGCAAATTGTGAATTGATCATACAAAAAACTAATCCGGTCAGATACACTAAGCCCACGTTTCTGTATATTGTATATATGCATGACTATTCTTTATCTAGACTTAGGTATATCATACAGTATTGTATTTGTTCGTTTCAGCTCCAGTCATATGGGATCTCAAAAAGGTGGCCAACAACAATATGAAAATAATATTGAATTGCTATAAATAAACCAATCAACTATAATCATATAAAAGTGTCATTTACTACTTATCGCGCTTCTACGAAAAACATGGACACGCTTACACACCATGTCTAAAATATTTATCGTGCGTTAATCGTACCTTATACTAACAATGCTTACAGTGCAAGCTATTAATAAATCAATTTCGTTCCAATTAATTACTGCTAAATCTAAGTGACACACTAATTACCGACAGTCACTAATATGACCAATATCGATATTTAAAAATCGACTTAACAATAGCAATTATTAACGACCTTAACAAAATAATAAAAATGTTTAAAAAACACTTGACACCAATTACCGCTCTCCTTACGTTGATATTGAAAGTTTATTAGAAATTTAGTATACGCTACTACTACTGTGCTTGTGCTTTATAATCACAATTCAACTGGAATGTCCCTACACACATCGTTATCGCAACTCATTGATGTACAATTAAAGTCAATGGCATAACACAAATTGGTTATTTATACGATCTAAATTCGATTCCAATAACACAACTCGCACTTAAGTGGTTGCGCGAATCAAATTGATATAAATTGTGACGATCGATCGATTATATCGGCCATGTGACCAAAGTTTGATTTTCATTTCATTTCAACGTCACGCATACAATAGGTTCGAGCTTTAAATTGACGGCTTATCTATAATAGCTTCAAAATTTCAATTTAATTATATTTTACAAATTATATGTTCGCGATTAACATTATACCTAACCATGTTTAAAGCACATGTAAAGTGACGCAATCTAAATTGGTTAGTAATGACATTTATATATTAATTACGATTGGCAGCCATCCGTAAACCTATAGCGATTATATGATCACAAAATATAGTTCCGGCATAGTTTGTTAATTATACGCACTTTGGTCTTCCTGTATCGGCATAAAAAACTATTTAGTCAAATGGAATGGCGTGTATCGCGGAATAGTATCGTTGCTGGGGAGCTTTTAGAACTATTGAATCTTAAAGCATCGTAATAATTTATACGTATCAGAAATTATGAAATAAAAGCTTGGAAAGTTTCTTGCAAAATTTCATTAATTGATTATCTAGAATTCAGGCATACCCCAAATTAGTATAATGTATGAAGGACTGTGGAGCTCTATTGGTGGGACATAGAAGTTTCGTAAATATTTCGAATGAAACATAAGATCCATAGAATACCAGCACAATATCCAGAGCTTGTCGTAGGAGGTGACTAAATCTGGTAGGATCGCTAGGCTGACGGCCCGCATCCATAAAAAACAACAAATGCTAAAAATGTCAACAAACGAAAAAAAATCGAATACGGCCAAAAAAACAATGACCCCCACTTAAGTACCCGGAAACAAGATTGAGGATCAGCATGTGGAACGTGCAGTCACTTCGGAAACCTGACGTGTTTGACGGCCTTATCACATGTATGAAAGAGTATTGGCTGAAAGTGGAGACCATGTGCCCCAAGACTATACGTTGCTACACAGTGGAGATGTTCTCGGAAATCTTGAAGTTGGATTTCTCGCCACAGGTAAGAAATGCTGTACTGGATTTGCAGGCAGTCGATAATCGAATGTGTAAGCTCCGCTTGTACTTAGTCAACCTGTCAATTGTTTATGTACATGCGCTCACTGATTGTTGTAAGCCAACTCGAAGATAAAGACTCATTTTACAATAATTTGGATAATCTGATGGGCTTCATACGTTCATACGATGTCAGGATGGTGATTGGTGTCTTCAATGCTAGAGCTGGCAGAAATCAGACCGACTTATGGGGAAAGTATAATGTACTTTGCTATCGCTTATGATCTCAAAGTAGCGAGTAAATTATTTCCTCAAAAAAACACCCACTTGGAGACATGGACACATCCGCGTAAAACATCCCGAAGTCACATTGACCATATGTTGATTACCAAAGAGCGGGTTCGGGTGATCAAAGATGTGAGACCTAATCGATCGCCAACAAAATTCGTAGGTAGTGATTATTATTTGGTCACTGCAAAAAAAAAAAAGTTAAGTTGATGTGGCTGCTATCGCACACTTAGACCAAATTTGATCCGTTGTGATACCACTCTATACGGCTATAGGTCCGAGTCTTTCCGTAGAGCCATCTGCGCATTGCATAGCTCCATGTCAGTCCTATAGTACTGACATGGAAGATGGGTCGGCCCAACGATTCTAAACACGACAGAGGATCCAGATTATGTTTATTTTTCACCACCGATCGCACCGCCCAAACGACCGAAGGTGAAAAACCCATTTTGCATCCTGCCTCGAATCGGATTCGAACCCGGTACCTCCCGCTACAACTGCCGCAGCTTTAACCACTGCGCTACCTGTGCGGTTGGTCACTGCAAAGCTACGATGGAAATTTGGAGGATACTATCGTATAATACAAAGAAAGATTCCATCTAAACTGGTCAGTCCCTGATCAAGTTTTTTCGCTACGGTTGATTCTTTCCAAGTACTACGAAACATCTCGCGATGAACACCAGTTATTCCTAGATTTCAAGCAAGCTTATATGACTCGATCAATCGAGAGAGACCATGGTGTGCGCTTGAATATTTAGGAAAACACAACAAATATGTACATTTGTGTGTAATGACAGTAACCCAGTCACAATGCTGTGTCAAAGTTGCGAACAGGCTATCGAAAATAGTGTTCGACAAAATGTTGGAATACATCCTTCGTAGAAGTGAAACACCTCAAGACAATATCTTATTCCGACAATCCAATCAAATTTTTGCGAATGCCGATGATATCTGTGTGATTGGATTAAATGGTAACGGGGTGAAAGAGATACTTGATCCACTGGAACTGTCCAAAATCAAATATCTGATCTCTGTTTTTCGAAACCAAGGCGCAAATGATTTCAGTATAAGTGATCAAAGGACAGCGAGTACGCTGGCTGGGTCACGTTCTGCGAACTGATCCGAACTGAATGAAACAGCGCTCTTTAAAAGGAGATCCTCCTTTCGGTAGGCGAAGAGGTCGGTATCGGCGACGATAGCTCCACGGCGTAGAGACCGATCTGGCATCTTCTCTTTGTTTACAACAATATCAAGAGCTCGTGATCGAAACCGAAGTAGTCAGATTATTGACATGGTACGGGCCATCAATGACGTATAATAGCCATTAAAAAAATGTGGAGTAAGGTATCAATATATGATTTATCGTTTGGTCTATATGAAAAATCATCCCTCGTTAGAATTAAGTTCAATTTTAAATAAATATTTCATGATAAATTTAAAAGTTTCATCATCAAAGCAAAGTTCATATCCAGTCTAACAGTGTTTAAATGCAGCTATAGTTGTGCAGAGGTTAATCACCCCGTTGTCATTAATATAAATACAAATTTTGAACTTTTATGTATGATTCGACTATATGATCTATGGTTTATAATTATAAACAAAATGCTCATCTCACATTATATTTTTAGACTATATCCACACATCATTTACAATTTAAACGAAAAACTAAACTGTCAAACGTGACCAAAATACAAATTCATTCTATAAATATCCATATACACTATATAGACGACATTTCATCTGTACAAAACCGATTTTATTTTTACCAAATATAAATAAAGAAGTAATCAAAATGTAAATCAACCAGCTTCGGTGTTTAAATGGGTCATCACATATAGTATGTGTAGTCCTTAGAATTATACTTCTATGTATACAAAACCACATATGGCATTTAATTGATTTTTCACCCAATTGAATTATTCAAACAAAACGATTTTCATTCTTTATTATAAAGGTAAACGCCATTATTAATGTGAACGACCATCACTTCCCTAAACAACCATAAAATGTAATAACATCATTAGGATAGCTACCTTGTACAAAACTTACTTGTACACTATCGTTCAATCGATTTGTTTGAGACACTATATAGAAAGCCAATACATAAACTATTCAATTATTCAACAAGGTTATTCAACGTATAAATATACAAAATTGACACTCTTACAAATTAGCAACTCAATACTGGTTTAGACGTAACATATATATATGCTTAGATACGCTAATTAGTATTCTATAAATAAATTTAGTCTAGCTACTTCCTGGCTTATATACGAGTATGCCAATAAAGTACAATAAAATCTGACTTACTCATTATGGAAGTTTATAGTAAATATCCGTCACTAAAACACTCGACCAATATCAATATTCAAACATTGATTTATTCACTATACTCAACACAACCTATATATACACTATTTACGATCGAGTACATCAATCGCACACATTCCGATTAAACAATAAAATCCAATTCTAATGCTAAAGATTGATTGTAGATATAAAACTATTAGCACGATACGCGCTAATCAGTTATAAAAATGTATTCGCGCTTATTTAATTTACTACACAGTACTTATATTTTTCATTTGCCGTAAAACTATATATAAACACAAAACCGCGAACCATGAGTATATATATACTACACACAACAACAGTTTCTATAACCAAATTTAATCGACTCGAGTAACAAACTGAAACATGTATATACACATAATAATATTTTAGTCTGACTAAAAATATTATAAAAACCATTCTTTCGTCTTATCATATAAGTTGCGCGATATTGTGTATACGATACAGTGGAAGAAATAAGTATTGAGAATTTTGAAATTGTGATGTTCGTGATTACTAGCTTTTATCCTCGAGCTTGCGCACAATAGCTTTATTAATACGATTCTGTTATCAACAGGACGTATAATCTGTATCCGTTAATATTTATTAATGTACTACCATCGTCTTCCAGTACTATGAACACAATGTACCAACATTCACGATGTAAAAATCGAAACTACTGAAATTTAAAAAGAAAGGAAAGGGAAACTGGTATATACATATATATGTAGCTTTAGTTCACATAATATGTGTGAAGATGTTCAAGGCAGTCTATCCTGGAAATAGTGAGATTATATATTTCGATTAAGTATTAAATATAGGATCGAACCGGTCTCACTCAAATAAACCGAGCCACTACTTCTTAATATAATTTTCGTTATAAGCCTTAGGTCGTTATAAGCGTTATATCTTACGTCGGATTCGACAGATCTCGTCAGAAGCGATGATCTGAACCTCGCGATACAACACTCGGATGAACAACTAAAATGAAAGATAAGGCCCATAATTCTCTATGTTTAGAAATGTGCAATATATCAAATTGCATTTCGCGGTGCACAATTCTGCGTACATTTAACCCACTATTACTATTCGATAAACCACATATACGTTTGAAACAGCTCGAAATTGTCTCATTCAATCACTGAAATCGAAATACTAAAATCTAAATTGTAAGTCCTACTGATCAGTACCTTACACTACATGTTTGACATTGATAAAACATATATAAACATTGTGGCTGCCAATGTTGTAATGAGCATACACTGTAAATTCCATCCAACCATGCCAATGTTGTTATGTGATATAAAGGCATACATTCGTATTTCCACACAATCACGCCAGTATTGTTAAGGACATTCATCCCAAATTTCATCTTACTAAGCCAGACAATGTGTGTCGAATGTTTGTCTAGAACAACATTGGCATGGTTGGGTGGGATTAGGTGTGTATGCTCATTACAAAATTGGCAGCGAAAGTGTTAACGATATTAGCATAATTCATATATACGTTTGGGACAGCTCGAAATTGTCTCATTCAATCACTGAAATCGAAATACTAAAATCTTAATTGTAAGTCCTACTGATCAGTACCTTACAACACATATTTATGGATCACTTATGAGAAACGTTAGTCTGTTACGTTATTTACAAGCCTGCGGAGCAAATCGTTTTACGACGCAGTAAAAACAGCTTTCGACATAGAATTCAAATGCAACTGTTTTATTACTTTGAATTTGGCTGACAAAAACCCCAACCAGCCATTATTAATGAACTACGACTTTTGCATGTGAACAAAATGTTTGTGTATCGGCCCATTACAGGTAACCATGAAACTGGCAGCAACAAACAACTCTATGGAGAGAGACAATCAAAACCAACAACCGAAAATGATTCGAAAGGTGCATTAAGGCCAGAATTCAACGTAATCACAAAGCGCAGAATTCAATTGAAGAAAAAACTCATGGGTCTGCTCATGGGTCGGACAAAAATTAAAAATGAACTACGATTGAAGTCCTGTACAAAATACCTTGAAATCGTCTACGAAATACTCGCAAAATAAAACACTTGCATAAAAGGTAGTTGGCCTAGGCAAGAGCAAAGCTTGAGAATTTGAAATTTTCTGATGAAAAACTTTAAGTTTGGTTAGAGTCGAAATCAAAAGATAATTTAGACCAACGAATTAAGACAGTGATGGTGGTTTTAGGCGGTAACAGCCACAGAACGCTCACCACTCGTTTTCATTGAAGAGAGCCTAAAGGTAAATCAAGAGATCTACTGTGAAAAGGTTTTGAACAATAAATTTTTTAACTTGGTAAGAGCCCAAGTTCAATAGAAACCATATTAAAACCTTTTAACAAGACTAGGCACCATCAAATAAAACCCGAGCCCAAACGTTTTTTATAAGAAAAAGTTTCCTCCTCAATTTCTGCACAACAATGGCAACCATATTCTCCAGTCTTCAACTCAATGGATTTTTCCAAATGGTCTATTCTGCAAGCAAAAGTATTAATCTAAAAATATGACGCCTTAAAGGTTACTCTTCGATGAGAAAGGGGCATTATACCTAACACCACATTTGTGCAGCATGTGAAATCTTCTAGGACAAAATCGATGCTATTATCGAGGTGGTTACATCGAACAATGACTTACTTTTTGTTAAATTTGAAAATTAAATTCGTAACACTTTGAGAGCCAAGCCCTGTGTATGAATGAGAGAAAAGGGTTGGTATTCTAATTTGAAGGGTTAGTATTCTAATTTCTAATACAGAAACGATAATAAAGAATCAATTGAAGTAATCTCGATGGCTGAGTAAAAGTGTATATATAGCCTTTAAGCAAGTGCCGGTAAACTTCGGGAGTAATAAGGGTAGTGATATTTCATTTTTGGTCTATTAAACATAGTCCCTACTTATGCTACTCCTTTCATGTCTCCTTACAGTGCCAGACTAGAGCTAACTCTATATTTATGATTATTTCATTAGATTCTTCACACACAGTTTAGTTCACTTACATATAATTTAGGCAGTAACGTCACGCCCTGTTTCACCAGGCAAAAACATCTGCCGCTTCAGTAAAGATTATATAGCAATGTTTAGTTAGCATTAAATTGTTATATGATATGCTGATCGTCGATCATAACCGATAAATTTATATCAATCAACATTGAATTGCGTGAACATTTGAATTGACGGTAGTTTCTATAGGCCATTGAGTAATTGCTTGATCGATAAAACCAATTCCACCTCGACAAGCATAGGTGACTAAATTGCTAAATTGGGCTAGAAGACTGCAACTGTATTTCCCATTGGCTAATTTTGGTATGCTTTGACTATGATTTGCACATCAACCATTGACGCTTTTTAAAGAAAGCATCGAGATTGGCATACATACTAAGTAAACCAATAACCGATGTATAAGGTATAAATTGATTCTGAATTGTATGGAATCAACCATTTGGAAAACCAATTATATTAATTTTTTTTATTGAGTGGCTGCTACCGCACACTTAGACCGGCGAAAGTCCGTTGTGATACCACAACATTTGGATGTACGGCTATAGTTCTGATTTACGTAGAACCAACTACGCATTGCATAGCTCCACGTCACCCTATATTACTGACATGGACGATAGGACGGCCTATGGATTCTAAACTCAACAAGGAGACCAGATTATATCATACAACAGTCAAATTTTTATGAGATTAACAATAATCGTATATACGATTTGAACAAAAGCAGTGGTGAATTTTCTGGATTGAGCTCTCCCTCTTTTCTAGCCAGAATGTAATGAAGAACACCCAGACCACTAGCAGGTTAAAATTTCGGATGATATCGGTTTGCTGAGAAATTGCGACAACAACACTGCCATTTTTATTAAGACGAGCCGTGGTGATACCAGAAACTACAACCAATTTAGATTTAGTAGTCATCGTGGCAGAGAAAGTAGCGTGCTTGCTCTGTCACTCAGGGGTCTAAGGCTCGATTCCCGGGATGGTGATCAAACATCAATCACGATTGGGTGTTTTTAATCTGTAATTGTATATGAATTGAACCGTGAGCTGTGGTGGCATTGAGTTCTGAAATAATTTCCGCCTTCTTTTATTTTTTAGTAGCATCAAATTATGAACTATTCTGGTTATCTGTATAAGTTTATCTGTTTTATAAGGTAAGCAATCTTACGGTACTAATCTTGATAATTAACCAAAGGTCGTTTTGAACAGTTTTGAGTACGAAATATATTAAGAGAAGATTCACTTACTAGTAGATGTATGGTTGCAGGGCGCCCCCGTTACTGATTCTTGGCAATTTACACTGTTGTTATAACTTCTTAAATAGATAATTATCTGAAATAACACAAAATAATAATTTTATTTATTTAACTGTATAACTTAAAGGCAGTTTGGTAATTAATATTGAGCAAAAATTTAAGCAATATAATTAAAATATTAAGAAGTAGAGAATAACGAACAGTACTACCTAGTGAAAATGTAAATATATTTCTCGATTTAAAATTGTCAAGGACAATAAGCCTCTTATACATTACAGCAATGAAACTGAAGAGCTTCAAAGCAACATCGTTAATTACATATAATTTTATATTATTGTAATTCAATTAAATTTATAGGTATTAAATATAATTGATAAAAGTAATTAATCAAATTATTATTTAGGTTTCTTTCTTTAAATTTTGCACGCGAACTGTACACGCGAAGGTGTCTTTTATTGTATGCCTGAAACATAATCGCATAAATCTGATAAAAATGTTCCTATTGATTAATTGGTCAAAATAAAGACCGTGTAAAACTGTCAAAATCATTTATTTGCTTATTTTGGTCTCGTACAACTATTTGAGGTTGAAGCACTCCGACCTTTCGCCAAAACCAAATCGAGGACGTATGGCTATATGCTCGATTTGTGTCGATCATTTGACCACTGAATTGCATCGTGATAGCCTTTGGTACTGACTTGGAAGATGCCAAAGTCGACCCATAATCTAGACTCTAACTGATTTTATAGTTCAATTGAATGATGCAAAATTATTTTTACATACAATTCAAATCGGGATTCAAATCTGGTATCTCCCACTCCAACTGGCTCAGAATCAATCCTCTATTCGGTCGGTCAAAAAAAAAAGAGTGGTGAGGAAACTAAATAATAATCTATGGCTTAGAGGCCGTAAACGGCCCTTACCGCGTCTCAACTGAGACCTTACGAACCAGTTTTAACGAATGGTGCACATTGTAGGTGGTTAGCCCAACGAATGTTTTTACACACAAACGCATTTTCGTACAATTCGCACACACAAACATTATGTCATCCGGTTGCATGTTAATTTTTGGTCAACGGCGGGAATCGAACTCGAGACCGCAGCGTGATGAGAAATGCTCTTAACCATTAAGCTACAACCGGCGACTAAACTAATGTCGGTGAGGAAACTAATGGTGAGAAAACTAATTTTTTTTTTACTCAAGCAGTGGGGAGCTTTAACGAGTTCGTGCGATCTGCGAAGATGTAATAAGGTAGATTGCTGTATACAGCATGTTGCTTAAATTTTTGAACATGAAAAGCGGTGGACGATGTATGTTGGGTTTATAGTGGACAAAATATATGAGTCGTAATAATTTTCAATCGAGTGTTCGGCGATGTTTAACAGCAGTAATGCCAACTTTTTCCGTTAATTCATAATCATGGATGAAACCAGAATTCATTAATTTTCACATAGACGAAGTTACCCATCCCAAATAAGGAATAAATCTACGGTTCATGACTTCTTTGAACACCAAATGTATAGTATTGTATGGTTGGTAAAACGAAACCTTATCCATACTGAAAATATCTAAAATAAGTGCCTCATCATTATATGAGCAAATAAAAATTATTAAGCATCCCCAGGGTACTAATTATTCAAATCAAATATATGATAATTGTTTTTCGAAATTTAAGAGAAATAATTTAGTTGCTCAATACCTTGACGAAACCAAATCAGTACTCATATTGCTTATCTATAAGCCAACAACGATGATTGTTCAATAATCGATAAATAACAATTTTTCACGATATGTGCAAACTAATAAATGTTACCCCACACCTATATATATATACTCGATACCAAGTACATATATTACATATGGGTACTTTATACTTATGTTTAGATTATGATATCCAAATTGATTAAATGATAGCTATGTCAACCAACGTATATACCGCGATATTGCATTACACATAGTTCCTTAATTTTAACACGCGGTTTAAATAATATATTTTGCTGTTCTACACAATTAAATTTCAATTTATTTTAGATTATTTAAATGGGGGATTAGATTATGATGATTTTGTTTAGAATATATATGAACGATATATAGTTCGTGTTTATCTCTATAAATATATGCTAAAGCGTGTAAATTATTCAAAAAACAAAATTTTCTATTTTTCCGGCCATAGAATTTTATGATAATGCGAGGAGTTGACATTTTTTTGGTTGCGATAACATCGTGGTATAATACAATATATTTCAGTTTAAATTTAAATATTTTTATTGAATTCGATAAAATCATTCAGTCATTGAATGTGTGGTTAGATGCAAATTTGACGGATTTATGTGTATAACAATATCCCAATAAATATGCACCGCAGTTTATATTCATTGAATTTATTTCATTTTTATGAAATTCAAATTTACAAACGGCCTTGATAATGGTGATAATTACCTTTTCAGGACATATTAGACATTTAAATTATTAAAGAAACATTGTTTAGCGACATGCAATATTTAGATTATTGTCAGCTCATGGTAAAGCCATACACATTTTAAATAGTATCGATCTGAGTTGACCTGAAGCGAATTAAGAGAAAATATTGCATCAATTTTAAACAAGTTCACACGTATAGACGGATTTAATGTCAGACGCCTGCTCATTGACTGAAATTGTTGAATATAATGTAATGGAGCTACATAGCACGATCTCGGTGGCTAATTAACCATTAGATAAAATTAGTCTTTCGTGTGGCATGTAGCACACAGTTTCTGCTGACATCACATTTCAGCAAGATTTATGCCAGTCAATTGAGGTACAAAGGAGCTAGATATCATGTCCCTATACCGGTTCATACTATTGGTTGTAACATTCCTTCCATCATCGTTTTGAAAACATATATATATATATATATATATATATATATATATATATATATATATATATATATATATATATATATATATATATATATATACATATATATATATATATATATATATATATATATATATATATATATATATATATATATATATATATATATATATATATATATACCAATGATTCCGCCGGCACATACAGTGCATCAAACAGCGATTTTCCCTGAATGTATTAGTGTTTCGCAAAGGTTTTTGGATTATCTTCCCTCCAAATCCGACAATAATCCTTTTTTTAACGTAAGCTTCATTTCCGAATAAAATTTTGTTTCGAAAATCAACGTCAATTATGTTTGAATCAATTAGTCGAATTGATGAAAGTACGATGGTCGGGTGCTTTAATTCCTGTATAAATTTAATTTCGGAAGCATATAAACCAGACCGTTACATAAAATCTTCCATAAAGTGGATGGACACATCTTGAGTTCCTGAGATCGCTTGTTCGGTATGGACTGTTTGAAGTCTTACTGGATGCATATTAGTCGAACTAGTCGCACTAATGGGCAATTATGATGGCCATAAACTAGACGTTTTTCAAAATGAGTTAAGGCTGAACAGATCCATTATTTTGTCAAAAAATTTCAACAAGCAAGCGTTGGTCTGACGTGATAAAGCAAATGACAGTAGTCAAATTGGTTGTGAAACAAATCAGTGTTGCCAACCTAAAAATACGAACCTCTAAAAAGAGCACACTTTACAAATAGGACTTCAGGTCTTGTGTCTTGAAAATCAGATACATATCAAACTTATGCCGTCTATGTAAATCTCGGGAACATATTTAAGGTAGGACCATCCAAATTCTTTGGTAAAACTTGTGACTTGTTTATGACGCAAGGTGGTCATGAAGTGCACAGTTGAAAACCTGTACATTTATGAAACCTTGAATATTTGAGTCACTCTGCTTGATCACCTATATACACAGATATTTTTAAGGGGACCTTAAATGGTGTTGAAATTAAGTCATACCATTGTACAATTTGTGTATATGGTCGATGCAGTCTAATGCTGTCGGAATCTCAAGTAGTTATAAAAGCTTTACATAATAAATTAATTCGTACATTACCCTACTCTGTTTGCTTCTTATCATCACTTAGGGTATTTCAAGAAAAATCAGAAAATAGCACCAAAACGATACAATCTCTGCTCTAATGCTACTGAGGCTATAGATCAAATTTTTATTGAAGAACTGCTGAATTAGCAATCGATGAAAGCAAATCGGCAATCACCTCAATTTAAGAACCTTGACTCTAAATTCACTTCAAAAGAGAAGAACTAAGATCTCAGTGCTACAGAAGACTGGATAACTATGATAATATCAAAACCATTTGCTGAGTAATGGAGCAAAATGTTTATCCTAGGAGGCCAACATCAAATTCCATATATAGACAGACCTCTATAAGTACCTTTATAGCAGGAGTTTGGGATATTATTGGTAGTGCAGAATAATACCTACTAATAATGTCTCAAACTTTATTATTAGGTTTTATAAACTTTATTGTATATCGTGAATTTTTCTCCAAAAGTTATATCTGTCTGCAGATAAATAAAATTTGATTTTGTAGCATTAACGAGACACCCGTACATTTAGCAGCTATGGACTCTGGAAAGAGTGACTCGATGAATTGTGTACATGTCTACGAATAACCAGTCCTGTAAACCTATACATAACCACAGTCAACCTGATATCATTGATTCGCGTTTTGCACTCGCTAAAATCAATCAAGCCAGCGAAAATTCAAGGGTGGAGTACTTCTACTTATTGACAAATCAATATCAAATTAAAGGATAAATATATCCAATTCATCCATTTAATTTTATCCTTTGAAAAATGGATGCCAAATGCATATCGAAAAGGATCTGGAAGTCCAACATGAAATTGTGATTTGCTGCACATTAATCAAGACTATTTGTAAAACAGAACTTTTACATCAGTATATCCAGAACATCGACTTTGTGATTTTCAATAACTTTAATGGTGCTGTTTCGGAAGAGTCAATAAGATGTAGCTATCTAAAACTCTACTTTTGAGGAAAAGCCTTTCATTTCAACGATTGATTGAATCGTTCACCAAGTGGTGTTGATAGTTTTGTTAACCTTAAAAACTAAGCAAATATTTCCACTCGTAACCATCACCAAATCACTGTATTGCCAAGTGATTTTATGGCACAGTCTCAATTAAACCGAAAAGCTCGTTACAATTTGAAATATTAGAAAAGTGTATTGAAAACACGACAGGTATTGCAAAAACAAATACACTGCATTTCATAAGTTATCACTAGTCTCGAAATGGAAACGTGATTTATGGTGTGTTTCGACAAAGCCCCCGTGATTCAAAATCAAGAATGCTTTGGTTTCGAACATAAAAAACAACAAAAAGCTCGCGAACTCGTTCTAACAAACAACTCAGACGATTTATACCAATTCAATCTCTATATACCCAGTGACTTTTAAATCAAGAATTTGCCATTTATTAGCCATTATATTGTACATACCAATAAATTTAATGTTCTATAATATGAAGCTTACAACACTTAAATATACTGTCCCAAATGTATCCTATTTTGATCGAAGCTCAAATATATTTGTACACCATACTATACATTGTATAAGAATCAACATCGCAAACGATTTATGCGTGCACAGTTGATCAGTGGACAAATAAGCTTTTGGTATATACTCGCATTGTGTCTCATACAATATATAGAAAAAGTTTATATTCTTCATGCGATAAAAGTTAAGTTTGAACGATAATAAAACTTTATGGTTGATATAATACACCTCCATTATATTCTATATATAAGAGACGCGCTTCGCGCTTTATAATACAATTTTTTATCAAACAGTGACAAAGTGCCTTGCGTGCTAACAAAAAATTTACGTTACATAAAAAATTTCATAAATATGTTATTAATTAGGTAGAGTCATAATAGAAAGATATGTACAAGTCGTTTAAGATATTAGATAATTTAATAATAACGATGTTTTATGGCTGTAGCACGCTGTAGTATACATATAGACATGTCCTACCCTAAACTAGCAATAAAGCTCTATATATGTATATGTAAATATGTGACCCAATTATGTGGATATGAAAACGAGCTTTCCTAAGTGTTTCGAATATATTTAGGTTTTCAATGCCAAAGATAAATAAAATGTATAGACGTGTATGAGGATGTACTTGAAGCTAATCAAACACTCTCTATTGTCTGGTTATAATTAGAACAATTTTTATATATAAGTGTAATGGCAAGATTAGTTTTTTATTAATTTTCTTTATCTATTGATTTGTGCTGCTCGAGTATAATGTATACTGTAATGCGTCAAGTGGTGGTGTACCACCCGCAAAAGTTAATAAAAATTTATATTAGTTTCAATATAATCGCTTTAGCTAATATTTGATTTTCATGTAACCCAAAATTAATTTTCTAGTCTACGCTGGTAACAATTAATACCAATAATCAAAATAGCTAAGATTCATCCAACTGAAATTTTAATTCACAATCGGTCATGCGGAAGGTATGCTCTAAAACACACGAGAAAGATATAAAGCAAATATTCCTACTATACTATCATGTACGACCAAGGTATATAGTTCTAAGTTTATATAGAGCTTTTAACCAAACATCGTTTGTTATAAAATATTATTTTTTGACTTACGTCCAAATATTTAAAATCGTTCAGCAATTGAATGAGACACCTCCAAATTGTTAAGTTTTTCTCACTATACGTGTGCTTTATTGATACATAGGCTTTAAAGCAAATTGACACTTTACTTATCGTCAGATGAATAATTGCTTAGGGCCAGATATAGCAGATTGATGAATTAAAGAATTTTTATGATTTTCCATGTATGTGGCAATAACAGGGTCAGAAACGTACAATTCCCCGAAAATTCTTTTAAACAAAATATATTTAATGAAGCATAAATGATTAAAACAAATTGATGTTAAAACGGCTTACTTTATACCCCTTTACAGTATATATTTTTCGGGCATCAACTTTAATTTAGATATGGAATGCAACAGAGGAAGAAGGTAAAACACTTATCATTATCTTATAAATATATCCATGATTATATTGTAGCCATCATTTCTTTTCCATAATTTGGATAATCTGATGGGCTCTATACCTGAGCACGATGCCAGATTGGAGATTGATGACTTTAATGCTAGAGCTGGCGGAAATCAGACCGACTTAATATAATAATATAGGTCCGTACTCCCGATACGAAACTACGGCCAAAAATGGGGAGAGGAGATCTACTTTGCGATCACTCACGATCTCAAAGTGGCAAGTACATTATCTTTCCTCATAAAACATCCATTTGGAAACATGAACACATCCGCGTAAAACGTAGCCAAATTGATCATATGTTGATTCCCAAAGAGCGTCTAATAACATTTTGCGATCTAATTACCGTATAGTGAAAACTAAGGCCAAAAATGATAAGGTTGAGGACGCGTGCCGTCTTGCTGTTGAGCAACGAAATATAGCCCACAATGAAGCGCAGACTCGGTTTACAATACCAAGAAAAAATAAAGCAGTTCTTGCTAGGATGAGAACTAAACGCATTTGTAGACAGAAGAACCGCGAATGGTGCAAAGCTAAGGTCTTAAGAGTATAACTCAGGAATAAGCACAATTAACGTGATTTCATACCTTAAAATCTCGGTCAAATGTCATTCGGGACCACGATGGAAACCTGTGTTGATGTGATACTCGATACATGGCGTGAACATTTTTCTGACCTACTTATTGTTCCACATGTAGCAGAGATGTTCATTAAGGATTCATCTTATGAGGAATTCACAATGGCTATGCAAAGATTAAACAAAAATCGTTCATCAGGAGTTGATTGCATTAATTCAGAGTCTTTTCGACCTTGTTCGATTGATATGGCGAAATGAAGTTATGCCTGAATAATGGCAAGTGGCCGCGTTATGCCCAATATTCAAGAAGGGTGATCGCTTGAAATATCGCGGAATTGCTCTCGTTTGCACAGGCTACAAGTCACTGTCATACATTATCTTGGGAAGAATTACTCCTCTGACGGAGGAAATTATCGGTGACTACCAAGGAGGATTCCGTCCAAATTGGTCAGTTATTGATCAAATATCAGATCTTGGCAACTATCTGATCTCTGCGGCAACCTGGCTTTTTATCCTATACGCTGTCGGTGACGATGGCTCCCCAATGTAGAGAGCGATCCGGCATCAACAGTATGAAGAGCTGCCTCGTGATCGAAACCGATGAAGTCAGATTAGTCACACGGTACAGGCCAACAATGGCCGGTAAAAACCCCCAAAAAAATTACATCTGAATTACTCGATCTTCTACTTATCACAGTAGGTATACACGGATCTAGGGTTAACCCCTGCTGTACAGTTTTCATAAAATTTCATTATACTGATTAATTATACTAATCGCTAGCTAATCATTACCGATTAATTAAACTAATCGCTAGCTTCAAAAACGGATTTCGGAGAAAGGTTTTTTCGACGCGATAATATCATCACCACAGTAAATGATCATTTAGAAATCAACGATAACAATTATTTAAATGAACTTGTGTATGAGTTGATCGATAAGTAAGGAACACATTTGGTGGATTTAAGTTCATTGCTCCTTTCTGGAGCATAAAATAATTATTATGTTTCCAAAGTATACAATTATTTTATATGTTTATAGAATAATTTCAAATCAAATATTTATTATTAATAAAATCGGTTTCGAGGAATAAATAATATATTATATACTTTGTAATAGTTGACTGCCAAATATTTTATACCCGATTAAATATGACTCGGACATATGTACAAACATATATAATCAAATATTGCTATATAAATGCCCGATAAAATATTAAACAAAAAACAACATTTACATGTTAAATATTTAAATATTTTGATAAGATATCAGCCGACTGGTTATTACCAGTATTATAAGAAATAGTATATTTGGATACTACTTTGAATTTACTCGTAGGTGAATTTGGTTTGTTTTATTTATCGCGTTTGCTGATTGAAAGCGCGAACGATATACATAAACGAGCAAAAAACCAAATTGTTAAATTATTGTGATAGGTCATAAACGCTGATTTAATTTATGAGCTTATAATATTTATTCGCGCTGTTGTTTTCATAATACAATATTATGATAGGGTTTTAATTTAGAATTATATAAAAATATAAGGCTACGGATTTATGGATTATAGATAGACATTTTGGCATTGTTGTTTGTCAACTATAAAATTTGACGAAGGGAGGATGTTATATAGAAAATATTTGTCTATATCAACAAAATATGTCACATTCACGTAACATATATGATATATTGTCGACAGCACACGGTAACAAAACAACATATATCGACTTTAAATAAATTGCATTGTGTTAGTCTTTCTAAGTATATGTTATGAAATTTGCTGATAACCAGAAATTCCAATTTATTAATAATATTTTTTTGATAAGTTAATGTCAGCTGTTGTCTTATTGTTTAAACAAAACATATTGTATATCGATATAATTATTTGAGTGTAATTTACTATATTTTATATATACGAAATTGAAATGTCAAGTTAACATTAAAAATAGATATAATTGACATGCCAAATAATTAAATCAATCGAACATTTGTATTTGGCTAAATGGCAGACAAACACGAACCTACTGTATGTTATTTAAGTGATCCGGGATTTGTGATCTTATTGAATTATTATCACCATATTGTGAAAAGGTGAATGAACTATAGGAAAATTATAACCAAGAAAATTAATTATATCGAGGTAAGCAAGCAATATTTTCATTGAATGGTCAACAATCCACCAGTTGTTTATAGGAATATCAGACCTAAATTGGTAATCAGGATCCAGTCGTTTTCAGGATATTAAACTATCGAACTGTCTCTTAAAACTTACATTAGCAGAGATTACTCCCAAATCAGTAATTTCATGACCTATTTTATGATAATCAAATGGCTTTCTGAAATTTGTGTAAATCTATCAGACATAAATCTTTGGGATTTCGGATCTGTTTTATGGAATATTCAATACCTATACCAATGCTGCATTTTGTTGAGATTTGATGTTCTTGAAAGGTATATTGGCTGAGTATCGATTTCATGTTTGGATCTAAATAATTTCCAAAACTATCTATTTTAAAATCTCAAACTTCTCAAAAAATGAGACCTTGAGTATCTCAATAATATATATATACTTTTCAGTTGGTTAGTTCATAGAAATTTGAAAGAAAGAATATCAGTTACGAAAGAGTTAAAACACTGAAACAGACGAATTGCTGACATCAGTTATTAAATATTTGAAGACTGACACATTTATTATATTTAAGTGGATCAGTTTAAAATAAGTAAACAAAATGTATAGTCATTTCAATTCTCAGACATGTTTTTTAAAAATTGGAATAATAGGTTTACAGGCAACTTAAAAAAGCTCGATAGTCAATTGACACCATTAAAATGTTTTTCTATATGCAAAGTGTTTCTATATGATGTGAACAATGTTTTTCTAGATGATGTGAACAGTGTCTGGGAAGTATTGAAAACCTCGGTTGTCGATGCTGCCCAGCACACTCTTGGTATAGTGAAAACTACGCCCAAAAATGATTGGTTTGATGAGGAGTGCCATCTTGCTGTTGAGCAACGCAATATAGTCCACAATGAAGCGCAGACTCGGTTTACAATTGCAAGGAAAAACAAGGCAGTTCTTGCTAGGAGGACAGCTAAACGCATTTGTAGACAGAAGAAGCGCGAATGGTGGAAGGCCAAGGTCTTAAGAGTACAACAACTCAGCAATGAGCACAACTCGCGTGGTTTCTTTAAAGGAATCACCGAATTGCACCATACCTTAAGATCTCGGTCAACTGCCATTCGGGACCAGGATGGAAACCTCTGTGTTAACGTCAATGCGGTACTCGATACATGGCGTGAACATTTTTCTGATCTACTTAATGTTCCACATGTATCACAAGCTGTATTTGAATACTCTCAAATACAGACCGCGGAGATGTTCATTGAGGATCCATCCTATGAGGAATTCACAATGGCCATGCAGAGATTAAAGAAAAATCGTTCACCAGGGATTGATTGCATTAATTCAGAGCTCTTGATATTCGGAGGGCTAACTTTGTGGAACTGTCTTTTCGACCTTGTTCGATTGGTATGGCGAAATGAAGTTATGCCTGATGAATGGAAAGTGGCCGCGTTATGCCCAATATTAAAAAAGGGTGATCGCATGAAATGCGAGAACTATCGCGGTATAGCTCTCCTTTGCACAGCATACAAGTTACTGTCATACATTATCTTGGGAAGAATTACTCCTTTGGCGGAGAATTGTCGGTGACTACCAAGGAGGATTCCGTCCAAATCGGTCAGTCACTGATCAAGTTTTTTTCGCTACGGATGATTCTTTCCAAGTACTACGAAACATCTCGCGATGTACTCCAGGTATTCCTAGATTTCAAGCAAGCCTATGACTCGATCAATCGAGAGACGCTATGGTATGCGCTTGAAAACTTAGGAATACCAAAAAAATATGTACATCTGTGTAAAATGACAGTAACGCAGTCACAATGCTGTGTTAAAGTTGAGAACAGGCTATCGAGAACTTTTGCAATCAATTCCGGTGTTCGACAAGGAGATGCGCTGTCCTCGATACTTTTTAATCTCATGTTGGAATACATCCTTCGTAAAAGTGAAACACCTCAGGACAATATCTTATTCCGACAATCCAATCAACTTCTTGCTTATGCAGATGATATCTGTGTGATTGGATTAAATGACAACGGAGTGAAAGAGATACTTGATCCACTGGAACAGTGTTCAGCTTCCATTGGTCTCAAAATCAACGAGTCAAAAACCAAATATCTAATCTCGGGTTTTAGAGACCAAGACGCAATTGATTTCAGTAGTGGAAACCACACGTTTGAAGGAGTGATGAGATTCAAGTATCTTGGCTCTCTCATCACTCACGATAATAGTGTGGGCGAGGATATCAAGGTCCACCTTGCCGCTGGCAATCGGGCTTTGTATCCTCTACGTCCACTGCTGAAATCAAAATATCTTGCAAATACGGATAAGCTGAAACTGTACAGAGTGTTGTTCAGATCCGTTGTCATGTATGGATGTGAGAGTTGAACCTTGACGGATGAGTACGAAAGATGGCTTCTAACATTCGAGAGAAGAATCATGCGTGTGATATATGGTCCAAAACGCGACGTCGATGGCACTTACCGAGTTCTTTTCAATCACGAGATCAGGAATTTAATGCAAATTCCTGATATCGTGCATGAAATCAAAGGACAGCGAATACGCTGGCTCGGTCACGTTCTGCGGCGACGATGGCTCCACGGCGTAGAAAGCGATCTGGCATCTTCCAACTGCTTGCAACAGTATGAAGATCTGGCTCGTGATCGAAACCGTTGGAGTCAGATTGTTGACACGGTACGGGCCAATAATGACCTGTAAAAACCGAAAAAAAAAATTTGCAAAGTGTACATTCTCAGAATATACTTCGGTATATAAGGTACACATAGCAGCAGAAAAATGGCTAGTGACCTTAAAGCCTTTCAGATAAGTTGTTTCCTGTGAATTAACGGTTTTATCAATAGTTCTCAGGTAAAAGGTTCCGAGATTTACGTAAATAAATCACTTTGGAGCATATCTATCTTTCTAGACCTTCATAAAACTACTACAAATTCTGATCAAAACAAATCGATGAGTAGTGAGTATGAAACTCAACAAACAAAATCATAAATTCTTCAGTCAAAACATAAAATAACAATAACAATGTCAAAAATGACAGACTGTTTGGCGAATACAAGATTTTTTTGCCCAATCTGTCGTACTGATTTATATTGTGCCGCCGAATTAATTATCCAATATATACATATAGTGTCGAGAATGATACAGATCAGCATTACTAACCTAACATGTACGTTGATTTCATTTACATTTCCAACTTAATCTTAACATCTATACTGTATATTTCTTTCAATTCATTACTCAATCTTAATGTATTTTATTCATGAATCAGATTTTCAAAGTTTTAGAGAATCGATACAAATGTTTACTCCTTCGACTAAATTTTTAATGAGTCTGTGTCTGGATTGTGTAAGATAATACATATTCTATCCAAATTAAGTAAGTCAGTATTGTTGTGAAATACTAAACAAAAAGGGATAATTAAGGCTTGAGGTATAGGGTTGGGGTGGAAAAACAGATAAGCTTAATCCAATATTAATAAAAGTTATATTTTAAATAATAAAATGGAAAATGAAAATCAAAACCCTTATCGAAATGTGTTCATTCTACAACAATAGACAATTTTTACCGCACTTAGTCGCTGTCTCTATATTATCAATAGATTGTGTGTAATCAATTGAGTACGTAACCATGAACTACATAAATAACTTTAAATAAAAATTTTAAAATACACGTTCTTGCTCGAGTTATATAGATTTTGGAATAATAATAATAGATTTAAATTAATATTTATATAATTCCATTAAAAAAATAAACATTTTCTAGTTTTGAAAGAAAATGAGACATTTTCTAAAAATAACATCTACACAGCGTTGTTAGTTTTCCTATATACATAGAATGAAGGTCTGTTTTAGATTTATTTATATTCAGACACTTACATGTATCCGGATTTAAGATATATTTGACTTATATGCAGATCTATTGATTTATTTCGCGATTTATTTCATTATTTAAATAAATTACAATTTTATATAATTTTGTGTTGCAACTGGACATATACAATAGACAAAGTTATTCAACCCACCACTCATAAAATATATAAGGTTTCATTCCGCAATAGAAAATTATTATTATTTTTAAATAATGATTTTCACAATACACATACAATGTATATAAATTCTAAGATACAACATCTCAAAGATCGATAAATTTATTAAGACTTGTTGGTTATACCAGAGTGAACCCACTCTTCATACAAGTTCAAAATTGTGTTGGCATTAAGCTCGTCTATGATTGATAAGGAAAGATTAAAAAAACATTTATCTCGAAATATTGGTAGATGAGTCAAACATAGCAACGATATTGATTTAATTGAAATTATCATAAAATAATACCACCGGTAATTTTTTTTTTTTTATGGTCCGTATTGGCAGTATTACAAAGGGTCTCTCGAACCGATCTTAGCTTTACCACTACCTAAACTTTTGTCTTAGATAAGCCGAGAAACATATATTATTTTCAAAAGAGATTCCAAATCTTGAGGATTAAAGTTCTTCTCAAACTCGAGATAGTCATATATTTAGTTCACCGAAAAAAATGTCAACACAGTAATCTAGAGAATCATTGAAAGGAAATAGCTTGATCACTTATCTCGAAAGCTTTCTATATGGATACTCTTCGAAATATATATTCTACCTGGCTCAGTTCATGTATAGCCGACACTGCACCAGACACATATGTATAGAGCCGTATAGGGTAAATGTATTCCCAAAACCGGTAAAAGACAATTATACCATAAACTTTTATATTAAGATGAAACACATAAAAATTCGCCCAAAATATAATTTAGCATGGTTTGTATGTATAAATCAAATTTGTATGCTAGCTTTAACTCCAAAATATAAAAATTCTTTTATGTCTGTCTCAATATTTTCTAGAAACATCGCGAAAAAAGTAAAAATTTCTAAGAACTCCAAGGAAGACTGTAAAATATGTTTGTATGTATACACAAAGACCATAAAAACATACATATGTGAGGTTTGCTTTTTTTATGTATGGTTTTTAAAAATAATGCCAATGGAAAATTTTAAGAAATGATTAATTTTTTGTTTGAGAAATAAGAAAGAACAAAATATCAAACGAGAGATATATAGAACTAATTTCTGCGCGACTCGGTATTATTTACCTATAGAAGTATACGATTAATAATCAATCAATCATAAAATGTTAGAGTTAAAAAAAAAATTAAGAAAGTAAATAAATTTAAAAACATTTCTAACAAAGAAAAATAACAAACAATAGAGATTTACTAGTACATATACAAAAAATACATTACCTTCCACAATATACAACAACAGTAAATAGAAAGAATTATTTCTCTAACAATTTGTTTATAAATAAGAAGTCGAGTTTATATTAAGCACGTTCACATAATTTCACAAATATTTTGGGAACACTATTTTTATGTTAACAAACTTTATTGATTTTATGTAATTATCAAATATTTCACATTCCCTATGACACATTAACATAAACATTAGTTCCTTATCTCTTATCTTTCATTCATAAAATTATAAATGTAAACAAAACAACAAACTACCCACACGAAAAAAAAATGATTTCTATTTAAAAGGAACAATTATCGTACGTAACTCTTCAACACAAAACACTTTATATTCTTATGCATTCTAAATGACAAATGAAATATTTTTCGTCTCGTTCGTATCAACGTACGGAGTGGAAGTAAATAAATGTAAATTCGGCTTTTATTTTAGATTTTGCTTGAATTAATGTTCGTATATGTACGGCTTCGCAGAGAAAATGTAAAGAAAGAAAACGATATGGAATAGACGAAATGGTAGTGCATGGATGGAATCAGTACTTTTTTATAGTTTTTATGTGCGTCAGCTGCTAATAATTTTAATACATAATAATGCGGATGATATTATATTATGTGTATGTAATCGAATAGGGGATTGAACATATTTCAGAGGAATTTCAAACAGATGATCAATTCCCCTAATTAATAAACAAACCATTCGTTTGATGCATACTTTTTTCAGTATTCATGTATAAGCGGGACCGACTCTTCGTATCTATTTTGCATCTCTTTCAATTCATCAAGCTTTAATGTATAGTGAAGAAAGTATCGCTCTATTTCGAATAAGAATATAATGACCACATGAGAAGAGTATGTAAAAGAATTGGCAGACGTTTGACCCGTGGAAAGCATAGTTATTGGTTTGACAATGTATCTCGAAATGTAACATAGACACCGAATAGTTAATTTAGCGTTTTGATTGCAATTCTTAATAGCCAGTAAATACAAACATTGTGACAGAGAATCCGTGTTCTTGAAGAGGTTAATAAACTTCCAGAACAGATGTTTAAGTGAACTCTTCGTAACAAAAACAATAGATTATTTACTGAAAAACTCGTAGCAAACACGCAATTCCCAGAGATCAATGAGCATTATAAAAGTGATTTCAACCTAAATAACTTAAGAAATTATATACATAATTGACGAGAAATCAAAACTCATAAAGTTTAACTAGAAATGATTTAAAAATACAATCAATGCACCAAGACATAATCTTACTAACAACGAAACGATAAGAACTTACATTTTTTAAGTGATTATACAAACTAGTTAGACTCCGCGATCTAGGAAAATATCTCAGAACACATTGATCCTTTTGGGTAAATATTGCTCTGCAATCTTTTTAGATCCTTGCAGATGCCTTTAAGAAACCTTTTCCAATGGTGTAATATACACAATTAACGGACTTTCGTTGAATAATTTATATAAAGTTCTTGAATACTGACTTCTTTAAGAGTAACATCTGGATGATCAAAATACAGCAACTATGGAAATGGCAGTACAGCCGTCCCACAAACCAGCATAGTTAGACCACTGTTATACTTGTGCACACAGCCTATCAATATTTGAAGATTACTCCGCCATTTTGGTGTTCTATTAGACAAAGAAGTTTTAGTAGCTTAAGGGACCTGCTAACCCAATTGAGAATAGACTAGTTTGGGAATTGAATATGTGTGCTCCAAAAGAAGAATTTTGAATTCCGTTTTTAATTTCTTATAACCCATAAACGGCAATTTATACGTATACGTACACCCTACAGAATAATATCCATACAGAAAAAGTACTAACAACCGGCATTTTTATGTGTATTGCAAACAGCTGATAGTTGTATATATGTACGAATTACGTTTTATTACTGTTATTCATGAAATGCAAAAGAACAAATTAACACATAGTAATGTTCGTAACATATTAAGATGTTATTGAAAATCCCGTTTTGTCTGTTTTAAATAATTTAAAACTGCATACTTACATTGTGACGTAACTTGATGATGCAACGGAATAATTTAAACAGAATACAAGCTTGAACTAGCGGACAATAGTTGAACTAATTTAAATAAAACTGATATTTAATAAATTTTATTTATTCCAACCACTCGTTCATATAGTGGCATATTTTAGCATTTATTGCACCATGACTGGCACAGTTTCGAATAACTGGGCATATACCGCATGGCATTTGTACTAAGCCTGGTGAAGGAATTGGTGTATTTATAGCCCGATATAAATATGATCCATCAATTTGTGCAATCCGCTCGGCTTTGCCATCGTATACAACTGTTTTAAGTATTGTTTCTAGATCTTCTTCGTCAAGACTAACCTTACTGATACCGAGATCTGATATAAATTTATGAACCTGCGATACGGTACAAAGTGATAAATTTTTCGATGCAATCGGGCCTTCTTTAGCCACTTCCTTGGCAGCATTTCGTCGGAGTTGCAAAAATCGGAGGCACTGCTGATTGAGTACATCAACAAACTCACTTTCGAAATCTTGATCTTGATACCATGCGCCACCGGTAATCGAACGATCTGGTTCCAAATTATACAGCATATAAACTTTTTTTTTGCTCGCATTAACCGATTTGACTGCTTTGATGAGCTTTTTGTTTTCTAAATTCTTTAAAATTTTATTCAATTGTGTCATAATGAGATTTGACTTGACACGAATATCTCGAATCCAAATTCCTCGATTGGCACCTTCTTCGATAATGCTGTAGACAATTTTTTCCTCATTATCAGCCCCTTTTGGAATATTGCTTTTCTTCGTCGAATCCTTTAATCGATAGATAAGTGTATTTCCTTTTGTCAATATACCCAAGATTCCTTGTTGTAGAAGTTTATTAATGGCCTGGACACGATTTTCGACTGAAAAATTGGGAAGTGCACTTACTAAATCATCATTTGAAATACCAGATGATTTTTCCGTTGCAAGTGCAATAATTCGGTGTCCCAATTCGTCAACCTCACTACCAGCGTTTGTATTGGAAGTTGATGGTTTCATTTCTATATCAGTCATCTACAATAAAATTAATATCGTGTAAGTAAACCTTTAAAAACTTACAATTGTCAAACAAAATTGACATTTCTAACTAAACTTTGTTTTGTACATAAGTATAAAATTAAACAAATGGACGATCATGACGATAATGTTAACGTTGCAAATCGAAATTTCACAAAATTAGCGAATAATTTAAAAAATGTAAGTTACCTTTTCTTTCAAATGTTATATTTTATATAAGAAAATTATGAAATTGTGCGCTCACGTTTTTGTGTATTGTTTATATGTCGATAGTAATTGTTATAATAGTACTGCACGATTTGTAAAGTATGTATAACAGTTTTTAACCCATGTTTTTCAGAGAGGTTTTGCCGATGGGAAAGCAGATGGCCAAGAATCAGTATTTCAAAAATGTTTTGATCAAGGCTATGAAATAGGTTTCGATATTGGCTTTAAACTTGGACAATGCCATGGAAAAGATTTTGTCCAACATCCGAATGACAGTACAATACAAAATGAACTTATCCTAAAAAAACCATCTCGAGGTCATTGTCAGATTTGTATCAATAAACCATTAATTAATGAACCAATTGAACGAATAATAATAACACAAACGCAACATAACGATACAGTTAAAGAAATTGTAAATGAGAAGTTTTAGCTCAACCTAATACAGTATAACACTTTTATGTTTGTTCACTGGTACATATTAGTTGTCGCTACTGTCGATGTGTTTTAAATATTTGAAGTAATAAATTTAACAAAATAATTCAATTTGTTAAATTTAACAATCATTAAACAATATATTTTTGTACTTTTTATGTATAATTGATTTTTATTTATATAGTTTAAGTATTACAGATAATTATATTAAATTATTGTTAGGTTATGTTTACTGAAAACCCGAACAAATAAAATGATAAAAAATTTAAGAAAAACGTTTGAAGTTGCTAATAAAGAAGCTCTACAATGGTTTCCAGGTCATATGACCAAAGGATTACGCCAAATGCAACAGAAATTAAAAACTGTAGATTGTGTTATTGAAGTTCATGATGCAAGGATTCCGTTGTCGGGACGAAACCCCAATTTTAAGTACACTGTAAGTGGGATTAAGCCGCACATCCTAGTATTAAATAAAAAAGACTTAAGTGAATCGAAGTACTTTCGAAGAATAAGCGAAAAAATACAAGAAGAAGAAAAAATCGATCATGTTATATTCACAAACTGTAAAGATCAACAATGCCATGGTGTGAAGAAAATAATTCCGTTGGCGAACGACTTGATATCAAAATCAGATCGTTATAATCGAGAGGATGCACAAGAAAATTGTATTATGATTATTGGAGTACCGAATGTCGGCAAATCATCACTTATCAACACACTAAGAAATAGACATTTGAACAGAAAAGGTGCCACAGCAGTGGGAGGAGTTGCTGGTATTACTCGAAGCGTTCTAAATCGAATTAAAATTAGTGAGGATCCAATGGTGTATTTATTAGACACACCAGGAATCTTAACACCAGCGGTTCCGGATAATGAGACTGGAATGAAGCTGGCTCTGTCTGCTTGCCTGCAAGATCACTTAGTCGGACAAGATCTAATCGCGGATTATCTACTGTACTGGATGAACAGACAAAACAACTATAAATATGTTGAATTAATGGGGCTAGAAAATCCAACTGATAATATATCCGAAGTTCTACTCTCTGGATCCAAAAAATTAAATAAATGGAAGAAAGTGAAAAATTTTGATGGAGCCATAGTTGTACGACCCGATTTAATAGCATCTGCGCAATTTATGATCCATTCATTTCGAAATGGGGCGTTAGGAAAAATTCTCTTGGACAGGGATCGATTTTAGAAAAACATGTAATTAGAAATAAAACAATTGTATTAAATAAAAAATAAACTTATAAGAACTTTTGCACTATCACTATGGTAAATTATCATCGCCACGAATCGCTCGGTACTTATTTAACTCATTCGGAAATGTTTTCTGTAGTTCACCAAGCATATTCGCCTTGAATTTGCGATAAGCGTCAATCTTTCCTTTGACCTCTTCATTTTTCATTAATGCCTTTTCAATACAGTCTTTCGTATACAGCTGTGGATTTTTGCCTTGATCAATATAATCAAACACTTCGAACGGTACGTGTACATCTTGGACATGAGTTTTAAGTTTGTTAATTTCTTGAAGTCCCGTAACAAGAGCTTGTCTAAAAACAAATACAAAATCGTATAAATTTATGTAACACAAATCATACATTATTTTACAAACATTTTTTGATTTAATACATTTTGGCCTTGTGGTTGGAAATCACTCACAATGATACGAATTTGTCGAACATTTTCCGTGAATAATTCCAATTGTGTTTCGAGATTTTCAAGAGGTGATGCCATTATTTGTGTCTGTTTCGAAGTGATGTTTTGATTTTGGAAAGAAAATTGAAATGTCAAAATTATTGTTACCCTATGAACATAGTTGTTTATTCATCAGGTTTTAGTGCTCACCGATAGGTTAACAAAATTCAAATGTTTCGTTTTATTCGTTTAGTTTTTTCTAACTTCCGGAAATAAAACATTATGAGCAGTCTCGTGATTATTCATAAGTTTCATTAAATTTTAAAAAGAAAGTGTTAATAATTTAAATTTGATTTATATTGAAATAATAATTTATCTCTCGATTCAACAATTTTATTTTAACGTACGTCAATAGTTGGGTAATGTTTTTGTGTAATACAAGGTTAAGTATAGTGACCATGTGAATCTTACGTAAAATTTATAAAAAAATGGATTTATCTCAAAAATATATCGTCAAGTTGAATTTATACTAGTAATTTATTGAATACTTCAACATAACTGAGAATTAAGATACAATTTAACGGAACTATTGAAATCTTTTACTGATCCGAGGGGAAATAAATATTTATTACCATATTGATAAATTCAACAATCACATTTAGATTTATTAAATAAATATACCTACATAAATTATAAATATCACAAACATATTTACATTCAGATAATTTAAACAATTTTACCATCAACTAGTTCATTTATAAAATTATTCCATTGTTCATCGAATAGTGTACAAGCTCTATTACGTTCATCTTCTGTTAGTATGCTAAACCTGTAACATAAATTTCACAAATATTTGAAATTCGATTAACATTGTACTTAAACCTACTTTATCGAATTAAGTACGAGCTGCTTTAGAATTTCTAACCCCGCATCGTATGGTGCAAACGCCATATATGCATAGTAGAAATCATAGCTAAGTCCTGTTGCTCGCCAAAATCCTGGATCATCGGATGATATTACTATTGGTATATTTTCGGCTATGTACACAGCTCCTGGATGATTTCGCAGATCATGCACTAGTCCCAAAATTTGATTAGATATAGGATTTAATTCGATCGCAATTTCACGTTCCTTTAAGTATTTCCATAATATAGGATGTTTTACTAACGAATATCCATGACCAATTCGTTTTGTACGTAGTAAAATTGCATCTAAAACATTTAAATCTGTTGAAGTGCCATACCAATCTATATAGAATATAAAATTGAAGATTATATCAAGAAGCCAATTTCATATAGCAATGGTCTTACTGGTTTCGCCAGCATGAAAGAATAAGTTTGTATCCTCAGATAATTTTAGCAGTTGTGGCATAAATTTATATAACGGCTCGCCGAAATCTTCTTGCCCCACTAGATCGAACCCAATCACAAAATTTGGGAACGCGTCACTGAAATAAATAATTTTCATGATTACGAAATTGATTTCTAGTTGTATATATTGGATATTAGTTTACTGTAATTTTCTGTATCTCTCAATTTTTTTTTGCAGCTTTTCAGGTGATATTTTCCTATAAATTGAATAAATAACTTTTGCCCCAATAAATGTTGGATTCTTTTTTTTAAAATTGTCACATATATCGCTGATAATTTTCACAACTTCAAGATCAACGTATTCCCTGTCGTCATCATACAACTAGAATATTATCAATTTAATATTAATTGTGCATTATAGGCTATATACTCGTAGATAATTGATTCACTTACATTTCCTAATGATGTACGTATCTCAACATACATAATATTATCGTCTACTAATTCTTGTAACAATCGAGTTAGGAAATCGATGAAGACGGGTAGATAACGGACAGCATAAGCCATCGTGTCGAACATATTATCAAATTTCTCCCAAACTGTATTCATATCAGGATAGTCAACTGAAAATTTAAAATTTTATACCTATATGCCTAGTTAAAAATATATTATTAATTCATACTTTCGGGGTACTCTGTATACAAATCAAACAATGGTCTCAAATTTAAATCGAATTTTGTATTATTTCCAAATTTTGCACGCTCATCAGCCACAGAAAGTATAGGCGTAACACATTCAGTAGTGTTTGATCTAAATATATAAATCTCGTTATGAGTAAAAAATCTGGTCGAAGACAATTAATACTTACTTAAACGTGAACAAATATAAATTATTAGCATCCTTACAAATTTTTATACCAGATCGGTACGTAATATTCTCTAAGACCCAATCAGACGATACCATGGCAGTACTATGGCCATGCAAAAATGAACCTTTGGGCATTTTTTTTATAATTTTGAACATTTGAGATTGATCGATCAATGGTTTTGCTTTAAAAAAATGCATTGCTGCTGGGAAATTTTGTATATCTTTGATTCCACCTAAAATTGATTGTTTATGAAGCTTTTGTATAAGCTCGTTCGCCATTTTTTCTTTTTCTGTAAATTGTAATGTTAAGTTGGCTCCTAATCGCATATTTGCCTCAATCAATAGCTCTTTCTCACGAATGCGTTGGGTGTTATCTAAATTAAATTAAAATATAAAGAATTGTATATTGTGCTAATAAAAAAGTAGTACTTACTATTGGATAGTTGAGCGAATTTGTAGACGTGAAAAGTTTAAATGGTGAAAGGATGGATATTCGAGAAGATTCCGGATTGTTACATAATCGAATAAAGACCTCAGTGTCAAGATCGAAGTCAATATTAATCTTTTGAAATTATATGTTAGACCTTATTCGATTAATATAACGAAGCGAATTTTACACGTGTAATGGCAAATTGTATAATATAAAGCACACAATAACTATAAAGGAGGAATTTAGGATAATCGGTCCGTCATCTCAAGTGTTCTGCTATACACGAGTAAGGAGATTCAAGTATTTTGGAAGTTTCCAAAATGATAATAAAGCACGGAGGATATAAAGGTTTACCAATTAAATAAATATACACGAATTAGTTATGAAAAATCTTAGATTTAGTTTTTCTAGTTTTTAATAACAAATATCATGATGAAAACTTATCAAGTAAAACGTTTGACGTCCGTACCCAAGATTGTAAGACAAGATTGTAAAACTTATTATAGCGCACTGCAACTATATAGTTGGAAATCGGTTGAATCGTAATGCAAAGCAAAGTTCAACGTCAATAGTAAATGAATTAGGCATAATCTTGATAGAAAAGTACGGCTAATATTGAAAATTTAGAAAATAAGAATTAATAGATCCAAAACAAATTCAATTCAGCAGGACTAAATAATCATAAGCAACAACGATTACAAACGAGTTATTCGATTTGAAATATTTGCCTTGCCATAAAAACACACAACTTTGAAACCGTTTAAACCAAGATATTGTACGAGATTCGTGTGCTTTTAAATAAAAAATATGTTCAAATTTAAGTAGACTTTATAAAAATCAAACGGATAAATTATTTAAACTAACATTTATTTTCATTCAAGAGTTCAATCATAATTTTTATTCTTAAGCGTACTTAAGCAAAGTAAATCCACCGACCAGTACAGTATATGTCTCATTTAAAAAGGCAAAGAAGTACAATGTGATCAATTAGAGAAATACAAGCATTGTAAAAATTAATTCATAATTTTTATTATTAACCAACCTTGAAGGTTGGTTATCAATAAAAATTATGAATGAATTATGAATCAACACGTTCAGAATATAATCACTCTAAAGTTTATTATCATGGAGAATTAATTAATTCTCAAACAAGATGTTATGAAATAAACAAATGTGACTTAGTTTGTAATAATCATTTTCTTTTAAACTACAAGTATTGCTATACTTACGAATTGTAAAACACTGCACAATTCCAATCACACACCATATATAGTGAGCTCGAACAAAGAACTTTTTCATTTTGCTAATGTATCACTTTTATTTTTAATGTGTAGAATAAATTCTAATTTAGTAATAACATCTAATCACATCAAATGTAGCGACTTGACTAACTATCGTTAGCAATTTTGTTTTTTATTATATCGCTGTCGTACCTATATATACTATAGTTAGCTTAATATTATAAAAAAAACTCTAAAAGCTCTCTCTAGATAAATATTAGAATAATTATTAGTTTATATGATTTATATCACGATGGTAAATTGGAATTCAAATTATTATTATTGTTTTTATTATTATAACACATTTTTGTTAGTTTAGTCTATAATCAATTATTTAGATTGAAATAAACGTTAAGGATGATTCTCAATTTTTATGTTGTAGTACGAGTACATGTAATACTCATGAATACTTAATGATCTTAATAACTAGACGAGGTGGCGTCTAGTTATTAAGTATTTTGATAGTTGCGAATTTACTTTCACTGACAAAAAACTATTAATTTGCTAGTTGTATTTCTCCTTCTATATGTACTTACATGAGCATACAAATATTTTTTTAAAGTCAATTTGTTTCATTTAATATATCAATTCATTAAATACTAATAAATATGTGTACGCATATAAGAGGTTATATAGGTTCAGTGGGCAGTAGTATTTGATATAAATAACGTTATTAAGTCTAACGAATACTTTATGAATAATTTTACATTGAACATTATAGAAAGATCAACCAACGTGATAGATGATCGTTAACTATATGACATCTCTGTTGGAGTAATTCAACCATGTCAATACTATAGGTGATGAATTCGATAGGCTGATGAATGTTTTCATGCCATTTCGATTGCTGGCATTGCGATAGTATAAGAGATCAGAGTTGGATAACGAGTTTTGCTTATTGAGATGTTCTTGGTACTCGTAGTAAAATTATTTGCCATGAACGGTTCGCCTTGAAAGCCTTCTCAAAATTATCAAAATTAGCTTTTCTCTGTATTGATTAAATTTGATGAATTTTGGGAGTATTTATATGCTTGATTGGATCTAAATCTTACTTTTTTCGTTCGCATTAAATACTATATAGTTGGCGATCTAAAATAACGTAAGATACAATTGGAGGGCTATTATGAAAAATTCGTTATCAGATGCGAACGCGGATTTTGCTATTATAAAACTAAAAAGAGAATATTATAGAATGTTAGAATATTCCACAGTTTAATGAGGAATATTTTATTCCTAGATTTCATTTGACAAGTCTTCAGTCAAGTAAACCACAACTACAAAACACAATATTGCTAACTTCATGTTTACATTTGACAAATTCGACCAACAAATTTCATAATAGGAACATTTGAGGCGGATCGGAATCGAATTATTTCATAATATTCCACGCCAGTTTTCCAGAGACTACGGTGGTATGTCATTTGAGCCCAGCGTGCAAAATTTAAATATTTTTCTGATTCCATTACTGTTCGTATTCATAATAGTTTCTTTACGTTCTTCTTCGCCAATAAATTGAATGAATTATAATTTAATTGTTTACATTCATTATTTAATGAATCAAATTTCATGTGAATGCATTTGATTGATTAAAAATGAACATTGTTTTTATTTTAAATTATACGATCATACACTGCTAGACATAATCAATAGACAATTATTCATTAAACGTAAATAAAATCGTGTCCCATAAAAGTTTTGCTGTGTTTTAAGTGGGCATAAAGCTGCGATAAACTACTTTAAGGAGCAGAAACTATGGAACTGTTAACTGTTTCATATTATACATTCACGAGTCTTGCCATTAAATAGTACGTTTAACTGTTTAACTAAAAAGTCGGTGGTAATACTATTAGAAAAGGCCAAACTGTATACCCGGTATATAAATCTTTCAACCGGAATTTCATCACAACCTCCGCTAAACGATATAGACCATCTATGGATTTTAAACCGTCCATGTTTTGAAAAATTTCTTGAATCTGTTGATTCAAGAAAATAGGTTGAATTGTTGGTAAGAGTATAAACTGTACGCCAGCTTATTCGGTATAGCTCGACACGTATTTTCTGAAACTTTGGCTATTGAAAGTAAACATCGAAAACTTTTTTCTGTCATTCATGAAATCAAAAATCGTTTTTCCTATATTGTTGACAATGTATATTCAACGATAATCGGCGAAATTCATCTTGTAAAGATATGATTGATGTATCATGGTGATGTATTATATTTATCATGGTCGAAAAAATCGAATGTATTGAATCAAATCTTGCTTTCCTCCCTTCAATACCAAATTGAACTTGGTATTGGGCACAAAGAAAAAATACATTTTCGCAATGACTTGACAGAAAGGCATACCAACAGCTTTAAGGACAAAACTGATACAGTTGTTGTATAAATTGGCGAACAATAGAGCGGTCATTTTAGAGCATTTTGCGTCGGAACTAAGTTTCATTGACCACACTTGTCAATGATGTTACTTGCGCCATCTACTTCAATAAATTGGTTAATATATTGCTCAGAATATTACAATCCAAAGAATGTAGTACGGTCGCTACTCCTGTTGCTGAATACTTTGAACGTATTGAATTCCAGCCACGCGGATGTTCCAGATAATATGATTGATGAAAATAACAGTGAAGTAATATATTTAATCGACAGTTTAGTACCAGTATCAGCATCTCAAGCATCAGGAAATATCAAATTACAAACTCAAACACACATTCATATGCTCTAAGAAGATTGTTGCAAATAAACCACAAAAAACGAAGATTTAAAGCACATTTTATGCCATGTCGCAAAAGATTAAATCTTACACCGATGCAAACAACAGACGAATATTTTCAACAATATGCTATGAGATATATAAAAATAATATTCAATCGGACGATGAATCCAGCAACATAATTTGTGCTGCAGACCCAAAATATTTTATAAACGCAGTGTTTCAGAAAAATGGCATAATCCTTTCAAACTGTTTGTTTTCAATATTCTGATGTCGAACATGAATTTCCAAATTATCACTGAGGAGTCTTCCTGCTCTGCTTACGTTGTTAGTATATGTAAACAAAACTTATCGAGGTGTTAGTAACTTACAACGCAAAATTATAGAAGTAATGAATGAACATCCCGAGTTCGATATAGTGGATATTACGAGAAAAATAAGTGTAGATATGTAAAATAGTGTAGAGATAAATAGTCAAGAAGCCTCTTGGTATCTGCTCAAAAAGCGTGTGATCCGAAGCACACTCACTTCTTTTAATTAAGGAAAACTTCTACAGCAAAATCATGACTATACCAACATATATAAAAGATAGAACAGAATAGTTAGCATGTTACACTATCACTATAATGAGTTTAGTCATATTTGTGTTGTCTATTTCCAAGCACCACTTAAAACGATTATACATCAATAAATCCACGGTTAAGAAAATATATAAAAGTTGTTATGGGAATAACGTTTTATTTAACCATTGCCTGTATGTGGAAAACCAAAATTTAAATTAAATCAAACCGCACTACTCCCCAGCGACTCGTAAGCAAATAGAAATTAATAATAATTCACTACGAATATTGTTAGGCAACCTTTAAGGACATGTCGTATAGATTTTATGTTGTATATATAGTAGATAAATAGACATTATAATGTTTAATGAGACATGTTCTAAAAATAATATAGTTGCTGATGTGTACACCAACCTTTTCAAGGTGATTTTTATCAATTGTATCGATTAATTGGAATACTAACTAGAAGGAAAACCAGTGATTTATGATTACAATAATATTATATATAATGTATTTATACATTTATTTAAGTGACTTTTTTGATTATAAAAATATAAAAGTTATAATATATCATTTAACCACTATTTATATATTGTAGATTACTTTTGGACCGACGATGCAAACCATCCGTGTAAACATTTTGGCGATGGACCAAAAGTTTCAAACTCACATCGACCAAGTTCTTGCCACGTTTTAGCACACAGTGCCAGTAACCCAACTCGATTCTCTTCATCATTTCCCCAAACCATTGCCGACAAAATGACACCATCGTCTTCGGAGGTTCCGTTTGGATGTGGTACAAAAATTGGTTCGCTTGGATAAACGTTTTTCTCGCTCCACGTTAAAGTGGTTTTACTTTTCACATCAGTTTTGATTATCTGTCGTGGAGATAAGGATATAACAATGATACTAACAACTATGTATAAGTGTATTACCGTGCCTGGATTTTCAGCGTCTACATCAGAGCTGATTGCATAAAAGTACTGGTATGGTTTGCCTGAAATGTGTGAATTAATTAGATAGAGATCTTGTTTGGATGGATCTATATCGAACATTAACTTACCCACATAATGTTCGTAATTAATTCTCGGCGTTTCGCAACCCAACTGGCTTAATAATTCTGGTTTACAAAATATTTTTTTACTTTTCAATTTGAAAGCCAGTGCTTTTGTATTTTCCAACGTTACTAAATTTTCTTGATTTATTTGCTCTGTCGTATCGTTATTATTACAATCTTTCACTATAAATTTGCTCTGATAATTATTTTTAAGTAATTTTGTTTCTCGAACTGATTTTGGATCAACCAGTGGCATTACAAATCTCAGTGGACGTCCACGAAATAATTTGGCATAGTTTGGATTTGACGGCATTTTTCTCATCGCTTCAATATACATACAATTCAACATTGCTGGATCTTTATAGCAGCATATGTCCAAAACTACATGATCATTCTGCTCGTACTGATTTATGATGTGCAAATAAAAAAACGCCTCCGCATAAAATGTATACTTATGTTCACCCGTTGTACGATCTAATAAATAGATGTGCGTGTCCTGATCCTCAAACCATTTAAGGGCTGTGCTTAGTGGTTTGTTCGTTAAATGGCCGCGGATCATTTCACCAACCGATACAGTCATTGGTTGCTCAACGATGATAAAATAATTTTTCGTTATTCCGAACGAATGCATATAGCCTGGATGGAATTTCCATCGAACTGGGAGAGAAGCTTTAATTTTTGCGTTCTCGATTTCAGCGGCATCGTCCAAAAACTCGATAATTACGTAATGTGGGCCTGTTTTTTTTACAATCGTGCCCAAATTATATATTTTACCATCGGGTAGTATATGTATATGGGCTGTATGATTAACGATACCGAGAGATTTGTATAAATTAACTCGTTTTTTGGTTTCCAATGTTATTGGATTAATTCTGAAATATATTTATAATATCGGGTATATGATATAAGTATATACTTAATTTAAATATATATGTATACTAACTTACTGGTGTATTACAGGTGTTTCTGTATACGTAAAATATTCATCACCAATTGGATAAATAGATATGAGTGTGTTATCGGTTACATTATCGCCAGGCGTAAACAGTGATGCGATTCGAGAGAAAATAGTTTGGCAAGGATCGGGTACAGCACTCGTTCCAAATTCGGATAAAACTATACGTTTGGCTGCTTGATTAGTTTTATAAATTTCGGATCGCAGAAATCTGCATTGGTATGTAACTTTGCCATTCTTTATACCGAAACGATGTAGTAATGCTGAACTATCGAATAAATGTTTGTATTCCATATCACCAACTTTTAAGTTTCCCGGGCCGTTTCGTAGCAGTGCACCATTTATCCAGCTTGGAATGTTACCTGCAATAAACAATATTCTTCAAAAGTAAAATTCAATGAAAGACGAGTAACTCGAGACACACATTTCAAGATTGGTGTAGAGTTCATTCACCTTTTACTACAAAGCTTTTAAGGGTACAAATAATCACCAATATGATTTGTCTGGCGAGAAGAATAGAGATTAAAATTGGAATTTCAAAATTATATCCCGAAATTGTTCCTAAATTATGAAGAAACTCTTGGAGAGACAGCTTATGGACAGTAGTAATAGTATGTGATAATATTATAATATAACATGCATCTGATCAAATCCGCGAATATTTTAAATCTTACCTTTTACAATTCCATCAATCGGTTCTATAATTTCTTTTTCACACGACCTCAACCATACCTTAACATCACAATTTGGATAATAGTTAATCTGCTCATTGTCACACTCTGTTTCATCGTCCTTACCATTCTGTTAAGATACAAGAGAAATCACTTTTATTCAGAATCATGAATTCTATTTTTTTTATTTAATTTACTATACAAATAATTTAATTAAAAAAATTATTTTCTTAAATTCAAATACTTTATTAATTAAAATAAATAAATTTTGTTTATATTTAAAATTACACTACAGTAAATATATAGTTTGAATATAAATTTTTTTCACGCAAAAAACTAGCACAACATCGACAACAACTATATAAGTATAGATAAGCTTTAACAATAAGATTTAAGGATCATTTTCTTGATTTAATTTATTCAATTCCTGCTCGAGATATACCTGAGCTGGAATAATATTATCGATTTTAATCAATGTCTTATCCGTTAATTTTGTTTTGGTCGGCGATCCGTGGGCACTACTTATTTCACCATCATTATCACTTTTATCCGATTGAATTGGTGTCACAACTGAATGTCGTCGCATTTTCATTTGGCACTCGTCCTTAATCAATTTCAAATCATTTGGTGGTGTTATACATTCCGAATATGGTGATAAACTCAATCGACGTTGTTGCATATACAATTCATCCGTTTCGTCGAATGGTGGCAATGGCGTGGGACATAGACTCGACGATGCTGTTGATGCGTTTGATGATGGTTCTGGGGCGTCAGGATTAAAATTTCCATTCACATTGAGAAAATCGATTAATTTGCGATGGGTTAGTGGACTGCCGCCCGGCGACACAGCATTACTAAAATCATTGTCGACGGTTAATAGATCAGCGGAATGATTTATCATTTCAACACCACTATCCATATTATTTATATAGTGTAAATTATGTTTCAGAATATTAAATATTTATAGTTTTTTTTTGTCAAATTAAAACATTAATTAAATTTACAATGAAAATTTAATAATAATTTTTCCGTAGATTTTTCACTTTATGCTATTCTGGAAACACTTAGCTGTAGTTTACATTTGATTTATATTGTAACACAAAACTTTTAACTCTATTTTTTGGCCCACAAGTTAATTATTTTTCGTTTAAAATTATTCCAAACGTTATGACTTAAAAGCTCAAGCTAAACTAAAAAATATTGTTGTGAAAATTTTGCTTTTATTGTAAAATTTCTCTTTCATATACGCAGATGAAAACTTAGTGGTGGAAAAACATCGGTACAACAAATGGAATGAAAAACACAAAACATAATATTTTGGTTCTGCACGCAATATTGGGGTAATAAATAAAAAATTGCACTTTAGAGGTTTCCAACATTACTTTAGTTTGTCGAAGTTTACTTTTGTTATTATTTAATTTAAGTATTCGTCGCCATAGGCGGAGATTAATATTTTATGCGTATCACAATCACGTTGCAACTTATGAATAGGAAAAAGCACAAACTTATATACAATATACATTCATGTCGAAATACCTGTTTAGTGTTTATATATCTTTGGTAAACTGAAACTATATTTACTTTCTGGAACTTTAAAGGGTTGCAAGGGTTCTAGCGTCTGATCGTGTGAGTAATACCCAAACTCGGTTCTCTGTTCATTTAAAGGAAACCAAAAATCTTACATCATCTCTCTTGGTGTTTTGATCTCTAAAACTATACAAAATCACTATAGAAGGACTATTTTATCATCGTTGGCCACTCTTCTGATGTATGAGTTTACTTTCATTTTGGTTGGTATCTAGTTTTTTCAGACCATTGTTGGCCCGTACCGTGTATAATTAAATTCCTGATCTCATGATTGAATAGAACTCGGTATATGCTATCAACATCGCGTTTCTCCTCTCGAATTTTAGAAGCCAACTTTTGTACTCATCTTTCAAGGTCCAACTCCCACATCCATACATGACAACGGATCTGATCAACACTCTGTACAATTTCAGGTTATCCGTATTTGCAAGATTTAATTTCAGAAGTGAACGTAGAAAATATAAAGCCCGATTGCCTGCGGCAAGGCGAACCTTGATATCCTCTCTCACACTATTATCGTGAATAATGAAAGGTCCAAGATACTTGAATCTCATTACTCTTTCAAACGTGTGGCTACCACTGCTAAAATGAAAAGCCTGTTCTCGATAGCCTGTTCTCAACTTTTACACAGCATTGTGACTGCGTTACTGTCATTTTACACAGAAATACATATTTTTTAGCCCTCCGAGTATCAAGAGCTCTGAATAAATGGAATCAACTCCTGGTGAACGATTTTTCTTTAATCTCTGCATGGCCATTGCGAATTCCTCATAGAATGGATCTTCAATGAACATTTCTGCGGTCTGTGTTTGAGGGTTTTCAAATACAGCTTGTGATATATGTGGAACATTAAGTAGGTCACAAAAATGTTCACTCCATATGTATCGAATACCGCATCGACATTAACACGGAGGTTTCCATCCTGGTCCCGAATGGCAGTTGACCGAGATCTTAAGGTATGGTGCAATTCAGTGATTCCTTTAAAGAAACCACGCGAATTGCACTCTTTTCTATAAGTTGTTGTACTGTTAAGATCTTTCCTCATTCGCACTTCTTTTGTCTACGAATGCGTTTATAGCTCTCATTCTAGCAAGAACTGTTTTGTTTCTTCTTGCGATTGTACACCGAGTCTGCGCTTCATTGTGTACTACATATATTTTGCTGATTAACAGCAAGACGACACTCCTCATCATACCAATCATTTTTAGGAGTAGTTTTCACTTTACCAAAAATGTGCTGGGCAGCATCGACAACCGAGGTTTTCAATAATTATAATTAGATCGCAAAATACTATTCCTGACAAAATTTTTCTGTACTTCCTGACTTGTGCGAAAATTTCCATCGTTGCTTTACAGTGACCAGATAATGGATTTTGTTGACGATTGATAAGATCTCACGTCTTTGACAATTCGAGCCCGCTCTTTGAAAAGCAACACATGGTCAATTTGGCTTCGGGACATTTTACGCGGATGTGTTGATGTTTCTAAATGGATGTTTTTATGAGGAAAGATAATGTACTTGCCACTTTGAGATCCTGAGTGATCGCAAAGTACATCTTCTCTCCCCATTTTCGGCTGTAGTTTCGTGTCGGGAGTATGGACCTATATTATTATATTAAGTCAGTCTGATTTCTGCCAGTTCTAGCTTTAAAGTCACCAATTACCAATCTCACATCGTGCTCAGGTATAGAGCTCATCAGTTTATTCAAATTATTGTAAAATGAGTCTTTATCTTGAGGTTTGTTTACATCAGTGGGTGCATGTATACAGACAATTGACTAATCTCATGTGCAAGCGAATCTTACAGATTCGATTATCGACTGCTTGGAAGTTCAACACAGCTTTTTAAGCTGTGGCCAAATGAGAAATCCAACTCCAAGAATTCCGAGGTGATCTTCACTGTGTAGCAATGTATACCCATGTGCCCCAAACATATGGCCTCCACTTTTAGACCATCGATTTTCTCGGAGTGCTACGAGTTCCAGCACGAACTATTTTATACATGTGATGAGTACACGTTCCACGTGCCGATCTTCAATCTCGTTTCCGGGTACTTAAGTGGGAGGTCATTGTTGTTTTGGCGGTATCCAATTTTTTTTTATTTGTTAACATTTTTAACATTTGTTGTTTTTTTACGGTTGTGGGTCGTCAACTCAGTAATCCAACCAGATTTAGTCGCCTTCTAGGGCAAGCTCTGGATTCTGTGGTAGTATTCTTTGAGTCTTATGTTAATACGTCCGAACGAAATATTTACGAAACATGGATGCCCCTACCCACAGTATTGGTTCCTATATACGATAAATATAATTCACAGCGATTTGACCTAAATTATTGACATTTTATGTAAAAATTTCACTGTAACGTTGTGAAGAGCTTTAGACAACACATTTGATATACCCAGTTGTCTAATGTCGCAAACTGTTGGATATTTTATGTATCATGTGTTTCAAAATAACAAACTCTACAAAATATATACTTTGGTTCCCAACCGGAACTACATCAGTTTTCATTTACTTTACGTTCATTCATTTAACTGATGAATACAATTTTCATTCAAAAACTGTGTGCGGTACAAAACTACGATTGACTGTATAAGATCAAAGAATACCTACCGCATCCACTCATTTTAATAAGCTTAATCATTTCTAATCCATTTCTACATTTGAAATACAATTCATCAATTAACATAATTAATTAAATTTGTTTTCGTTGTCGGGATACTTGGCTTCAATTCAATTGCTTATTGAACGCTTAGTCTAATAAATGTAATTAACATTTTATTAAATATAAAGTTTATAGTAGAGTCTGGCTGAGTAACATTACAGTGATGACTAATTGGTTTCAATTCCGGAAGTTTGCATGAAATTTCGTTAGAAAGTTAGAAGAAAATTTTTGATTTAACAAAGAAGCCAACACAATTACACAACATACCCAACTACTCTTGTTATTAATCCTTGTTGATTAATGTCACGTTAACTCGATGAAATGAAAAAAAAAAGTTAATGTAATAATTAAGAAGGTGTATCACGTGTTATAACCATGTGATATAAATTTAGATGTAACTTGCATTCAACTCTTCTAATCATTATATACAGTATTAAAGCTAACTTAAAGATCATATTGGTATGTTGGTTATTTTGACTATCATTTAGCCAGTAAATCAATCATATAGAGTTATTTGGTTTATTTATTTTATCGAAATTAAATAATGTTAGGTAATTTTCTGCCTGCAAACCATAATGATTATAGCAAATCAATAACTGAATGTTCATACGATAGCATGAACATAATTATGTAGGTTAGCCTGTTATACATATGTCGTATAAAGACTAACATAATAGATTAGGTTAGGTTAGGTTGAGTACCTGCTACAGCATACAACATTTTACTTCCTTATTACCCTTATAAGAACTAGTTTGAGCTACTTATGTAGCGTGATAAGTCTCATACTATACAGTTTTTGAGATCAGGGAGGTAGTCCATTAAGTATTTACCCAAATATTCATTTTGTGTGCCAACGCCGGACATGAGCATAGGAGGTGAACTACCGTCTTTTCCTCTTCCTCGTCCATAAAGCTTCTGCAAAAGACATTAGCTTCTAGACCTAGCCTCCTCGCATGCTCGCCAAGTAGGCAGTGTCCTGTGAGTTTCCCCACAATCGTTTTTAGTTCACGTCTTCGTTGGGACAAGTGTCTTTGAGCATTTCAAGTCCAGCTTTGGCCCAGACATGTCTTGCTACACCACATGAAAGGGTGTTCGTCCACCTTTCATTCGCTGAGACTACTGCTTCTTTTTTAAGCACAGTCTTGAGTGCCTTAACATCCGCGTGGCCAGGGACCCAGACTTTTTGAATGTTGCAATGCTCATTCATCTCATTCAGAATGGCAACCCAACACAACTCTAGAAGTCCAGCTACATACTTGATTGCCGCCTGACTGTCCATATAGATTGCAATATCAGTCGAGGATACCACATTATATCTTCTCCAATTCAGGTCCTCCTCAATCGCTATCATCTCTGCATGGTACACGCTGCAGTGTTCAGGAAGACGAACTGATATATCTAATTCTAATTTATCACAGAAGAGTCCAACATAATATGTTTGGTTCAACATACTGATTTTTCTCATACTTAGCATAGTAATAATGCCGGATGGCATGACCACAGTTTAAATGTCTCAGGACCAATCGAGTATGTACAGTTTGTGATAATTGCTCAGAATTATTTTAAAAATTAAATCGAAAAGTTTCTCGATTTGAACAAGCGTGCAGGCTTTTAACAATATAAAACAGAAGCATCTTCATACTTTGCCATCTCACTTTTGACAGAGTTGGTAGACTAAAATCTATTTGACTATGGGCCGACACATTTCGTAAAAAGGCAGTCAAAGACAGCTGGAAATTTGTATAATACCTGTAAGAGATATTCGAAGTATGACTGACAGGGAGACTATAGTTAAAATATAACAAATATTTCGGACTTTACGGATATTTATTGGTCCATTATGGTTTCAATGAGAGAGCTTTATTATATATCATGGATTCGTTCAACCATGTGCTAACTATGGGCAGTAAATACCAAAACTAATATCCTGTTCTAGGTTTCTATTCTGATATCTATCAACCTTAATTTATTTGTGAGATTTAAAAACAAGCAAAACTCTATCATTATCCATGTTGGTTACTGGCATAGGTCATTTTAATTGATTAAGAATTTATCTATGGTCTGAAATAGTGCCAAAAACTTTACACGCCACAGCATATTTCAACCTACAGGCAGTCAAATAAGCTGTACCAAAAATGACAGCTTGTTTGAGTTGGCTGTAACTGGGGTAGGAAGGGAATCAACTCCAAGGAGATGATTCGAAGACATGGCTTATTGGCTTCTGTTACATACCAAGTGTTATTACACAAACAGTTAAGTTTATTTTACTTTTGATGGACGGTGGCCATCAAATAACAAATGTATAAGTAAACATTGGTAAAAAAAAAAATTGGTAGAATCAGTGATTTGTAAATAAAATTTAGCATTTAGAAGATAATCCCCAAGAATTACTATTTCCGGCATTGCTATAAAATAACTGACATCCCTGACTCATCACTGATATCACAGAATCATCACTGGCTTATCACTGACTTATTATAGACATACCACTTTGAAATCTAAATTATAATTTTAAAAGAGTTTATTACCCAGAAAAATACCAAGCTTACATTAGATAAGAGATGGTACGGAAAGTTGCAGTGTTGCTATGCCTTGTAAATATAACCAAACGGGTTTTTTGACTGTATAACTTAACTTAATGTACATATCAGCCGATTTTTCACCACCCAATTACGATCGGTGGTGTGAAGAACACATCTGTGTCACCCTTATGAGTTTAGAATCGATGAGTCGACTCGTCTAACACGTAAATTAAAAATTCTTTCGTGGCCCCATCTGGATTTGAGTACCGTACCTGCCTCTGATATTGATGAAGTTTTTTTAATAGACTGTCGTTTGTTTAGCATTCTTAGGTAAGAAAACTAGAAAAATTTAGACTACTTTTTAAGAGCTTCTAGGACTATCTATTTTCCTCACTCAATTTTATCACAGTTATGGATTTCACAGTATATTTTAATCACTTAATTTTGACCCTTAATGGTATTTTGTAATCTACTAATGTCGAAAAAATTTCCCAGTAAATCTTTAAATATGAGGAAACTCGATTGCGTATGCAAAATATTGGCATCGCTTTTCACTTAAATATAAAATACATTTTTTTGAGCTTTTTTCACTTACTATATCGGAGCTTTCAGTTTTTTTAAAAAAACGAAAACAATTAAAAAAATTCATTGCACTTATTTTGAAAATGTTCACTAAACTTCAATTAACACAAAATCTAAAATAACGATTATTGCTCTCGTACTTAAGCTCTTTTCAAAAGATTACCAACTAGATCAAGTGATCTATAAATGCGAACTGAATTAGATTATCTGTTGAAAAATCGAAATCATAATATATTACAGAATATATAAGATAAAATTGGATTAGTTTTCTTTTTCAATGTATGTGCGGTACACAACGAATATGTTTGTTCTAATAAATCAATTAAACTTGACATTGGTTGATTAAACAATAAAATAAAACATAAAACAAAACATTATAAATCGCGGCTGCAATTTTTCAACGTAATATGTTCAAGTACTGTATAGGGAAATAGGGGAAAATTTGAAACTCATTGTTACAATTTATTTCATATATTTGTATGTTTAATGACCGACGACCCACAAGTAGTATGGACGTATGTCAAGCTTATATATATAGTTGTAATACATAACTCATAAGTTGTAATACACAATCAATTATACTTTGGTGGTATGGACATATTAATGCTTAAGTATGCTGTATACACAAAATAAAAAATTCGTGTGTTTGGAATTATTTTATGACCTAGCAGGGAAGCCTTACTACTTTGAAAAGCTTTGAGCTTTACTACTTACATAATGGCTATTTCTACGAGAGTACTTTATATATGTATATATAGTGATTGTAGAATAACTTAAAACTTACGACAGAACTCAATGTGCTTCTAGATAGTCACTCGGCTCCCATAATTTTAATGAAAAAGCTTTGATAAATTTTCAGTCAACTCCCGTAAGTCTTTGTGGGACTGATTGAACAGAATTACTAAAATGATAAAATGAAAGTTCTGCTAGAATCTAAAAGCAGTCAATTGAGTATAAATACGCGAACAGAAAGCGTAGAGTTTCAGTTTGAATTGGAATAGCGATAAGTTAAAATCGGGGAAAGAATAACAAGTGAAATATTAGGTGAAAGTCATAGTGAAATAGAAATGGTTTAAAAGTTAATTGTAGTGATAAATAATTAATTTAACAAGCAAGTGGTATTTAATTCATAATCCAGTGATCGAACATGTTTGGTTGGAGTCCCTACTAGGGAAAATCGTAATAATTGGTGATAGCGGTGGGGTTGTGAATAAAGAGACATACAACTCTTGAAATTGAAAATGACGGAGCTGACAGTAAATGATAGTAGAGCTGAACTACAAGGGAGGTTACAACAAGCTTTGTTAGATGAAACTGTTGATCCAACACCTGCAAATTAGATATAGAAGGCAGTTAATGGCCACGATACAACAAATGATGGCCAATCAGGAACAAATGATGAATGGTCTAGAAAGAAAATACTAATCAGCCCAGAAAATTTGAAACCCGAAATGAGAATCAGACAAGAAACTATGATGATCGAACAAAAGGAAGATCGCAACATGGTGTTACAAAGGTTGGCGTGATAAGAGAAAATTCAACACCATTTTATATCCAAAGTGAGTGAGAAGTTCCGCGAAATATCCGTCTCTTTAAATGCCAAAGTGGATATAGTAAAATGTCAGATGGACGAACACTTTTAAGCGACTGATCAAAGGGTTTTAAAACTTGAAAAAGAGGTTATGGATATAAAAATAATGGCGGAGCAACGACGTTTAACATATTCAAATTACAATGTGATACGGCGGTATTAAAAAATATTTGGTGCAAGAAAGCCTAGGTAGCAGCTCTTATAGTGACGTTAAAACTATGATAAAATCATGCTAGCTTTAGAACGAAGTATGGCGCTGATTACAAGGGAAAGTATACAGGATGGAGCTTAAATAAATAAGATTTTGGGTATGTAACAAACCTAGCCATATTTCAAGCTGCTGGGAAATGAAACGTAAGCGATCAGTGATACCATCACCGTTGTGTTGAAGGAAAAGGGAAGATACCATGGGATCAGAAGAGAAGTCTTCTAAGATTGCAAACAGTAAACGAGTAAATCAGTAAGGAAAGAAAGCTAACTTCTATAACCAAATCTGGTATGACATCCATTCCCGTTCCACGATTGACACGAGGTGGTGATTGCTTAACATTAACTGAAGAAATCAACGGAAGAGCCTGTGTGATAACACTAGATACAGGAGCAATATGAACGATTGTGAGAAGTGATTTGGTAAAAAAATGAACTTTGTTCAATTGGAGGATTCAAACTTCAAACAACAACCGACGAAGGTGCAGAAATCAAAGGAAAGAAGGAAGTGACCATACTAATTGGTAACAAAGACTTCTGTCATGAAGTTTGGTAACAAGGACTTCTGTGCATTGGTAACGAGGACTACTGTCATCTGGGTTCTCTATATAGAAATAGAATTGGATCGAAACAGGGGTAGGGTAGTGTTACGGACGAGAGCGACATCTCTGATTGAATAGAATAACTTAAATGTTTGCAATTGAAAAGCAGCATGAACGCAGTACACAGTCGAAATTATATGTAAAATGAAACTTCGACTATGATCTAGAAGCAGGACAATTGAGTATAAATACGCAAACAGAAAGCGAATAGAGTTTCAGTTTGAATTGGAACAGCGATAAGTTAAATTCGGGAAAAGAATAACAAGTGAAACTTTAAAACAAGGTAACGGTAATTCACTATCCAGTGGTAGTTCACAATCCAGTGATCGAACCTGTTTGGTTGGAATCCCTACTAGGGAAAATCGTAATAATATTATGGTATCAGAAGAATAATCAAAAAACAAAAGCATTATAAAAATAATTTAGTTTATATTTAAATATTTTTAAGTGCAACTTCGTTTAAAAATTGATCCCACTGTCGTTCAAATACAGTATTAAATTCAGCCCTTTCCTCGTCTGTTAAAACACTGTACCTGAAATAAATAAGAAGAACGAAATTTCAACCAATGTTCATATATTTCGGGAAGTTATGTTTCCACTTACGTGATTGAATTGAGTGCGAACTGTTTTAAGATCTCCAACCCCCCGTCCAACGGCGCAATCGCCATAAACGCATAATAAAAATCATGACTTAAACTGTACGCCTTCCAAAAACCAGGATCATCCGACGATATGACGACTGGTAAATTTTCCGCTAAATAAAATGCAGCTGGATGGTTACGCAAATCGTGTACTAAATTCAGTATTTGATTTGAAATAGGATTCACTTCGATTGGTATTTTACGCTCTTTGACGTAACGCCATAAAAATGGATGTTTCATCAGCGAAAATCCATGGCCAATACGGTGTGTTTTTAATAGTAACGCATCGAGTAAATTATTATCAGTCGGCGATCCATTCCAACCTGTATAAGCAAGTAATTCAATTATTTTAATAAATTATAATTTTGATTGAGAGATAATGTTTAGTTACTTGTTTCCCCAGCATGTAAAAACAATTTTGTTTCATTACCCAAAGCTTCTAACTGTTTACGATAAAATACAAGCGGTGGGCCAAAATCTTCGGGCCCCACTAAATCAAATCCGATTACAAAATTTGGAAATCGTTGTTGCAGTAATTTAAATATTTCGATTTTGGTTTCCAGGTCGGCGATCGACACCCGGCCACATACATATATTAATTTGAGGCCAATAAAACCAGGATGTGTTGCTTTGAATTCCTCAACCACATCTTTTATAATTTGTACACCAACGATTGCATCGTATGTCTTTTCTAAATCGTAGACTGGCGAAAATGTTCCGCGCAACTCAGCATACATGACATTATCGTCGTATAGCTCTTGCATCAGTTGATAATGATAATCTTTGAACACTGGCACATAGTGAATCATATCGTATACAGTTGAAAATAATCGTTGAAATTTTTTCCATGTTGCTGTTGAATTGAATAAATCTGTAAAAATACAAAATTGAATCAATCTAGTTTTCAATATTGATCGAAATAATCAACATTCAGGCTCAATGAAAAAAAAAATTCGTTGTGGTAGGTAGAGTATTCACTCACTATCTTAGATTATTATTTATGATACTTATATTATGTTAAGTATTTACATTAAATCAAATATTATTTGAAGTGCGATTAGATAATTGTTGAAAAAATCGGAAGTTCTTTAAATACTTCTTGAAAATATTAGTCAGTTTATTATCACAATTAACATTCCAAATGGGTGTTGATCAGCAACGACAATCAAATTTGGAAGTTTATAGTGATTAAGAGGTGTTTAAAACTAATTACAGAATGACTAAGGTTGATTTGGTCGGGTGGTTGAGTTTATCTTTTATTATATCGTATAAAGTATAAAAAATATCTTTATAATTTTTGAGGGATGAACTGTGATTTGATTCGAGGTTACTATAGGCTAAACTATATACATTTTGAAACGGTGGGGTCACCAATGAAGCGTGTAGCTTTATATAATTTTAAATTGAGTATTGTATTGAAAAGAGTGTTGTTGTAATTCCGAGTTGTTGCTTGTATGTTGTAATTCACTAGGCCAGTTTTGATCTGATGATGACGTCATTGAATGACAGTGATCGAAAAGATCAAATCCATCTCATCAGGGCTTGATATTTATACTGTGCGATTCGTATATACACGTTTAGTCGTGATACGATAGTACTAGTGAATTACAAGAACCTAACTCGATTTTTATTAATTGATTGTGGCATGAGGTAATTTGCGATTTATTTGAGTTACTTTGAACGTCACAGTACCTTTCATGAGTCTCCACACACTTAAGACTGCACCTTAACGTCCTTTTCGAGGATTTAATTAGTATGAACTATATATTATAACCAACTAGTACTTCGAGTATATACTAATTGATTGCATGTGTGCTCGAACATCCAAAGTTAATATTGACCCGATACCTATTTCGTCTTGATGTGTTTGGATGTTCAAGAAAATCTATCATCGTTTTCAAAAAAAACACTAACATAAGTATGTTCATTGTGGGTTATATTAAAGACAATCACACCTATTCTCTTAGAGGTGAAAGAGTTTTGGAACAATCTGTTACTATAATATGAATCAAAATACTCTTATATGAATGTTAAATCTGGCAATTAAAAATTTTAACTGTAACCAGTGATGATGGAACGTTGACGGAATCGTTGCATTGTATGTGAAGCAATAAATATCCGAAGTAATATTAATTTTGGATTTACATGTACTGTTTCCCAATGAATAAGATAACTATGTCAACCAGCGCAGACACCCATGTTTAGATGATCGCACCAGTCTAGTATAAGTAAGTTTTTGTAGATAGACTAGATTCTGTAGGGTATTCAGGACTATTACTGTTGCAAGCTGGTCCAGTAAGCATAACTTTTTTGATAGAAACGCCGTTTCGGCGTCAAACTGACTGGATCAAAATTAAAACGGAAATTTCGATTTTATCCCAAATTAAGATGCAGAGATATATTCAAACGCTATGGAAAAGGCTTATGCTGCTGCCATATATGCACGGTTTTCGGATTCCAATGATAAGATTCAGTGTCGACATATCTGTGCTAAAACTAAAGTGGCGCCATTAAAGTATTTATCTCTTCCCAGGTTGGTTCTTTTGGGGTGGATGTCAGATGAGCCACGCAAATGGAACTGTTTTGTTGGTAATTAGAGTCAGCTACATATTACAAAGATTACCACGACAGAATTGGAATCACGTTCCCACGGCAAACAATCCGGATGATTGCTGTACTCGAGGAAAAACGCCACAACTACTCATTGGGCATACAATATGGTGGAGAGGTCCTAATTATTTGACATTATCCCAAGATTAATGGCCAAAACAACATCGTGAAAGTAAATTTTTGACTGAGATGGAAAAACGGAAAACATCGTTACTTGCGCAATATAAATAGATGGATTTGATTGAGCAAATTGTGGAAAAGTTTTCCAGCTATTCCAAAATTCTTCGAGTACTCGGTCAATGTTTTTGTTACGCTGATGGAAGATACACTATACGTTACATGTACAGTCATGTTACGAGGACATCGAGAGAATAAAACGCAAATATTTGGCCACAAAAGCCATTCATTTCAAAGCCATCCAGATCGAAATCAGCAAGCCTGCTTTTAGGAAAGTGGTCGCCAATACCTACTCGAAGGTGAGGATAATCATCTACGCCCAAGGAGCTAGCAAAGCTTTTCAAACCATTATGGCCAGAACCTTTAGCACGCAAACGGCATGGTGCCAAATAGCAGAGTAATGTCATTTACAACCGTTCGACTCTGCGCTATGGGGACTTTTAAAGCGTTTAACCAATGCCTGAATGCTCTGCCACCATCGTTCATGTAAACTATGGGCTTAATCATATAGACCTTACGGTTGTTGTAATCAAAAGAAGCAACATATAAGTCCATCGATCTATATGAAAGCGAACATTTTGTTGTATGGCCAGGTAGTCAATGACCATAAATCCTGCATTATTCCTGTTATAGAGTATTCCATACCAATATTTTCCAACCCAATGAGTAATAAATTCAAAGCAGATGAATTAAGTGCTTTTGATGAGCAGCTGTTTCGTTAATTATTACCTTTTTTCCTTCTTGCTGGAATTAGTTGGTGGGCTTGCGACGGTTGCATTCCTGGCAACTTTTAGACGGTTCATTAGCCACAGAGGTTTGCCCTCTAATATTATAAAAGACAAGGTCGCGGCAGGTTTAGCAGAGAAATGCATCAAATGGCACACTATACTTCCCTCAGCGCCACACTTTTGAGGATTATGGGAGACTGGTGTAAAATCTTTTAAGATTCATCTTAGAAGAGTTATAGGAAATTTAGTTCTCATAGTTGAGGAATACATTACTCTGCTATGTCAAATCGAGGCAGTACTGAATCCTCGATCCCAATTGATTTACAATAGTTCTCAGAAAAAAATAACGAATATCAACTTGCGCATCCGATGGGATGTACTTCAAAATATGCATCGAGGATTATGGATCAGATGGCACAAGGAGTATCTCAATACCTGGTTTGGTCAATGAACTTAACCAAATCTCCGTTTCATGCCATAAGGGAAGAGTAATAAAAGTACATCCAGGAACTGAAAATTTTGTTCGAGTTGTCACACTCAAAACCAACGATCGATTGGGGTTAACATTTTACCTCAATCTTCTTTTTATCAGCCAAAAGCGGTTTAATTTATTTCATGGTTGTTAAAAAACTTTTAGAAACAGAATACATTTTTGAAAAGGTTGAAGTACTTCTAATCTTCAAGTTGTTTTGTAATTTGATTTAATACAGACAGAATAAAAATCAAGAATTGATAAAACCAATGCCGATAATTTCGAGTGTATGTTATCAATTCTGATACAGAATACTGAAACTATAAGGGGATGTACCGTATATATTCACACAGCATAGTGTAGATAGAAATTGGAAACGATCTGAATAAAATGATCACAATTGTGGGTTTTACTTATCTATAGATGTCTCATATTAAAGACCTTAGTTGCTAAGTTCTGTCATATTTGACTGTTTAGGTCAATACTTAAACCTCAAACCCAATTAATATCCGGGTGTACTTTATTTACGAATTAGTCACGATACTAGACTAAACTATTGCAGATTGTTTATTTTACACATTTTTACTATATAAACAAAAATAAATTGTTTATATTATGAAATTCCAATCGCGTAATCTCCATTATTCTACGTATGTAACGATAAGTGCTGTTTACTTTATTTAATAGAATTTATTGCAACATCGCACTTAAAAATGAAGCATTGTCTAAAGCTTAGCTATCGATTTCCTTTATTTTCAAATACAATGTAACTGTAAAATTCCCCAGCGTTTTGATATAGAATTCTAAGTACTTTTTTTGATTATACACAGCTGTGTTTTTTTTTATAATAATTTCGTTTCCACGAAAATTTTTAGATCTTTACGATAACCTGAACTTGGTTTTATCATTTATGTGCGATAAGAAATTTTAAATTGAGGTTAACAAAGCTTTACATTGCATGAGAGAAATCTTATACCATTTCAACCCAGTCGGCTTCGTTTCGATCGAGTTAGGGATTAATAAAATATATCGACTTACCGTCTGGTTTGTTTGTAAATAGTTCAAATGATTTGCGTAATTCTTCATCAAATTGCTCAACATTGGATTGTGCTGCTCGTTTATCAGCTAATGAAATTATGTCTGACGTACAAAACGGATTTTCGTTTCTATATATATACGCGTACATGCAATTAGAATAAAAATGATAATACTTATGAGATAAGAACTAATTATGAAACATACTTAAACGTAAGCAAAATTTGATTATCACTGTCCCTCGAACATATATTCAGTCCACTGCGATATGTTACGTTTTTTAATAGCCAATCGGATGACACCATGGCTGTATTGTGGCCGTGTAGCAGAGCACCTTTTGGCAATTTACGTATCAATTTAAATATATCACTTTGTTCGATTAATGGCTTCGCTTGAAAAAAATGCATGGTCACTGGGGATCCTGTTGGATCGGCGATCGATTTTGCAATTTCATCCGATTTATACGCTTTCACTATTCTATTCACTTTCAATTCGTTTTCACTAAACAATTTTAATAATTCACTTCCAAACCGTGAATCGGTTTCTTTTTGGATGATGCGATCGCGATCCTCGAGATACGGAGCTCCGGGTTTTCCTTTAATTAAAAAATATATATTTAATTTTAGATTGGATTGGATTTAATCTGTATATTTACTTATAGTATAACAAAACATTTTCACAGCAAATATTAGTTGTAGTACTATAAATATTTTTAAAATCATTTATTATTATTGTAATTATCACTATTATAGCGTAACATAAAATTCATTCACAATTTTTTTTTATTAATAAAATATAATCTTTAACATTCAATGCGCTAAACTAGAATGAACTTTCACTATACCGATTACAACGTTTTATCGCGTTCTACAAATGAAAACAGAAACCCGACAACGATCGAAAAAAGATCGTCGTTTGTGAAATATGTAATCACAAATTATAAAAAATTTGATCAAAATTATATTTAAGAAAAATTGGCACGTCTTGAATTGTATATATCGCCCAGAAGTCGTTATTAAAAAAGCTCATTTAAACAACATTGCACCCAGGTTGTAGTACACAGCATAATCAAAATAACAGCCAGTGGCGGAGCAAATTTATAATTTTTTATTGTACACGTACGTAACTGGCGTAGACAGTATGATGAATGGTTCCAAGCTTCAAGCGGATTTGGCCGACATACTACTACGATGAAAAAAGCACAAGTTTGTGATAACAGTCTATATCGAAAAAATGTTTCGCCAAGCCTGGCTCAATACAGAAGATCAAAACTATACCACCGCATATTGTTGAGAAACGATCGTTCTGAGCATATTAAGGCGTACAAATTAAAAACTGTAACATACGAAACCACCGCTCCAAGGTCTACTACCTAGCTGTAAGGTCAGTTAGCCAAGGAAAGAACGACAACGCATTCTCTAGCGGCTAAAATAATGATGACCGACTTTTATGTAGATGACCTACTCACTGGGGCAGACACCATTGAGGAGGCACTCGTGATAATACAAGACTTCACAGCACAGGGTGGAACAACTAATGGGCAGTTTACTATCATCAAGAGTAAGGCCGGGAAAACCGTTCTCTAAAACGGGAATTGACTCTGCAGGCTCTATTCAACTTAGAACTACCACAAGTAGAGGCAACAAATCCTACATGGGATGCATCGCCCTTTTTGTTTGCATGGTGACAAAAGCCATCCACATTGAGATAGTAAGCAGCCTCACAACAGAGGCATTCATAGCAGCATACAAAAGGTTTATATCCAGGCACAGTCTTTGTACAGATATATTCTCGGATAATGGAACCTACATATCTTATTGGCTCAAATTCTGTAAGATTTTTGAACCGTTGGTCTTCAGAATATCTTCACGAATTTCAACAGCGCAGTAAGTGGAAAACCGCCCAGCCAAATTGAGCAACAAATGATCTATGGTATTAGTAAAAGGCGACCAACTACTACCTGCTACAAGATAGAAGCTATAGGACGAATTCTTGAAACTAATGGCGGGAAAGATAATTTAGTGCGAATCGTGACTACCTATTATTGACGATTCATCACACACTCAGTCAATTGTATCAATGGCCGATTCCACAAGGGATAATACAACTTTCATCGAGAACAACATTGCCTAGACAACAACCTCAGCAGGAGTCAAAACCATACAGGCCAGATGAATCACCTAGCCATGGATATTCTCTCAGTATGCTGTCTATGTGGACTCGTGAGTCGTGAGCAGTAACATTGAGATCAAACCATTAAACCAATCTACAGTTATATATATTGTAAAAAACTAGGTAAGGTAGTGGTCTAAGCTCCCACCACTAGGTAAGCGCACTATTCCCTGAATATATATTTCTTGTGAATCCACACATTCCAATCTGTGATTGGAATCGTTTACTTGGTTCATCAAGGGTTAAGATACTCTCAATCATTAGGCCAGTTTTAATTAAATTCCACGTTATATACTCAAAACGTAAACATTCCGCTACTAATTCATTCTCATCCACTCGAACAAAGAATAATTGAAGGTGAAATGTTTTATTTTTAGATAACTAAACAAATTTAGATTTTATAATTCAAACACCTTGTTGATCATACAGTTTGGGAAACTACAGAAAATGTACTGCTCACATGGTTTTAGCGCAATACTGCGATTAAATATATAGCAACCTCTGTTTCGCGATACTGATTTTATTTTAAATGATCTTAGACTAAACACAAATGTAAAATAACCTTCGTTCGACTAGATTTGACCCTGATAAATAGATTTTTCTAACGAACTTTATAGCATAGCAACATAAATATTTTGGTACAAGATTGCGTCACTCCTATAACAAGAGGCAAACCAATGTCGCAACTAGACTTAATCGATGCTAACTATAGAATAAAAATAATCTAATTCATTTGAATATAAACAACATATGATTGTTATAAAATATTTAATAAAATAAATATTTATATTATCTATTGTACGTCATGTTCAGAATAACGAAAATAATATTAGGTAAATCACCCATTATTTTAGTTTCGTTGATTATTTTGAAACCATCCATGAAAACTGGATGGTACTGCACCAGGCGTTTGAAAAGCACACCGTCCAATTTCTTGCCAAGTTTTTGCGCACAACACTAAAAGCGTAACCCGATTAACCATTTCATTGCCATAAACCAGTACGGACAAGACAACACCATCATCTTCACACCGCCGATCAGGATGGGGAACAAAAATTGGTTCACTTGGATATGCGTTCACTTCACACCATGTATATACTTTTTTATTGGCCACATCAATTTTTAACAGACGCCCCGGTATTGTGTTATCCACTTGGGCACCAATGGCATAAAAATATTCGTAATATTTACCCAAACAGCTATTTGCCACCCATGGAAATTCACATGCAATTGTTGTCAACAGCTCGGGATGGCAAATGATAGAATTTCGTTTATATTTAAAAGCGGTTGCGTTTGTGTTTGGTAGGGTCACCAGCGATTTACTCGAATTAACCTTTTTAATCAGTGGGCATACGAATCGCAACGCTTTTGCTTGGATAAAATCATAATGCTGGTTTTTATATTTAGCCTCTCTCATTGATTCCACATACAGTTCGTTTAAAACTGATCCATCTTTGTACGAGCACACGTCTACCACGATATGATTATCAACTTCATACGTGTTGATGATGTGCATATAGAAAAATGGATCGGTATAAAATGTGTACTTTAATTTCCCGGTGGCACAATCGGTGATGAATATACGTGATTTTAATTTGGTATTCCATTTGAGACACGTTGCTATTGGGTCGGTGGTGAATCGCATTTTTATCATTGATTTGACCGAAATCGACATCGGTTGTTCGATTAAAATAAAATAATTTTTGGTCTTTCCAAACGAATGCATATATCCGGGATTAAACTTCTGGGAAACAGGTAGCGTCGACACTAGGCAGGCATCAGATATGTTCTTTATATTATTTGGAAAACGATATATTGCATAGGATGGACCGAGTGGTGTGACCAGGCTGCCTAAACTATATACAGTACCGTCCTCGGTTACTATAGGATGTGCAGAGTGAGTAACGATTTTTAGCTCATCAAACAAATTTATACGTGATGTTGTTTCGAGTGTAGATGGATCTACTCTATAAAATTAATTAAAAAACGTGATAATTAAGTTATAAAAATATTAATGTATTACATACTTATGAATCACCGAACCATCAGTAGCCGCATAGTATTCATCTCCAATTGGAACTAATGAAACATTAGCATTATCAGTAAGCCCATCACCTGGTTTAAATACTGTCGATAGCTTAGAAAATATACTTTGGCATGGATCTGGTGTTTTCGCTGTGCCAAATTCAGTTAGAACAATTCGATTGGCTGCTCTGTTCTGTTGATACGATTGTGAATTTAAAAATTTGCACTGATACGTGACATGGCCATTTTTTATACCGAATCTGTGCAACAAAGCAGCACTGTCAAAAATATGTTTGTACTCTGTTTCACAAACCTTTAGGTTGCCCGGTCCATTACGTAGCAGTGAACCATTCAACCACTTCGGTATTGTTCCTGTCACTACTCCATTAATGGGTTGGTTGATTTCGTGGTCGCACGTCCGCAACCAAACATTGTAGTCATAATATTTACTTTCATTTTGGTTATAACTCTGTTTTAAAAGTTGACTTATACTCTGTGCCATTGATTGGATTGCGATTACTTTCGAATGATTTTGAACATCAACTAAAATTAGCAAGATTTTGTAACTAGGTTTTATATTCGTCGTCTGTTAACAGTACTATCCAAGCAATAGTGGGGATTAAATGTAATAATTAGTGAAAGCGATCCTCAACCTCTTTCAATAAAACTTTGTAAACAAAAAAAAAATACTATGTAGATGCTCTGTATAAACTTGACCTTTGGATATTCATTAATTTTAAGATCCAAAATATTTTAAGAGGACAGTAAGTAATTAATAAACTTTTTATTGTTTACGTTTGGTGGGGCGATATTAAGAACTTTGAGTATATTATATAGAATCACTATTTTCATTATCATTGGCGATTAATTAAGATTTAAACTAACCTATCCAACCAGATTTTAAGAAGGAATTTAATGTTTATTTGAGTGTTGTTATTTGTTATTAAAAGAACCTTACTCAATAAATTTTTTAGTGTAGCTCATTAAACTTGATACTTCAGAATTCAAAGTCTACAATAAAAGGTGTAATCTTTTTATGGATAGCATACACAAAAATATAATTAATTTATTTTAACATCTGTCTACGAAGTGCTAACGACTCATGTTGTCAGAGAATTTCAGCTTATTGTTCTTTTCAATTTAAGATGGTTTAAAGCTCAAAGCTCACATAACGTTCGTTTGAGATTCGTGAAATTATGCCATTCCTTTGTATCTTCTCTTCTAATTGATGTAATCCTTCTGTATGCTCTTGTAATACAAACATCAGTTATTGAGTTTCAAAAAATGTATACCTAGTCATAGATGAATTCTTAATGAATTTATACGAGCTATGCTTGAAATCGACATGGTTATTGATAGGCTTCTGCCTGTTTATACTTTCGGCAGATTATTTGAGATGTTTTATCAATCCAGGTGATTCTCGTCAGACTTGCTCAAACAGATATCTGAATCACTTGTATTATTTTCAGATGGCTCTGTTTCTGAACTGGGTGTTGGCTTTGGTTACCACTGTCCATAGCATGTTCTGAGAGTCTCAGGCAGTCTAGGGACCTACTGTACTATTCATCAATCGGATTTAATTGCGGTTACTCACTGCGTGTGATTTCAGCTTTAAGTCTCGTTGCCGACGACAAAGAGATTATTTTTTCACGATTCTCTACCCAGCTCCAAGGGATTGTAACAAATTTCTGAAGCTCCTTGGTTGTAACAACATGGTAACGATCATGTGGTTTCCTGCCCCTTGTGCCATTGAGGGCAACGTTATTACAGACTGTTTAGCTAAAACTGGTTCTCGCTTATATTTTGTAGGTCCTGAACCAGCCGCTCCTCTACCTCTCCACATATTGAAGACACAATAAAAACCGTTGTCCTATCGAATCTAAAGAGGATGTAGTCAGCTACCCCTATTTGTTGTAAGACGAAAAAACTTTTGTCAGAGGACCAAACACGAAACTGACCAATTTCGTTCTTTCATATTTAATACTTGACAATATTACTTTCTATACTTACTGGCCATGGCCGTTTTAAAAGTCACCTTCATTGCATGGGACTTGCCAGTGAAGCCATATGATGTTGATGATAGCTTACACTTCATCAACAGTTGTCGGGTTTTCGATCGCATAAGATCTCTTGTGTTCAACTCCAGGAATATTCCTGTAAATCTACTTTCTTCTGTGCCCTGGTTCAAATCGCTGCAGTTTGCCAAAGTTGCAGAGCGTGTCTCCGCGCGTTTATGAAGTTCTAGGTTTACGCCATGAGCCGTTTGTGGCATTGAGTGCGGAACCTTAAATGGTTCCAGTCAACTTTAATAATAACAATAATAACTTAGCCAAATGGCACCGTGGTTAAGGCTGCAGAGTTGGAGTGGGTGGTTCTGGGTTCAAATCCCGATAGGGACTGTAAAAAGAAATTTTCATAGATTTGTTCTCGATTTGGTTTACGTAATGGTGTAAAGTAGAACAATAAATAAGCGAACCGCGTGAGAGTTGGGTGTGCCTTGAACCCCAAAAAAGATTGGAAAGATAGAAACAGACAGGAACAGACTTTTCAGAGACGAGTTTACTATCTATATGGCTTTATTCCCGAGTATGTGTTCAATAATTGAGCTACACAAATTCTTATTTTATTATTTCGAATCCACTATTGTTGATCTTATATCTGAAGTGTTCCAATCCTTTTTCATTTTCTTATATTTCCTATGAGAAGTTACAGCCTGCTATTTGGAAATTTAAGTCAGAATCTTCTGGTCTTGAAAGGGCTAGTTTAAAATTGGTGAAACGAATTTTTACTGTAGTCTCAAAATATTTATAACACATTTTTGACCAGACCAATGGAAACTCTCTAAATAATTCCAATTCCAAAAATTAGCAATCTTGTTGAGTTATCATCCAAAGTTAGACCTGTCAGTATTTTAAGTTCCATTTCCAAAGCCTTTGAGATGGTAGTAAAAAATTATTATTTTCTATGTACATTAATGACATAAAATCCTCGTTTCACTATTGTTCGTTTCACATTTTCCATGATGCCAAATTTATAGAAATATTTCTCTGGTTAACGAGGATTCAGATAGAATATATAATTGGTCTATTTCCAATGGGCTTGTCAAAAAATCGTTAGATACGTTTTCGTTTTCTTGTATTAATCTTAATGGGTCTCTTATTCCATTTTTAACTACTGTTAGTAATTTGAGGTTAGTTTTTAGCAAAACTCTTACATACGGTACCATTTAGTTAAAGTTAGTAGAAAGATATTTGGATTACTTAGTAGTCTGTATAATGTGGTAGGGTTTACGAATAGTCAGTTCAAAAAGAGAATGTTTATTATGTCCTATCTCCTTCCATATTTCCCCTATTGTGATGTTGTCTTATTTGGTATGTTTCAGGCAAATATGTCTATTCTAAAAACGGTTTTAATGCTCGCACTCGTTTTGTTTTCGAAATTAGGAAATTTGACCATATTTCACCCTATACTAGGCTTGTTCTTGGTTTTAATTTAAACTCATAAAGAGTTTCGGATTTGCACTTTTATTAGCAAGCTACTCAAAGCTAAAGAACCAAATTATCAATTCAAAAAGTTATTATTTAGCAGGTCGCATTACGCCAATCTTCGATTGTTGCCTGCTCGAAATTCTTCTAGGTCTTATTCGTCATTTTTTGTTAGAGGTATTTCTCTATGGAATTCTGTTACATTCAGTATTAGGAGTTTGAGATCTGCCAATCCATTTAAATCAAAATTTCTGGCGTGCTAGAATAACAATATAATTAGTTTAAAGTTATTTGTAAAGATTTTTTTAATATTCTGATTTTTTTAATATTGTTTTTATGCCTAATGGAAGTAATAATTTTTTACATGTTGCCTCCATATGCACTTTTCCTTCTTAATCAAAATGATAAGCAATATACAAATAAATAAATAAAGTTGATATCTTACCACATGGTGATGTGTTGGGTTTACTGATTGGTCATCATTACGAGTTACCTATTTTATGCAATTTTACTGCTCATATAAATGGGAAATCTGAAAAGTTCTAAATCTGATTTGTATTTTAAAATGATGGAATACACCACTTTGAATTAAAGATTCAACTACAACCATTTAAGGCTGCAGGTTTAATCACATAATTACTATTTTTAATTTCTTAATGATATTGCTGATCAGAGATTCATCTTATATAGGTGCCAGCTTAATATTACGATGTATCAAAACTAAAGAACTTACTCGGCGGCACTATCTTACATATGTTTTCTGTCGAAGCTGTAAAACAGTTGCTCTTCTGTCTCGTATTCGGTACCGTTTTGAAATTTAACCTAATCTATATAGTTAAACCAGTTGTTTATATACGATATGTTGTACATGTACCTTAAAGTATGTCGCATTTTCTTCCTAAATTAAACAGAAACAATCGAACAAAATCATAATAATAACAAATAATTTCTATTGTTTATATGTATTATAAATAAAATAAAAATCTTCGTTTAGTTAAAAATACAAAACAAATAATTTGATCAAGATCTAGATTAAACGAAAATTCAATTACATTAAATTTATTTAACCGAAACCATTTTATTGGTTCCGCATGATCATCATCACGAAACAAAATTTATTCATACAATTTTTGTTGTTATTATTGAACTATTTCCAATTCTAGAAGTTAACAATATACTTATATTTTTTTGTTGGTTAAAAACAATTATAATTAATTTATTAAAAATTTACCTTCCTAAAGCAAATGGCACAAAATTATGTTTAAGCGTATGACGTTAATTTCAATATTCTAAAATTCTAAATTTGAAAGAGTTAAATAAAAAAGGCACTCAGTTCAATATAATAATATATAGGATGAGCTCAGTGTATTTTTAAGTCGGGATCCGGTCCCGTAAATAAGACATAATCGCTTCGGTTCCTTTTGCGATGATTTGATGTCGCGGCTGGCGTAGTCGATTTCCTGTTAACTCAAGGGTGCTGAAAATAGTTTGCCTTTAATTAATATCATGAGCTAAGTACTTCAAAAAACTTACGTAATATTTGTTAAATTGCCCAAAATTGGTGGAATATGTTCCAAATTATTATTAGCTAAATCGAGTACTGTTAGTCGTTTAACCGCACCTAGACCTTCTGACGATGCATCCAATTTTTCAATTTGATTGTCGCGGGCCAATAATATTTCTAAATTTTTCATATCGTATACACATGCAGGAATCTCTTTAAATCGATTATTTGCTATATTTAACTCTCGTACTGTAACTAGTACGCCAAACTCATTTGGCAACGTTGAGAATCCATTGCTTGAAATATTGATGTATTGTATTTTAGTAAACTGTGTTAAATACATCGGCAATGCTGATAATTGGTTGTGGCTCACTGATAATTCTGTTAACATTTGGGATAAGTGCTCGAGTCTGTGAATAATATTTAAATGTATTCGAGATTATTCATGATATTTAATGTACCTACCCATCTGGAATCGCGCCCAATTTATTTTTACTTAAATCAACATTTGACACATTAGCATCTTGAGCATCCAAAAATATATTTTCTGGTATTTCGGCCAATTCTTTCATTCCTAGTGCCAAAGCTTTGGTTTTTTTCATTTGAAATTTATCCGGAAACTTTTGTGTACTTTCAAACAGATTAGCAGTTACGGGTTCCATTTTACCACCATTTGATCGATCTTTTAGAGTTCGTAATATTCGTTGCGTACCACCTTGTAAAACGTCTCGCCGAATCGATTTAATTGGATTCCCATCCAGTTGCAAACTAACCAAATGGGCTAGTGTCGATAAGCTATTTGGCAAACTACTGATTGAATTGTTTGACAAATCGAGACGAATCAAACTTTGTAGCAATGCAATTTCATCGGGTACTTTCACAATTTTATTGTCGCGCAAATCTAGCGTTCGCAATTGTGGCAATGATTCACAAAAATCGTTTGGAATTTGTGTTATAAAATTATTGGATATGTGAATTTCTTTTAACGAGTCACATCCGGCAAATTCAGGCAACGCATGAATATCATTGTGCTGGACATAAATACATTCCAATTTTCTTAATTCGCCCATATATTTTGGCAAAGTTTTCAAATCATTGTTCATAAGATCCAATTTTTGCAATGCTTTACAAATACAAAAAAATTAAACAATTATCGAAATACTAATTAATATTAATTAAATTAATTTCGGTTAATTGTATAAGCGAGTACAATACTTACTTCTCAAATTTACAATATCACTAGGCAATTCTTTTAAGGTATTATGAGAAAGTGTCAGTTGATTAAGCCGAACTAAAAATCCAATACCTCCGGGTAAAGTTGTTAATTTATTATAGGATATATCCTAAACGTTATTAATAATAATATTAATTTGTTAAAAATAAGTTAATTAAAATAAATCTACATATAAATTAGCTAATTAGCTTCGCTGAAAATTAAAAAAATCTTTGAAATGTACAACCTGTTCGACGCAACAAACTATCGAAGCAAAGCATAATACTTAATAGAAGGCGCAATTATTTACCAATGTTTCCAGCATAACCAGATCCGAAATATCCGGATCTAGTTCTTTGAATTGATTGTGTGCCAATTGCAGTTGCCGTAATTCACGTAATCTGAAAAACGATTTTGGTAATTCTTGTATTTTATTGTGGCTTATATTTAGTTTTGTTAATTTTTCCAAACATCCAATTTCTTCGGGTACTGAAGTAAGCGCGTTGTCGTGTAACTAACATTTGATAAAAAGAAAATTAAAATGTTCAATTATTTATAGGGTATTTATATAGGTGATTCTCAAGCTTGATCAAAATGACTGCGGACATTATTGAGAATGGTTTTTTATATGAACAAAGTACAATTCCACTATTCAATAGTAATCACTCCACAAATATTATATTACATCAGTTTGAGAATCACTTTGAGTAAAACCATTTATAAAAAAACTGCCGATATACTTACATTTAGCACAGTTAAATCAGCCAAATTTTTTAATCCTGCACTCAAGCACTTAAGCGAATTCGAGCTTAAATCCAAATTTGTTAATGTCTTTTGATTCCACCATGCATCATCCTCCGATTTGGATTTATTTAAATCATAACTCAGTTCAATCTCCCCAGTATCCGGTTCATTTAAATTCCATACCTTTTCTGGAACTGGAGGAGATATGGTTTCATTCCCATTAGTATTATCCGCCATTTGATATTTTTAAACTTAACTAATTTATTTATTTTTTTAGTTATTTATACAATTTAGAGGAACTTTAAATTTTGATAATAAATAAAAAGAAAATGTATGTATAAGAATCACTTAATATCTAAAAACGTAAGACTGATATAGTGTGCCTAAACCGTCCTCACCCTTAATCTTTCGATAACGTCTACGAGGATAATTATACGTTGTAAAGTATGTATATGTATACATTAAATATTTTTCACTTTTTCACAAAAATTCACTTCTATTACCCAGCTATCGATTTGTGCTACACTTTAGACCGATCCCGTTCAACTAAATTTTATAATACTAAATGTTTATAGTTATAATAAAAAAAACTGACTGTTGATTTGTGTGTTCTATCGATCATGATGTAATATACAAAATTGAAAATCAACTGACTGTAACGCGAGCTAATTATCTTTAAAAACAATTGTAAACCCATTCATAAGTAAATTTTGTAGATAGGTATCGTTGGTGTATGGAAAATTGTGATCTAAAGTGTTGAACCATTTCACTGGAAGTATGTGGTTGAGTAGGGTGTGTGGTTTTTCTTTGTTCTACTGGGAAAATCAAGATTTGATACCCTTGAAAATAAACATTTATGACAGCATTCGAAGGTTTATAATCATGAATTGCGTAAAGTTACAATAACATCAAGGAACTCATTCTATCTAAATTATTAACATTTATTAGAAACTACAGTATATCGTGCTTAATAGAATTACGTTTATTCAACTATAAAAAAACATTATGCATAATGCATGTTAGTTATTTATTGATTCGTGTATTTCATGTCCTGCCGATAGTTGAATGACTTTAGACTGATCGATCGAATCAGCATGGACTAATCCTGAACAAGCAAAGGTACAAATAATTTGTATGAAATTATATGAGTTCTCTGGTAGAGCTGACACACATTAACACACATACTAACAACGGTTAAAGTAAAGAAATCACTATTCGAGTGGAAACCGATAAGAAGCAGCAACATCACGATTCCACTCAAAAATCAGAAATACAATAAAACAAAAATAAACATTACGAGCAGCTACAAAGCTATCAAGTGCACACCGAAATGACATCCAACGAGATTTCAACGCAAAAATTGGAATTGACAACACCGGAATGGCAAAAATCATGGGTAAACACGCACTAGACTCTGCAAGGAACAACAACGGAGCCAAACTCATCGAATATTTTGTCACAAATCAGCTATTCATAGGCAGGAGTAAATTCGCACACAGGAATATCCATAACTTCACCTGGACATCGCCAGACGGCAGAACGAGAAATCAAATTTAACATGTGCTGGTAAATAAAAAGTTTCTATCCTCCCTACAAGATGTCAGAGTAATGAGAGGAGCAGATGCACACAGCGATCACTAACTAGTAATAGCAACCTTCAAAATCAAACCAGTCGCGGAGAAAACAACAAGGACCAATCGGAGGATCAATCTACCGAATATTGAAACCAGCACTTTGGATCAAAAATGCGAAGAAATAGAAGACGCCGTAGGAAACACACAGAAGACATTCTCACGATTGCCGAGGCAGCGGCAACAAATAAAAATATGCGCACCTTACACCAATGTATAAGAAAGGTTCCCGGAAAATTTACAAATGCACCACCAATAAACGATTCACATGGACAAGTCCTAACTACATACGACCAACAACTTAATAGATGGAAACATTTCTTAGAGGACATCTGCATAGATAGCGAACCGATTGAGGTTAAGTAACCAATCGGAGGTTAAGTACCATAATTACTTCTGCACTTTTCCATTGTCTTGACCTGTTATAAGATCATTACCTGGAGCTGTATTCAGATTATTCTTGATTTCCTATTTAAGTTCTTTCAATGTTACAGGTGTAATTTTTATTTCATCCTGTTTATTTATCGAAGTAATATTTTCCTCTTCCCTTTGTTTGGGGTAAGGTTGGAATGTTTCTTCGAGGTGATTTGCAAACAAATTTACTTTTTGTTTAGCATTTCGAGCCCAAATGAAGGAACCTGAAGTTTAGGTCTTTTAAGGTTCTTAGTTTCTTTCCATAATGAATAATCAGTATAATTCCAGTTAGAGTGTTAGGTAATTTATTAACCAAATGTCTTTGTACTTTATTTTGTTACACAAATGGTTAAATACCTTCTTATTTTCTGGGTTTCGATGTTTTTGCCAATTCTTCCATGCTTTTCTTTTATTTTTAAGAAGTTCACTTCTTTTGGATAGCTAGCGTTGCGCTTCATATCTTTCATATCTTCATTATTATTAAGAGTGCTTTCCCACGTAACACTTTCGATATTATGAATGAGCTTCTGTAGTTCGTCTTCTATTTGGACTTTCAGACTATTTTTTTCTGTTAACTGTGTTTGGAAGAAATCCCAATTGGTTTTGTAGTTCGTTAATTTCGCGTTGCTCTCTTTCATAATCATTGTTTTGCTAAGTATCATAATAACTGGTGAATGGCTTGATGATAGACTTTCACTGTTTTCTATATGGATATAATTATCTAAAATTCCTCTTGTGATAAAGAAGTCTTACTGATATCCGTAGGCCAATAGGTTGGTGCACCACCTGAGTGAAACTCGCACTTTAGTGGTTTTTGTAATTGAAGTGTAATCGAATGATGAAAGCTTTTACATCCAACGTCTTCCGGATTTGATCCCGGTACTTTATGATCATTAAATCTTTTTCGTATGATAAACAATGACTTAAGTTAACATAATAGGACAGTCGGATCATAGCAAAACGAAATTATTCGAATGTCCCAACTATAAGAAAAGCTGACAAAAACAATCGAAATGGAATTTTCCAAGTAAAATACACAATTTATAAATAATTATGGTTACCTTAACTAACGTATCAAATTAAACAATAAAAATTTTTCCGTTCAACTTAATAATTTAATAAACAAATATTTATTCCCATATTTTATCAAGATAATTAAACTCATTACAGCAATAATTTTGTCTAAGATGACGATAACGATCTATTGTGTATGATTTATACACAGTTGAATAATTTTTCGAAATGGTTTTTCTCATACCAAGGAGTTAAATAAAAAAGTCATAAAATCGAAAATTTTCGAAATTACTTCAAAATAAGATTAGTAATATAGTAACGAAGATGTTGCAAACAATTGGGGTTTGTTTAGTAAGTTAAAACGGATGTTGTTGAGAAATTGCTTAATCAACTCCTTCAGACAATATCCTTGTTTGACGCCAAAACTGAATGGAGAGGATTCATGACTAACCGACTAACAAGTAGAGCTTTTATTGCATTTATAAGGATCTAACCAACAAAAGCCAATGGGACGTTTGTTCCCCAATTTTTTCAAATAATCAATTAGTGCATTATGATGTAAACCTGAAACAAATCTCTGTGATCAAGAATGTTGTAATTAGACTCAGCAGCGAAGATACCTTTAAATTTAAAAGGTACAAACGAGAAAACAAAGCTAGTGTTCAATATAGAATAAACATATCGAAATAGAATCGATGAAAGGTAATGGTTAATCGTGCTCGTTGGATAGACAGCAAAGTACTTGGGTATAGATCGGAATGGAATGGAAAAACTGGCATAACAAAGCCTTGAGAACTTAAAATCACACTTCATAGCAAAACTGGAACGCAGGAATATCTAGAACAACTCAATTGACCCTTATGTCTGTAACGAATACAGTTCGTGTATTTATTTTTTGTTTGAACCTTGGAAATGATAAATAAAGATAATTAGTTTATTAACTATTCAAATCGCCTACATTAATTATGGACAGATCGACAGAACAACATTTTACCATTACACACAAGCATGCATCTCACACGAAGCATAACAAAATTTAAATTTAGATACACATAGATGATTAGGTAGTTGTTTTCCATTTTTTTCTTGGAATTTATTGCAACAACAACCATTTCGATAATGCATCGTTATGCAATTGATGGTCCATTTTTATTATATATATAATATATGCCTCTTACCAGTACTCAATCCACGACCCGATAAATTCAAAGCTCCACTTTGTCGAGCTTGTTTAATAAGAGCCCGCGACAATACACTAGAATCTTCTTGTTTCGTTTGCAAATGAAACACAGGCTTGTATTGTTTACGTATTTGATCGACTGTTATCGCCCGTTTCGACATATTTACACACTGTGTAACTCTTATATTATCGATACAATATTATAAAATTAATATTTATATTGAATTTAAAGCTTGCACTACGGTTTTTAATTTAAGTTTGTGAAAATGAATCCGATCATCTAAAATTCTTTGTTGCTTCTGTTGTTTTGTATGACTCTGTTTACTATCAATTGCATGTGACAGCAGAAGCGACCTACGTTTTTGTACAGCTGATTTTACTAGTCTATGCAGTGTATTTAAATGGAACTTTCAATTTTTGTACATGCGCAATTATATTGAAACGAATATTACAACACTCATTTCATGCTATTTCTTGATAAGTACTATGTTCAATATACAAGACAATGCTCAATATTTTATATTTATGTACCATTTTTAAACAAAGAATCAAACAATTCAAATGAATGCGGTTGTATTGAACGGATAATCGGTTGAACGATTTTGACATTGAACGTATGTTGAATCGTAACAAACGATTCGTCAGTGGATCAATTGAATCGAATTCAATGTGTGGCATTGAAACACAAATTATAAATACGGTTCGAAAATTTATTTAATCTATTTAATTTGTGAGTGCTTCTAACGCAGCAACAACATCTCCGCTATACTCCCTTAGTGCATTTTCAGCTTGTGTTCTTGAAATCAACATTTCGTTTATCTAGAATTGAGAGCAATTAATTTCACATTCTGAGACTAGACTACCTACTAGACTTACAATCAATTCAATATCTTCTTTCTTTACTTGCACCTTCTGTAGTTCTCTTTCTTTGGCTAATTTTTCTGCTGTTTCTTTATTCCGTTTATCTCCAAACATATTAACGGCCTAAAATTAAAAATTAATTAAAAACATTGTTGTGATCACAGATGTGAGGTTATGTTACATTCGAGATGTCGGCCGACGAAATTTCCTTTTCTTCTGCATAATCTGTAACACGTTCTAAATCTGCCGCACCACCATCATGTTTTGCAACTTTTTTCTGTTTTTTATCCTGAATTTCATCATTTCCATCAATTTCTTCTGTGTTCGACATGTTTGTAAAATAAAATTTGTAAGAATAAAATTTTGTCTGAGAAACTGATTTGACAAATTATTTTGAACTGGATGAATGTAGCAGCGTTTTATATATATATAAAGAGTGTGTTTAATGCTCGGAATATTCATTATTTTGTGAAATAAATAATTAAATGTGTGTATATTTTATAAAATCGATTTATTAACAAAACTTAATTAAAAATATAAAATTAAAACTACATTAATAACTAATTAAAAAAATTAATTTTTCCATGATTAAACGGTTTCACTCTGCTGACACTGTATTGATAATGCAGTTTGCAAAATGGCGACACCATGGGATGTTCACGATGATATGAACTTGTAAGTAATTTTAATTTGTTGTGTATATTTGGTTTAAATTTAAATTATAACTCGTTAATTCGTTTTATGAATGAAAAATACATAAAATTGTGCACAAAATGATTGTGAAATATAGTTAAAACATGATTACTTCGGCAAAAATATTTATCGTATGACGTGTTTACGCAAACGTCATTTTGACATTAACAATTCTTACATGAAGTTTATTGTGCTGTTTGATTCGTTTCAGTTATATCACTGCCGAAAAATTTTATATCGAGCCCACTGGTAAAAATGAAGTATTTATTATTGATAGAATATCACAGGAAATTAGGGTGGAAGGTAATGACGGAACTTGATAAATCCATATAAGTATTTTGTTTAATATAAAATATATTTCCAGTTAAAGGATCCCAAATTCCGCACGTCCAGCTTCGTCGAATATGCGGAATACTTGGCTCAATAAAGCTTATAAGTGGTCATTACCTCGTGGTTGCTACACATCGAGTATTTGTTGGTGTTATAAATAATCAGTGGATATGGCGATTGGCTGGATTCGATATAATTCCATATATTCCCAGTATGAGCCACATGCGGGACAACCAAAAGCAACAAAACGATCACTATTTAACGATGCTGCGCCATGTGCTTGACACACCATATTTTTATTTTTCGTATACCTACGATTTATCACATTCATTACAACGATTGCATTCCATGTCTCCCGATTTTTTACAAATGGGACTTTACGAGCGAAGTGATCCTCGTTTTGTGTGGAACTCATTCCTTTTGCGGGATTTTAAAAAACCCGATCTACGAAAATACTGTCTTCCACTAATATTAGGATTTGTGTCCGCGAATGTGGTTAATGTAAATGGAAATAATTTTTCATGGATTTTAATTTCAAGGCGATCGACTCAACGTGCTGGTACACGATTCTTTTCTCGTGGAATTGATACTAATGGAAATGTATCGAATTATGTTGAAACTGAACAAATTATCGAGTATAATGGTGAAAAAGTGTCATTTGTGCAGACTCGTGGAAGTATTCCATTATTCTGGAAACAAGTTCCAAATTTAAAATATAAACCAACACCCGAGATAGATCCGGCCAAGGACCATCAATCAGCTCTATCGAAACATTTCGATTCGCAGGTATACCAATATGGGCGTCAAGTTGCTGTCAATTTGATTGATCATCGAGGAGCCGAAGAAATATTGGAAAAATCGTTTTCAAACGCTGTGCAAATAATGAGTAATACAAATGTTCGTTATGAAGCTTTCGATTTTCATGCCGAATGCCGTAAAATGCGATGGGATCGATTGCAAATATTAATCGACCGACTTGCACACGAACAAGATGAATTTGGATATTTCCATTTAAGGCGTGACGGCTCTCTAGCATCGACACAAGATGGCGTGTTCCGAACTAATTGCATTGATTGTCTTGATCGGACAAACGTTGTTCAAAGTTTGCTCGCCAAACGGTCATTACAGGCAGTTTTACAAAAATTAGGCATCCTCATGTCAGGACAAAAAGTCGAGTCATCTCTCGGTTTCGAGTGGCTCTTCAAAAATGTTTGGGCCGATAATGCTGATATGATATCGGTGCAGTATTCGGGCACCGGAGCTTTAAAAACCGATTTTACACGTACAGGAAAGCGTACTAAATCCGGCTTGCTAAAAGATGGTATCAATTCACTGACGCGGTACTACAAAAATAATTTCAGCGATGGATTCCGACAGGATTCCTTCGATCTATTCCTCGGCAATTATGTAGTTAAGGACGGCGAAGGTATTGTTATACCATGTCCATTAGTCATTAATAAAGGATGGAAATACGGAACATTCCCATCTGTTCTTATGTTTGCTGTCGCCATGTTCTTCGCATCGTCAATATTTCCACGCGAATATAACACCGAAAGCTTACTATTCCTATTGTTCTGGGGTGCTATGGTCGGTGTGACTGCAACAGGAATAATAAAATATGGGATGGAGTTTGTTGATTGGCCAAAATTGTTGCCACCGGTTAAAATTGAAGCCTAGCCCAAAAAATTGTAATCGAACACATAGCATTAAGTTATTAACCAATTCTAGTATTTAGAAAATTTTTAATAATTAATCATACACCACACGGTTTTTTCTAGTTCGCGTTAATCCTATTAAATTACAGTATATACATTACATAAAGAAATTATTGCATATAAGCGTAACGGTCTTAGAGAAAAATTTAAGTAAAAAACAATATTTAAAAATTATATTTCGGATGGCTAAGAGATGGGTTAGTTATATTTTTAAAATTTATTAAACTGTTCTCAGTCATTACAGAACAAAGTCTACTTTTTTTTTTTTTTAAATATAATTGTAAATAAGGATTTTATTCTTGCAAAATAAAACGGAAATTTTTGTTAACAAGTTATCAATTTATTCAAAATTTTGTTTTATTTAAGTTTCCAAGAGCTTCGAATTAAGAGTTGACATTGGATCGGTGAAATGTTTAGATGATCCAGGCATACTTGACCAGTTATCCAAATTTTAAAGATGGTTCACTTAGCATAATTCTCTTTTCAAAAGTTGACTCTAATTGATTTTGAGACCAATGGAAGCTCAATATTGCTCCACTGGGTATGTGGATCACTCTATTACCAGCTTAACCAGTTGATATCATCGCAAATAACATTATTAGATAATGTCGTTATATACGATGTCTTGGAGTGTGTCATATTTACGAAAGATATGGGACGGTTGATATTAAAAAGTTTCGGTGACTATATCAGGTCACGATTCCTTGGTATAGTCCACCACTAGCACATATCTCGCACTCTAAAAATATCAATTTTTACAAAACAAAATAGATGTTCACGTATAATCCACAATCTTAATCCGCTACGTAGAACCGTGATTTGACTACTTGCTATCGTTAAAAGAAAACAATTTGTTCTACGTTTTTAATCGGTAATATGACAACTAAAATAGAAGATAGGTTAGGTTGAGTGGCTGCTATAGCACACTTAGACCCGCGACGGTCTGTTGTGATACCACAGGATCTTACTTCCCCTTATGCAAACCAGTTTGAACTACTTATGTAGCGTGATAAGTCTCGCACCTTACAATTTTCGAGATCAAAGAGGCAGTCCATTAAGAATTTACCCAAATATTCATATATTTTGGGTACTAAAGCCGGGCATGATTATAGGAGGTGGACTAACGTCTCTTTTTCCTCCTCGTCCATACAGGTTCTGCAAAAGTCATTTGCTTCTAGAACTAGGCTTCTCGCATGTTCTCCTGTAACTATCCCCACGATAGTTTTTAGTTCACGTCTTCGTAGGGAGATTAGTGTCCTGCTACAATAAATGATAAGGTGTTCATGCAACTTTCATTCGCTGAGGCTACTGCCTACTTTTTGAGCATAATCTTGAGTGTCTTAATGGGTCTACCCAACTTTGCTCTTTCCGGTAGCAGTTGGCGAGTTGCACCATATCTCGCTAGTTCGTACGTCCTGCAGTTCTCATGATGTCCGAGTAGCCAGGGACCCAGACTATCTGAATGTGGAAATGCTCACTCATCTCATTCAGAGACAATTGGCAACCCAGCGCCACTCTAGACGTCAGAGAAATAGAATCCAGCGACTTGATAGCCGCCTGACTGTCCACATAGATTGCGGTATCAGTCGAGGAGACCACAGTATGTTTCAACCAATTCAGGACCTCCTCGATAGCTAACACCCCTGCCTGGTACACGTGATCAGGGAGAAGAACTGATAGTGATAAAACACTATCTATCGAAGTGTTTGCTTTATAACGTTTAAAGAGACGTCAGATAGTCATTAAAAATGGTTTAGCAATTTTAAAGGTGCTGCAGCATGGTACTTCCACTTGATAAGCAGACGTGGATTATCTATACGGACAGTTACGTCTGTGGGTTAGCCACTACTCATGAGTTCGGCGCAAAAAGTAGTTTCATAAAAAAACGGTGAGCTTGGACATGCCCTTAACTGGGGCAGTCGATGTTAAATGGACAGATGACGTATACTGACGACAACAGAAAGTAACGTTATTGGCCTATTATGTTGTTCAGCTGATGGAATGCTATCCAATGGTAATGTTTAACCGACAAAAAAACGCCAAAAGGTAATTTTCGAGAAGACATCATAATCACAGAAGCGGAGAATAGATGAATGAACAAAGAAGTTATAGGCCAACGATATATAGCCACGAGGAAAACTTTGGCGACGTAGAAAGAATCATTTTCAAACCAAACTAGCCAACTGTCACATCGCACTGCAGACAAAAAAAATTCAGCAACACTCAATTGGTAGTCATACCTGATGAGCTTTACAAATTATTACAACCTCTTGACTGGTCAGTTAAGAAGTCCTCAATACATTCATTTACTAACTCCAAAAAATGAGGCATTCATTGTGTTTTAACCTAATCATTGAAATTTCTCAGAGGTTATCAGTTCTTATTTTTTTATCTTTATTCATGACTCATTTTAGCTGGATTATAATGTTAGTTGGCGTCTCAACCAACTATCAAAATAAAGTTGAACGACGGGAGGAACTAAGCTTCCAGTATTCAATTCATCAATTAAATCTTTGGAGATATAAGCAATAAAAAAGTAGAGCTCAAGTTTAAAGTATTTCCGGGACCCAATAAGATTTATAGAAAATTGTTACTGAGCTGTGGTATCTCATTGTTGTCTTTAGTACCTACTGGTTTGGATCTGGTATTGTACCTTCTCTATAATCGATTATCCGATAGTTAAGAGAGTACTGCCATCCTTCTCAAATCGATTATAAATTTGGGGACAGGGCAAGCTATTCTCGACAGTCTAAAGATAACTGCAGTGATCGAAGATCAACACATTATGAGTGTGTATGTCTAAGCACCTAGTGAGTCGATACCAGCAATGCTGGTATATCATCACAAGCAAGTTGGTATCAATATATTGGTTCAAATCGAGCTATGTTGAGTCAAGTGGTCACACTTTATACAGCTCATGCCTACCTTAACACATTAAGACATCCCAATAAAAACCACCGAAATTTTTTTAAAATTATTTTTCGTTTTATTTCAAATTAAACAAAAAAAAAGTGTTGGCAAATTACATACTTTCTGTACATACATACATCACAAAATTGATAAAAATTAATTTTAATTTTAATTAAAATAAAATAATTTGTTTTCTTTAAATAAAAAGGCCTAATATAATTTAATTTTTTGATTTGACATAATGCTATATAAAATTAAATTAATTTTATTTCACGATAAAATTAAATTTACGAAACAAATTAATTAATAATTAATTAATTAAAAAAAAATGGTATCATCATAAAAAAATGCGACTTTTATTACGTTTTGTTTTCCAATAATAAATTATTTGTTGTGTTTCTTTTTATATATTTATTTATTATAAAAAATTACTATTTATTATATATATATTAATATTAATTATAATTAAATAATATTTATATATATTTGTTCTTATTTATTTTTTACTCTTTTTATAATAATAATTATTATTTATAATATGTTAAATGGTTGCTGGTGTAGTTTTTATTACAAATAAATAATAATTATTATTTATATAGGTTTAATTATAAATTTAATTATTTTTTAAATATATAATTTTTGTTGTTATTATATTTGATTTTTATAAATCGCGTACACCTGTTCCATAATTGGCACCGCCAGCTTTATTTAGCGCCTCCTTAAATAACTCCATGTCCAAGTCACCTTCATTTTCCGCTTGTATTTCCACCGCAAAATTATTTATAACATCTTTGATTATGGATTTGTCTGTTGACATTTTTGCCCGTTGCATTACACCCACTTCTGGTCCAATCCAGGTGAGGAATAAAAATTTTCGCCGCTTTGACATTTCATCGCCCATTTGTATTCTAATATAGCCGAATGCTCGTTCATTGTCACTGAAATGGGATTTGAATTCGTCGAAACCCTGTCCTTTGCCCGCACAAAAAATGTTTACACCATCGAATTTGAATACGGCCCTGAAACGATAAACAAATATTATATGATTAATTAAATGGGGAGGAAACTACAAAGCAAAAAAATAATAATAATTTTTAATCCAATATTTTCAATCAAATTTCTATATCAATGCAATACCGATCGATGTACATGTGTGTACTTCATATTTATCTTATCACTTCATGCTTAAGTGTTTATTGATCATATAATATAAAAATCGTAAGTGGTGCTATTTTACAACCAATACATACGAGTGTGTAAGCGGTATCTTGGCCAATAAATAACTCAAGTGGTGGAAATTTATTAAAATTTAATTTCTAATGGATTTGGAGAGCTTATCTAATCAGATTAGAATTGATATGTTTAAGACACATTGTAATAAGCCCATTTCTCATTATATAATGATGGATTGAAAATTAATGAGCATTTTGAAGTCCACCAATAAATGGAATTCCAATCCTGTGTGTCAAATATTTAGCTCCAGGGTAAATTTGGAACATTTCATCAGCTCATCAAATCTAAGAAAATCTCAGTGCTTTAAAGTGCGAGATCGGCATTGTGACTTACAATTATATATCTGTTCATTCATTTCCTTTGTGCGAATGGTCTGATTCGTGAATGGAATCTAAACCATTTAATTGTTCGTTTTTGGCTCAAATCGTATTTCCACAAGCAAAACTATCACATTTAAAGTGAAAGGAAACCCCAAACAAAACTCCAGGCAATACTCCCAAAAACGCGCTATAGGAGTCCATGAAGTAATTGAGGAAAAGTGTGATGTTCGTACTATTCTGAAAGAAGGGGTTGACTAGCCAGCACTATTTAGAGGCAAATATTTATTGACATATACCGATTTCGAGTGCTATTATGTACAAAATTTTAAACCGAATTTTAGAAATAGATTGAAGTATAAAAAATTTACGATAAAATTATGTGATAACAACTGTCATTTCCTATAAAATGATTATGATAGATTAGCTTCGTAGTAATAGATTAGACAACTCGAAATCCAGGAGATCTAGTAGTTGATTTAACGATATGAACCTACTTTTATGGCAAAACATGCAATAATAAGGCACAAGACTTTCCCGATTAAGACATAATATCTACATTTAAATCTTACTCGACAACCCGTTGATATTGTTTAATATTAATAAAACAATATTATTAATATAATTGAAGTAACAACATTAAAGAATTGTTTGAAGACAAAGAAAATAGAGCCAAAGCTTTCCTGGTTCATCAATGATGTCGGAGAAACCATATCATAATAGTTTACCGCAAAACGTAAGTGGTTTGATTAGGAAGCTCATACTAAACCGCCCAGGTGGTACAGTAGTTAAAGCTGCGGCATATAGGACGGGAGGTACCGGGTTCGAATCCCGATAGGGGGCAGTATGTAAAAGGGATTTTTCACCATCGGTCGTTTGGGTGTTGCGATCGGTGGCGTGATTGAACACATCTGAGTCTCCCTGTTGAGTTTAGAATCCATGGTTCGTCCCATCTTCCATGTCAGTACTATAGGCTGGCACGGAGCTATGCAGTGTGCAGATGGTTTCTACGTAAAATCAGACCTATAGGCCAACTGAGCCTGTGGACGGATGATACAAAAAAAAGCTCATATAAATACATAAAAAGCTCATATCAATAAATCCGTAACACTTAACCAAATCAAACTGTCATGTGAGATAGTTCCAACTGAAAACTTAGAAGGCGTGTTGTGGCCTTACAAGAATCTTATTGAAAGTGGATAACTGAGAGCGGAATCATTACCGCATGGATATGGTCAGGTATTTCAATGTTAGGTGAGAGGTGTTGATGAAGCATGTAACGGATAATATGAGTGGTTCTGTCAAAATATGTGCGGTCGTATATGGGTGATTGTGTCAAGCTTCAACATCATAAACAACGTCATCCGAGTTTTAGTCTTCGTGTTTGTTTATCGGAATGGTAAACTACACCCAAAGAACATAACTTGGCCCAAATAATCATACGAACAATTCAACGAAATGGTATAATAAATAATTTATGACTTAAAGGCCGTAAACAGCCCAGAAGCTACAACCGTTATGGTAAACTACAACCAAAGAACTGTACTTAGATCACATAATACGAGAACGGTTTCAGATAAAGCTCAACGGTTTATTATGGTTAACATAAAATATTGAACACAGTAACAGTTAAACATCGATTGTTCCGTCCAACATCGACCGGTTCCAATGATTTCCGGAGTTTTATTAAAACATATCGAATGTTGAAAGAAATTACTCTGCGTTCGGTAGAAAATTGCTCGGAATATGTCTGTATATCAGACAGACTGTATTAACTCTGGTAAAGATCGAGACTTTATAAAGACGTCAGTTTACTATAGATATTGCATCCTGTATCAAACACATTGAAAGTAATATTCGATTCAGCATATTTCCGGATATCATACTATAGTTCTACCATGACACTATACAGTGTTTCGAAGGCAGTCAGGCTTCAAGATCTATACTGCGGTCCAGTGCCGGCGCTAGACTATTTTCACACCCAGTATTTTCACACACTGTTTGAAAATGGCGTCCTAAACATAGGATTTATAAATCGTTTTTTAAGGAGGTACCTACAGGAAACCTAATCCTCATAAGTAAAATAAATGAAAACAATCATACTCTTTGAAAACTTGCTAATTAATTATTGCAAAAAGTTAATTCGAAGAGCTCTTATTTTAGCAAAATCATTATGTTATAGTCCAAATTTTGAAGTAATTTGCTTTCAATGGTGTCATGACCAATTCTACTAATCTGTCTTGTGTCACTGTGGTTCGAAATTTTTTTTAGTTTAGAAAAACTTCGTTCACCTGATGCTACAGTTACAGGTATAATAATTCTTTTATTTTTCAATATGTCGATTGGTGGAAATTATTTAGCGTTAAAATTGTTTTAAGCTCATCAAATAATTCTGAACCACTACTATCTGACTTGCCATTTGCCATTATGTGAAAGGAAGTGCTCTGATTACTTTTCTCTTCTAAAATGTCAAATGTATATGATGATATCGATGACGTTCAATGTCTAGCTAGTCGAGTATAATATATTTACAGCCGATGTTAAGCATAAAGACTATGTAAATATTTACAATATACCAAATTTGGTACTCAGTATGTAGTGATGATGAATCTTTATCGGTTGTTAGTTCCACTAAAGATTCATCCTCTAAATTTAAAATTAACGGCTTCAATGCATCTATACGACTTTCCCGCTTGGTTGTATCACTATTTGAGAGTTAAAACCTTAACGTTCCTTTTAAAATATTAATCATTTACAAACTGAGCTTGAAACGAAAACGTATAGGGTTTAGAGAGTATCGAAAGACTGTATAGCCGGCGCTGAACATTGTACTGAATCTGAAAGTACCAAACTAGCGAAATAAAATGCGCAAGGAACAAACAACACGGTTCCGATTGCCTTTTTTGCGCTTGCATTCCAATATTTTTCCCTTTCATATTCGAACCGTTGTCATATTCTTGGCCCCTATAGTCTTTAATAGATAATCTCAAACTAACTAGTCGCTCTAAAACTAAATTGGTTAAACCTTTACCGGTTAGGATTTTATATGTGCTTTGAATGTTTCTAAAGTATATGAATTTTGGTTACATTTTTGGATGAATTTGTAATTGATTTATTGCTAATACAGGTCATTCAATAGGTCCGTAGGATAGGCCGACTGTTGCGTCTTTGCTAGCTTTGGATTCGGTTCGTCGACTGCTCTCCACACAACCGACTGTCTTTTATGATTCTGGGGTGTAATTGTGAAGCCATGTCTCAACCATTACCACATATTGATGATAGAATTCCATTTTATTGCGAATAACAGCGCCAAACACTCCTCTGAAGCAACGATTGGTGTTATTCTTTTTGGTCGACTGTGAGCTCACGTGGCACTCACTTTGCACAGAGCTTTTGCATACCCAAATGTTCGTGTAAAATAGTAAAAACACTACTATCAGGCACCTTCAATTTGCGATCGTTCATAACTAATTTGTGGATTTTTTTGATGTTTTCTGGAATAACTGCCTCATTTAAGCGTCCACTGTTGGTATCATTTATGTTGGTACGACCACTTTTAAATTCAGTAATCCACTTTTCTACCATTTGTTTCGATGGAGCAGAGTTCGGATAACGTTTATCAAGCCATTGTTTGGTTTCCACTGTATTTGTTTCATTAAAAGCTCTCGAAATTTCCAGTTTTTTCAAAAACAAAAGTTGCTTCACACAAAATGCTATAACTCGCGAATCGATAGTCAGATTGCTGTCAAATTTATACTAGCACCATCTATGTGTCATCCTACAGGCTTATTGAAATAACCCTGTATTCATAAATATTTTGGCTGCCCTTTAATTCTTAAATTAAGAAGGCCCTACTGCGGTCTAATGGGGTTCAAGATCTAAGACGTGACACATATCTTCGCAGAACCTACTGCCTGCCTTCATCTATCCTACTAAGTCAGCAGATGATTAGTCGCGCAAGTCGGAAAAGCGGTTTCACATTTCGACTCAAACATTGCCAATCTACATTAGTTTATAATTTATTTATATATTATATAGTTTTTAAAAATGAAACCAAATTATTGTATTATTGCCGGTTTTGCTTAATTGCATAAATTTTTAATTATGTCAAATTTTTTGTTTTAATTATACACAAAAATCGTGTCAAATTTATACAAAAACACAAAAAACTATTTATTATGTAATTTGCATAAATAAAATATTTATGATTTGTAGAACAAACCAGATAAAAATATACCTGGTACGAATGTATGTATAATGTATATACTTGACTGTCGAAGTCCCCTATAGTTTAATGGCATATATTTTGTTTATTTATAGCCAATATACATGAGTCACGCGTTGATGGAATAACAACAGCATATTTGTGTACCGAAATAGATGTGTGTGGAACTCGCCAAAATTTACATTATGTATATCGTTGTTACATGCATGTTGCAATTTATGTTCTCGTTTTGTAACATTTAACCATGTTTGTATATATTTAGAATTAACATAAAATTCTTTTCACTTTTCCATTGTGGAATCGTTGTGTTGAGAGTTCGTTAAGAGAGCACTTAAATTGAATTAAATTACAGTCGGAGTACAGTAGCAACTATATATTTGTTTTATCGCGATAACCGAACATATATTTACATAAAACGCCTATTTTACGCAGACACATTAGCCGGATAGATATAATCTGGTAATCTAATGTATGTTTAGCGCGTACAATATACATATATATACAAAAATAGATTAATTAATAATATATATTGTGCGGGTGGCATATAAGAACATTGTCAACAATGTACTCGAGCAATGTAGGTAAAGTAAATAACCACGGTAGCTATATAGTTTTTTTTACCCAACACAATGTTGGCTATTATAAATTATTGTGAAGGAATTTTATCTGCGCGCCTATATACGCAACAACACAATGACTATATATAGCATATATACAATGTATAATTGAATGTGCTTTCATGTGGAAAATTTTACAACATAACATTTAACACTTAGCTTTGTATTGTATTTATTAAATTAGCAAACATTTGTTAAGTCTTAGATTAGTTGGAATGCGAAAGGTGATACTGTTTCGAGAATAATGCAAAATTTAAAATTATTTTTATGTAATCAAATTACAACATAATATGTATAGTGTACAGACGAACGATGATTTTCTTGCACAAATGTGTGACATAAATGTTTTCGATGTAGAAACAGTATGAGTTCAGCGGTTTCGATCACTACCCAATACCTCATATACTGATGTACAGAACCATCTGACATCTATACATGACATCCGGAACTGATCAACTCTATGTACAATTCCAGCTTATCCACATTTGTTTAAACTGGTGTTTACACCTACTGAAATCTATTGTGGTTTGGTCTATAAATCCAGAGACATCAAGTGATGATTCATAGTACTTTGGAAATAATATATTGTGAAAAACCTTTAATCAGTGACTGACCTAGTTCGATAAAGTAACCCTTCCGAATATTAAGAGGTCTGAATAATAGAATCACCTCCAGATGAAGACTTTAGTGAATTGGTTCGAATGACAGTTCCAAATCTAGGCCCAAATGGCAGTTGACGAGAGTTTTAGGTATATTGTATACTCCGTCTAGTTTCCACTCCTTGAACCAACTTTATGTTGGAGTATATGGTTAAGGACTGATTCAAAAAATCGTTTAAACCTTACTACACCGCATTGGTTCCACCTAATTCCAATACAGCTTTCCCTTGACGCTGACCCAACTAAAAACTTTAAAGTATTTTGTATAATCGAATCCGTTGGACCTGGGTCTAATTAAAGAATCGTGCCGAATTACATTGAAGATTTTTATTATAGCTTTATTCCATCTGAAGACGTGGCCTTAGTTTTTTAACTTTTTGCTTCATGAGGGCATAACGTTTACAGAGCTTAGAGTCAACTGGGGTTGTTTCTAGGCCTCCAATAAAATATAGTTTGCTACGAAATTGCTCGTCCAGATACAATTGTTTAAAGAAATTTGGAGAATAACTATTTTCGTTCCTTTCACTAAAAGATTATGTGTGCCATCACTTCTATAACATAAACCTTTAAAATATGCTTGCTTTCGAATTGGATTTCAGATGAACAGACAATGAAGCGATATACACTCGTAAACGCGATATTATTGCTACATTTCATTTGACCAACTTATGTACGAACAAATAGGGATTTGGCTGAGCATCTCGTCCAAACTGGTTCCACTGGAGATGTTGCAAAAAGTATCCATCACCGTATTATTTTTTCGACCAAGAAATTTACATATAAATTTCGGACCACAAACATTGGCGAGATATCAATGCACACAATTTGGCATCAGCAGATGTTCTGTGCATCAAATCATGGTGAAAGATCTGAAGATGTTTGAAATTGAGCGACGAAGCTTCCAAATGTAAGTTTCTACCATTCCATAACCCATTTCGTCACGGTGACTGTTTGATGCGCCATAATTGAATAAGTGATTGCCACTGTCTTCTAGAGGATACTAGTGTTCTCACCGGAACTGGAACTGGTGTGCGCTGTAGTTTTTGCCGCAAATTGACTAGTCAACCATAGAGATTTTGAAACACCAATTAAACGAGGCTCCCTTTAAATTTTGATATCTTGCGTTTACGATAATAAGCTAGACACATGAAAGTCGTAAAAGCCAACAGTAAAGAAAAAATTACCAATTTGGAGTCACATGTTTTCAGAGCAACAATTCAAATGTTTTCATTCAAATGCCAATTCACATTATCATATCACCTCTGCCCCGTGTCTTGTATAAGTATCACAACCAACATCGAATGAAATTTTTTCAAATGCACCAGAGTCGAAATGGTTCGGCAAAGCCTTTACGATACACAATTATGAATTTAAATGATTCAAAACATTAACCCATCGTTATACTCGAGTACACGATCTGAATCTCGTCACTACCAACACACTTGTTCTCTTTCCTGTTTGACGGTATCCTACGATGTATAACTATGAATAGTAGACGATTCTAGGTTCATTGCTTAAGATTTGCATTAACTAGGCACTAAACGCCACCATAAATGCATCAGTAATAATAGGAAATAATTGGGATCAAAATGACTTAAGCCGATTTTGATTGAACATCTTACTTTAAATACTCAGTGATCCTCATTAATCTTCGCAAATCACGATATTTGGAATATGCTAACGATAAGACAACTTAACGACTGATCCAGATTGGTTTTACTTCGTGGGAAATGATGAAATAAAATTCAGCTTCGTCCTCGGATCCATCAATATTCCTTAATTCTATTTTTCGTTCATTATTGACTACTGTCGTTCACGTATCAACACGGATCTTGGTTCTATTAGATAGACACACTATAACTCTGAGAACTATGGAAGATAATTGCTTTGGTCAAATATTTCCCAGGAAATTGATTTCAACAAACCTTATCTATCATTCTTCAATCGATTGTGTCGATAAAGCCTATCAGTTATGAAGCCTATCAGTTGGGTTTTGCATGTTAAACAAAAATTTGTCTTGAACCATAGTTCCTTCCTTGCTTATGAATATTCACTTTCACGCCATCTATATTTTGCTTTCGCTTTAATCACTTGCACTATACAATTTTTTTTTTTTTTTTTTTTAAACACCTTTATTGGTATGACTACTGCAATCTTAAATATTATTACTTAATTCATTAGTAGGGTTGACATTAGTATTTATGAGATAAGCATAAAACTTGTTTGGGTCTGCTGAACCAGTGTCCAGTTCCCTTGTTATATAATATTCATTCGGTTAACTCATGTGGTTTCATTCGTTGGAGCCGCCTTACTTCGTTTCTACTGTCCAGTAGTTGTACGGCCTCGACGTTGGTATGGGTCTCTTCTCATGTCTTATGGCACATTCGCGGGTGACGTCGTCAATCAATTGAATTTCTAGATCATTGTGTATTTCCCGGTTAGTCACGAATCGGTAAGCGTTGGTGATCATTCGAAGAAATTTATTTTGACTACGTTGTATAATGTCTCTCTTATGAGTACAACCCCATAGCTGCGCGCCATACCTCCATATTGGTTTGGAGATAGTTTGATAGACTAGTCTTTTGCAATACAGGTTCATTTTGGAATGATGCCCAATTAACCAGTACATTTGACGTTGTTTAAATCGTATCTGTTCAGCTTTTTGTCTTACGTGATGTTTCCAGCTGAGCCTTGAATCTAAATGCAGACCAAGGTATTTTGCCAAATCAGCCTGCGGCACTTGCGCTCCATTGAGGAATAAGCGTAGATTGTTATTTTTGTGTCGAAGTGTAAATGTCACATGGGTTGATTTAAACTCATTAAGCACCATTTTCCAGTCAATTGTCCATTTAGTAACGTTGTTCAATGCTAGTTGCAGATTTTACACTGCCCTTGATTGTGATTAGTCTACTGGCATAATTACGGTGTCATCGGTAAACGTACCGATGAATGTTTTATTCGTTGTAGGTATGTCCGTTGTGTAAAGAAGGTAGAGGACAGGTCCCAAAATACTTCCCTGCGGAACTCCCGCTAACGTTGGATAAAAGTCAGAACATGTTTCTTCATAGATGACTCTGAATTGACGATCAGAGAGGTATGATTCAAGCAGCTGGCAATAGTTTTGTGGCAGCATTTTGCTCATTTTGAATATCAATCCCTCGTGCCAAACCCTATCAAAGGCCTGGATACATCCAGAAATACGGCGGGGCAATATTTCGTTTCTTCTAACGCTTGTTCTATTACCGTAGTTATTCGATGGATTTGATCTATTGTAGAGTGGTTGTTCCTGAACCCAAATTGAAAATCAGGGACGTTTACCATGGGCTTTAGACGTTTCAGTAGTAGTTTTTCAAACAGCTTTGATAGGGTCGGAAGCAGTGAAATTGGTCTGTATGATGTTACTTCTTCATCTGGTTTACCAGGTTTCTTCAGCATAATTATTTGGGCCCTTTTGAAGCATTTGGGTACATACTTCACTCTCATACAGGCATTAAATAAGTATGTGATCATGATGATTGCTTTACGTGGAAGCTCCTTGAACAGACCCGGTGATATTTCATCAATTCCTGGTGCCTTCTTTTGGTTCAGACTTTTGTCGATTTCTTGAGCAATTTCCATTGGTGTGACCCTTTTAAAATCCTGATTTGGTTGATAAGCAGGTGTTGCGTCAATGTTGGATTGAATGTCATGGGGCTGAAACACTGTTGCAAGGTGTTGAGCAAAGAGTTCCGCTTTTTCTTTGTCTTGTCGAACCCAACTGCCTTGAGCATTTATTATAGGTGGTATTCGAACTACAGGTCGTTTAAATTTTCTGGTTGCTTTCCATAACGAGTAATCCTTATTCATTTCAGGACCTAGCCCTCTTAGGTAGTTGTCGAAGCAATCCTGTTTGAAGCTTTTAATTAGTCTATTGACTTTGTTACACTTACACGATTGAAAGTTGTCTTGTCAGCGAGATTTCTGGTCAGATGCCATATTCTCCTTGATACTATACCATATACTATACAATTTGATACTATACCTTGATACTATACCATATACTTGATACTATACCATATATTATACTATACCATATACTATACAATTAGTATCGTTTTACTGTAAGTATTTGTTTCATTAAGAAGTCGTTTTGAGGAATCTTCATATCTATATTAGCTACTTCCATGACTCAGTACCATACAAAAAATTCTGCTTCAATCTCACGAGCGACGCCATTAAGGGGCTAGTTGATCGAATATGTCAATCTAGAGGATTTAGAGGAAGTTTAGAGGATTTCGTCTTCAAGGACTTTCTCATAACCCCGTTATATCAACTTCAAATTAATAAGTCAAGCTACGGGACTGATTATAAATAAAAACCCATGTTTCCAGTTGGAAAACACTCAATTTATAATAGAGCCTCCTAGATTTTTCAAACTCGTCACAACTACCTAAATCTATGAATAAACACTCGGAAATGTACTCAACCGACATTTAACAACTAAAAGAATCGTGAAATCACTCCTAACTTGCAAAGGAATGTAATGCCAAACAATTACCAAATCAAAAGCTCGGATTAACTTTAGTCGCGCCTAATAAATTCATCATGCTTATATATACATTCATAATCATTAACATCATGTTTGTATACACACAAGTTCATGTATCAAATATATATACATTATGAACACATCATATATAAAGTTCATCGACTTCTAATCGTTAAAAGAAATCAACCGCATTGACTTTGGTATATAAATGAAAAATTAAACATTTTCAAGGTCGCGAATATCGCGTATCGCGATTAACATCTTACAAAAAAAAATCAAGTTTGTGAATCACACAATATGTATATAAATCCACTATACACTAGATTGATAGCAGCACGTATTATAACATCTCATCAAAGTAGATCATTAACCTGTATATAATTTATTTAATATTTTGATTACTAATTTCTCGCCGCCACTGGTTTTTAAATAAATTAAAAAAATTAGAATATATACAATATTATGTTATTAATTATGTAATAACAACAACAATTTTAACGGTTTTATTTTCCCAAAATCATCCAAATTTTGGAATCACTCGTGCGCGCCCAAACAGACAGACGATATGATATAAACGTATACATAGTCGAGTGTATATAAAAAACGAATATATGTATAAGATGATCATGATCATAAGTTTTAATTATATCATAACGTTATGTTATAACCTATTTAATTCTTAATTCGAACTTACCATTCTGTATCGGTTAAATCTGATCTAACATCTTCGTATGCTTCACGAATTATGTCTTTGTCCATTGATGTTCCCATTGCCATCTAAAATGATAAGTTAACAAACGAGACAGATTGTTAATTAATTGTTAATTGGCTTATGTTTTTATATATGGTTAAACAGCATTAATGATTTATATGTCTTATTGTGGTAAGTGGAAAATATCTGAGTTGATTGGTCATACGATAACGGACCGTTTGAATATGCAGTTTATTTCTTATATATGCAGGTAAATGTGAACAGGTGTCAGATTTATTACAGGTAGGTCATCTTGAAAAGACTACCAGATGCTCAAGCGATTTTTTAAGTAACGATTTATACAAGCCATTGTTGGCTCCGGCTCGACACGTCGAGATCAGAATTTCGCATTAAATTCCTGTTCTTGTGATTGAAAAGTACCATCAAGAACGGTTTGAGCACCTATATTGTGGCGTTCACAAATACGATGAATAGTCACGCCACAATAGTGAAGTAGAAACAAAATAATCGAACAAAAAAGATTTCGTTTCAAATTCTGTAATTCGCTAGAACTGTTGCAACATAGCCCCACAACATATTTGATCTTTTCGTTCACACAACAAGTCAATGGCGTCATCAGATCGAAACCGGCGTAGCGAAACGAACAGATCACATGCAGAAAAAATGCGAAACATTTCATAAGACAAAACGTTTTCATCGGCTGGTTAATCAATGCCACTGTGGAGTTCGAGTTTAACTCCCATCATTATAATTAGCTGTCACGATTATAGCTCCCAGCATCATTAATCACTATCCTACAATATATCATACGCATACCTTAGTCATTTTTCCATTTTTCGAGTATAGCTTCCTTTCACATCGAAATCAACTCCAGATGATCGATTCTATTTTAAATCTGTGCATGGTCTTTGTGAATACGAATAGGATAGATCCTAACTGAACATCTCTGTGGTTTGCGAATATTCCAGTACAGCGTTTTACCCATGTGGAGCATTTAGACATGCAAAAAAAATCAACAAACGCATGTTGATCAAGATCTTAAAGTATGGTCCAATCCAGTGACTCCTTTAAAGAAACAACGCCCTATCTATCTTAACTATGGGCTATCTTTCGTTGCTCGACACCAAAACGACACTCCTCACTTTGTGGCACTTAACCACGAAATTTAAAATAGGCAAGGCACTAGATAAAGCCGTCACCGTTACTTGGATAACTTAAGCTTATAAAAAGAGACGTACAAGAGATGCTGTGACAACATAAGAGGCAAAGTACTCAATACCAGCAAATATGAGACTTCTCGAGATACCAACTATTCAATGGATGGAGGACGAAACGAAACCTAATCCGACTTGATCGTCATGTCTGGTGTTGGCTGATAGCGTAGAGAGTATCCTCTGATAGTGGCCTACTAGCTTGAAGTGGTAGCTTATGTATCCCCTGGTAAAACAATAGAAGGCAAGAGTGTATACCTCTGGTCAAATTCATTTCTTGCTTCAACCGACCCATGTGGTTTCTGGGTTGCAATTCATCGATGATCGTAAGCAAGCTTGAAAATATGGTAGAGTTGTGTGACACGTACGGCCTTTATATGCCCAATATGATCATCATTATCTAACTTTAGTAGGTCTAACCAGCTATTGAAATATATATAACTGGTTAGGACGAATAATTCGGCCTTGCCTTATCTTGTCCAGCAGTTTCATAGCTGGATGTTTCTATCTAACAGTTGGATATTACTATATGTCTCTAGAGATTCTAACTATTTCATCGCTTCTTGTTTAGTTGGTTATTGATTCTGCCATTCATTCGTTAAAACTCCCTCCTTCAACTATTTTCTTTCCTACCAGTCCTAGTCTCGAGCACAAAGTAAATCGCGAAAGGGTTGGAAGAGTTTTTACTTCCAAAACAGTAGCATCGACATTACAAACATTTGGTGTTGGCTAGTCATTATGAGGATTTAACAGCGTTACGTTATACATACAATGGTCCAGCTCCAGAGTATTTATGTATCCAGATGACTTAAAATCTATATTAAATCGAGAAGAACTTAAGCGATGCCAATAAACTTTAAAAGAATATTGACTATCACATGTTTATACCTTCGTTGAAACAATTGGGCATACATCGCATACTGATCAATGTGTGGCTATAGAAAACCATGTTGAATTTTGTCAAGCAGGAATGGAAACGTTTAGGCCTTGGAGCCCACTAGATGCGGATTCACTTGGTCGTGAAGTCGTTTGCTCTATATAACATACGTTACCATGGCTAAGTGTACAGAATGTGAGGTTAAAGAGAATTTGAAGCCATATATGAACCGCGAATAGAACAAAGATGACTCACAATCTTGAATGAGCTTTTGATTATTCTTGTATTACACTGTTTCGCTAAAGCTCACATTTTTGATAAACAAATTATTTAAACAGTTGGTTCGGTTCGATTGTTTAGCGTCATTAAGTACATAACTGAGCTTAATGATACGACATTTGGTTATATCAGAACGTACACAACACAACATGCTTTTAAGCTCGTGATCTAACATCGAACACAGTAATAATATTTTTATCTCCCCGAACATTCGCAAACACAATCGTTTAACTTTTAATTACGTGCAAAATTACCGCAAAATTATTACTTTATAGTTTATACAAACAACTATGTATGATAAAGTAATAAAACAAACCGTTAGAACATAAGACAATATAGATTAATCAATTTTGGTTGTTAATACTTAATTTAATAAAAAAATAATTGACTTTAAAATGATATACATGAGTGTAAGTGTGTGTGTGCTCGTTTCTTTAAGTAAAATAAATTTCTGTAAACATTGCAAACGAGATAAGAAAGTGAATTGTAAAACATTTGATAATTACCGGTGATAAGATAAGGAAGTTGTGATTGTACGATTGTATATAAAAAGTGTTAAGACATTAATTAGAAAGTCTTTCGGATAATATTTATAAAATTATAGTGACTTTGATATTTCATACAGGCTTTGTGGAAGCGGCTATAGCTAACAGCCAGTTGGAATGAAAGTTCAAAACTAATAAAAGTCGGTTCTGACTATAAAAGAGATGAACTCTATAACATGTCCATCTTCTATATCAGTACTATCGGTTGGCTTGGAATAATGAGGTTACTGATTTTTTATACCATCTGCAGATATTAATCGAGATTAGAATAGAGGTTATATCTAGAAACACCCTTAAGTTCTATACCTCTCTGCATCTTATCTGTCTAGTGATATTCAAGCTTGAAATGAACTCGACTGGTAGACACCAATACATTCCGACTTGCTGTGCTGGCCCCCAGATGGTACAATCCTAGGCACATTAGAAGAATATAGGCTCTATTTTTGCGAGAGTATCTTAACCCTCGTTTGCATTATTACATTGTGTGAGAAATTCTGATTATTTAAGGTAAAGACCAAGAAAGAAAAATTTGAACTGAATTTTTTTAAGGCACGGGTCAAACCCAATCAAAGAGTTGATACGAAACCATGGTTCCCTCTCGATACACAAACATGTTATATACAAATACACCCAACGACACAATAAAACAGACAAATATATTGGGTGTGCTTTTCAGCGACTGCTTATAAAGGGTGGATTTTGTTCGAGAGTTACACAAACGAAGTTTAAGTTCCCGAATTGCATTTTGGGTCTTGGAATCAAAACAATAATTTGATCATAGTGAAAGTCATTCATTGTCCTATTAGTCGTTTTCAATGGCTTTTACTCGACTAAACATTGGAACATATTCCCTGGGAGCAATATTTACATTATTTCATGCAGAGATCTAGAAAGACAGAGAGTGTTGTGAAATCGCATCAGCAGCTTTGACTGTAGTATTGTATAGATTGTTCGATATCTGTAATATCCATTGCAATATTTGTAAAGGTGGAACACAATTATTTTCAAAAACAAACCTCATAAAAAATATGATAAGTAAACATAACACTTATTTTGACTACAACAGTTTACGTGAAGCCTGCCTTTTCGGACATATATGCGTTTGAGGCATAGTGGTTTGTAAAAAAGCCAATAAACAGCCTCAATTTGGGTTTGCTGTGTGTTAGTTAATTTTAGACCTGAAACGTTGTGTCAATGTGTGATATATTCTGAAACACCAAGTTTTTCATCATCTCTCTTGGATGTCCTGGTGTGACCCCGCAAAATCAAAAACGTACATATTAGGTACTCGAAGACTTTATGTAGTTACCAATTGTTTAATGGCATTCTACGAATTCTACTCCTCATCAACGAATTATTTCTTCATTGTTTTCCTTTCGAAGATCACTAAATCAAAGTGTTACTCTGGTTTAATGAAGACAATGGTGTCGACATTAATAAAAGTACCAGTACTGAACCATAACATAAAGTGAACGAACCCAATTTAATGAACAAAATGATCTTATACTTTATATGAGAGATAGTAATGATCAACAAAAATGATCAGCTCATAGTTATCAAAAAAAAAGGATTCAGTCCATCATTATAGGTCTTATTGAATATGTAATTCAACTATATTATGCATATAAGGTAATTGCGTGAATGCCGAATGGTTAAAGTGATCACATTTTACCTTGACTGTGGCCAAACACGTCTAATGCTAATCTTCGATATACTTTGAATGCGGTTTTCACAAAAGATCACACATAGTGGAGCGTTCGGATAAACATATCCCTATATCGATGTAGTCTGACTTAGACAACACCTGGAATATGGTACTCAACATACAAGAATAGCTGCGGAATTATTAATTTTAAACCAAAATTCAATTTAAGCTAAACAATGAAATATCGCGGCAGACAGCACATATAAAATATGCATCCATACCGCATTCATATATGAGTACAACAACCAAATTGGAAAGGTATCAGTTACACATGCAATGGTTGGGAAATGAAAACTAAACAAAAATTCATGAAAAATTAGAAACCGTTAAAAAGAAAACTATATACCTGTGTGTGTCTGGATGTACTCGTTGCATACATTGTATGTTGTACAGACAAATGGATTAAAATGGATTTTTTCACTTTGTATGTACTTCCATTATTGAATTAGGAAAATCAACGTAATTATATAGTTCCACAACATGCATAACACTCGTTTATACATACAATAGTGATGGTAGAGTTGATTGACTCGTCCGAAAGCGCGGTCGCTGTGTAGACAAGATACTGGGTGGCAGTGTCATAAATATATACTGCTGACTGATGATGAGATAGAGAACATTGAAAAGCTATGGTTGATTTGAAGTACACTTAATTGTCAGGTCAGTGATGACCTCATCCCAATAATCATACTTTTCGATTGATCAATCACGTTTCATGAATAATCCAAATTTTATAATCACATACAGTCGCACTCCATAAAATGTACCGATTTTATCTCGAGAGTTATACGATCAATATAACACTCGACAGCAAAAAAGCTCTGAAGTGGGCAATTTTATTACATATTTTAAATTGACACTTAAACTAAGCTAATTCGACTTCTAAGGCAAGTAAACCTAGTTTGGAAGCAGTATATACTATAACGAATATGCCTATGTCAACGGATTCAAGTAGTAGCAGTCAGAGTAGTAGCTGGTTCGAAACCAACCGAAGAGCGAGAAATGTTATCTCTTCACTGTCTCAAGTGAATGTAATAATTGAGTTCAGCTTGAGAAGTGATAATCAGATGAGGATAGAGATAATGCAACGAGCGAATCAACATCAAATTGTATGCACTACTGCATTGAATGTTGCGAAGAGAATGGAAAGATCGAGAACCCCACAGATCTGTATAAATAGTTTGACCAAACTCTGGTCGTTTCGTGGCTATACTTTAGAAATGGTTACGATTTGTCTAAAAACAATGTACATTCATTGTGTTTAGGAAAATCGTAACCATTTCAATGTTGGTCAATGTACGACATTGATAACATATAATACGTATGCATGTTTAAAGTGTGTACACATAAATATTATGTATATAAACTGATAAAGAATTAAATGAATCATGTTTATTGTATAAAATTCACCAAAACTGTGACTCACATGCATGCAAAAAAAATTTCAAGCGAACTAAGACATTTTCAACTTAGCGCGTATATATGTTGCCGCACAAAGGAAAATCGATTCTAAATTTAGCCTTGAAAAATTCTTCCTTAAGATTCTGTATATATATATAACACATAAATTCATTTCACTTTATACTGTTTCTATGAATAGATTAAAGTTCAACGACCAAGACGTCGAATCGAACAGCTGCTAATTACAAATTGTATCCCAATTCCAAAAATCATGTCTTAAATCAACTGCACCGAGTGAATCAATATATTATATAGAGTCGTACAGTAATCACACTATTTGCGCGGTGTTTCGGCGGTACTAAGACACAAGATCGAGGTACGGAAGTGATCGGATATAAAAACATTTTAACTACTTACTTTGATAAAAAATGTATTTGATTAACTATCCAGAAGAAAAAACTGACACAATTCACAATTAACTGACTTAACTTAACGAATCGATGGCTACACCCGTAATGAAATCAATGACTAAATTATTTTATGTCGTTTATCGTAAAAGTTAATAAAAAAAATAATTTTTATTTTATACCAACAACACAGCGGTTGTGTGCTTGTGTGTAATCATTGAATTAATTGTATGCAATGGATTTTTAGTGATAAGCGAGTGCTAGTTCTTGGTATTTTGGAGTTTGTTTAGACTTTCTGTTATATATAGCAACAGAAATTTGTGACGTTCACTGTATATATATAGTTTTGGTTATGTGGTCGGATCATTCGAGGTACTTGTACGATATAAATTCGAGATATATGGAGTGAGTCTTTAGTTTATTCGTAATTTGTTAACACTGAGTGGGCCAATGCATTTATTCAACTTTTGGGAGCTCCCAATGAAATCATACAAATTAAATGTGGGTCTTATACTGAAGTACTGCTTCTAAGTGGGCCACCCGTATTCTTGGATATATAAATGGAGAATGGAGATAACAATATGCATAACCAAAACTTGGAAAATCTTAGAAAATAATATTTTACCAGTCATCATTCTTGTATTATGTGGTGGTCCAGCATTATCAGAGAAATATTTACGATGTCATCAATCACTATAGATCTCGATATGGCAATTCACTGATATAACTCAGACATATTAACCCTAAAACCAGAGGACTACCCTTGGTGTCGGTTGGACAAAGGAGAATCAGAAAGATGAAAATGACCAAAAGTTCGTGTTGGTTCTCATGTTGAAAAATAGAAGCATACGTCTTGCATTCATAAAAGTGAGAAACGGCATAAAAGCCAAATTTCAATAATAACAGTTGTGCCACACAGTTAACACACACTAGACACCGTCTACTACCCGATCTCTTGGTTTATCGCAAGTTTGCGCACCTTTAAGAAATCACTGTCTGTCTGCGATGTTTGGATAAACTGCCTGAACCAGCATAGACACACTGCTTTCATCCAATAAGCCCTAAACTTTTGTTCGTTTAGTGGCATTTCTTGATGGCATTTGTTGGACAATTTCTCTTTGAAGTTCAGATTATTGCCTTGATACGAGTATTACAAAGTGGTTTGAGAGTAAATAGTAAAATTTTGATTATGGAACAACATCAAGAAATGAGACAAATTGCCACTTTTTGGTGTGAATTTTAGGCTGGAGCCATCTTCGGAACATCTACAATTTTATTTCGACATCATAATCCAGTTCTTCGTTTGTTTGTTCTTTTCTTTTCAATCTATTTTGGGCTTAAGGCACTCCCAGCTCTATCGCGGTTCGCTTATTTACGTCTTTCCTTACGCTAGTACAGCCAAATCGAGCTGCATGACAGCCTATAGTACTGACATGAATTGGCCCATGAATACTGCACTTCAACAGGGGGCATAGATGTGTTCATTCACAACACTGATCGTAACCAGATGGTGAAAAATCCCTTTTGCATCCTGCCCCTATTGGGATACGAACCCAGTACTATCCCACTCCAACTGTAAGATATGGATTACCCAACGGCTTCAACAATACTTCACATCGTTGAGATTTTTTAAAGTTAAAAGTTTATTTCAAAATACGACCATCAACGCCTTTTAGGTGAAAGCTGGCCGTTTTACCAACGAAATTAAGCCATATATATACAAAATGGTCATGAAAAACGTTAAGCTAGCAGATCGAGGAGTTACATATGTTCACTCCACAACACGGATTAATATCTTTCAGAGCTAGATCCACTAATCTGGGTTGAGATGCACATATAGTAAAATGTTAAACGAAAAGCATCATCACCTAAAGGCACCTAAAACTATTACAGCTATTCAAGATGCATCTAAAGTTCACCAAGAATCACACATTGGAAACTATAGATTCTTAAACTTTGAGATGGTCGATGTAGTGAAAAATTAACGTGCAAATTCAGAGATGTATTAGAGTGGATTTGTTCAAGAGAATTACTGGGACTATGAGTTTTATTATATCTTTCAGGCTCGACACTTTTGAGTCGATCCAATAATCAAGCCAGGTTTTGGCTTCTTTGTAAGCAATGAAGTACCGCTCTGTCAAGACGAGTCATCGACCGGGACCGCTACAAGCAGTAGTTCAAAAGATCAATGTGATCAGCAAATCTTTGATAACGTTTGCAACATGTCGCCAAGATCGTGCTGAAAGATCACTGTGCCATGTTTTTTGGCAAATTGTAAGCTTCAATACTCGGCATAATAGCATAAACTGTTGATGGTTACTTTCTGCAGTGATGGTATCATTATAGGCTGGATTACCTATACTAGATCACTTCAAACTGATCCTAACAGATGCACAGCATTAGCAATTAGCATATTGCCATGAATATTCGGTTTGTCCGTTGAAGTTAAAGCATGACCGTGCTTGCTCCAATATCTTTTGCGCTTTGTGTTGCCGTAGTGGATCAATTAATCGTCCCCCAATCAACAACCACCTGTTAAGCCACTCATAAAGTTTCAGTATCTTAGTCAAAGCCTGCAATTCAGTGTCTTCAAACTTGACCGCCTTTCGTGGTCGAACTGCCAAATTCTGGGCCTATTTGCTCATGGTATTGATAAATAGAAGGTAGTAGGTAGCAGTTTGAGAAGAGACCATATTTTTGGCCAACAATTTTATTACAGAGTACATCTCATTAGTTTATTATAACCTATCCGTCGAGAGGAATAATTATTTTAAAACCATTTCTTACTTTCACCGCCCATCTCAACCACACCCATTCACTGTGTTAATAATACTCGTACACACTATAATATATAATTTATGATTAATTAATTATACATTTTTATTTGGCTAACGTTATCGCGAATACATATACTCGTAGATGCAAGCACAAACGATAACCAAATATGGAAAATGTAAAACCGAAATCAATGACGCGGCTTCGATCAATATGTACGGCGATAAATTATATGTTTCTATACATCCGCGAATAATTAATGTGAGCGCGGTTTCATATATGCATGCAATTATATAGACGAGTCATGTCTAAGAACAATATATATTGAAATGGGGTTTGTTTGAATTAATTCAATTTTCGTAATTAATTTTCACTTGAATTGTATAAATGAAAACAAACTTGAATTGAAACAAAAAGTTGTTCGTTTTCAATTTCAATTCAACCGTACAACCAGTAGAGTAGTTTTTGTATATCCATAAGTGGATATGTTTTTCGTGCACTGTATATTTTATTAGTATTTGTGGTTGGATAAATCTTATGGGTGTGTGTATTATGAATGATGTCTGGTGTATAGTGCAAGTCTACCTGGAAATAGAAAAGAAATAGAAAAGAAAGGAAAAAGTTTAGCTCAATCGTTGTATTCGTAATCAAGTTGAGGAAACGTCGTTCACAATTCTTATGTATGTCTAAATGCAATGCTATTATATAAATGCGGCTGTTATCTTATCATCACCAACAATTATTATATTTTTAGTTGTTGTTTCCGTGAAATATTTAAATTTTGTGCTCAACCAGATGTAAAATTATGTCTGGAGTATAGGTCAGACACAAGATTATCAAACGTTTTTACTCGGTGATTATTCATTCAATTGTTGTATATGTAAATGATTATAGGTCGCTCAGTTACTAAGTATATTGATTACAAAATTTATTTACAACGGTGTATGGTAGGACGTTAAAGGGGAACATGAGAAGCATAGAATAGAAAAAAGTCGTTTTTGAGTCTTATTGAGGACCGTTCTTATGGAGGCTCTATTGCGCTCACCATTTAATGCTATGTTTAATTGCACATCATTAGCCTTGCCATAAATATTCAGTGTGGTCGTTGAAGTCGATGCATGACCGGGCTTAACCTTTCAACCCCGGCTATTCTGATTTGAAGAGCTCCTGTTTACACATAAAAATGCGTTATAAGTCTCTTCGCTTGAGTTCATAGTGTTTCTGCACCATAGGCATGGCCATGAGATGGCCAACAAATACTGGTCTAGTCACTTTCAAAGTTTCAGCGGCCTACTCTTGAGTTTAACGTAAATCTTGACTAAACTCAAGTTCTCTAAGCTTTACTACACCTCCATTGATCGTTATACTGTCTAATGTTCAATGTGTATCAAAATATCATCGAATGACGCCACCAGGCTACAATACACACATTAAATAGTTACAAATTGAGCATGTATAGTGCTGTATCTTGTGACTCATCAGGGAAGAAACTATAAATCAGCATCAATCTGCTCTAACATCCAATCTGCGTTAACAATGTATGTATTATCCATTACTAGAGCCAAAAAGAATCGTAACTACAATCAAGAAACTACGACTACAGAAATGTTTTTGGACGCTATGATAACGCACAGGTCTGTTTTATAACTATTCACTAATAAGAGGATAAAATTAAATCCATGATCTTCCAGTGAAATAACGATACACATTTCGTTTTGGTTAAAACAATTTAACAGGTTTAAGAAAGGCATTTTTGTCCGTACTATCTGTTATGCGACCCGAAGCCCTCCCAACTCATTCGCAATTTCTTTTTAATCTCCAATCTAAAACCGAACTAAAATCTAGTATACGTATATGGGTATAGCATTGGAATGCTCCATAACAGCCTACAGTACGTCCATGAAAGAAGGTTCGTTTTATGAGTTTTGACCTCTAATGAAGGATATTCATCTAATTCACCAATTAATCAAAGGATAAATAGTTGATTTTGCACCTGCAACTCCTATCAGGATCCGATACACTCCGCTTCAAACTCTGGAAAATAAAATTAGAATATTCATGAGGTACTGGGCTAGAATCTCGATAGGGACAGGATGCCAAAGGGACTTTTTATCAGTGGAATTAGGTTGGCATCTAGCTATGCAATGTGCAGATGGTTTCTATTTAAAATCGGAGCTATAGCCGAACGTCAAGTTGAAAGTGGGGTGTCACAATGGGACAATTGAGCCTGAGTGACGGATAACACAAAAAATGAAACCACTACAGTAAGCGATCCACATTTCGGAACTCCTATGGGTGTCTGTTTTGTATAAAGCTCAGATAATTGATGATTTTGTCCAAATAGAAAAGCCTACGATTCGATCAATCGGAATATCAAACAAATAGCGCAGTGGAAAAGACACTCAGAGATGAAATCAATTAACAGTGAATAAATTAGTACTGAAAAGGTTTAAATGGTGCAACGATCCCTTAAAGAGGAAGCACAGCTTCTAGACTGCGTACAGAACAACGAGCTAACTCGTGATCAAAACCACTAACAAAGAATAACCTTCATATGAAATTTAATCAAATACAAGAACATTTCTAAATTGATACAAAACGTATGCCCGATACTCGGACTGACGACTATATACTCATGTTAAATTATTTCGATCGATTGACATGCCCCAATTCCATTTAAAGTCTCATAATTTGACATTAAAAATTAATAGAAATTTATTGCTGTCGAATTCACAAGGCAAGACATTATGGAACGTGAGGGTGGATCAAATAAAAATGTCGACATACAATATACTATCGTCGAACTGGAATTTCAATTAAATATTTATATTGATTTATTCCATTAAAGTGTCGACATGGATGATAAATAATTGAAATGTATTATAGAAGGTCGTATACATGTATGTATATCGGAATTTTATACATGCACAAACCACCACATAGTTGAGCTATAGTTGGAAAAATCAATATCGTCAACGATTTCAACGGTCGTTTTCCCCCCAAAACCTCGCTGGAAAGCATGGAACCAAACAAATTAACATGCGTCATTACTCATCCACTATCTACGAGTATACATATGACAATGACTCGATGGTCCGTGTAATTAACAAACAGACCCAGAATTGTGTCATTAAGATTAGGAAAATATTTTCGGGGTGTATACAGGTGACACAACGTTTTAAAGGTATAAAAATATATCGTGACAGTAGGCACACACACGGGAGATAAATCACTGGTGCGATGTAAATTCGACTTAGTCACGTTTCTGTTAGTCGATTCTCGCCAGTTGGAACACAAACATATATAAATTATGTCAATGTATATAACGTTCAAGTTAATTTCAAATTGAATTCGAGCAACATAATGAAACTCAAGATGATGACACATAAAGGAAAATGTTTTTTTGTACGTACCAATGTTATTTTTCCGATGGAAAAATGGAATGAAAATTATATACAAAGAAATTTTTTGGATTATTTACATTTTTTTTTGTTTGGAAAATGTATTTTTAGATCTTTAGTGGAAAATCATTTGTTTTTCGTCTTAATTAATCTAAACGAATTTATGTGCATGTGACTAAGGATTTTAATTCAAAGTGACAGTCGGATGATGAGGCATTGTTTATGGAGTAATATATTTATTATTCGTTTACACCAATTTGCACTTATTTGGTTTATAAGAGTTCGTGTATTTGAATTCAACCAAATTATCAGGCACACCCCGATTTTGACGGTATTTGGTAACGTGCTCAGAATTTAAATCTAAGATATACCAAAATCATCGTGATTTCAGAACATAAACGCTTGTGGCATGCTATATATTAATTCGATAAGTGAGAAGACTCCCCACTTCACAAAACATACCTCAGAGTTATTAACTATTTATGAGCTTTTTGAATTCATAACTAATGACTGTTGATTTATGAGGTGAGGCCCATTCTTTATAGGAAAATCACCCCATATACATTTTCTTTACATGGGACAAATTTGGATTTCCTCCGCCACATTAATATAAGACAGTTCTTTTTATGATTTACAAAGGGTAGCTATATGCCGTGATTGTTATCACAATCCAAACAAGCAACTTTTTGAAGATTACGCACAAAATGTATCCACATTCAATTGGTGAACCATTACTTCGTTTTTTCATGACAATCAAGTTAGGACCTGCTTACGTTTCTTATAGACAGAATTTACTTTATCAGACTAGATCCGCTTACCATTCAACCTTCATATACAATTCTCTTAACAAGTGTGAGCTGAATGCTCGGAGCTCATATATGAATAGGTCATAATTCTGAGTTGTGGTTTCATTGTTCCCCAGGAGGCAACTCTTAACATTAACAGGGGTAATTAATAGAAATACCGATTCTGTGGAAAAATTTAAATATCAAGTGACTAATATTCCTAACATTCATAATATATATTAAGACAGATGGAATCATGACTGAATTTCGTGATCCTGATGCATCGATAAGATCAAAACAAATTCATCTATCAAATCAATCTTAGACCACGAAACCCATTTATTTGTGGCACTGACATTAGAATCTGGTGTAGATCTCCAGCATCATAACTAGGTGGATAAATAACCAAATATCTCTTGGAACAAACTAGAATCCTTCTACACCACTCATACTAACTCATCTTTACCTTCCAATTTTCGATTAGTTTCCAAGGTGATTTAGAGTCACCATTCTTTTGTAAAGAGATGGACATATTTATTCAAGACAGGATAAATTGATTTGGTTTAATTCATGTACTTCGCCGACTGTGAATACTGGAAAAGTTGTATCTTATGGGCTGTGGTATTGGTTTACTGAATTCGATCGAGAGTTGAAAAGATAAAAATCAATGCGGTATCTTAATCTTCGAGCATGTTCTTACCCAGATCTTGTTTGAGTTTTTAACCCGTTTCATATTTTTCGAGTGCTTAGCTTGCTTAGCGGTTTTAAAAATCTTGTAGTAGAATGGGTTAGTTAATGAACTATTTATCTGTCATATTCGATCGGTCTGTTTTATGCACAATCGACTATATCACTACTTTTTATACCGAGTTTGCCGATTGTAAATACAAAAGAAGATATTTCATTGCACCATTCAATCTGTAGCGCCATAAGGGCTCCTTCCCACCATTATAAAATTTTCTAGCTCTAAAATTCACTACTTGATGGGTTTAAGGATCAATTAGGATAGAGGAAAATGTTAAAATAGCAGTGAGAGTTGGCACTAAATTCACATCCCACCGAGTAAAATCAGTGCACTTATAACGAACCACTCTTTTTTTCGTATTTTGAACTGGACGATTCATCAGAATGAACCGTTTATAATTATTATTCTCAAACGACAAAAAGTTCGTAGCGGATAATGACTTTAAATTCATTGCTCTCTCGCAGAAGGATGAATGACTATAAATAAATCTAGATCTGTGATTTAAGGCACTATCGTGACACTTTCTTATAACAAAACAATTATTCGGTGCTTGACTTTAGATAATTATGTTTTCTTGTTTAGCCGACACCCCCGCGTAAAGCGACAAAAGCTAACCCAATTAGAATTGCTTAATTACATGAACTTTCAAAGCAGTTAAGCAATTACAACCAAACATGCTATAGTATAGATCATAATAATGACACATATAAAAACGTTAAACCACCATCGCACATTCCATTCGCACTGTCGCCCACCTACATTCTAGCCGTTACAATATATACGTATTCGGCACAGACAAGCGCCGCCAGTTTATCGATTCATATACTCGTATAACCATCACAACAAATTAACAACATAATGATGGTCTAATAAAATATTAATACACCGCATAGAAAACTATATAATTTTCCAATTTTCCGTATACATAATACATATATTTACTTTCAATTAACATTCAAACCAATCAATCGCAAATCGTCTCTGCAATTAAAAGCCATATATACATAATGACACAACGACTCAAGGAGCGTTTCTTCACTCGTACATATGACGCATGTCGATCGAATAGAATGAGGTCATGTCAAAAAAGTAACGACACACTATTAATTTATCAATTTCGTGTTTAGGAAAATTTTGTAAATTAATCTAACATATTGTGAATTTAATGACGAAGTTGTTATCAAGAAAATTGAAACAGCGCGCGCATTTCTATATACGACCATATATAAGAAATGACAAGAAATTGGGTTAATTTATAATGAAGAAACTATAATACTCGTAATAATTATTTATTTTTATTTAATATTATTGAATGTAATACATATATCTTGTTATTAAAAGGTTTGGTCGTATAATGCTTCTTTGTAATTTCTAGATCTGGGGCATTTTCGATATATTTAACTCTACTTATGTGAGTAAAAGTATAAACTTGTTTCGATCGACAGCACAGGTTGGTATATAATTGGATGAGTCGCGATAAACGATAAAGTTGCCAGTAACACAATGATATAATTTAAATTGACATTTTTATGTTAACATAACATGTCTAAGTCAGATGAGACATAATACAATATTATATGTACTTATTAGACGGATGTTCAAGATCCAACAACATTCCAGTTCATAATTGGAACAGTTGAAATGTAGTTTTGATAAGAAAGTAATCTTGATGATTTGGGGCAGTAGGATAGTTATGTTTCTCTGAGTGGGTAGTTGATTCGATGTTCTGACAAGAACATTGGATGAGAATTAGTACCTCAACATGTATTTAAGTCATACAACACAGTTTGCTTGTTTTTGTACGTAGTAGTGGATTAAACAACTTTAAATCGTTCGAATGTCCCCGAGGCTTTGCTATCACATATTTGCTGTATCATGTAGCACTGTCCTAGAAATCCCGGGTCATTAATATGAAACAGAAATTATCATTGGGAGCAGTCATTTTGTCGTGTTTGGTTAGGTTAATAGCTAGTAATGAAAAATTGGTGCTGGAAACAGTGTCGATGAGATCATCAACGAGTTCACCCTCAAGTTATTTTAAATTTTGAAAAGACACATTTGGAGTTGTGCGGCTATTACATTACAGATGGTTTAATATGTTGGGGAGTCTGATATTTGATCAATTGAATAAGTATTCCATGAGCCACAGTTTCAGTTGATCGGTCCAAGTGTGAGAACTTGTCGAGAACTTAATGGTTTTGGTTCACTATCTTTCATATTCATAGTCGATATTCATCACTATCTTTCATATTCATCATGATACATAGTCGTTGACAATACCATCTAAATACACTCAAACCTACAGAAGCAACATATTACTCACTACGTATAGCCAACAAGAAACAGAGCAAGAAATGATGTAGTAACAGCTATTATATTTGCTCAACAGCTTAGTATGGTATTTAATCCGAACGAATAAGTTGCAATCCCAGAATCAGAATTTTACTTGATGTAGTAGATATCCAGCTTCGAATGTTAAGCCAAATAAATATGTGGCGAGAAGCATCTTGGACAGTATTTTCCCTAATAAATGATAAAATACTTCACCAATTATAATGATTCCCAAACCACGTACAGATGAAACAAAAGTAAGATCATATCGAAACTTTTGACACAAGGCAGTGTATTGCGACCAATACTATCGTTGTTTGCACAGCAATCCCAAGTATAAAATTCTCATAATACCATCGAAAAACCTGCACATTTACACTCAGCAAACATACCTGCACGTCATCAGGACAAAAACATGTATGCCAAAATGAACTGGTTAAATGGAAAATATTCTAACTTCTGGCTAGACAGTAAGGTTTTGCTATAAATAGAGCCATTGCAGTTAGCAAAGAATGCGATCAAAACTACTACGAACGATGATAAATGTATCCTGATATAAACAAGATGACCTAGTTCACGAGGTAATGCCGTTCGGTACCAAATTTAAGATTTCAACTATTCAGAGCTAATTGGCGTGGTTATATTTTAGTCGACTGAAGTTCAGGGATTTCAGCAGCAGATGTGACTCTCGGGAAAAAGATAGAGAATGCAAAATCGACGTTCAATTTGACACGGTACGAACTATCAGTGTCCTGAAAAACCTGCAATAATATAAGATCAACTAAACGAAACGTGTTCAAAATCTTCAATCATAAACAATCACGATAGCAAATAGTTTTTATACAATGAATGCCAATTTCTCTAACCGTTACCTCGATGAAATGATTCAGCTGTAATAATTTAAATACAAATTTAAACACACTATTTTGCCATATTTATGCACTTGTTAAAATTTTAATTTAGATCACACAGCGATATAAAACAGTACATCCGACATGTGCTAATAAAGTCCGGAAAGATACAACAATTAATGCATATAACAACATATTATATGTATGCCACGTGATTCGTTATTCAATACAGCAATTTTGAAACTTAAAATCTCTTAATTATTCGTCTAAAACTGTGATCTACATCTTCCTATTTGCATATATGTATATTTACAATAACGTCTAATTAGATATTCTGAACCGCATTTGCTTGTGTAAAACATTGCAAATTTTAATGCAAATTTTGTGTTTCGCGAATGTGTTTGATTTAAAACTTAACAAATAACAAGATAAATAAGAAATAACTTTATTAACAAATTAATTTAAATAAATATATCGTTTATTAACCTCTTCGCATGCGATGGTACAATTGAACGTAGTTCTAGCGAATTATTAAAATATGTCACTATATACTCACATTAAATGTGTATAGTAATGCAATACATATCCAACTGTTATTAAATATATTGAAGCTCTCAGCTTACCTGCAAGTAGAAGTAAAAAATAAATAATTAATTATAATTTTTAATCGAAATAATTATAGTTATTATTAGTTCGTATTAACGTGCACACAAAAAATTCATAATGTGCGATAAATGGGATTTAAACGCACTCATTATATATTCTATTCTAGTACAATTTTTTATAACAGATGTGTTTGAATTTTTTTTTCGTTGGGGTGACTGACATCTTTCATTTTGTTTTGAAAATGAATTATTTTTATAGTTTTGTATTCTCACATATTATTTAATAGTTTTATTTAAAATTATGTTATTTCTTTAAATATAGTTAAATCATTATAGCATTTCAATAAATTATTAATGGTTTGTATAGAGCGCAAATATGTTAATAATTTTCAACAGCATCTGTTATCTATATACGTAATGGGTGAAAGATGGATTCGTTTCAATGTAATTTATGAATTCAAAACTTTATGCATTATTTAGACATTAGTTAAAAGAATTTATACTATCGACATAAAGGTAAGTTTTTTTCAATTATACAGAATATTCAAATCTATATATTGCCACATTGTAGTAACAACCATAACAATGTATACCAACAGTCTGACTTCATCAGTTTCAATAATAGTTCAAAAGAGTTTTCATGTAAAATGCAAACGGTAAAATAACACACATGTTTCTTTTCTTAAATGTTAGAATTATCACGCATCTAACAAGTTCCAGATATCATCTATATATGAAAACAAGTCACGTAAACCCTTGACGTAAAGTGGACGTTAAAGATAAAAAGCAGGATTACATACGGGAAGTGAATGTGATACCTTGACATCATGTCCATTATATTAATGTGAGAAATAAGATACTAAATTACTGATCCAGAGATCCAAATGGTTTCTGGAGATTTCTAGGTTCATATTAGACTTACTTTTAATATATTCTAGTTTCCATCATTTCTAGTGTATTATGAAGAGTTCTATTGCCTTGTAATGCCCAAATTTACTTAGACTGACACAGGATAGATCGTTTTGGTACCTTAATTCAAAAACATATTGACGCCTTTCATTCCTATAGCTTCGATTATGTGAATCGAGTTGCATGAAAAGTAAAGTCGAGACGGAAGTAAAACGAATTGAATCTGTATAGCGCCGAGTTGTTTGAAGACTTTGTGAATTGTTATTTGAAGTTGTGCATACACGGAAAAAAATATTTTGATTAACATCATTATTGTAGTTTGATAACTAGATTTTTTTGATGTTCATTAAATTTTTACTGATTTTAACTTCTTTTTGAGTGATATTGATTTAATGAATTTATTGAATTTTTATTGACTATTGATACTCATAAAGAACGTTTTCTGAAATTCATTATATACATTTTTGAAAAGTTTAGTACGTCAGAAAAAAATTATTCATATCAGTAAAATTTGGATTGATTTTCACAATAATTTTGTAAACATCAAAACATTTTGGTATTTATCAAATACGTTTGAACTTAACTGTCATAAATGACATGCTTTCTTTAAAATCGAAAATAGTTCGAGTAAACATTGATAATAATTTGTAATAGTTTCCTCCTACTCTCCGGCTTTACTGGTTTTGCATTGATTATGCTATAAAAGAGTAGGAATGCTTCCTATTTTCCAATGAGACAGACATTTGGCTTATCTCACGTCGTTGTTTAAATTTACGCGATAGTTTTGACATTCTCGCACTGCATGAAATACTTCAAAGGTGCCTTTTGGGTTTTTGCTAGATATCAACTATAACCGTGGCCAGGGAGGAAGAAAAAGATGTTTACTGTGAAGAAGCTTAGAACACCTGGATTCTGTTGCTGAAACATTTCTAAAGGAATGAAATGAAATATAATCTTTAGTACTTGGGTGGAAGAACTCTTCAGTGCACCTTATTGAAAGAGATCAAACCAAACAATAATACTGTTTGATGTCATAATTTTCTATATGATCAACAAATATTTAACATCACAAACTTATTGTAAAGTGAAAAAGTGTTAACACCCACATCTCAAAATCTATTCGTAAGACATCAAAATACATAATCGGCTGTTAAGAGCCCTTACTAAAACTAATATATATATATATATATATATATATATATATATATATATATATATATATATATATATATATATATATATATATATATATATATATATATATATATATATATATATATATATATATATAAATATATATACATTACATGTTATTCACCATTTGTTTTAATTGACCATAATAAAAAAGATTTTCATCAAAATAAATACTGATTTTTACTTGTTTTTCAATGAAATTCATTAAAGATTTAATGCTCGTAGTTATTAATTTGTTTTATGACGTCACAAATATTCAATATGAATATTTAGTGAATATCATTTGCCAGTTTTGTAATATTCACTACAGAAAAAAAATCACTAAAGCAGTTTAATTTTAATCACCATTGGGTTGACTGGAGCAGTTTTTAATGATTATTATACTGTTTTTTGGTGATTCTCAGCCTAAATTTTTTTTCCGTGTATGTTGTGGTAATTCGCTAGGCTGGTTGCGATCTGATATTGACTTGATATGTTCGTACTGTGCGATTCGTAATAGTATAATGTCTAATCGAGTCGCAACAGTACTAGTATACCGCAGCGAACATAACTCGAAATTTTCGATTTTTTCGAAATTTTCGATATTACTCTCCCCTCGCAAGTGAATTTTGCCCCTCCATTTTTAAATTAAATCATGATCATGTTTGCTATGTGTAATTCTATATTTCAATGCCGTTATATTATAGTTAAGTTGGAGTGCCTGATTTCGCCCCGCTTATGTTAGGCTTGTTGCGGCATGAAACGTATCTGACTGGCGGCATGGCTTAGTGATATTTAGCTATGTTGCAGCATGTCCTAGATCTGTGCCTTGAAAGGGCCATTGAGTAGAAGGTAGACATTGAAAAGTTGCCAAGTATTTATAGATTAGACAGGAGGGTAGTATGCAATTTTTTTGAGAGGTTGCGTGTCACAAGGTAGTGATGTGTAGTGTAATGTAATGTTCCCTAAAACAGGGACTTAAGGTCACCAATGATCAATGAAGTGCCGAGTTGTTGGAAGACTTTATGAATTGTTATTCGAAGTTAAGCATATTATATTGTAATTCGCTAGACCGGGTTCGATCTGATGATGATATGACGTCATTGAATGACTAGACTAAGTGATCGAAAAGATCAAATGCTACCGGACTTGATGTACGTACTTTGCGATTCGTATATGTAGTGTTCAATCCTGTCGCAACAGTACTACCAAATTACAAGAACTTAACTCTAAGTTTTCGATTTATTTGATTGTGGCGTTAATTGTACGAATTAATTATTTTCTTGGTGTCACAAATCTATTCGTTTAGTTTATTCTATCCATATTTGGTCTAGATTTGTTGTCGTCTTATAACATAGTCCTTACCGAAACACAAGCTTCAGTCCGTACGAACTAAAGAAATATCGGGGGTCCAGCTTCTTATATAGGATAAACCTTGTTAACGTAGCTAAATGTTACAATACATAACCAATACAATGGAAAGATTGGTTTTGGAATCACCCTATAAGAGCCAAACATTTACGGTTAAATGTAAAAAGTTTACTTTTGCCGAGTATTGCTATGATAAAAAAAGCTTTCCAATTCTTCATATTTTGCGTTGGTCGTACCCTTTTGGTCAGTAAGATCATAATTGCATCATTTTGATCAAGTAAGCCTGCAGTTTGTTAAATAACTTTGAAGTTGTATCCAGATAACTATACTGAACAAAGATGTTGTCGTATGGACAATATTTGGCGAGCGTTAGATGTTTTCATTCATGTCAGTAACATTTTTTGTCTACTGATGGAATCAAAATATTCATCTATAGCAAGTAATTCTACCTTGTCCACACTGCGATACTCGAACTATTTTTGCGTGTGTTAATCTTCACATTGCCTTACGTTAGACATTCCTCCTGATCATCTGAATTAGGTATACCTTTATAGCCCACAATGAGTTTTGTTCTAAAAATTACGTTTCATACGAATTATAACTCGTGTGAATATTGTAGACATGAACATATTCTAAAACTATTCTTTATTTGTCTATATACAAAGTTTACACAAAACATCAAATAAAAGTTTATTATTGCATTGAAATCTATTAACTTGATTCAGTTCAAGGCAATTCACCTTTATTTTGCCAAAATGCTTGGTTCGGTAAAAGTATTTCAATTATTTCTTTTTATTATTCTTAAAGATTGTTTTTTCTGCTCGAGCTTATAAATATAATACATCATCGATTCGTGCATATAAACTAATATATATATACACGTCCACACACATATAAGAACAACAAAAAAATAATATAAGAACGTGTATTGATCTTTAAGTTGTTTTTAAAGATCGTTAAGCTGTTACAGAATAAAATACGAAGTAACGAAACTCAAATATTAATAACGTTATGACATCATAAAAAAATCAAAATCTTAAGACAACCTTTATTAACGTACTGTATACAATTGTTTTGTGTTTAAGATGAGATATGGGATACAATTAAGTAGATCAACACAAAATTGATCTACTTTTTTTTAGTATAATCTATCCTTCGTTTCATTTTCATATATACATAACATTATATGTTTGAAGTGAAGACATCCAAAGTGGCAATCTAAGCTAAATTTCATTTCTTATATCTCATCTTTCTCAATCAAAATAATATATTTAAATAAACTGAAATTATATATACTCGTATATATGGTCTCTAGATGATGTGCTATTTCTTAATCTTATAATAACGAAAATAAAAACTAAACGGGAAATCTAAATTAAAATCTTATATATGCATATATAGTTATTAACTGAATACGACTTGCCAAAAATCTACTAATATTATACAAATTAAAAGCATGTAAGAAATTGGGATCTATGTTAACGTCTATAGACTATATAGAGACATTGAAAGAATGAAAAATGCAATTAATTAAATCCATTATATATCTGATTTGTAATTAATTACGATGAAAGACAACTCACAGTTAAGATTACCTCTTGCATTTTCTTCTTTGAAAATATATTTCTTGGTCAAGACACTTATGTATAATATATGAGACTTCAAAACCGGTTTTATCATATATACATACTTTAAACATTTTTATGAGCTTCAAACTTGGCTCAAATTCTTGAAACTTTCTTCTATGACATCATATTTGATTTATCTTAAATTTATCGAGTATTAGGTCAGATATCTAGTTTCAGATTGAGCTCATTCTTTCAATAAATTATATAACACAACGCATAATGGTATAACTGAAGTTAATATTGTTCGACAAGGTTAAGATATGCGAAAATATTTTATAACAATTCTATATAAGGAGTTAATTTAATCGCATGTATGTACATACGTAAAGAAGCAGAATTACGATCAACCTTGAATTATTTGATTTACTTATATGTCGATTGAAAAATCTTAGTTTCTGTAACTGTTGTATAAGTATATATACATATACAAGTCAATTTCTTATTTTTATTTGATGTTTCAATAATTGAATGATTGAGGTCAATACGTCTTTCTTAATTTGGTTGGTAATGAAATACTTTGCATAATTGTTTCGACAGATATTGGTTCTTTCTTTTCATTTGTGTGTGTATGTTCAAACAAAGCGAGTTGAGTTACATACCAAGTGTATAGAAATCTAAGTTTGATGGTCGACCTGACACGATACAATGTTGTACATGCGATCTCAGAATTAATAAGATACATTTGTTTATACTCCTACAGACCAAGCTATTCGTGAGACTATCTTTCGACAAAAATGAATCTTAATGTGAAAGCTTTAATTATCTAAGATCAAATAATATAACGCATCGTGAAATTTGTAATAAATACCATCAAAGTTTTCAGTTGGATCTTAAAAGAGTTGAAATACGTGAGTAATGATACGTGTTAGGATAGCAAATTGGCAAAACACATAAAATGTTTAATAGCAACATTTGTTTGTAGTTCTGCTGCAATAAAACTCTGAGTGAAGTGAGTCAGTGGTTATCCAGAATTATCCTTACTTTATGAGGTCGATTAGAAACCATTATGGCAGGTTAAGATCATATACATTCGCAAGGTTAGTCGTTTGAGAAAGAGGACACTTGCGCATTGCCCATTCCATTGATATTCATCGTTTTGGAAACCACTTTAGCTCAATTAACAAATATTACTATACCAAACTACACTTGAACAGATTTGCCAGTCATAGCTATAATAAAAAGTTACCACAAGAAAGTGACCCGGTCCTCCCGCAGTTCGAACATATGTTAGTATATAAATTTTTGAAATCACCCTAATGAATTTGTAAGTAAAATACATTCCTGTGTAGAAAATGCAGACATTTTTTTTTCTGAGCTTGCTTAATACACAGGAGGATATATTGAAGTTTAAAGAATAGATTAACCCTGATTACAGAAGGCAACGCCGGTGCTTCATCCAACCAATTCAAGGCAAGGTCAGTGCTTCATCCAAAATTCAAAATTCGCAAGGGTGGTAGCAAGTGGTTATAAGAGAATATGGTTAAATGAAAAAATTAAGAATTCATCCTATTTGTTTATAGCCAGTGCTTAATCGCCATTTCAAACAAGTAGACTAGTGGCATATAGCCTACACCAATGGCAGGCGGCTAATCTTTCGCCATTTATACAATATATCGTGAGACAACTAAAGTTGTAAGTATGTCTAAACTGTAGTTTGGGTTTTGATCTGCATCTGAGGTGTCAATAACCAGGATACCAATCGAGGAGAGTCGTAACAATATAGTTAACTCGGCCACAGTAAGCAACCACAGTATAAAATTATATCATTTCCAAAAAAATTGCTAATTGTTATTTTCAGATTAGAGTAAAATAGATTATCCAGTGAGGGTGATCCCAGAAAATAAACCAGCTGTAGTTTCACAAGATTTTGTGTTTGGTTCAATATACAGTATAATATTGTAATCTAGAAATGCCACACAACGCAGAAAGAATTTGGATCAAATCGAGATGATTTCCATCAGAATACAAATCAATCAGAATATCAATTACAAGATGAAATCATGTCATTTAAGGTTTTAAAAACCTGAGAAATGATCCTAGACAGACCATCTCTCATGTTTTTAAAACCTTAAATGACATGATTTCATCATCTAATTGATATTCTGATTGATTTGTATTCTCATTGATTCAGATCAACAGATTATAGCCCGTCTTTGACGGGTATAAGATTAGAAAGACTTTTGAGATTAAAAAGACGAAAGTTCATATTTCCAAAGCAGGATGGGCAACCAAGACAATTACATCAACTTTTGGATCGTATTAGCAAGTATTGGAGGATAAGCTTATATCATTCATAGATAGTGATAGAAAGACTATTTGCCTATAACACATCGGATTTCGTAGGAAAAAAAATAAAAAAATAAAAAAAGTTATGCTGGAGAACTTACTAGCGATGTCAACCAGCGATTCCAAATCAGACTATTAGACTTCATGTCTCATGTTTTAAAAATCATGGAGGCACAGTACAATGAAAACTGGAGTTTTATAAGATTGCGTGCTAGGACCAACTCTATGGAATATTATATACGAAGAGGTAGTCGAAGAGTAAATAGAATTTATTCCTTAAAAGGCTATATCATTGTTTTATCTTCTATAAGATAAGTAGTTGTCAGTCCAGTGATTCTATATGGTTTGCAGATCTAGGTAAATGCTGAAAAACTTATTCAAAAGAAGGCTCGAAAAAAGGTAATCACATTAAGACTTCTGTGTATGTAAAGAAGAGTATTGATTAAGCAGTTTACAAACTTTATCGTATAGATAATACAAGACGCTTGAGCCTTTAGCATGCTTTCGACATGGCGAATCTGATTGATTAATGTCTTGAATGAGACAGTTCAACAACCTATACGTATATAATGTACTAATTGTAAGTTGGCATTCTTCAAGACTTTCGGTTTTATCTTATCTTTCTTATGATTATCAGTATCATTTTCACAAATTCCCATTACAAAAAAGTTTTTTCATTGTCAGGCACATACGTTTATACATATACATATAGAGATCAAAACCCTCATAAAAATTCCCCAGTCTAATTGAAGCCGGTAATAAATAAACAAATTTTAATTGATTATTGTATGCTATCGACAAACGTGATGATGTACACATATAAAAACATAATCTGGTAATTTGTGACCACAATAAATCATTTCAGGCCATATCAATACTTCCTCCAAAAATAAACTCGTCATATATAAAATTTATAATCCAAGCAAATATCAGCCCCGTGTATGCATAAAAATCATAAATTTTTATAATCTCCATACAATATCAATGACTCATATTTCTCGATAATACTGTAAGGCATTGTGTGTATATATGCGGTTTTAAAACCCATTCCGTTTCCGTTTTCTTTAATTTAAACATCAGCAGACACAATAATTTTGTATTTTAGAAATGAACGCTTTGAACAAAAAATCATTAGGAATTGCGTGAATATGTTTATATACGATACATACACAGCATAAAATATATGTAATTGCTATATGTGTGTAGAATGAAACCTCAAACCATCTTAATTGTCTAAAGACATATACACATGAATTTACATACATATGAGTACACACTTGACAATGTTTTTAGCATCATCGTGTGTGTATAAATATATTGCGAACAACGTAAACTGCACCTACATACACGATGATTATGGAGGATAACACTTCATGTGTAAAAAACTGTATGTATACGAGCATATACAAAATTATGTACTCGCACTATATAGACAACAACAAAATAATTTATCGATTTATGTATACGAAAAATGCTAAAAATGAAAAGCATAGAATGCAAAAAAAAAATGCGATAGAAATGGAAAACTTTGTCTGGCAAATGAGAATGAAAGTTGGTTATATGTTTATGTACAGTTGGTGATAAAAAAAGTAGATATGAACATATATTTTCAATTTGGAAAATTAAATTTTCTCTTTCGTATCTAGCATTAAAATTGAAAATTCATATATGTTGGGTGATATGGATTGAAAATTAGGTTAAAAATTATGTTTATATATGTATGCGTCGTATATATACACATGTTGTATGTAGCACTGTAATGAGAAATTTACTTTCGCTTGAATTTTTGTTGGTTGAATACGTTCGTCTATCAGATTTTCAATTATATATTTTGATTTAAATCTTTAAAGTAAATATAAAGAAGATATATACATATATGATTTGTCTGGAAGTGGAGAGTGCATCATGATATGTTTATAATTGAATTTATATAGACAGTGAAATGTAGTTGTTTGTATCGATGTGTCGTAAAAATTCGAAGTAGGGATATATGTACATATATTCTTGAGTGGCAAGTAAAACAGATGATCAACATGGTACTCTTACAGCTTTCCTTTGATAAGCTGTAACAGTACAAAATTCATATTGAGTGTTGTTGCAGACTGTCTTGTTGGGTGGTTTCAGATGGCTAGTATATTGTGACTGCAGGTGTGGATCTTCAAAACCACAACAGAGCAATCTATATATATATATATATATATATATATATATATATATATATATATATATATATATATAAATATATATTGCCCGCCAATTAACACATTAAGTTCTTATATAATATGGGATGTATGAAAAGCTTTTACTTTCAAAAGGCAATTGAGATGTACATAGTTGGGATGTCACTAAATTAGAAAATTTTATAGTGAAGAATTTGTCATTGACATAATAATAAGAGAAAGGTTACAAAACAAAATAAATTGATACCCAGTTAAAACGGCATTCAAAAATTAAAATAATTATTCTTAATAATAAGATCACAATTTCGGTTAGAAAACAATAACTTCAAATATATATCCAATCTGATCTTTTCAAGCGTCATACCCTAAATTAATAGAAGTATACTTAATGGATTATAATGGGTGAAACGAGGGTTGTCTGTAAAGTGTTCGACCTAACAAAGATACAATGCATGTTTTCTTCAAAATTATATCATAGGAGTCATCTTAACTTCTCTCAGCGATACTCTTCGGTTTTGTTCTCCAAACAAGAAGTAAAAATATCTGTTTTTCAAGTGCAGCTTTTACCTTTTGGAACAAAAAGAAGTTAATTGGGGCTGAATCTGGTAAATAAAGAGAGTGGTTATGAAGTTTAAACTGGTATAACTTTTTAACTTTCTGGTTTAAACAGCGTACCTAATGCGCTGCCTAATAGCGTACAACTTTTGCATACGTAAATCTTGACTCAATGAGTGACAATCACATTCTTTGCACATATAAGCTTCTATATATCTCTTACTTTAATACGAATGTTGCCTACCAATATTTGGTGAACTTGAACAATGTTATCGTCAGTTTGGTTGTAGTTTTTAAACTTCCCTATTTCATGATGGTAAATTATGGTGAAGTATAATAAATATTTATATTATTGGCAGTTCGATATTCGATTTGTTCCATTTTCACAGAAACACTCACATCGACACACTCAAATATTCAAAATACGCACGCACTTTTATTGAGGAATGTCATCATTATGCTAACTAAATTCTAGCAAAAGATTTTTGTTTGAACGTGTACCAAAATTAAGAAAAGTTCATAATAGCCGATTTCGCTATCATTTTAAACCTAGAAAACCATGACAGTAAGCAATCTTTTCCTAAGTTGTGTCATATTATCAGAAAGCTTTTTGGGATTTATTTTTACCTAAATTATTTGAAATATTTGTCTGCAATTCCTTCAAGAAAACAGTTTTAAGCCATCTATCATTTCATCAACATGGATTTATGCCTGGCAGATCAACTACCACCAACCTAGTTGAGTTTACTAGCATTACTACTAAAGCTTTAGAAAATCATCACCAAATTGACACCATATACACTGACTTCAGTAAAGCTTTTGACTCCATTCAACATCGCCAGATATTGATTAAACTTGACAAGTTTGGTTTTTCATCAATGTTCGTCAAATGGTTTCAATCTTACTTAACGAAGAGATACCTATTTATCGAAATAGCTGGTGAAAAGTCCAATCCTATTTTAGCAAAATCTGAAGTCCCCCAGGGTTCAAATATTGGTCCCTATCTCTTCCTGATATTTATTGACGACATCACTAAAATAATTCAACACTCTTCTGCGCTTTTATTTGCTGATGATCTTAAAATATTCCGAACAATTAATGATAGAAGTGACTCTTACAAGCTTCAAGAGGATATTGACAAGATTTGTTCATGGTGTGAAATGAACCAGTTAAAACTCAATATTCAAAAATGCAAGATAATGTCATATCATTGGAAAACATGTCCAATAATTACCAATTATAATATCAATGGAACATTAATTGAACGCGTCACCACAATTAAAGATCTACACCTAGAACATTTGTCAGTGATATTTCATTCTACAGACACATCGATCAGAGTATATCGAAAGCCAATTCCATGTTCGGTTTTCTTCGGCGCTGGACCATCGAGATTAAAGACGAAAATGTACTGTTTGCACTATACTTTGCATACATTAGATCTCAGCTTGAATATGCAGTAGCAGTTTGGTGCCCCCATAACGCTGACCACATTAATAGAATTGAGGGTGTAAAAAAGCGAGTCTTACTCTATATTATGAAACAAACTGGAACTGCAACTACAATTTACCATTCCATGAGAACCTGGCCCTCTTATCATCTTACACTGTACGCTGTAAAGCATATAATATTGCAACTTTGGTTAATCGCAGGCAACAACATTGTGCAAGTTTTTTTGGGAAATATACTTTTGGGTCATGTAGACTCTCCCTTTATTCTTCAGAGCATTAAGATAAACGTGCCCAGTAGAAATCTTCGTCTGCACAAGTTGTTAAAACTTGAAAAACATCGTACTAATTACGGCGAAAATGAACCAATCAATATGATGACCAAATTTTTTACCGATGTTGAGCACCTATTCGAGTTTGGACTGTCTAAGGGACAGTATAACATCAAATTAAAACATCACTTCAGACAATTATAATTTTATATACTTAAATTTTTAATTTTAAATGTCAATTTATATACTTAATTTTTAAATTTTCTATCATTAAATCTTAAAATTTCAATTTCTTATCTGAAATCCTAAATGTATTTGATTCTACATATTGATTTCTTTAAATTAAAAAATAAAAATAAAATAAAATAAAATGACTGCACTGACTGGTTGAACAAAACAGTCGAAGCACCAAAACGATGTTTACAGTCATTGATTTCATCAAGAGTTCAGGAGGAACACTTTCTCGGTAATTCGAAGAAAAGTAATTCAAATGAGATAAGTTCAGTATGATATTGGCATCCATTTTATGTTGTATAGTAGATAAATGGCATCCGCAACTATCATAGACGAGAACGTAGATTACGCTCTCATTTCTCAACTGAGAACTTTTTATTTTCTTAATAAATTGGACTGAATTTATTGATCGATACAGCCTAGTATCGAAATATCTTCATATCATATCTATAAAAAAATTCGTCTCTATAATAAGCTGTCTAGTAACAAACTATATATATTGACATAAGCAAGTTTAAACACATATGAAGACATATGAAGATATACATAGTATAGAGGCTGCTTCAATGCATAGGCTCCAATATAAAAATCTACGAAATATTGAATGATTAATATTTGAGATAAAATTAATTTTTCAAGAGATAAATTTAATTTGAATATATGACTTCGTTTACTAATCGATTCTGAGAAATAGTCAAGTATTCATATATTATCGCCCATTCACGGAATCGAGATAATACGACATCTAGATAACGTCTATGTACCAAGAACCATTCATTTTTGTCCTCCTTTTCCATTGAATTTTCCCACACTATAGCTTGATAGTCGAGTGGGTTAGTATCATATATCTGACGAATTACCGGAATTTGATTTGCCTATCTGGATATTCTCATATACCACAGCTGATCGTGCTATATTCTATGAGTCTCATGGACCAATTTCACTCGAATCTCACCAACTGCACAGCAGTGATGATGAAAATCGAACTATTTATAGAATATCTCGCCGTCATTAGACAATTTCGAATTAGCATATTAACTGTCTTATTAGATAATTTGCATAATAAATTGCAATTTACATATACTACACACTACATGAAAGTTTATCAAACCCACACTATACATCTATAAACCTAAACAATAATGAATATTGTTTATGAATTATCTGAAAAGACAGCGGAAAACGCCAACACATATGTATAAGACCACTTGACCTCGATATTGAAAAGAAATGAAATGAAATTTTATTATACTTCTCAATTCATATATGTACATATGTGACCGTGATCTTGACTAATTATGCGACAGTATATTGTGTAGATGAGCGCAGTCAATAACACTTTCCATCCACAAAAGCAAATAAGTATACGTACAGCTAAAAAAATGTCCCGCCACAATCTTATCTATATGCGATATCAATAACCCGATCATGATATATAATCGATTCATAATAAAAATTAACGTGAGCGATAAATCAAAAATCAACACCCACAAAATCCACTATCAATCATTTCTAGATATGTAAACGAATTCAATTAAATTTAATAAAATAGTTTTCATTCCAATTGAGTAAATTGTAACTCGCGCGCTTCTACATATTCAAGTATTTTAATCATTTTCAACTGCGTGACTATAAAAATTCCTTTCCAAGACGATTATTATAAATAAAGAAACCAACACACATATATATATACATACTTAAGTGATTCAGATTTTCCATCTGTGGTTTTAAATTTAAATTTTATAGTTTTCGGAATTAAAAAGATGAACACAAAGCGACTAACGAGCATATATGTGTACGAGTCTATAAAAAAACAACTCTTAACGCCAATTTTTTTTTATTAGAACGCATTTCATCAGGGTCATTATGGATTTTGTAATTTTTCCTAAGAATTTTGTGATGTGTCATCCAAGTTTTGTGTGTATATTAAGGAATATGTCGTGTTACAACCCATATTCCATTGATCCGATAATATATAAAAAAAATTGGATTACTGCCATCCCATATACGTGTACAAGGAGGTGGCGGTTCCAAGAATAAATTTACGAACTAAAATGAAACAGGAAACCTAACGTGTGTATTATATTACATTTAAATGTCGTAACCCTTTACCGCACTCACCCATCATATCGATCGATTTTTATATTTAAGGATATGACTCACTATAAAATATATTATTATCTTCCTGTGGAGTATTCACCACTGTGCTTATCTCCCTAGGTACACCAGTGTACATTTTTATTTTGGTCATAATCGATTTAAGTGTGTGTATATGGGTTTGGCTGTACGTTTTCTACCCGCCACACACCACCACGTGGTGACCCAAAACTTTCAAACGAATTTTCTTTTAGACACACGCACACATATATGTTGTACACAGAAGGAGTTATTATTAAGCACCCACTTTGGTATTCAAGGATTTTCACTTTCACCAACATATACTCGTGTATTATATAAAAGCTGCCAATTCTCAAAATAATAAAATTAACCAAATTTGGTATTAATTCAATGTACACCCACTATTAATTTAATGATTATTGTACATGTCTTAAACAGTCTGGATACACTTTGTTATACTTATTGAGGGTGCAGAACAAGTTGCCCAAAAGTGTCACAACGTGTTCACACAACGATATTGTATAAAACGAAGCTTTCGATAAAAAAAAAATCAAAGAGACAGCACAACAACAACAACTATATAGCTTTTTGTTGCATTTTCGCCTTTTACCTACCTTTCTTGGTTTGAGTGGTGCTTGATCAATTACTTCAGCCATTTTTAATTATATAAATTAATTTTTTTTTGTGTTTATATAAAATTAATTACTAAGCGAACGTTGTAACAATTAATTAATTTATTTTTTAAATTAAAATTAAATTTCCACCAAATGCACACTAACACTGTATATATAACCAAAAATCCACTTGATTTGTAAATTAATTAATTTAATTAATTTTTGTTTTTGTACAAACGATTTATTTTTTGAATTGAACAACTTAATTATTTGTTTAATTTTTTTTTAAGTTCTTGTATGTTAACACTTTGCCGACCGGATCCAAACTACAGAGTAAAGTAAAATCATAGAAAATTTCTTTTTCTTTTTAGTTTTTACTTTTGGTTGCGCTTTGTTTTTTGTTTTTTTTTTTACTGAGTAAAAATGACAAACGTAAATTCTCTCTTTTATATAATTTTGGAGCCAGAATCGTTGTTGGTATTTTTGGAGCTGTGATTTGATTCGTTTTGTTTGGTTTGGGGAGTGATTTACAGTACAGAGGAAAATTAACGTATAATGTATGAAAAGTTGGAAACGTTTTATTATTTATGGATTATGTGACACGCAAGTTTTGAAAATAGGTAGAGAAAGTTCGTAATGCAGGTATTGATTAATGCAGGTGAAGTCAATAAACCATAATGTAACATGTAGACAGTAGCGAACATAGACCTCTCTTTTAATTATTTAAAACATCCAAACTTGAAAATACATAGGCAGCAGAGTTATACGTTTGACCATACGGTTTCTGTTAAAGTTAAATATTTGCACGCAAAATTTGTTTCAACAATCCGACTGCTTCGGACGATACCATACTTTCTTTCCTTTCAATTTGCATTAACTTCCTGATCTCTTGTTGATGCATCATCAACGCATGATTCTTCTTTTTGGATTACTATAATACATATTTCATAACCATCCGTTAAAATCCAACCTCACATCCATACATATGGCAATGTTTCCAGATGCAACTAATTTAGATTTCACAATAAGTCAGAAGAGGATATAAACTCGATTGCCTGCATCAAGGCGAATCATGAGTACTCTAAGATACTTGAATCTCATCATCGTGCTGGTCAGTAATTATTCTTATAGTCTTATATATTCAACCACATACCATAGACTTTTGATTGATCAGTTGTAGGCTTCTTTGAAATCTATAGGAGTTATTATTCTCAAAATAGTGGAAGATAGTATCTCATATGCTGTGTAAAGGAACGTTTTACTGTTTGCTATGCTGAAATGGTTGATTGGACTTAAAGTGGTCACCTTAAATACTAGGTGATCGATTTACCAATTGTAAGTTTTTAAAGGGAGTTAAAAAAAGTTACCTCTCCGAATATCAAAGTGAATTAATGCAATCAATTCCAGTTGAAAGATTTTTTTTAATTTCAATTTAGGTGACTTCCTCTTATAGGATAGATTCTCAAAAAAACAGTTTTGCAGTTTCTCCATCCTGGTCTCGAATGGCAGTTGATACCGTGCAAAATGAAGAAAATTCACCGAGTATTTAGTTAAGGCCTTATTCTTCCACTGTCCGAATTTTTTCTATCTACAATTTTGACTAGCTGTCCTCCTATAGCATGAACAGTTTTATTGTTCCTTGAACTCCATTCATTCATTTAGACCTTCACAAGAGAATCGCATTGTATATTGCCATGTTCTTCATGACTTGTACGAAAACTCCCGTCGTAGACCAAGAAGTGTCCTCCAATTTGGCATCGAAGTTTTACGTGGATGTATGCATGTTTCCATTTAAAAATAATTGAGAATATATGCTCGCAACCTTAAGATCATGAGCGATCACAAAATAAATCATTTTTATATGCATTAAAGTCACCAATCTGACATCGTACTCAGGTATATAGACTCCATCAGATTTTCCTAATTATAGTGAAATTAGTCTTTAGCTTGGCTTACACCGGTGAGCATATTGATAGATTGACTAATCTCATACGGAAGCAGAGCTTACTCATTCGATTATTGGAAACTTTTGTATCTATGGCCTAGTTAGAAATCCTAAAATAAGATTTCCGAGGTCATCCCTACTATGTTCCAATATATAGCCTTGGGAGATACAGATCTAGGATGATCTACTGATTTAGACTATCGAGTTTATTGGAGAGTCAGAACGCCACGTATTCTAAGTGATGACGATCCACGTTATATTGCTAATCTATAGATAAAATTGGTTAGACAGTCTAGATCATCATACAATATGTTTATATAATTGATGTCCAATTTATCATTTATTTATGGTCGAGAAGATTTCTAAGATAAGACGTTAACCCTATGGGATACATTATACTTATGTGAACTAATTTTTTTAAATGGGTTAACATGTATTTAATAAGTGTAACATGATGTTAATGATGCGTGTAATGCGTGGCTTCTGATTATGGTCTGATTTTAAGACGTTTCTGAATTAAGGAAGGTGCTAGCACGATTTATGATGGTTCAATATTTGTTGGGCAACTAGGGTTTGTTTATTTGCTTATTAATGAGTTGTAACTCGCCACGGTCACTCATTTTTTAAGAAAACTCAAAGGAAGCCAATAAGTTGATCGATAGGCTTAAAGCTCCCATATTTTGTCACAGATTTAAAAACTGTTCTATATGATTTGTTTTCAAGTTCAGCTGCCAATTCTCCTTTACCACGGAATGGATCAGCGAACGAAATAATTTGTAGGGTCAAATTCTTAGAAGTTTCAATGGCAGAAGCTCTTTCTGAAAATTGAAAAATTAAGTTTTTCATTCGTTGAACTGCATTGAGTACGACCCATCCTTGAGAACCAAAATCCTTGAGAACTCGAACTTACAAAAACACGTATTACTTTAGAGACGTCATGCAATAACTTCAATGTTCAACACTAAATACACTTCTAAAAAAATAAAATTTGAGTCCAATCCAAACTAATTTTCTATAATGCGTATTCCTTACAACATCAGCTTCGTTCAGCTACCGTTCAAATGGCACTGTGGTTAAAACTGAAGCAGTTAAAACTGGATGCAAAATGGAATGCAGAATTCATAGCCCGACCCATCTCTCATGTCAGTATCTTATACTGGCTTGGAGCAATACAATGTGCAGTACGTCGTCGATTTGGCTGACAACGACGTAAGATAGTACCCCATCCACTGTCCACATATATATAGTTGATACTGTACAAGCCATTTTATATACCGTCTGTCATTATGAGAATAACACAATTTTTTACTCTCAGCAATATACGATTATTTTCTTTCGTCTGATGCTTCGATCTTAAAATAAAACCAAACATTTGTTTAGTTGCATCTTAAATCATGATAGTAAGACAGAAATAAAAAAATACAAAATAAAGAAGAACCAACGAATAAATTCTTTATTGTTTGGTTATTGTGTGAAACATTTAACATTTTAACAATAGGCGCAGGGAAAGGTAGCGCTAACCGCTAAGAGATAGTCATAGAGCAAAAAAATCGATGTCACTGAAATATTTAATCGAGCAAACACCTAAATTTTAGGAAGCTTTTATAGTTCATATAACATTTTCTTATATACTCGTATTTTATTTATATTTCGATTACTCATGTTGTTACTTGAGCTGTACGTCGTTGTTGTCTCATGTCAATCTTTATACAATATTAAAGCGTAAGCTGAAATGTAAAATATTTTGTTTTGTTTATAAATGCGATTAAAGTATAAGTTAAAAGTTTCCGGTTTAGGTCAATCTCAAGATATAAATAAAATTATGTTTGTGTATGAAATTATTAACCCTTTGTGGACGAGTATGTATATATACCAATTAAAATAAGAGTGCGATTGCTTACGTGACATTTATTTATATTGAGGGTCAACGTACAGCTTTGAGAGTAACCAGTATCTTACACACATGTGCCAAATGGGACAGTCGAATAAATCATATATTAATCCGGTGTTCTAAAGGGGTTTATTGTTGTCTATATTTTTCTAATCTGTTAAGAGAATTGAACCATTTCTAAATCTTTAATAGTCTGTAACTCCAAAAATAATAAGGTGGCAACTATTCCAAATAATGACTCATGATTACCGAAAACGTTTGCCAAATACATAACAATAAGTTACTATAGCGAACTAAGCCGCTAACTTTGCACACAGTGACATCTTGTTAAACGGTATACATTTGCGGGATGTAATAGATAAAGCTCATCCCATATGGGAAAAATTTGCTTGTTTTGCAGTTTTGGCCGTTAGTCAAAATTAAGGCTCATCGCCACAATTTAGCGATAGAGCGACGGGTCCGTTTCTAACAGTTCTTTAACCCAGTTGGCGTTAGACATTTGATGTTCGTGTGCTTTTATTTAATGTACCAGCTGGAACTTATATCATACGTTACATACGTACAAGCGTTTAGATCGGTAATATTTAGCTCCTGGCGTGATTCAACCGTTTAGAGATTATGTGATTCGAAATCTATAGTTCGACAGATGACTTGCTCAGATGGACAATATACGCTTTGTAAAATGCAAAGTTTTCTATAAACTGTACGAATCGACGACCGATTTTTAAAGAAAACTTGAGTGTAATGCTTGATGATTTGCCAAAATCATCAATCTTTACCAGCTGTATAAAATAATCCATGAGCTGCTACTTTTTATGGCATGCTTAGAAGGATAATACATTTCTGATAATATAAAGTTTTCAGAACACTTCTCTAGGCAAATACTTCAGAGGCTAAGAGAGAGAAATGGAGAACCGCGACTGTGAGGTAATCGATGAACTGCTCACAACAGCCAAAAAGTCTATAAATCTCAAGGTGTAAGATGGTTAAAAAACTCATTCAAACCTTTCAACCCCTTAAGAGGTATTTTGCCTGCTTTACTGCAACAAGGAATATAATGATCTGTTTTGTTTCTTTAGAGCCAATTATACCTTTAACTTGCGCGTTGTAGGTGAACACATGTGATTATATCATTTATACCTAAGAGCAGAAGATGTCCTGACCCTGAGAATTATAGAATGAGGTTTTATCACCTTTACTATGGTCTTTGTTAATTTACTGGCTCTTAATGGATTATGTCCAGTGATATGATCTGGTTATAAGCATTAAGGGGAAATTCGATGAATTTAATACAAGAAGCTAAAGCCATGCATGCAGTAGGGAACTAACGTCAACCTAGGTAAAACAATTTCTGTTTCTCTAACGTCTAGAGTGGCGTTGGGTTGTCGCTCGTCTCTAAATGAGATGATGCATGCATTTCAACATCCAGGTAGTCTGAGTCCCTGGCCACTCAGACATCATGGGAAACTGCAGGGCGGACGAACTAGCGAGGCACGGTACAACTCTCCAACTGCTACCGGAAAGGGCAAAGTTGGGAAGACCCATTAACGCTCTCAAGACTGTGCTTAAAACAGAGGCGGAAGCCTCAACGAACAATAGGTGGACGAACACCCTCTTATGTAGAGTTGCAAGACAAGTCTGGCCAAAGCTGAACTTGAAACGCTCAAAAGCACTTATCTCCCTACGAAGACGTGAACTTAAAACGATGGTGGGGATACTCACAGGACACTGCCTTCTTGGAGAACATGCGAGATGGCTGGGTCTGGAAGTAAATGACTTTTGCAGAACCTGTAGGGACGAGGAGGAGGAAGAGACGGTAGTCCACCTCCTATGCTCGTGCCCGGCTTTGGCACACAAAAGACATGAATATTTGGGTAAGTTTTTAATGGACTGCCTTTCTGATCTAGAAAACTGTAATGTGCGAGACTTATTACGCTACCTAAGCAGCTCAAACTGGTTCTCATAGGGGTAAAAGGGGAGTAAAATACTGTGGTATCACAACGGACCGTTGTCGGTCTAAGTGTGCTGTAGCAGCCACTCAACCTAACCTAACCTAACCTAGGTAAAACAGTAATAGCACAGAACGACACTTCTGAGAGAAAAAGGTGTAAAATCAAAGAGTGATTCTAGATCAGATACTGACTTAGAATCAACATATTTCCAAAATCTATAACAAACCCACACGTGCTTTCTGAGCCTGCCAAAATTTGTATGGTATTACTTGGGGATTGAAACCAAATTTGATCTACGAGTACACTGGTATTACCTAACTATTATCCGATCTCTGGTCACGTATGAATGTTGGCCATCGACTGATATGATTAATGCTGATGAGATGGCTTTGATCAACACTGGGTCAGTGCGAACATGTTCGGGTGCAACTATCGAGTCCCTGTTAAGACTGTCTCACTACATATGCATATGAGAAAAGATGGTTTCTGCGCCTGGACTGTATGTAATTTGAAGGAAAAACTAAAAACTTAGTAGGCATGCTTCCAACTCGGAATAAAATTTTACAAGCGTTTTAATCTCATATTTCCTAACCAGGATCAGCGAAGCCAAACAAGATCCTTATTGGAATAGTAATCTATATGTAACGGATGGCTGACAGCAATAGAAGTCTTTTGACATGGATTGATGGTCAAACGCCTTAATAATGCATGAATTTATATTTAAATAGACAGTCAAGCTATCATCTAAGCTTGTTTGGGACTGCCTGCACTAATTAAAACAACTGTCAACCATGAATCAGATAACACTGAGTCTTCGTGAGTAGAAAGAAGCCGCTGATGGTCTGACTCGTGTATCCTCAGTTATTTTAGATTATCGTGTTCAGCAAATACAGTTCATCACAAAGTACATACCATCAGTTAAAACAACCCGCAGACTCCAAGTGCTCTGCCATTTATTATATGCTATAATTCCATTTGTCGTTGTTTAATAACAAATTAAAAGAAATACAACAACACACTTACTTTCAAACCAGCATGGTAACATGAATCATTCAAGAATTAGCGTATGCCGCGTATTATAAAATGTTAATTCCATGTAACCACGCATCCAGAACACTTAAGTAACTGCAATGTAACGAACACAAAAAAATCATAAAATCATAAATCTTAAAAAGTTTTTCATAGATTTTCTACACAGCAGAATGATGAAATGTTTTGAAATAAATAAAATTAAATTAAAATTTCAAATCATAAAAAAAAAACTCATCAATAAATTTAGAAACATATCATTCTTGCATCTTACATACGAGTATATATATATACTCGTATATCTAAGAGCCAACCAACGCATCTCGTATACAAAAAATTATTTTCTCGTCTAGATTTTTATATATTTTCTTGTATTCAGTCTTAAAAAAATACACAAATCTTATATAAAAAAATGATATTTGATGCATCATCTTAAATATAACGTCTCGCGTACTATATTGATTTCAACAAACATTAGCGTCGATTTCGGCTTGCAGACGATATAATGGATAAGTAATATCGTAGCGCGAGCCACCGTATCGACCAAAACAATTATACTGTGCATGAATCGCACGTTAATGGTCGAATGCATATCTTTCTTGGCGCGATGTCGTATAATATTTTTCTTCTTTTCTCGGTGTCTTATAGTAAAAAATCAAAAGTAAACCATCAGCAATCTAACAGATTTATATAAATATTACAGTTTACATGCTCGAATTTAGGGTATATACATAGATATGTTTTTATGTTGATCTTATACAAATAGAAATGAAGAACATAATTTCATCGTTCATTCAACTATCAACCGAAAACTATGTGTGTACACATATATAAGTGTGTGTTATTTTCTCTGAGACACTTAAGAAGAAGCGGAGGAATAATATAACGAAGACAAATGAAACCAAAAATATAAACGACAAACAATTTTATTTTAAATAGTTGTAACCAACCTAAAATTCTATATAAATAGTGTTAAAGTTTAATGGGTTTCAATTCAATTAAAACATTATGATTGTTGGTTTAGAGACGTTTACAATGAGGGGCATAAATTATCTTAAATTTATATAAATATGATTTGTTTATAAGTACAAGAAACTGTAATTATCGTATAATAGAACTCTTTACTACATAAATCGTACAAGATTCCAATTTATCATGGGGAGTGAGATTGTGTACTGGAAGCATCCTATATACGATAATCTTGCCATTACAGCCTTTGGAAAATATTCCATCATCCTAAGGGATCGCATACCGAGTGCACTTGAAAGTCTCTCGATATGGACCACCAGCTTCGGTCGTGACTTGAATGCGGATAGAACGAACTGGTCCTGCTCACTTGGAACTACAAACTTCGTCAATGACTCACCCACTTTGATGAGTACTGATTTGACCATTCTGGCCAAAAAATATATGAGAATAGGTAAAAAAGCTATTATAGTGCTTGAATCTTGTTAAAGCACAACTAGTGCAAGATGTATATTATGACATGTGATTGCTATTTGAAGGAAATCACAAAGCAACATGACCAAGCTGCAAGTCCTTATGATAGTCCAGAAAACAGCCTCTAGTTGCCCTACAAATTTAAATACTAAAATCAAACTATAAAAAGTGCATTGTGTGGCTCTGAGGGTGGGGCATCCATTATTTGCAAATAATTTATACGAAACATAAGACCCATATAATAGCACCAGAGTATTCCATGCTTGTCGTAGGAGGCGACTAAATCTGGTTGGATCGCTGGGTTGGTGGACCCACATCCTCAAAAAAAAAACAAATGTTAAAAATGTCAACAAACAAAAACAAATCGGATACCGCCAAAACAACAATGATCCCACACTTAAGCACCCGGAAACAAGATTGAGGATCGGCACGTTGAACGTGCAGTTACTTCGAAAACCTGGAGCGTTTGACAGCCTTATAAGTGGAGACCATGTGCACCAAGGCTACAGAGTGCAGATGACCTCGGAAATCTTGGATTCCTCATTGGGCCACAGATAAAAAAGGCTGTACTGGATTTTCAGGCAGTCGATAGTCGAATGTGTAACATTTACTTGCACATGAGATTAGCCAACCTGTCAATTTTCTGTGTACATGCGCCTACTGATGTAAGCCAACCCCAAGACTTATTTTACAATAATTTGGATAATCTGATGGGCTCTATACCTGAGCACGATATCAGATTGGTGATTGAAGTTATGTAATAATAATAATACAGACCGACTTATGGAATAATATAGATCCGTACTCCCGACACGAAACTGCGACCGAAAATGGGGAAAGAATGATGTACTTTGCGATCACTTATGATCTGATAGTGGCAAGTACATTCTTGCCTCAAATATCCTCAAATACAGGCCGCATGCATCTCTGCAGAGATGTTCATTGAAGATCAACTTATGAGGAATTCACCATGGACATGCAGACATTAAAGAAAATCGTTCACCGCAGGGGTTGATTGCATTAATTCAGAGCTCTTGATGTTTGGAGGGCTGACTATGTGGGACTGTCTTTTCGACCTAGTTCAATTGGTATGGCGAAATGAAGTTATGCTTGAAGAACGGAAAGTGACTGCGTTATGCCCAATATTCAACAAGGGTGATCGCTTGAAATATTGCGATATAACTCTTCTTTGCACAGCACACAAGCTACTGCCGTACATTATCTTGGAAATAATTACTACTCTGGCGGAGAAAATTATTGGTGACTTCCAACAAGGATTTGGCCAAATCGGTCAGTCATTAACCAATTTTTTTCGCTAGAGATGATTCTTTCCATGAACTTCAAGCAAGCATGACTCGATCAATAGAGAAAGACCTTGCCGCTGGTAATCGGGTTTTGTATCTTCTATTCCACTTATAAAATCAAAATATCTTGCAAATACGAATAAGTTGAAATTGTACAGATTGTTAATCAGACCCGTTGTCATGTATGGATGTGAGAATTGGACCTTGACAGATGAGTACGAAAGATGACTTCTAACATTCGAGACAAGAATCATGCGTGTGATATATGGCCCAAAACGCGACGTTGGTGGCACATATCGAGTTCGTTTAAATCACGGGATCAGGAATTTTATGCAAATTCAGTTCGGATCAGCACACAGAACGTGAATGACCTCGTGTACTCACTGTCCTGTGTTTGATTTCATGCACGATATGAGGAATTTGCATAAAATTCCTGATCTCATGCATGAAATCAAAGGACACAAATTACGCTGGGTCGTTCACGCGTTATGCGTGCTGATCCGAACTGAATGATACAGCGATCTATGAAGAAAGAGCCACCTTTCAGTGGGCGAAGATCGTATATTGAGCGATCTGGCATCTTATGGTTGCTTGCAACAGTATGAAGAACTGGCTCGTGATCGAAACCACTGGAGTCAGATTGTTGATACGGTACGGGCCAACAATGGCTTATAAAGGCAGTACAATATTGGCATAGTTCAGATGCCGTTGTTCATCGTTCAAATTGGATCGTCTAACGTCTGCTTTCAAAATTTGATCGATTTTGCCTTCTCATCATGGTGGAACTCTAATTTGATCACTTCAACGGTTGTTTATCTCTCAAATTATATTTATTTATGTACAGTTTGTCCAATCAATCTCCATATTCTGTCGTATAATCCACGAGTTAAATTTAGACAAAAAAAAACAAATATTTGATATCATCTAGCTTTTGAAAATTTTTTATGTCAACATCTATAAAAATATCAACAAAAACTATAATAAATTAATTAATAATTAAATCTATATTATTGACAGAACACATATTAAATTCCAGATTTATTTATAAATAAACGTTTCGTTTGGGATTTTGTATTATGAACATTATTAATGGTCCGATGAATATATTCATTTGGGATACGAGAAGATGGTGTCAGTCAGTATAGATACTCACTCGTCAAGTGGGATTGGATAGTCGTTTAATGAGTTTTTTTACTCCCCCGGATTATAATTATGCCCGTGTCTAATTAAAGAGAACGAGGTGAATTTATGTTCAACAAAAAAAAAACATAATTTTCTGTCGTCACATAAATTATTTATGTACCAGCCTATGTGCATTGCAAATGATTGTGTAAAGACAATAATTCTTAATTAAATTATCTGCACATAAAATGAATTTGGTGGTGGTTCAACGCATTTGAAACAACAAAATTAATTTTTTCTGGCAATTATTCATTTTATTGACGCGATTTTTGTATCTGGGACACTAAATTTTGTTTTGTTGCTAATTTCACACTATATCCGAATGACAATAAAAATTTGTGTTGACATGTTCATAAAAAATTGGCTAATGATTCGAATTATATATATTTGATAATTCTATATAATCCGCAAAGTGGTCTGAATATGCGTGTGGTGACCCAATAACCAACTTTTTATCTTAAAGCAACATTGTGTTTTTTTTGTTATCTTTTATCATTCTGAAGACAGAACACAATGTATATAAGATAAAAATATTTTTTATCATTAAAACTGCACATAAAGAATTTGCTGAATAAATAAATTCACCGACAGGTAATTCGTTTAATTCTTGAAGAGAAACGATATTTTATGTTGTTGGTATTTTTTATGATAACTGCATAATCCAGTGATGGACTAGAAAGGTTATGGCCTTAAGAATACTACAATTTGTATATGTGAATCCAAACCTGTCTATTGCCGATATGACGTTGAGATCCCTTCCTTCACTGAGGAATTGTTCTTTCGAGCAAAAGGTGATGATGTGTTTTGGGCATAACAGCGCCCAACCGACCTAGAATGCTATGGAACTGTGCAATGTATAAATGAAAATAATGTGTGAATGAGAGCTGTATGTGGTTTTGGAAGTTGACCTAACCAACTCGATCAAAGATTATCTATATTGTCCAAATCCGACGAACTGGTTATGGTGTACCTTTGACGTTGCTACCCTTAAAACACTTTTATATACTTTCTTCAAGGTGTGTTTCGTATTGTTGACTTAATTTAAGCAGACGGTAGCATTTTATATCATAATGAGGTTATGCATGTAGTATTCATTCGTTATAGTTTCTTAGATTCGTACTAGACGACCTATGCGACTTTATTACAAAAACAAAACTATGTGGAATATGACCACTTGTCAATGGTCCAGTCAAACCAGTCAATGGTCGAGTGGTTCTAGTATGTCGTATATCTAATAGTGTACAAGAAAAAAGCTGGTTCGAAATCAACCCGAGGAATGCATTATTTTATGTTGGAGTTCAGGTTTGAAGAGTGAGATATATTATCTGTTGACGCCACAAGCGGTAATGATAGTCGCTTTTAGTTTTAGAAGTAGTAACGAGATATGGAACGAGGTTTCATTAAACAGCGAGAGAGTATCATTAAGTGGACGTACCGAGAAAATATGAATTAGTTGTACACACTGGAGTTTATGCATCACTATACATTGGTTGTTTCAACTAAATGGAATGATCGTACATCCGATTTGTTAAATTGTCATATCGGACAGGTATTGGTTTGATCAATATAGTGTTAAAGTTAAGTGAAGACTAGTGTCATAGTCTTCAGTAGTGGTAAGCGGGTATAACACTACAATATGATCTTTCAAAGTTACCTTCAATATAAATAGTTCAATGGTTGTCTAACGACGTTGCAATCCATGTTCTAGGATCCAACAAGTTTTCCGTTATATAGGAACGACAGATTAGAAGGCCAAACAGAACTGCAGAACACTCTCTAATTCTATTTGAATGGCATTGATATATGGAATGGTAACCATAGCTGTAATGCATATTCAAGAACAGGTCGTATATTAGACGAAAAATATTACTGGACGTCCATAGTGACTTTATTTGTTTAAATCAGTAGTTTGTAGCTTAGAGAAGTCAACCCTGAAGACAATGGACATAAATAAGGCCACTGGACCTGACGGAATTCCTGTTCGAATATTGAAGGAGTTTGCCAGTGACTTGGCTCCAATATTAACTAAAATTTTTCTCCTTTCTTATAAGCAAGGTATAAATACCCGAACGCCTGGAAAAGTGCGATGGTGCAACCGGTCCTTAAACGTGGTTGTGATAAAACTGACCCTTCAAACTACCGGCCAATATCAATTGTGTCAGCCGTGGCTTAAGTTTTTGAGAAATGCATTAACCAACAACTGGTGAATTATCTTGAGATTAATAAAATAATTTCAGATAAACAATATGGCTTCCGTGAAAGCCGCTCCACAACCGATCTTTTGACGTATGTTACAAACAAATGGAATCTCGCCCTTGAGCACCATGGAGAAGCCTTTGCAATCGCTTTGGATATATCCAAGGCTTTTGACAAGGTTTGGCAAAAGAATCTCATTTGTAAACTTGTGGCATACGGCTTAGATTCGATGACCATCAAGTGGATAAAAAGCTTTCTCAAAGACCGAAAGATCAACGTTGTGCTAAATGGGAGATCATCAACGACACACTCCCCAAATGCCGGAGTCCCTCAGGGATCAGTTTTGTCACCAACTTTGTTTTTGTTATACATTAATGACTTGTTGGATAGCACTATGAAACCTATCCACAGTTTTGCCGATGATGCAATATTGCACTCTTCTATTTCATTCGAGGTCGAGCCTATTCCTTTAGAGTTAAACGGTAAACGGCTTAATTCCGTTGTCACTTCGCTTAATTCCGATTTGAGTACAATATTTGAGTGGGGAGTTAAAAATCAGGTCAAATTTAACGAGAAAAAAACACAAATATGCACGTTCTCGCGTAAAAGAAGTCGCAACGAATACCCTTTTGTGGTAAAAGGCCACGTTCTCGTGGGTTGTGACTCTATTCGTCTGCTTGGTGTTCAAATAAATAACAATTTAAAATGGAATGAACACATTATCGCATTGGCCAAATCAGCTTCACGTAAACTCGGGTTCCTCAATAGATGCAGACGGTTTTTTAAATCGCATGCAGGTTCTCCAGATATATAAAACCTTTATTAGACTGTGTATAGAATATTGCTGTCAAGTTTGGGGTGGAGCATATGTCACTGCTCTCCAGTTGCTGGATAGAGTTCAGCGGCGTGCCATACGAATAATACGAAACTCCAGACTTACGAAAGATCTAGACAGCCTATAGCACCGCAAAGATGTTGCAGAACTCTGCGTGTTCTATAGATTAATAAATGGTAAATGTTCTGCAGAATTAAAGGAGAAAATACCACCATTAGTTACGCCAGGACGGGTAACACGAGGAACGGTCAATGCGCATAGGTTTACGGTGAAGCTGCTGAAACCTCGAACTGAAGGTACAAAGCGCGAATTCATTCATCGAACATCCAGGAAGTGGAATTCGTTATCCGGTTTTCAGTTTCCGTTGGAGTATAAAATGCACAAGTTTAAGGCAGCTATCAACCTTTACTTGAAGGACCGCGCGTTCGGTGCAGGAGCTCTGACAGTTACAAGGAGCTAGGACTGTCTAAACGTCCGCCCTGCACCCAATTAAAGCTTAATATAAAAAATAAAAATAAAAAAAAAAAAAAACCGTAAGCTTTAAACAGTCAACTCAGTCATGAATGAATAAAGAGAATATAGTACTGATGCCACCCAGAGTCTGAACCAATCAAATACTTAAACCAACTGCCAAGGGATGCAATTACATCTCTGTTTTTCTATTTTTTTCAGAAAAATTGAATGATGGTTCTTGTCGAATGCCTTCGAAAACACACAACGTCGAGCTGTTATTTTGATTCGTTTTCGTTGCACAGATGACAAGAAACATATAAACGATGCACTATTGATTGAGCTTGGGTTTTTTTTAAAGGTTTTTCAACTCCGCAGTAGTTACTAACTTCACCTTTTTCCTCGATATACTCCTATACTAAGACGAATAAGGGATATTTTTCGATGGACCAGGATTTTTTTTTAATTAGAATGGGAAAATCATCATATCCAGCATCTGAACGTTGTGTTATGATTCACAAAGGCGAGATATATAATTCCGCAACGGAACATTTCTTTCTAGGCCTGTCTTTTGACATTCATTGTATCGTGCCTCAATATCGTTCTAGTCTTGGACGGAGGATGAATATGTCTCCAATTCGAGCTGACCAGAAACATATTAACCTTAACTAGAGTGTGAGAAAAGTCTTCGTTTGGCAAAAAGATGTATGGTTCAGTTGAATTGTTGATTTTCAAAATACACCATCGTTATCGAACTATGACGTGTTTGGAAGATTATTGTGACATCTCATAACATCAAAAGTCTGATCCACGTTTCATTTCTTAATTTCAATAAGTGCCTGTGTGTGAGGCTTTCAATTCTTCTGTGAACCCGCACTGTTCTGGATATGTCCAAATCCGGTATGTCCATACATGGTATAACCTTCTGGAGTTGCCATATTCGTGCTAGAAGACCACAAATTGTACTCCTTGTATAATCAACTTGAGGTTGCGTAACCCTGTCTATCATACTTCTGTTATACTTATAAACTATACTTTGCCTATATACAAAGAACACAGAAGCGTAACAAATGTGAAGAATAAACTGTTTCTTATATTCGTATGCCTTAAGCTCAATTTATATTTGGACGAATATACATAAATAAAAATAAAATTTAATTAATTTTCTTTTCTTAAATTTATAATTGAAGATATAAATTAGTTACTGTTAAAATGATACAATAAAAAATGTTACAATTTTTGATTCCCTCCCTCCATTTTCGTTACGATTTTAATGGGTTAATGTTTATGTTGTTGATGTTGAATGAATAAACAAATTGATTAACAAAGTCAAGTGACGTATACAGCAAAACCTCAATGTAATATTCTTATTCGGGGGAACACAGTTCAGATAATGCATTATATTGTATAAAGCTAGATAACCTTATCCGTTGTGATTCATTGCCAATTAGACTGTGGTGGAAATACTCGTTACGTAGTTTCCTGAGTCCTACATTGCACCTTTAGCAAGATGAGGTTGGCTTCCTAACAAATGTAATAATTAGTAGTTGCAATGTTGATTCTTCCATCACAAAATCTAGAATGAGTTCAACTTACCGTTTTGATGCCAAGGTCTAGAACACGATTTTAATTGAACCAATACGATATTGTATCGATTAGTATCTTTCACAATTTTGAAGATGCCGTACCAGAATGATTCGAGGTGTGCCTCAAATAACACTTAGACATGAGTCTGAAAGAAAGTGTTATTTTCTTTCACTTGAGGAGTGCTGGAGCGTGGAACGATTTCTGCACTGCTTCAAGTTATAGAACCAACAATTCTTAATCAATTTAAACGTGCTATGCCAGAAATCTGCATGGTTTATGATAGGCTTCTGTCCGTTTTTAATGTCCACAGTGGTTTATCCATCCAGTGATATGATTCTCATTAGACTTGTTCAATCAGATATCTCAACCGCTTGTATTCTTTTCAGATGACTTTCTCTATCTCTGAACAAGGTGCTGGTTTTGGTATTTATGTCAATCGTATGATGTCAGAAGCTTTAGCAGTTAAGGGACATACGTACTATTCATCAAGCGGAACTGATTACTTTTTGCGTAATTTTAGATTTAATCTCGTTGTCAACCATAAAGATATTATATTTTGTACTGATAGAAAACCTCTACTTAGCAACTTGAATATTCCTCTAACCTATAAAAAAAAATTTGAACCCTCTTGGTTGCAAATTGTGAACCCTCTTGGTGTCACCGATTGTTGCTAATGGTTAAGAGAGTTTCTCATCTCGCCGCGGTCTCGAGTTCGATTCCCGCCGTTTATAAAAAAAAACGCGTTTGTGTGTAAAAACATTCGTTGGGCTGACCACCTACAATGTGCACCAATCGTTAAAACTGGTTCGTCCGGTCTCAGTTGGTTTTAACAACAAGGTCAGACTGTTTGGCTCATTTGAGTTTCATAGGACCTGAACGAGCTGCTGCTTAGCTACTTCTGAATTGTTAAAAATACAATTAAAAACGTAGCCCTATCGATTTAAGCTAACGTGATCAGCAACCTATACTTATCGTAAGGCGAAATACTTTAACAGAGGGCTTACACCGTAGCTTACTTCATCGCATGAGACTTGTGGAATAGGAAGAATTCTGCATACATCTCCTTTTTTCTTTGATCCTGGCTTTGGTTTAAACTGCTCCAGTTTAAGCTTGCGTCTGTTTGATGTAATCCTAAGTTTGCACCATGTGCTCTTTCTGGCAATAAGTGTGCTACATCAAAGAGCGCCAGACAACTTTAATAAAATACTGTTTTGATCACCCATTTTGAACTCCAAGTGGAATATTTTATTCATCATGTAAAGGCCAAAAGCCAGATTTTAAATGAACGAAGACTATATTAATAAAATCTTTTTCAACTTTCAGGCTACGGCTTAACAGTGGTGTCTGGCTAATCAGTAGCGGTTCCATTCCCAAGGACAACTTAATTGAGGAACCATCATTTGTACCTCTGCGACCTTTTATCCCCATTCTTCCTGAAGACTTGTGGAGTGACTGCACTAAAATCATGTTAGTCCTGCTTAATGCAGCTTTAACAAACTAGTCTTCGAGGAAATTGGTAAAACGTCTAGGGAAAAGCGCCTAGCAACTGGATCCTTTAAAAAATCGTCAGAGATTTGGATAAGGTTACACAATTTTAATTAATGATCAATGTTAATTTTATTAATGACAAATTCAAATCTTAAATGATCCATATTATGTCCCACAAGGGATGGATAAAGTAATCCATGCGACACATCTGCCATCTATATGAATAATGTTGAATTATATCTGCCGATCGATTTGGCATCCATCCATATTTAAGACTGTAGGCATAATTTAAAAGGCTATCACTCTCCGTGACATGGCATAACATCTTATTCCGCCCAATATTTTATTTTGACTTCCTCATAATCCTTAAAAGTTCAACATATTCTTCCTCAACGCAATGTTAAATAATTTCGATGTCCTCCTCAAACTAGCCATCAACGGTAAACCCTACCTCTTCATTGTTGGCAAATCTTTAACTATCAAGTAATTTTTGCATGAGCTGTAGCAGTTTGAATTTTAACTCTTTGATTTTGGCCATCATACGTTTGTGTGAACTTGTGCATCGTGTCAAGAACCACACGTGTGAACCACAAGGTGGGATACTTCTGAAACTACCCTCGTACAACCAATTAAATTAATAGTGTTAGTGTTGTAACCTTGTAATCGTACCTAAAATGGCATATCGTTTTTTAATCTCTAACACCGAACGCCAATCCTAGCGCACACAGTAGCATACCATATGTGTATATGACTATGACTGTCCCTTGTTAATTATAGAATGGAAAAATGAAAATTAATTTTCTTACTCGCATATAGACAGCAAAACATAACGACAAAAAGGAAACGGAAATTGGAAATAAAACAAAAAAATTGTTTGACGGGTATAGTGGAGAATCAAATGTAATTACAGAATTGTGTATCGTAATGCACTTGATGACTAAAACACTAAAATGAAGTACTGTAGTAGTTTACTTGAGAAACAATAATGAAGATTGTTTATAATAATTAAGTACTCGTGTGTATGTATATGTGCATATGCATGTATATGATCTCCATAAAATCTCCATAAAATTGCAGGCAGACAGAAGAAAGATTGTCTGGCATACAAAAAATTTGCCCTCATTTTGCTTTTGAGTACACCAAACAGTGCGCATACGTACGAGTATATCGGATATCATACGATACATACATGGGTACATGTAGAATAGAGTTCAAGGGAATCGTATCAAAGTATATAAATCAAAACATTGAAAATAATACACTTAAGTATATATAAGACTGTGCATGAGAGTGAGTTTTAATTATTTAAAATATTTTAACGAGTATATGGACAACAAATTACATACATTGATTAGTACCAAGTGATAATGTTCTCATGTCATTGTTTGTGTTTATTTCGTTATGGGTGAAGTAAATAATTAATATTGCTGGGTATGTTTGTGATAAAACTCAAGGAATCAATAAAATATATGTATAGGAATTATAGGAACTGGTTATATGTGTCTTCGAGACGAGATTGGACACCAAGCGGAATAAAGAGCCAGAAACTCTTATTGCATGATCAGAATCGAAAGAACAAATGGCATGGATAGGCTGCACTTATGTGTTCTCGACATTGAGGATAATGTGGGCCTGGCTGCACAATAATACGCCTATATAGAGTTCATAATCTTTCTGATTTGGCGCATGAGATTGGTTTTCGAAAGACTTGAGGCATATAGTACCGAACACCAACAATACTGAACACATCAATCACAAAACCATCGAAGATGTTGAAATATAAGTGGATTAGAAAGCTAGTAACACCTTCGATATCCTCCACAAAATTTCGATTGGATGCGTTCTTCCAACAAGAATTAAGTTACGAATATTCAAACGTGCTTAAAGTAAGGACCATTGTATAGTGGTAAAATAAAAAAATATACGCAGAAGGTCAATAGAAAACTCAAGAAGTTTGTGAAGAAATGGTTCGGGAAAAGTTCAGAGTCAACCAATCATCTGTAACAGCTGTAGTACGGAACATAATATATGGAGAGAACTAACGATAGTCCCAAATAGAGTACGGTGGTCCTATCTAGTAGAAGTAGACATAACATCTGCCAAAATCCAATATGTAATAACAAAACTATGTAGAAATATGATAGGTGACACTGTACCTGTTTTGGTCGAGAACACTCTACCTGTTTTGGTCGAAACTCTTGCCTTCTTGTAGCGCTAACCTCAAACTTGGTTGACAAAAGTAATCGTCTAACAGCAAACCTTCGTATGGCGCAGTGGTTAAAGCTGCGGCCAGGAGAATTCGATCGGTGGTGTGAATGAACCGCTGATGAAGTGCTGAATTTATGGGCCAACCCATCTTACATGTCAGTACTTATAGGCTGATATGGAGCTTTGCAATGTACAGAAGGTTCTACGTAAATTTGACCTATTGCCTTGTATGTCGCCTTGATTTGGCTATGTTAGCCTCAAAATAGATTGCAAAGATAAAAACAGATAGACAAAACCTTTGTAAAAAGCTTAATCTTTTCAAATCAATTAACCGAAACCAATAAACAAAACCTATTTTCGTAGACCATCTGCACATTGCATTGCTCCACGGTAGTCTATAGTACTTGCATGAGGGATGAATTAGCTCTTGAGTAATACTCCAGTATGGAGCTATTATAATTCTTATAATCCTAAGCTATTATAATCCTTAATCGTCCTTATTCTAGTACTCGTAAGTTGTCGAATAACCTTCAAATATGAGCTATATATGAATTACAAGAGTCGAGTCATCCAGCATGCAACGTATTGCACTATTAAGCCCTCCTTACATTTCTAGATATTTTCTTTAAGCAGATTACCAACAGACTATAATTTTGGATACTTTATGGAAATGATTAACCATATACCCAAATTTAATTTTAAACACTTTCAGCCTATTGATGGGTTGCTTAATTTTTAAAGATCTCGATGGCATTATTCCCATATACTTTTGCAACTAATCAGTTGTATGTGCTCTAGTTGTTGATGATTTTCTAAAGCAACGTGCCAACAGATGAGCTGAAAAAATATTATTTGAATTAATACCAAAGGCAGGACAATGCTCTCATTCCATATATGCTGTAAAAGGTACTCCTATATTTCCTTATAAATCACGTCGAAAAATTTCTCCAACTTATAAGGATGTATTATGACTATCTCTGTCATATAGAGAGAACTTTAAGCTATCTCAGACCAAAACAAACCATTTAGACATTTTCAGAATTTTGGGTGTATTAGTAGCTATAGTACAGGTCTATAAGATCGGATGAGTAAGCCTAACGCGATACATTTGCATCTAGTATATTGTATGGTTCTGCCTCCTAGTGGCCTGGTTCTGGTTAATAATCCACAAATTTAATGGTGAATGTTTAGGGAGCACAATTTTTCCGTATTTTAAGGCCATATAGATAGATTATAGATAATGTAGATTCTTCTGATCTTAGTCTTCTAGATGGATGGCTCTCCTTTAGATATAAAACTCTCCTTTAGAGATAGCTTCTATAGATTCGTTATTATTATTTAGAAGAAGCATACACTCTGAATTCGTCTTTTTCCCTAGTCAACAAATTAATTCAGAGTTGAAAAGTTGTAAAGTGTAATGGTTTGAAAATAAGTGAAAAGTGGACACTGTGCCTCTCTTTCCACTTACGAAGCTATACCTTGCACATAACCACATAAGGATAGCAAAAATGGATGTCATTGATTAGATCAAGTCTCATATAAAGGGTTTTCCAATAAAAGGCTCAATTACAAAAAACCTGCTACTTGGGCAGCTATCAATGTTGAAGCTGTGATCTTTTGACATTTGGCAAGTAAAACGTACGCCATTACTAAAAATGATACGATACACGCTTCAACAACGCATTGAAATACACTACAATAATGGTGAAAATTTCGCAAAACTAAAGCACTTTTGGGCTATCGTGAAGCTGGTGAAAAACTTTGAGCTGTTGGGACAAGAATCAAAACCGTGTGCCTCGCTCAAGAACAACTGAGAATATTGCTGCTCCGTAGTGTTGAAGAAAACCCAGGTTTGTCGATTCCTAGTCGATCTTTGGAATTAGACATTCCACAAACGATATTATTTTACATAAACACTTAGGTTTTAAGGCTTTCAAAGTTCAGTTAACACAAAAAATCAAAGCGGTCGATCGCCAAAAACGTCGTAGCTTTGCTGAATGAACCGGATTTTCATCGAAAAATCATCTTCTGTAATGATGCCCATTTTCACCTCGGAGGCCCATTTTCACCTCTCTTTATTAATAAGCAGAATTGTCGCATTTGGGGCTCAAAAATCGAAGAATGATTGTTGGAAAGCCTCTTCATCATCAACGTGTCAATGTTTGGTGTGATTTTTGGGTTTGGTGGTGTTATTGGACCATACATTTTCATGAATTACGCTACCGAGCCATGATTAATGATTTTTTAAAGCTGGAATTGGAAGATATTGATGTTGATGACATTTTCAGCAAGACGGCGCTACGTGCACCACAAGCAACAAAGCAATCACAGTTTTGCAAGAAAAGTTTCCTAACTGTGTTATTTCTCGAAGAGGTGATCACAATTTGGCATTTAAACTCTATGGCGAAAAGCAGGTCTCGATAGAGCATTGAAGGTATTCCCTTGTAGATCACTTATCTATATCATGATCTGATGATCTTAATAAGAACGTTGTTATGAGAGTCGCCTATTTTCGAGCTTTTTTATCGTGTATGATTAATATAGAGGACGATAAAAGCTAACGTACATTTTTCCATCTAGAGTGCCACCATTGACAGTTGTTAATGATATCAGGCCAACGAGTACGCTGGTTCGTTCTATATCGAACAATTGTGAAATAGACGAATGATGAATAAAACATTGGCTCGTAATCGAAATCAATGGATCCAGAATATTGACCTGGAATTAGAACACCCATACATATAGTGTTGAAAAAAATATAAACAGCTACGCCACTGACCCAAAATGCCTATACATATCGATCCAACTAAATCAAACTTGAGTCACCGTTGTTATGACAGGCGTTCATGAAGTATATTTTGTATGCTGCTCATTTTTATAGTACGAGCTCATTAATTTATTAGATTATAAAATTTTTTACTACCCTTTTGTAAATAATTAATTTTTAATTGTATTGTATATAGTCTAGCAGCATAACTCGATACATTTCGAACATATAATAACATATTTAACATAATAATTGATTGTATTTAATAATTAATTAAACATAAAATGAATAAAATTATGATGGATGCTGCATTGTTGTGTTTTTCATTAAAATCGGTAAATTAATTTGTAAGTGATCCAGCCAACTCACAATGTATGCTTATATAAAATGTAACAAAAGTACTTACTTGACACAGTCATCGCAGTTACGTCATTTCGCGTATATAATCTTCTGCGGTTTTTGTGTTGTGAAGGTTGTACTCTACGCGCGGTTTTGAAGTAAATTCATAGAATTTTCGTTATCACAAACACGTTTGGGATTGAGTGGGATCATGCATTTGCATATGAATTGGAAGCATAAAGGTTTATGCTTCTATAATCGCCTATTTGTTTGTTTGTTAACATAGATCGAAATTAATTAAGATTTATCGGTTTTTTATGATCCATACTAAATGTTGTTTCTAAAGTAACATAAATATTATCTAAATGTAATAAATAAATATAAAATTTTAATTGTACAACATTTTTATCGCTAGATACAAGTAGTAAACCACTTCTCATGTATATGTATGTGAGAAACATTTTAATCTTCTTAACCTTAAACTTGAATTTAACGGTTGGGAAATTTTTTGTTTGAAAATGATGGCCGTCCTAAAAACCAGACACAATCTCTCTCCTAGCAACGCATATTAAGACTGGCTAGACGGAATATAGCTTCGTCCTTGGAATCCCTGGAGCTTTTTTCTCATGACAAGGATGAGGCTCAATTTTCCCATTGTGACAATCTGTAGTGGATGGACAATGGCGTTGTAGACGAAGAGCTTCCGCATGAGAACGATTGTCACAATTGGTCAATCGAGCTTAAGTGAATCAAAGAACTGTGACACTCCATCGGGAACACTATACATATTGCTTGGTATATTATTGTTAAGAGTCGCAAATCTTTTTGAAATGACATAAATGAGCTTCATTGTGACATATCACGAGCTCAGAACTAGTTTTAAAATCGCTGGGCTATACTTTAAATATAACAACATCATATTTGATCGTCTACTCAAAATACAGAAGTACCTTAACCGTTCAACTCTGTTTTTCCAATGGGAATATCTCATTCTCTTCCAAGCATATATAGCGATTCCACCCACAGTATTCTCTATTAACTTACGAAAACACCCATATGTATATGTATGTATGTAAGAAACATTTTAATCTTAACCTTAAACTTGAATTTAATGGTGATTCACCATCCTAAAAACCAGACATAATACCTCTCCTCGCATATATGTAAAGACTGTGCTTCAAGAGAAATCTGACCACAATCAAACTCGCACCGGACACCTGTAGATTAAACGGAATAAAGCTTCGTCCTTGGAATCTCTGGAGCTTTTATTAAACACTGCTTAGGCTCAATTTATCCATTGTATAACAATCGGTTGTGGATGAAGATGGCTCGATCTATACATGGTTCATACATCGAATAGGATTTAAACCCAGTCGCTTCCGCTCTAAAGGAACCACTGTCTCATGTAGTCGCTCAGACCTTAATAAGTAATTATTAATTATACAAAGAAGACCAAAGTTTCTGCGGTAAAGACAACCAAATTTTGTTGTACACTTGCATATCCGTCTGGCACAGCTAGCAGAGTACTTAAAGATCAATCTAGTGAAAATTGGGCAAAACGAGGTATTTATGTTGCTCGAAAATTGGATGACTATTATGAAGGTCTGCATTAGGTGGCACGACCCGTTTAATTAATGATAGGTCTGCATCTCTAAGATAACCTGTTATTAACCGTCACATAATTTTATGTATGATGTATACTATCATTAGAGTCATTATCCACTAAACAAGAGGAAATGACAAGAATTAAATCACAACGAAGCTCAAACATCTGATGAGATTTGCATTTAAGTGGATAGTTGGCAACAACGATGAAACCAATCAGATAAAAGTCATGAATCTTTCGTCAGATCCCGTCCACAAATATATGAGCGGTTAAACAGGTAAATGGAGTTGATTTTAAGCTGATCCAACGGTTAGGCGAGCATGGGTGTTTACGGATTGACCACAAGTTTGTGTATGTATTCTTGTGGACGAACAATTCATGTTCTTTGACGAGCAGGTACTTTCTATGTTTTATGTGTCTTATATAAAACAGACAGTATTAGCCAATTAAAGCTTGAAAAGCAGTTTCAAACTGAACTATAGAAACGTTCGAGTGGTTCGAAGCATTTTACGTATACCAAATGGTATTACTATATTTATCCTTCTTGCGGAAAGATGTGACAATAGGGTTCTTTCAAGTGAGTCCGTCCGGTTTATTACTACCCTTAATTAGAATGCCCCGGCATCTATGTAAGATACGAATTGAACTGATCCAGTCCGTAAATATTTGAAGCCATTAGGTTAACTGAGGATTTGATGCACTCGGTAACTTCTAGACTTACAGTTGCAAAATATATAATCACATAGTCAAATGCAGTGTGAAGTAATAGAATAATTTCTAAGTGTGTTGGATGGATCGTTTACTCTTCTAGTGATCTCAAAAAAAAATCAAAGATTGTGTAACATTGTTATATTATTTTGCAATCCATCCGGTGATATTATATACAATTAGTCTTTACTCGTTTAAAATGTGCCCAATCAACCTATATGTAGGACCATTGAAGTAAGCTATAATATGTTCCTCATTGCCATTTCGGTTCCAACCAACCTCTTTGATAGTGAAAGAGTCAAAAATATATACTGTCTAGAAATAACAAGTATAGTGTTTGTTTAGCTGGTTACTTTACCAACATGATTGGGAGACTGTTGAACTCTTCTTTATTAGTCTATCCAGTAATTTTACGAGATAAGACAATAAACTAACGGGCCTCAGGGAATTGCAGCTACAATCAAAGCAAGGAAAGGAATCATTTCGATTTGACCGAGGCATATACGGTCAACAGCATCAATCATAAATTTCTAAAGAACTTGCTTTACAAATAATTATTACTGTACGATCAACGTTATAAGTACTTTTGTAATTTTTTCATATTAACAGAAATAAACTGTTTCTTATATGTACATCGTTTTCTAATGTGGGTTGATTGAGATAACAGAGCGCGCGCACAAGAAGAAATCAAATTAAAATACTAATTTTAAAACAGAATAAAACTAAGCGGTGAATGACCATTTCGTTATGTAATACAATTACTTTTTATGACCTTTTTTGGTAAATTAACAACATCTTTTAACACTTTCTATCGTTTCGTAAGAAAATGTGACCAAATGACCATCAAAAATGTTAAGAATTTTTGGTTTGAATTTAAGAAAAGTTGTCGTTATAGCACGCATGAAAATCAAGTCTCGGTATGTGTACATAAAGATAAACTTCGGTTGCATAACGATAAGGTATAATTCTTATCTCGATCTTACAACATAATGATTATGATATACAGAGATATATAGATATCTAGTCAGTAGCGGGAACGGTAGGCTACTTGCTGATAGAGGCAATTGTCTGTTCCACCGGCAGCTACACCACTGTCTTCTAAGCAAAAATTCCAGCAATCTCAAAAGCTGCAGAGATCCAAAACTGGTTCCTCGAAACCTGGGTTTTGAAGACAATACAACCTTCTTGAACCGACTTGATATTCTGAATGTGATCAAATTTCACTGCATTCCTAAAATCACAATATTGTTCCAGGTTGCTGATCTTCCACATTTGTGGGACCTGGTCAGTCTAGCCATGATGATGTTATATTGTAAAGAGACATCGACAATCACTTTAACAGTCTCGATCAGGAAAGAAAGAGTAACCTCTCGTAATTTGCTAATCATCCATAGGAGAAAATCTCACACTGAACAATGCAAACTACGAGCAGTGTAGTGGAAAATAAGAAGAGATTGTTGAGTATTTCCTATTCTTTTGTTCTGTATATTCTTTAAATAGACTGGATTGCTTGAAATTGCGGGTCCTATTTGAGGATCAACTAACGACCTATCTCTACCAGATATTTGGTCGTCCATTCGGCGAAAAAGAGTTGTGGACTAAGAGTTTTCGAATGGGTTCCCATTTGGAATGTTACAATTGGTCAATCGAGCCTATGTGTAAAACATCGAGACACTGTATCGGGAACGCTATATGTATATAGAAGGACTTTCATTGGTATATTATTGTTTAACAGTCGCGACTCTCTATGAAATGGCCTAAATGCTACTAAATTAACTTGATTGTGACATTTGTCGAGCTGAGAACGGATTTTAAAATCTCTGTGCTCTTTTTCCAATGGGAATAACTAATTCACTGCCGAAAATTCCTAGACTGACCACCTACAATGTGCACCAATCGTCAAAATGGTTCGTAAGGTCTCAGTTGAGACGCGGTAAGGGTCGTTTACGGCCTCTAAGCCAAATAATATCACAATTCGTGAAATTGATAGAATCATATTGTACAAGTAAGTCATCTATGGGCATTAAGGGATTGAGTACAAGTAGACTTACATAACTCGGAACACTCGCACAAGTAATTACAACACTTTATGACATCAAATGATTCGGAACAGATACCGTTTCCCATGCAAAGATCATCATCCATTCATCTGTTCAACTTCAAACTCATTGATAAGGAAATGTTTAAAGTTTTCTCATAAATATCTCTATCATAAACTTACCGGATCGCTTACCGGATACGACATTCCATATGCAAGTCGGGCTAGTAATCATCCTCTCTTGTCTCTCGCGCTGCAATTCGTCGAATTAACGTGTCTATGGACATAACATGGCTTACATAAATTTTTTATATATTGTAGGCCTTACACATGAAACATATATGTATAGTGATGGAAGAATTACAAACTTGAAACCACACATAAAACCTGTTTAACAAGTAAAATTTATTGTACGCGAGTACATACCTACATACATCAAAAAAAAAAAAAGTTTAAGAAAGAATTACAAAAAAACCAAAAGTTAAAAACTGTGGCTTTTTCCTCTTCTTTCAATCTAAAATCGTCTTAAATATTACATATTAAGAATCAAAGAGATATTATACCAACAACATCGAATGCTAAATATAAAATTAATGACGCTTAAGGTGCTGTGTCATAAAATAATTCATAGATCTTAATGTTGGTGTTGTTAAAAGTATAATTGGAGTCTTGATGTGGGTTATTATGCATACGTATTACGTATTATAGAGGTGTACTGTTGTATAGATAATTGTATGGTAAGTTACGGCTCGATTGGTCCATTGTTCCATACCATCTGGTTGTTGTTCGAATTAAGGTCGAGATATCCGGTAACTTCAAGACAGCAACACCGAAGACAGCTCGGCACCATTCTTCCCAGTTTGCATTGTTCCGAATAAGTGCCGACATTATCTTAAGATAAAACAACACTAAGCATAGTCTTGGCTGGCAAGTGGAAAACTCCACTCGCCCTGTAATTTCCAGATAGTCAGCTTAGGATGAGGAATAGCATAATGCCCATTTTTTGGAAGACTTAAGTTTTATTCAAGAGTAATTTTTTTCCAGTCACTCAGGCTCAATTAGCCCATTGTGACATCCCTTCCCAGACTAACACTGTTACTTCCGGAATCTGTTTGTTCTCTCAATGAAGTCCAAAACATCTGGTATCCTCATGGTCGTCAATTGATATCAAATATTGAGTGTCAGCCAAAACAGTGCAGTCTATGGGAAGAGAATGAAGAACAGGCGCACAAAAAGTACTCAGCAGTTTCCTCTTATCCGTCTCCACACTGTTCGCAGTATGAGCCCAGCAAGATCCTTAAAGTGATTCTACCATAATTTAAGAAAGACTGTGATCTTTGTTGATTTATTAATCCGGCCAATTTATCAGCCAATACATTCCCTTTGATAACCATGTGACTGAGTATCCAGTGAGGTCACCATAGTGTCTGAGGACATGTGGGCAGTTGTGGGCCGGCCCACCTCCATACATATTTGAGTGTTCAGAAGGGCCAAAAAGATTGTCTTTGCCTTGTAGGCGAGCTGCTGTTAACGCTGCACACCTTTTGATCCAAAGATCAAGCGGCAGGAGACCCACAGCCATCTCAAGGCTTGTAGTAGGTGTGGTGTGCATAGCCCCTACAATACTTAGACAATCAAGTCTTTGAGAGATTTCCCTAAATGTTGCATACTTTGTTGCATTTCTTTCTATATGATTTTGCCATCAATAGATGGATAATTAGTAAAGACGCAAATAAAAATAAACAACGCAAAAACTCAAACCAAAATTAATATTTGTGTTATACATCGAAGCTTACAAAACATATCAATAGATGGATAATTAGTAAGGAAAATTATTCGCTACATACTCAAACCAAAATTAATATTTGTGTTATACATCGAAACTTACAAAACTAATCAATGGATAATTAGTAAAGACACAAAATTAGCATTTGTGTTATACAATAGATGTCAGTTACATCGTTTCGCTGATGTACACGAATCCAACTACAATTTTATTACCCACCGCTTTTTTTTGACAGCTCAAATGTCAAAAATAATGAGAAAAATGTACATATAAAAACGTGCTTGAGTTTATTTTGTTTTTAGTTGAAAATATTTATTTTAACAATTAAATTGTGTGACGATAGAATTAAAAATTTTAAGTTTACAGATCTGATTAAAATAGTTTGGTTAATATTATATCCAAATTGAAGTGTTATTTATGTGAGTTATGTTATAAAATATGTTAATTATACATAGTTAAAACGTGTGTGATTGTGACTTATTTTCGACTCATCGTAATTGGTATGCATTTAAGTAATAAAATTGTTATTAATTAATACGACATTGATAAACGATATGTTATCTATATTATTCAAGAGTAAGGTTTGCAATTATGCATATTTTATAGACTCGTTGATACACTAATACACAATCGTATTCAACATCTTCCGAACGTATTTACTTTAAGATTTTTTCGTTGTGTTCTATTCCTGGCTTTAAACAAATATTCACATTATAATTGCAATTCATTTGCATTACTTTCAATTTTGTTATGAATCTTTTGTTACAAAATTGCGTTACAGAATTCGATTTTATTTTTGTTTTGGAACCGAAACGAAATTACGTCACTGTCGATTTAAGAATACGATTAGAGAACGTATTTTAATTAAGACGAACGTGGTTTTGTATATACGGCATGCTTAATTGAGGTGACACGTCGTTGGCAACGTTGAAACATATGCCGATTTCTTATTGGAGTGTAAATAGTATTTATTTTGTTATCTAAGACATCCCCACCGCAAGTAGTGCGGTTTATTGGGTTTTCGCTAGTGGAAAATTGTTTAAGAAGTACATTAGTGTCTTTATTGAATTTCCAAGCAGTTGATAACCCAATATGTAGGCTTCACCTTCGTAAGTATGAAGAACACCCATTGGCAAACATAGACGCAGTGTCTGGTCATTGCGAAGCAACGATAGTAATTTTCTTATAGTTCAGAAAATGCAGGTCTGATAGTTTCCGGTAGACAAAAAAGCACGAACTTACTTAATCTTGGTCCTTTTAAAATTCGATTACTGTAGTCTTACATAGCTTGTTCCACTCCTACTTCCCATTTACTTATGACTTAATATTCTATAATAAGATTTATACTACAAACATTGTGAACGTTTATCTTTGGCCTAGACATAAAGAACAACTATGTTGACTAATTTTCTAAAGGTGTTTCTCTTAGCTCTATGGTTTTCGTCATTACTGGTCTTGCAACTTTCCGCTTGCCTTATAAATTTAATTCTGGTAATGTCACTAGGTCTGTCTCTGTTTCTATTTTTGCAATTTGGTTTGGAGCTCAAGACTCTCCCAACTCTTTCGTGGTTTGCTGTTTTACGTCGTACTTTCCGCCATTGTGTATTCAAATCGAGGACGTACTGCTATAGGTCAGATTTACGCAGAACCATCTGTACATTGCATAGCTCCATGCCAGCCTATAGTACAAACATGGAAGATGGGTTCGTCCATAAATTCTGCACTCCAACAGGGGGTCATAGATGTGTTTATTCACGGCTGAGTCATTAGCTGAGCCATTTGGTCGGTGTGTCACTATGTCTTTTCGTTGGTTGTACAATACTACATGTCGACATGTTTGTGTTAGCAGCCTATATCAAATGAGCATACCCCGTTATGGTATCTAATAAGTCTATAATATGGCCTACTAATATCAATTATTATTAGTTAGTGTTAGTGTTTCTGTTGCTTTAGATAATCCTTGAGTATTGAAATCCAATTAAGTCTTTTCAGGCTGCACCAATGCCTGTTCGTTGGTAGATAGCTGCTCACATACTTACGAGCTCGAAAGGTTTGGTTCCTTTTAGTCTCCTAATCAAATGTATTGAAATGTTCCGTTAACCTTGATTCATGCTTCGTTGCAAATCTATTTATTTCGTGTTTTATGTCCGGAATCTCCAAATCAATATTTGGAGAATGTCCCAGGGAGCATTACTCTAAAGTACCTTATTCTGGAAGTTTTGTATAAGTTTGATGTTACTGTTCTTAGTACAATCCCAAAGCCATATAGCCAAAATTAGCTTTAGAACCTGATTGTATGCTTAATTTTTTTTGCATATGCTTAATTTTTTCCTTCGTCCAATTAGCCAGTACAACTGTCTATATTTAAGATTAAACTCTTTTCTTTTCTTCTTTCCATTTAGCAGAGTACGGCACCATCACATCAGTTAAGCTGGTTGGTGGCGGATTAACCACTGATTTATTCGTAAAGCTTGCATGATCAGATTTTAATTCATTTAGTTTGATTTTTCTTCGCTTAGTCCACTGACGAATTTCATCACTTGTATATTAAAGTTTATTCCCCGCCTCTTCCACAATTTGCCCTGTTGCTAGTATAGCGGTGTCGTCAGCAAACGTTACTATGTTTATGTGGTCGGGCTGTGATATGTCACTTGCATATAGTAGGTAAAGGACTAGGCCCATAACGCGGTTTTGAGGGACTCGTGCTCTTATCTCTTTCAGGCAGGAATACTCAACTTCTTGTCTCACTCTAAAACGCCTTTCAGATAAATATGATCTCAAAAGATCAACATATGATCCCGGAAGCATGATTAAGTTTATGCATTAAATCCTCGTCGAAATTAATTCCACCTTATCGAAATAATATCTGTAATTCTGTGAACCTCTTGTGATTCCGGTATTTTGTCTGAATCTAAGAGATATCACTTTTGTAAGAAGTAAGCATTGGCTAGTCTGAGAAAGTTACAGTTTGACGTAGAGAACTAAAGCGTGTTACGTGGGCAGTTATCCTAATTTATATACCAATAAAGGAAGAAGTGTGTGAATTGTTGGATAGACTTCTTATAAACTACAACAAAGCTTATCAACTAGGAACTTTACTAACCGAATCCTTTTGACATTCCAAAGGATCAACAGACTAAGATGTATCGAACCACTTAATGCTTTGCATGTGTTGATATTATGTTGTTTATTCGCAAGTTATCTCGAGTTTTATCATAACGACAAATAACATACATTAGAACATATTCTCATTTATATAGTTGATTCACATATGGTATGTTGTATAATGTTGCAAAATAAATGTGGTTCGTATGCCTAACCACATGCGTAATTATTGAACCTGTTGGCCAATTATATAGTTTATGGACAAATTTCAAAACATTACTTGGATCACTTAGTACTATGAATATTTTCTGTTTCAACATTCAACATACCTTGTTGTAAGCTAGGCTTCTAATCAACGAATAATCTGATCTATAGCGATGAAACTTCAGTAGTAACTTCAGAAGGGATAGTTTGCAGCTCTAATGGACTAATATATTCCTTTGTCATGTATTGAATAGAATCTCGAGTGATGAGTATCAGATTAAGCTGAAGTCAACTGACTACTAGTCTTACTTAACCGGAGTCGTTGATAGCAACTTCCGTGTTTATGTCCGTGTTTTACTATAATTATTGAATCGGTAACATTTTATAGTGCCTTAAGCATTACTAACATGCACAAAACATTTTCTTGACATCTCGTGATATGTAAAATGTGTATTCAACAGGTAAATGCTATTTATAGTAATTTCGATTTGTTTTTCACATTTTCTTAAACGCTTAAAATATATTTTCATTAATGATGAAATCCTAACACGTTTTACGCTATATGTACTTGTATAAACATAAAAACGTTGATACATGGTACAAAATTTGATCTTTTCATCACATATTCAGTTGACATATTGTTAATTTGCCAATATTGTTTAATCGATTTCATTGTTTGTAAACAGATCATATCGTTGTTAGAAAAATGCAATTTGTTATGATCTGAATCGACGGCTTTAAATTAAAATTAATTAAAAGTATTCTAATACACAATGTATGTATTACTTTGTAGTATTTGATCAGCTTATAGTGTCCCAGTAATAATTATATCTACGGCTTACCTAATAGTTCTGGCACTACACTCTATAGCTACATATAGGCCATCAAAACGTTTGGACTGGCGCTTGACCAAGTTTATAAAAGATATCGGAATCAAACTGGAGAGGATCCTTACCGCCCAGGTGGCGCATTGGTTAAATCTGCGGCAGTTGGAGCGGGAGGTACCGGGTTCGAATCGCGATAGGGGCAGGATGCAAAAGGGATTGACCACTGGATTACGATCGGTGGTGTGAATGAACACAATTATGACCCCCTGTTGAAATGCAGAATCCATGGGCCGACCCATCTTCCATGTCAGTACATGGAATAGCTGGCATGGAGTTATGCAATGTGCAAATGGTAAGGTAAATCGGACCTATAGCCGTACGTCCTCGATTTAGCTGCAAAGCGTAAGGTAAGGACGTAAATAAGCGAACCGCTAAAGAGTTGGGAGTGCCTTGAGCAAAACAGATTGCACAGTAATAATATAAAAAAAAACTGGTCCTTAATGTTATAGGACGATAATGTTACGTCGAAATTTCTTGAACAATGAGTAAATATATGCCTCCTAGATATCTCTCGAACATATGATACTGGCCTATCATCATGACAAATGATGTTGATTGACCTGCAAATTTTCACTCCATTACTCATAAATACTTTTTTCAGGAAATTCGATCGCTGCAGGATCTACCAAAAAATAGTATTTTCACAATTCACGAAACATTTGCAAACGATAAGCGTTTACTCTTTAGATTATATACATGGTATAGATATATTAGAATATTAGAAATATTAGAATGGTGACTATTGAAATATAAGAATGGTGTGGCTTGGATACAATGAGCCATTCATTTATCTGAAACAAAATGACAAATTGGCTACCTAAATATCGAGTTTTAAACGAAGACGGACACGAATCGGACAGTGAAATATCATAACTCTAACAAAAGTATAAGACAACACTACCCTGTCACAACCATCATGTGTAAAAATGTATTGGACTCACCAACGTCTGAAAGAGCAGCCTGTTCACAACACAGAAAGTGTGACGTTCACAACATAGTACAAACAGTACAAAAGTTATATCTTTGAAATACAATGAACAGTCACGCCACAATAGAAAATTACATGAAATCGAAAAAAAAAACAGTTTCGATTCAAATTCTGTAATTCGCTAGAACTGTTGCAACAAAGCCTCACAACATATATAGACAAAAATGCAACATACGTCAAGTCCGGTCGTATATGCCTGATGAGATGGAATTGATCTTTTCGATCACACAGCAAATCAATGACGTTTCAGATCATTTTTTCTAAAGACAAACGTCTTCAACGGCTGGTTGATTCAGCGCCCTAGCTATCAATCAATGCCATTTCGGAGTTAAAAGATAACTCCCATCAGCTGTCACGTTCACAGCTCTATCCAAGCCTCATTAATCTTATATTCTACAAAAGCACTAGGTTTCAATACAAAACATAGCGGGCTTTCTACTAGAGGGGCGTCGAAAGTACTTACCTACGACGAAAACAATAGCAGAGAAACGTAAATCAGTCAGAAATTAAGGGTTAAATAATAAGAGACAAGTCACAAGAACGGCATTGGTCTGAAATCCGCAAAGGAAAGGATAGTTGGAAGAACACCAATAACAGAACAATGCTAACCGAAGCGAAAGTGAACATTGATTCATTAATCTCTTTGATTGATAATCTCCTCTGTGAGATTAATGAAGTAAAACATATTTTCAATCGATGCTAAATTTAGTGAATATTCTTTTTAGCAATAGAATTTGTCCCTAGATCACATTAATTGACTAACAATCATAAAAATGACAAATTCTCTTTTTTATTACAGATAAAGACTTACTTAAAGTAGACAAAACATGGAGATAGTATCACCAACTGAAACAGAACGGGGATTTATCCCGAAAGATTCCCCAGAACATTCGGATAAGGTAAAAATGAAAAAACAACTGGGTCTGCTGGAAGGTGTTGCTATTATTTTAGGAATTATATTTGGTTCAGGTACATTAAATCAAATTAAATCGTTTGTATGACCGCAACTCTAATATTTTATTTTGCCGCCCAAAAAGGTATATTTGTATCACCAAAGGGTGTTATAACAGAGGTTAATTCCGTTGGAGCATCGCTGCTTATTTGGGTATTTTGTGGCATATTGTCAATGATTGGAGCGCTATGTTATGCTGAATTAGGTACAGCAATTCCAAAATCAGGTGGTGATTATGCTTATATATTTGAAGCTTACGGTTCGTTGCCAGCATTTTTATATTTATGGGACGCTGTATTTATATTTGTGTATGTTTTATTTATTTACTTATTTACCTGTTCAGTTTTTAAATAAATATTATTTTACAGCCCTTGTACAAACGCCATTATGGGCCTAACTTTTGCTAGTTATGTATTGCAACCATTTTTTGGTGCCGAATGTGATATCCCCGAAATTGGACTACAATTAATAGCCGCCATCACAATTTGCCTATTAACATTTATCAATTCGTATGACGTAAAATTAACAACGAAAATGCAAAATGTATTTATGTTTACCAAAATCGCAGCTCTGCTAATTATTATCATTGTTGGTGTGGCTTGGATGATGATGGGACATTTAGAGAATTTCGAAAAACCTTTTGAAAATACCGAAACAAGTCCTGGAAAACTGGCTATTGCATTTTATTCTGGAATATTTTCATATGCCGGATGGTAAGTTGTGTAAATCTATATAATCGATCAGTTTTAATTATAGTTTTTGTGCTATTTAGGAATTATTTAAATTTTATGACTGAAGAGTTGCAAGATCCGTATAAAAATCTCCCAAGAGCCATTTATATCTCCCTACCTTTAGTTACTATAATATATGTGCTAGCAAACATGGCCTATCTAGCGGTGCTGACACCTCAACAAATGATGGCTTCGAACGCGATAGCTGTCGTATGTATAGACAAGTCTACAATTTATACATTTATTAATTAGTTTGAATAATATAAATATTGCAGACATTTGGCGATAAAGTGCTCACGTATTGGTCGTGGATCATACCGTTAATGGTAGCAGTATCAGCTTTTGGTGGCTTAAGTGTTCATATCATGACATCGTCTCGCATGTGTTTTGTTGGGGCACGCAATGGTCATATGCCTTCATTTTTATCACACATAAATATAAAAAAATTCACACCTGCCCCATCACTATTATTTTTGGTAAATTATAAAAAACTATATTATGTATCTTGGTCTGCATGCTTATTCCATAATGTTGTTTTAGTGTATACTCTCATTGGTCTATCTCACAATCAGCGATGTGTATGTCCTCATCACCTATTCTAGCATTGTTGAATCATTTTTCATCATGATGTCTGTTGCGGCGGTTTTATATTTTAGATATACGCGACCCGATATACCACGCCCGATAAAGGTAAGCATACTCTTGTACAATTAAGTATTTAGTAATTCTTCCTAATATGTAATTTTCAGGTTTCAATGTGGGTGCCAATTACGTTTGTGATAATCTGTGCATTTTTAATTGTAGTACCGTGCTATGTAGCCCCAATTGAAGTAGGAATGGGTGTTGCTATTACACTTTTAGGAGTTCCGTGTTACTATGCATGTGTCGTGTGGAAGAATAAACCACAAACATTTTTAAATATAAATAGTAAGTTAATATTTTATATATACTTTGGTAAAATGATGTAGGGGCCGTATTTAAATTACAAGCCATCTATTCGATTAGAATGTTTTGACCTCAGACATTACGCCTATAGAATAAAAATACGGCCTAAAGACTGCACAGTTTGTACAGTGTCTAAGTGCTATCGCAATTTACAACCCATCGAAGTACTTACAGTACCAAATAGGTGAAATCTTGGACACTCCAAAATCACTTGCCCTAAAGAAACCAATACATATAACAAACCAATACTAAAGAAACCAATACATCTAACAATCATGTACTTAAAATATCGAGAAAAGCCCTAACAATGTCAACACTTCGGTAACTGTTACAAACTTTAAAACTAAACGTATCCATTGTACCTCAAACTGTAAATGCATTGACATGAACCTTTGCTCTAAAACACAAGACCAACCTCATGATATGAGGTTCATAGGCAACTATTCCGTATATCCCAATTACGTTACCACAATCGCGAAACCAGCCCATTAGAGCATCCCAATAGTCGTCTAAAAGCTCATCATATTCTAAAAATAAAGGGACTCAGCTTCTACCCGCTTCCCAACAAACAAGGATTAGGGATGTTAAGTTAGAGAAACAACTAGTGCAGCAACATACTAGCATATACTAGTCGTAATCAGGCTAAGGTAAACAACGCTTCATCATATGCAGCTCAGGCATAACAGCAATATTTTATATATTTCCTCCATCAGCATTCAAAACAAGGAGCACTCACATTACCAAAGACTCAAGAGTACCTTCACAAACTCACTCAACACACGGTAGTCACACATTCCATTATGCATCCCATCCATATGCTCCCTAACGCCTGAACCATACAGAAAAAATAATGTTCAATAAAAATAAATAAGCTCCTCAATCACTTGCACGTCAAAGGTAACATATTGTCTCAACAGCTAAAATAAAAACTGTTTTTCGCCTTTTAAAAATTAATCAAACATTGAATACACAATTCAACACTGGAATCAGGAAGCAAACTTTTCATTTGAAAACGACGAAAGAAAACTCTAACGTAAAATGTCACCGGAATAAACAAACGATCATGTGCGATTCACGATGTATCAACGGCTAACGGAGGGAATCAAGAGAAAAGAATCAAAAACCACAACACATCATCAAAGATGGTAACCACGTCCTCAAAACATTTACAGTAAAATAAAATGAGACTTATCTACTATTGTACACCCTGCAATCAGTTTTTTAAACTGATCATTCCCATATACATATGGCATTAAGTGAACAAAACATTCAAAAAGAAAGCAAGCCCGACTCTAGCAAATTAATCCAGTAAATGAGAAAAGTTGGGACAGTTCTAAAGAATAAGGAGTATACAACAATCACCTTGGCAACATTCCCCTGAAATTAAAGGGAGTATAAGAATCAACTACCCAAGTGAAATTAGGGGAAGAAGTTTAAACTAAATGGAATAATCTCAACATCGAGTAAAACAAATGGCGGATACAATTTAGCCAGAAATAACGAATTTGCTGAACAACACGAAAAAGTATTCCAACCACATAATTGTCAACCACTGGAAACAGAGTTCATAGCTTCTGGTTTTGATCTTATTAGTACGGATATTTTAAAATCACTACAAAAAGGCTCAATGAAGCGTACTCATTTATTATATGTAGTCTTTAAAATTAAATATATACCCAGTTTCTAGAAAGTTGCAGAAGTAATTATGATATTCCAAAACCAGGGAAACCTACATGAAACATTGTCTTAATACAGATCAATCTTATTATTGCCAGCTTTATCTAAACTCTTTCAGAAGTTACTGGTTAAAAGATTAAATTCGATATTTGAGAGAATACATGTCTGGTATGAGAACTTGTTCATAGTTGAAAATCACCCTGCCGGTGCAATTGGTAATATTCTGGAATCATATCTGAAATCTCTTTTTTTTAGTACACAATTGTTAACAAAACCATCGTAGGTAACATATACTCGTATACGTTTGACAAAGCAAGTTTACAGTCGTAAATAATTCTTATCACGCCGCGCTGGGCTGATCACCTACAATGTGAACCAATCGTCAAAAATGGTTTGTAAGGTCTCAGTTGAGACGAGGTAAGGGCCGTTTATGGGCTCTAAGCGATAGATTATTTATTATTATTATGAGTAGTTTAACCAAAGCACAGAACTTACCGGAATCGGAAACTTCACGTGCTGAAAAAGAGTTGCAATAAATTTGAGCAACTAAACAAAATTCCGAATACAATTGGCATCGTTGATAGAACGTATATAAAAAAATAAAGTCCTACAAGATATTTTTTTGACGTGTTTTGTGGTGAATCCGGATCTCTTCACAAGGAAAGAGTGTTGTTATGAAGCTTAAAATTCAGTCATCAATTAGGTAGGGTATGATTGTTCAGGATATTGATTTAACATTTATTCCAAAAATCTTATATTCAGCCTATGTTTTACACAATATATGTTTTGGAACAGAATGATTTCATTTGAAAAGATCTATTGGTTGATTGAGACGAGATAGAATCTAAAGAAAATAAAGGAGCCTCGGTTATTTAACAAAGTAACCGACGAGAATGAGTAACGGAAGATCCCAAATTTCATTTTTGTTCAAAATCAGATAGCTTCCATTTTTTCTGCGATTAAGCAGTTGAACGCTTATTCACACTATGTACACTAAAAGTAGAGGTTGTGGAAAGAAATTTGTATGAAAGGAGCTTCGAAGAAACAATAATCAACACGAGTTCGCCTGTCATTGTTCTTTGCCACAAAGCTCATCAAGCTCATTTGCTTAATTGGAATAAATTAAGACAGACGCTCGACGTCTTGAACATTACCGGAAAGCTGTTATGAAATTATCCAATCCGCCGAATATTCCTATTATGACAACAATTGTTTGTTCGAATTATTCAAACGTAAGCATGAGGTTAGCAATAACGTGTTTTCAGATTTAATCTTGCTCCTTAAACTGCGGAAGATTTAAAATACAGAATTTCGATAACACAAAATTAAATTCGTGTACTAAATAGCAGTCGATTTTCGCAAAGTTCGATTTCGTTTTGTCTTTTATGTTTCATAATAGCGGATTTTTCGATATCAAATTTTCCTTGCATCAGTTGGGACGAATTTGTCAAAATATGTCAGTAATCAGCATAGAGTTAGCAGTTATGATTGTTGAAATTGCTAAGTTTCGGTAACAAATGAAACTAGAAAGAGAAAACAAAATCGAGTTTTTCGAAAATCGAATGCCAAAATTCGACTACAACATTTAAAAAATTCGACCAAAAAAATTCATTAAAGGAAAATTGGCGGCGTATCGAATTTTTCGATATCGGAAAAAAACCGATATTGTATTATTTCATAACAGTCCCTTCTATAGCTTCCGCTTTATCTGGGATTAAGCAGTTGCGGCAACATTCACGCTAGGTACTCTAAAAGGTTGTGGAAACGAATTTGTATGAAATGAGTAGGGTTTCCAATCCGGATATCCGATCTTCGAATAATCCGGATTATTCGACCAATTTTGACTTTTCGAATATTCGGATATATTTTTACATTTACTTTTACTTAGAAAACAATTTTATGAATGTAAATAGTTCTGAAGATGCTAGCATACTATTCCAACAAGAGAAAACCTCAGGAAAATTATAAAAATGATTAAATCCTCTTCGGTAAAAAATAATAATTTACAAGGATATGTTAATGAACAAAGTAAACCATTGGTCATGTTACATTTCAAAATACGGTGGTATGCTTTGATAACCAAGAGTATGATCAAATGTTGTCATTAAATAAAGGAATCGGTAAATAGGACTATGAATGAATTGGATAAATCCAAAATAACGGAGAGAATCCATTTTAAAACAGTTGCTTGCTATGTTATCGCAAATTGAAACATCTATAAAGGAACTAAGTAAAAATTTAGTGTCGCTTTTGAAGCATCGTTGCACAGTTCGCCAAACTAAAGCATGTTTTGGATTTCGTTGGGTGGAAATATGGAAACTGGTGGAGAAATTTGAGCTGTTGGAACAGTTAGTGATCTGAAAAATTGAAACCGTGTACGTCGCTCAATAACAACAGAGAATATTGCTGCTGTAGCCTGCAGTGCTAAAGATTTGTTGATTTCTCGTCGATCTTTGAAACTAGACGTTTGATCGACCTTCGGCAATTTCATGTACTTTGCATAGACTTAGGTCTTAAGACTTTAAATGTTAACACAAGAGCTTAAGCCGGTCTATCACCCATAAGCGTCGTATCTTCCCTTATTGGTTCCTTCAAATGCTTCAAAATGATTCGGATTTTCATGGAAGAATCATCTTCAGTGATGAGGTGGGTCTCTTCACATCGTAGGCGTTAGTAACGTACTAAGCAGAATGGTCTCATTTGGGGCTCAGAAAATCCAATGATTGTTGAAAAGCTTTTCCATCCTCAACGTGTCACTGTTTGGTGCGGTTGTTATGCTGGCGGTGATATTTCATCTTATTTTTTCAAAAAGATGCTAGTGCAACTGTTACGATGCATGAATTACGCTACCGGCTATGATTAATGTTTTTTTATGGCCAGAATTGGAAGATATTCATGTGGGCGACACTTAATTTAAACAATACGGCACTACGTGCCATGCAAGCAACAGAACAATCGCGATTTTGCAAGAAAAGTTTGCTGATCGTGTTATTTCTCGAAGAGGTGATCGCAATTGGACATCGAGGTTTTGTCATTTATTTCATTTAAACTTTTTTCTTTGGGGCCACGTCAAAGATGAAGTTTTTGCTAATGCTCCACAATCGATCAAGACCTTAAAGATGGAATTCGTAAAGTTATCGAGTATAATTATTATAGTGCAATTTTTGTTATTATTCGGATTATCCGAATTATTTTATCCGTAAGTATTCGATATTCGGATAGTCAAAAATGTCGGATATTTGGAAACCCTAGAAATGAGCTATGGAAGGAGCTCGTCTTTCATTATTCTTTACCACAAAGCTCATCAAGCCCAGAAGCACGTGCCTCGTGAGATAGGTTGATATTATTTGCAGTGCAACATCGTTAAATCGTTATTCAATGAGAATAAATTAAAGGGACTCTCGACGTCTTGAATATTGCGGGAGGCTATTATGAAAATATCCGATATCCAAAACTCCAATTCGCCGAGAATATTCTACTTATGAAATTGTTTGGTCGAATTGGTCAAATGTAAGGATGCGGTTAGCAACCAGTAATAAGTCAGACCTATCAGATGAAATCTATTAATGAAATCTTGCTCCCTTAACTATGGATGATATAACACAAAATAAAATGCGTCTAGTAAATAGCTGTCGAATTTTTACATTTGATTTTCGGAAAATCAGATTTGTTTTTTGTCTAAGTTTCATAATGGCGAATTTTCCAATTATGAAATATTCGATATCGGATTCGAAAGCGGATTTTGCTATTATGAAACTAAAATGACAACAACAACATAAAATGTACACCCCGATTCCCTTAGTCGTGTCACTTAATTCGCCGCGACAGTTGTCGTGAACTTCATCTATAAATTGGTATTCTGATAGTCGATTGAAGTGACCTGATGCAACGAACGTCAATCGCTGAATTAATTAAGGAATATTTATAATTTAAACTGAATATGTCGACTAAAATTTTCCCGCGCCTATAAATGTCGTTCCAAGTGGCAAGAAATTTTTTAAACGAGTACTAGAATAAAAAGTTTGTCACTTCAATTAATAATTGACGAACAAATCGACTAAGAGAATACCAATATTTGTCTGTCACTACAAGTGACACGACTACAATATTAGTATTAGTCTACAAAAAATATTGCTAAATTCATGCGTACATTAGACAAATTCGACCAGTAAAATTGGCGGCGGATCGGTTTTTTCGATATCGAAAATAATCCGACATTATTTCATAATAGCGATCCGATATCGAATTTTTCGTATTAAATTTATAAATTAAAAACTTTGAGAGCTTACTAATTATAACTTTTTATATTTTCAGCAACCATTACGCATTCTCTACAAAAATTGTTCTTAGCAGCCAAAGAAGAAAACGAGTAGGAGAAGCAGTAACTCTGCCAAGCTTATCTATATCCTAAAAGATGACAATTCTAAATTTTCAGAAAGCAATTTTATTTTAAATTTTAAAGCATTAACCAAAATGGAAATTAAATTTCTAAATATTTAATTTATTAAGTTAATTTTATACTACTAATATTTAGCCATACTCTAGATTTTGGTTTAAGCCATATCAGCATATACTCTGTAGTATTTTTTTTATTTAAGAAAAAAATTGTGATCTCTGCAACTAAACACTGTTTTGTTTCTTTGATTTTGTGAATTAGAACTAATCTCATTAAAATTTATAATTTTAGCTGTAAGATTTTGATTATAACTTCTTGAATTTATCTATCCATGACAATACTTTTATAGTTAAGTAAATTGTACTTTAATTATTTGTGTAAATTTAATTGTATGTATATGTACTTAAGTATAACGATTAAGCTGGATTAGCATTCGCATATTTGTTCCTAGTTTATATTTTTTTCATGGATCGATTCCCCATCTCGATGGAATCTTGGATTAATAATTTTATTGTGTACAAGTCGGAGTTTGATGTTTGTTTGATTTTATATTGGTAATGGTATTGATTTAATAAAACTTTAAGATAAGACGAATTATACATGTGTTCAATTTAAATTGGAGCTAATTGCCGCAAATGTACGTGACTTCAAATCTTTATTGTTTTTCATATTTGGAATTGTATTTGTATTTATATAAATTGAAAACGAAATGAACAATAACGTATAACAAATAACACACAAAATTAATCAGCATTCAATGTTAGGCACACTCCCTGCAGCACCCAGTGGCTGAGATGTTCGGCCGTAGCTAGATCTGCTTCGAATACCAGCCCAACCCCCATCGCATTTCGTCGCAACGACGTCGTGTAGACCGGAGTTTTAAACGTATTCTGCAATTTCAATCGATGCACCTCAATCGGCACAATCGCTAATATTGGTAATTGTTCGACTAGAATTTTAGGACGTGAACGCATTAGGCAATTTTCCTCGAGCGACCAACGTGCACCTTCGAGATACAATCCAGTTATATAGCAACCAGTTACGGGTCTCGATTCAATATCGTCCGGATCCACATATTTCGTCACATATGTAAATAGAGTCGATCGATCGAGTGGCCAATTATTTTTGCGGCACGCAATTTGTATGAGCGCAGTCAAATAGCTTTCGGGAATATGAAGACCGGATAACCACATAACCATCGGTTCACCAGACACCGACCAAAATTTATACTGTTGCTCGCGTCGAATTAAGTGATTTATCCAGGCGGCCAAACGTTTACATGTCGCAGGTGCCAGCTTTCGCCAATCGTGCGGCAATAAACCGTTGAACAATGCATTGGAGATGTGGTCGAGTACCGAATCCATTCCAATTTCACCCGCTATTGCTTTTCGCAATAGCTGTAGCGTGCTGGTGATACGATTGACAAGATTATTAAATCGTTCCAATTCTTGCAACAAAACAACCGCCGTTGGTGTGATATTCATTTGTAGCGCTTTCTTGATCCGCATGTATTCGAATTCTTTCGGCATTTTGGTCAAAATACCAGCCGCTACATTGTCTATGAACTCGTCTCGACTGATTCCGCCCGAAACACCACCTGAAAATAGCGACAAATATCGGTTAGTCTCGATAAAACATTACGCGAATAAGTTTGTCCTTGTATATAACAAATCTAGACGTGAATTAACCGTTACGTAAAATTCTTGGCATCGCTTACCATAATTTAATTTATTCCGTTTGAATGCTTAGAGTAATAAAAATTGTTTGGTTTCTTATATAAATTATTATAAATTAAATTGTCAAATATGCAAATCTTTGTATATATGTCACTTGAACGTAAACGAGTATAAACAACAATGTCTTACCTGTTTGAGGTTGTAACTCAATCAAGTGCAACCATATTTCTTGTACCGCATTTGTATAGTACCCAATCTCAGCATTTGGATGCAGACCAAATATTTCGGGCGTATTCGTCAGTGGAAAATGATCGATATTCGCTATAAAATCCTCCCGTGTCACAGCATCGGCCGGAATAACATAATCAACGGTTTCGTCGTGATAAAAATGAAACGAATCGAATATAAAATCGCCCATATACTCATCCATATAGGTTGCAACAATACGTCGATCGTAATCGTCAATCACCCGACCACCGTACATAACCTCCCCAATCAAATACTTTAAACTGTTCCATGGTATGCGCGTTTCTTTGACGGCCAACGATTTCGATAGGTACGTATCGAGAATCATGAGGCAAACATTAAAATCGGATTCATTGAAATCGTAACAAATGTTCCAGCCGAGTTTATCATATTTTCGACGTTCCTGGATGACGGCGTGGAAAAAGGCCAAAACATAAACTAGCGGTTTAAATGCCATGTGCTGGCACGAGTCGAGCGATTGTTGTCGCAATTTGAAAAATGTCGAACGTAAATTTAATTTTAATCCGTTCGGTGGTTCCGTCACCACTTTAAGAGATTTCTGGAGTACTCCGATGGGGAATGTTGGTGTTGGATCGGTGGTGATCCACAACCGAAAATCGGGATGTAGCGACTCAACCTTTTCTAAATATTTTTCTAATCGTTTAATAAAATTCACTAGTAGATGGCCGTTTTGTAGCATTAGCCAGTTTCCACGATTTCGGGCAACGTCCAAAAGCAACAGCGCGTTCTATAATATAAACATTTATTAGTCCGAGTTCACTATCGAAAAAGTTTATTTACCGTTTCTTGTCCTTGTCCAAGTGATATATGCTTGAATTTACCACCACCGGCTCCCGATCGGTCGGCCAATTTCATTAGATCGCTTGTCGGATCCGAACCAGGACTCAAAATGAATACGACCGGAACAAGAGATGAAGTTTGCTCGTATATTGCATCAAAACTAACCACCGGTGGGGTAATATACTCCTCGCCCATAATTTCGGTAATATAGTTATTGATCGCCCGAAACACTCGATCGGTACGGAAGCACCGTAGCAACATTAATTTCTGTAAAATAACAATTTGGTTTATTTATTTATAAAGTATGAAACACACGATTTATTTACGTGGAATGGTTCCATATTTTTTTCTAAATGTCCAGGTATTTCACCCATTTCGGGTGCCTCCAAATTATACCAATCCTCCCATGGCTTAATATTCATTTCTAAATGGCTCGGCAATTCGCCGAAAATGTCTGAAAAATCTTCAGCCAATTTTAGTATGTCCTCCCACCCTTGAGCCGCAATCCATTTCGCTGGACACGGCCTAGTTGATTTTTGTAACGTAACCGAACCTTTTATAAAGAAATCCAGTTCGATTTGTTTGAGAAACCCTTCGCCCTGTTGCAATTTCGTTGTCATTTGGAACGAAAAGAGCAGCTTGTGTTTTTCGAATATTCCTGTACAGCCATAATCGTAGACATTTTTCGTCAACGTATTTATAATATTGCTCAATCGTTTCGCCAGGATTGTGTCCCGAATCGATTTCCGCAATGAATACGAGAATACGTCCAAATACGATGCTAACGAGTATTGGTACATAGAATTGACGACTGCCATATCGGATAGAACAAAAAATAAATTTGCACCTCGTTTGGCGGCCGATCGATAACCATTTCGCAGGACATCAATATCGTGTGCCGTCTTCTCAGCCAATTCTAATTTTCCGCTCACTTCATGTGCCTTCGTTTTAGTATTCTCGAGCGTTGCAATTAATTCAATGTTATCCAACATATTGCCCGTCGACGTTGTAAGTTCGCGCAGCAATGAATCCTCGAGCTGTTGCAAGAGTTGCTTATTTAAGCTCGTCTCGGCAATGAGCATTTCACGCTGTTCTTCCAAATCGGGTCGTTCCGATCGTACCACAACACTCAACAGTTGGTCTTCTAGACCAGACACCGTAACGGTGTAGTTAATTACAGTCGCTTTGGCGTAAACGGACGGATCAAAATTCGGATTGCTCAATTTAGTGGTCAAGTACATTCGAAAATTTTTATCGTAATCGACTTCCTTGTCGCCAAGTATAACAAACTCACGACCGGAGACTTTTTTAATATTTCTTTCTAGCACATTGTCGATAACAGGATCGATATAATCATCGACGTCTTGGAATAGTACTGGGATGCCATACATAATGGCCATTTCTAGCTGTTTAATAAAATCGGAATCCGAAAAATTTAAAATTTTTAAATTCGACTTCGATTCGCGTCGCTTGATCCAAGTCAACGCCTGTTGCTGTGGATCAATACATAGCGGGAATCGTGAAGCTCGATTAGTTAAGATACCGTTTTCTATTGATAGCTCATCGGGTGGCAAACCTTCCGAATTCCAGGTGCTCACTTCAACATCATTACTCAAAATACCGTCAACTTTGAAGGGTACACTCATCGGTATTTCTCTTTCGATTATATCACCAAGCCAATCTTCGTAAACCATATGCTTTCGGAATTCCCAAGAAAATGGCCCGGTGTAGGCCAAAAACGAGGCCGACAGTAAACATGTTCCAATTATTTTGACTTTATCCATTTTTAAATTTTCTAAATCGATCAACCAGCGATTCTTCTCCGAACTCAAACCGGATATGAGCTTGTCGGCAGCTTCCTATATATATAAAAATAATACAGATTAGGATTGATTGATTTAAGACTAAGCTTAAATTTAGAATTTTACCAAACGCCTTTCCGCTTGATCCAACATGTCTTGAAGCGCGGTTTTTTCTTTCATCGAGTCTGCATACCGCTGATTCAAAGACGTTAAATCGTTTTCCAATTTTTGTATTTCAGAATTAAGTTTGGCCAAAGTCTTTACTTGGGTGTCTAATTCTTCTTCGAGATATTTAACTCGTTCCTTTTTCGGTTTAACCTCTTTGTACACGTCGCAATAGCCGAGAACGGCTCGCACAAATTTTAGCAAGCCATAACCCGCTTTCGAAATCGCTCTCATATCATCTAATTTGGTCGACTTTTTCATGTGTGTTCGTGTAGCCGCCACCTGTTTCTGTGTTATTAGATCACAATTCATTTCTTGTAAACTTTTAAGGAAGCCACCCTCCGACAGCATCCCTTTCGCCGATTTCCACGAAATTTCTTTTACACCTTTTAGTATGGCAACACATTCGCATACAACCTGTACCGCTTCCGGTGGCGTTGTAAAGCTTCTAATTTCGGTAATATCAGCCTTATCCAAATCGGCTAGTGCTAGTCGGGCTTGTTCCAACACAGGTAACGCTTCGGCAAGTACCGCCTCCGCTTCGTTTTTTTCAACAGCAATCTGCTTACTTTTTATCTCTACATCAACCGACTTTTCCGAAGCCAATTCTTTTTTTGTCGTTGCCGCATCGGTCGATTCTTGGATATCGACCAACATTATCTCGCATTTGTGTGCCGCAATCAGCACCTCTTTTCGTTGTTTTTCAACATCGGCGCCAAGTTTATCGATTTGTTCGGCAGCCTCATTAATTTTATTGATTCCCTCGCTTAAACGATCACATTGTGCCGTAACGAAAGCATCCCGTTCAATTATTAATTTTAGATACGTATGAATAAAGTCGAGGTAGTGTTTCGGTGTAACATAATTCTTTCGTCTCAAAATTTGCAAAAACTCAACCGAATACTGTAAGACTGAGCAATGGACGTGAACGACGTGTTTGATTATTGGTTCACGATTTGGTTCTGGTATTTTTGGGTGCTCGGCGAGAAACACTTTGGCGACAGCAAAAAGTGCCTGTTGTGGCCACGGGAATATCCAATCAATTGCTGTACTACCGACAAGGCCTGGAAAACTTCGACATCTGTTTCGGAGCGCATCACCAGCCGGCGACATTGAAAGTACCACGTGCAAATTATCACTACACGTGTGTAGAAAATATGTCCAAACGCCTTCCTTATTAACGGAATACCCACTCTCTTCGGCCTTAGTTCTGCACGCAGACACAACAGTTTCCTTATCATCCTCGCTAAATAATGCTGGCACAACGCCAATTGTGAGTATATTATTGATCATCTCGAGAAATCCCTCTTCGGCTATTTGATTCGAACTGAATAGAAAAACGGTTTTCTTGTTTTGAACTCCCGCCATCGTGTACAATATTTTCAAATCATCTTTGAACGAGCTTTCATTGTATCCACGGCTAAGGGTTATCGAAAACACTTCACATTCTGCTGCAAACGCAGACAACTTTGTAATCGATTTTTTTCCTGACCCACCGACACCTACAACGAGTACGTGACCACGATTTATTCTGAGTGCACGATGAACTCGGGTCAAATGTTCGAGACAGTCCTCGAACAATACAATATCCAATTTTTCTTTCCGTTCATTGTATTCTTCAAGAATTTCTTGGAATAGAAAATAGATTGCTTCATAATCCAATAAGTCTTCGTAAAATCGAGGCTCAGATTCGTTTACAGCATTCCGATAATCACCGAATAGTAGCGGATTTCGTAGTACATACTCATGTAAGGGTGGCTGAAAAATCAAAAATCTCAAGAATGATTCGTAAACTAGTTAATGTTCACTTACCTCTAGTGATCCGGCGCCAGATGCAACGGAACCTTCACTTTCCTTAGCCTGAATCGATAAACGTTCTTTAGGCGGCAGTGGACACAACTTCATAACTTCCTCGTTAATGTTTTCATTCATAAGCGTTATGTCTGAGTCGCTTATCAAACGATCGCACATAACTCGGGTAAACTCATTTCTCCAAACGCGTATCAGATGCTTGGGCAGATTAAAGTAGTTCGGGTGTATCAGCATCAAGCCGGAGCAAATACGTGACAAATCTTTAAGATTGAAAATGTAGTGGAATTTTGATGGCGTTGGTGGAAATTGTACAATCGCTTTCTGTAAAAATTAAACGGGCTTAACAAGACTCAAAGCGAATCAAAACCTAACTACAGTACCTTAAAGAGTGCAAGAGTTGATGAAATTACGCCATCGGCAATCGAAGTTAATTCCTCGGGAAAAATTTCCAAATGTCCTTTCAATATTAAACTGTAGATGTGATGAACGGTGCTGTCCTCGGGGAACACTAGATTATAAACGGCAAACATGGATATGAATCGGGGATCGACATCATTCCGACCACCGCCCGCCTTACCCATTGCGGCAAAAAATATCAAATCTTTAAATTTTTTCCAGATTAAGTCTTTACCTCGGTCATACAGTCCACCACGTTCAAAAAATAGCTTAAGCAACGCAATTGGCTGTTGGGTGCCATAGGTATCGACCTGTGGCATATTCATATCGTCGATAAATGTCGCGATTTTCTTCCCAATTGGTGGGCCAAATGTATCCTTGGTCCGTTTCTCTACCGCCGCCTCTAAAGTGCGCTGCACATCCATAGACGATGTACGCGATGAAAAATTAATGTTGAGCACAATGTTGACGTTTTGATTGAGATTTCGTAAATAGTCGGTAATGATGGCCGTTTTCGCTGTGCCCGTTTCACCGACCAATAAAATAGGCTGTTTGATTTCCATCATCATATTCAGCAGTCGTCCCGTTCGCAGTGTATCAACAGTGGGCACTAGAATCTGGCTAAATTTCATATTACGATCGTGTTGATATTTCGGCACAACCCATTCCCATGCAATCCACACCTTCTTGGTCTGATCAAAAAAATATTCGTACAGTGTTGGTTTCGATGTCGGTGTTTGTAGACTAGACGCTGGTTTTATCGGGGTGTCCTCAATGTTCATCATACCAAAACCCTTCTTAACAAATTCGTCAAAGATGATACGAGAGTTTCCGACGAGTGTTGCGCCCAACGAAATATAAAGTGTTTCTAGAAAGCTGCATTCGATCACGTCCGAATCATATTCAACTTCGGAACATGGTAGCAGGGCGTCGAACATTTTACAAAACTGTGTAACCATATTGAGACCCGTTTGATGAACTACTGTTGACAGTGGTTCACCTTGGTGATTTCCATCCATGCCTTCCACTATGAATAGTACCCCGGGGGCAATAAACTTTTCATACATATTCGTGAGTACTTCAGTTTCGTAAGCTAAGCGATGCTTTAGCCAACGCTCCCAATAGGGGGCAAAACCTAAATTTTTAGGATCTACATAAACCATGCCAGCACGTGATACCGTGGCTGGGGAAGCATAAGCTAGATTACCCACCTCGAATAGTAGGGCACAATAGTTTTCGAGTCGTATTCGTTCGCCATTTGCCAATGTAAGCAGTTTATTGTCGTCCATTACCGAGTTCATATTTTCTATCCATAACGCATCAACATCACCATCAAAGCATACATATCGTCGTTCGTCGCGTTCGATAGGCCGATTTATTTCACGAAATATATTCGAGAATAATCCATCTACCCAATCTCGTGTGTCCATATCCAAATATCCATACAGCTCAATGACCGAACATGCTTTTGGATTCAGCACAATACATTTGGTTGGGAGTCCCAAAATATTTTGAGCCCTTATCAACGAATTAATGACAACAGTTTTGCCCCCACCTGTAGGCCCAACAATCATTGTACAATGCCGTGTCATCATTGTTTCATACATTTGAACCACTTTGTCTTCTTGATCTGCCAACAGAATAAAACCCTCGGTTTGTAAACCTTCCCGCACCGCTGCATTAAAATCGGGATAACCAACTCGAGGATAATCCACGCCAGGGAATAAATCCTTGATCAAGCCCAAAAATAGTGGTACATCGTCGAACACAAATTTAGGAAAGTTCATATCGCGCAACACTCGCATTAGGACGATATTTTCCGATTGATCACCTGATTTACGTTTGGTCACACCCGCCATCCTTAGCACAGAATTTAATGATCGTAATCCCCAATCATAATGATATTGTTTGGAAAGCTGCTCCTCGGCTAATTTATACAACACGGTCATTTTTCTCGCCAACACCTTGGCTGTCAAAAATCCATCGGAAAACAGTGAAATGAGACAAATCAACTCTTTGTCTGGCATGATACAGGTGACGGGGCGGAACAATGCCTTAACAGATTCAGGTAGTTCAGTTCGGCCAGCATAGCCCGGATTCATTGTTATAAATATACCAACTTTACCGTCCAGAGCAATGTCCGATCCTTCAAACGTAAATCTTGCAAGTTTCATAAGCAAGCCGCTCCGAATTGTTTGTAATTGTGTCGAGATAACACTCAACACCGATATATCGATGCGGTTAAACTCGTCGAAGCAACCCCAAGCACCGCACTGCGCTAAACCGGACAAAATTGTACCAACCGCTCGGAAATCCATCCCCTCGCCACAATTTGTGACGACACACAATAGGGCCATTGCTTTGGCCAAGTCCTTAACAGTTTCGGTTTTACCTGTACCGGCTGGGCCGGCCGGCGCCCCACCAAGATGCATTGTAAGGGCTTGGGTAATCGTTAAATAGATACGATCGGTGAGCGGAGTTATAACAAGACGGCCGTTCAGACCCATGTATTCGTAGCCATACTCAAATTTACCCGTACATTGGGCAACGTACAAATTATCCAGCTCGCGCAACCAATAAAATCTGAAAACAGAAATCAATTGAATGTGTGTTATTGTAAGTGAACCAGACTATATACCGTAATTGGCTTTCCCAGCCAAATTCTGTGGCATCTAGGACACTGTCGCGCACAAAACCCTCTATAATGTCACGAGCATGTACATCAATCGTTGTTATAGTTTTAAACTTTAGTCGATCGTTTCGGGTCAAGTCTTGGCGCACTTTTAGAACCAAGTCGTCGATTTGTTTATTTTGTTCCTCCAAAAATTGTTTCATAGCTCGCTTATTACCATTTTTCACACGAAAGAAGACTTCTTCCACTTCGGCCGTCCACCACACTTGATTGGCCGCTAAACAAACCATGCCCTGATATAATAATATCCATTCCGGTCTTGTCAGACTTCGATCTTTCCCATACTGGAAAATACCTTTCTTCGATATAAATCGATTGGTTCGGCGCATCTCGCTCAACACTAAATTCATCCAATCTTCAACGCGGCCCTCGGTAAACACTTGATATCGAAATTCCATTACCTCACCTTCGCTCGATATCATTGCGGTTGCGATTGGCCGATCATTTGGATCCAGCCCGAGTCGCAGCGATTTAATGTTATCGAACATTTTTATCATATGCTCTTGGACACTTGAACACTCGCTACTGCCCAAAATTGAGAGCAGTTCGTCGGTCGATATGAAATAGAATCGCGGGAATATTCGTCGTTTACTATCCAAGTATTCATTTAACGACTTTTGACATTTCTCTAGTCCCAAACCAAGTCCTTGGAATTCAGCCAATCGCCCGGAGACCATACATATTGGTAGGACCAGTGGATTTTTAGCACAGTCGGACATAATCTATAAAAAAAAATTTCAAAACACGTTAAGACATTGTCGGTTAAAAACAAGTTGTGTATACCCTTCGGTACGCCTTGTCGATGTCGTCAAATTTCCGCGCCTCCTCTGGAAGTTGGGTTCGTATATCGCCCCCCACAAAAATTCCTTCCAAATATAACCATTTCCGTTGTGTACTGATCCACTCGTCAATTATTTCAGATGCGAGGGATAAATTCTTTTCCCACGACTGAACGGTTTGGAGGAAAGGACCAATGAATCTGTAATGATTGCACATAAGAAATCTGACACATTTACGAACTTATTTTGTTAATTTACTGTGAGGCTGCCATTCCTTGTAAATTCATCGAATTATCTTCTAGGACGAGCGATATATCATCGACCGGGCCAAGTGTAAAACCTCGCTCATCCCGACCTTTATAATGTACATTAACCGTGAATGTCATTGTTTCCCAAATCTCCGATATCTCTTTAACGCCACGTTCGATTGCCAACTCCTTGATGGCGTTATTGATGATCGTTTCGGCAATGTCCTGATACTTGTGCAATTCCATCGCGAACATATTCTCTAACGTAAAACGATCCGGGGCCATGTCGAACACTTGTCCCGTTTTATCCATCAACATTTTCCAATGTCGTTCGCGTAGCGCCTCGTTCTTCAAGCTTACCATTAGTGGGACACTGTTCTTGAATTGTTTCAATTTGACGTCCAACATTTGGCCGATCGGCATTAGCCGTATCCAACGTGGAAATTTACGGAATTCTTTCAAAAAACCTTCGATACCGTCGAGCAGTGCTTGTGGATTTAAATTCGACCAAAGAGTTCGCGACCAATTGGCTCGGGCCACCTTCTGCTGCCGATACAGTTTATAAACAACTTGCATGCCATCGAAATCGTTTTTACAACGCAGGAAGTCACTGTAATCGGCTAATGGCATATCGAATAGCTTTTCAGCGTTCACCAAATCGATGCGTTGCTCTTCGAGCGTTGTGAATTCATTAGCATAGGATTCGATCAATTTAACACCAGCGTCCATGTCTTGCCCAACCGCACCCGGTCCCGACTCCTCGAAACGTTTTACAAATTCAGCCAACTGTAATTACAAACAAACAAATATTTTTAGAGCCACCTACACTCCAATGCAGCAACAATATTACATTAAGACAAAACGTCGAAATCTCCGTTGTCGTCATATCAGCAAACTTCTTTTTGATTGGTTGCAAGGTGTTCGCTTTGTGGAATGCCGAAGTGAATAATTTTTTCCATCGCTTCTCCAATTGGTACGCCATCAGCATATCGCTGAATGGAAATTTAATATTGTGCTCTTGCAGCACACTATACGTCTCTTGCATTTCGGTGACTCGATATTCAATCGTAAGGGTCGTCGACTGGATTGTTGCAATCGTTTGCATAACGACTTTGAAATCGGTTAGTCCTTTGATGTTTCGATCCAAATCCGCCCTCAAATTTGCAATGTGGTGTTGCAAATCGATTATATTACTTTGAGTACGCTCGGCTAGTATGTTGCCGAGGGAGTTGCGCCAATCGATTGCGTACTCAACGATTGTTGAAATTAGTGGTCTCAAATTGATCCTGCAGGCAAAAACAAAGTAAATTAAAAGTATTTAATGTGTTGTCTAGTGTCTAGTTACCGAATTCCACGGATATCATAAAACGGCTTATCGGCCGATAGTTCGACAACTATTTGGGTGTAGAATAGGAATTTCTCATCCAATTTAGCAAGCGGAAGGCCGCGATTCACATATTTCTCCCAAATTGCGGTCTTATCGTACATCCATAAGCTTTTATATTTAAGCCACCTGAAAATAGACGCAATATATAACACAACCCCGTCAGCACATATATAACAAGATACGTGTACTTTTGCAAATATAGTTTGACATCGGTGACTAAATGTTGAATAGAATCCTGTATTTCCCGGATCAGGTCCCGAATTTCCGACAGTTGTATCAAATCTTCGAAGAACGACACCGAGTACGGTTCACCATTTTTGGTTTGCCTAGGGCATGGTAAACATGTCCCGCTCATCCACCTAACAAACACTTTCGACCGTTCGAGAAAGTCTTTCAGCGAATGAATTATTATATTGTAGATTTCGTGTGAATCGGGCTTCAACAAAATGATGGAGCTCGAGAGAACGGCATCGACTTGAAACAGGACTCGATTGCCGTTTAGTTCGGCACAAAAGTCTTTTAAATTTTTAACTGTTAAACGAGTCAAGCACTCAAACGACTCCTTCTCCCAAGCATTGTAATACAACATCATTTTGTCCGAGTCTCCCGTGAACGTGCCGAGCATCAAGCTTTCGAGTTTTATAAGAATCACGCCGATTGAGTCGTACATTTTACCAATTTTGCGTATCTTAAAATTTCGCACCTCGATCATTTTGTTAAAATATTCGCGACATTCGAGCACCTCGTGAACTGCATCGCTCTTTTGTGAAACCGCTGTTTGGTCGCCGACTCTGGTGTTCGCCTCATCATCCCCGGGTACATGTTCTTTCGTACAGGTGGGTTCGATTATTTTTATGACCGCCTTCTTAGACGTTTCCCGCTTTACCTTTTGATACTCTAACTCGAACAGGGAGTAGTTCTCAATTTTTTTGATACGATTTTTAATGTCGTCCTCAATGTGGTTGATTTGCCGAACCATCGAATTCAATTTTTTGATTAACTGGAACCAAAAACCAGATCTCGTATACAACAAATTAAAGTGTACCGATTTATACTCACATTAACACACCGTTCGCAATATCCCTTTAAATTAAACGATTGCCATGTGTAACGTCCCAAACCGGCTTGAATCATTGTTTCGGCTTCGTATAAGTAGTCCTTCAAGAAATGAACTTCAGCCACCGTCAAACTAGTGACCAATTGATTGTAGTCCCTAACCATTCCATTAACCGCTTCCAAATCATAAAACAGCAAATCTTTTTTCATAATCGCTGTTCGAATGATCGGATTCAGTGCCAACCCCATAAACTCAAACTCCTGTCCCTCAGCAATGACGTCGAATATCGAACGCTCGAAATTGACAACAAACCGCAACTTATAGTCGATCAATACACTATCACCGATTATTTCCTGCCACGTTGGTATATTCTCCTGTTTCGTTGCCTTAACCAAAATCTCGGCTTGTTTCAATTTGAACGGATCAACGACCTGATTCGATGGTACATTGTGCCGCGGGGTTTGAATATTACGCGCCATTTGTATAAATTTATGTGCCATTTGAACGTTCGGATCGGCGTTGTCGGGCCGATTGGCCAACCATTTTATAGCAGCCGCCATCGAAGCAAATTTGCCTCGCACCATACTGCCACGCCGTCCAACGCCAAAGAAGCCCGATTGTCTACGCTTCTTTTTATCAGTCTTAAGCGATTCGGCGGTCAGAGTTTCAATTAATTCTTCACTAAACTCCAGTTTCAATAGATTCCGCTTCAAACAATCGTTGACAATAAATGTAGATTCGTGCAGGAATCCGTCTAAACAGGCTTTTTCATATTTTTGCATGTCGGTCACCAATTGAAAGTATTGGCCAAATGCCGTCCGCTTGAGATAACTATTTTTGAGTCCTGGCTCATTTTCCATTTTCCGAAAAGCAATGATTGATTTTTTCAAGTGATTGAAGAGTAAACGTTCCCAAAAGACGCAACCCGCTTTCATTGGCTGATTGCGTTGAATTGGCGGCGATTTGTGGTTTTTAAGAAATTCCAGTTCAATAACCCCAAGCTCGGTTATAAATAGTTTGATAACCGATTCATGTTTTTTCGATAAAAACTGGACCACCGATTCGCGTGTATTCATTGTCGTCACGTCCTTTATTAGTTCGAGACCATCTTCAGCAGTCCTACAACAAAACAACAATTATTTCGCATACGTACAGATACGTGTAAGATCTACTAACCGTAAACTAATGATGCATCGGTCCAACACTTTGTTCGCATCTCGTTCGACTTTTGTCACAAATTTATAAAAATACTCCAAAGTCGCTTGCCAATTTTCCAAATTGCCCGGTTTAAAAATGTCGTAATCGATGCTCATAATGTGATCGATCAACGCGTACACCTTCTTCATAATTGTATCGACTTCTTCGGGTTCGTGCACAATCGATTTCAATCGATATCCGAATATATTTTCAAATTGTATAAACACTTCGGCAATTTCGGCAATGTCATCGCTTATTTTTGTTATATGATCGACCGTCTCGAATAGCGCTTTCTTATCAAACTCCCAACGCGACCCAATGCCCGTTTCTTCAATATATTCGCGAGTTGATTGATACGAGTGACGCCATAAGCGTAACAGTTTGGCACAATTTGTTGCCAATGTGTACACATCGTTGGGCGTATTTTGGAAAATTGTGTCGAGCTTGAGGATTAATTTGATTTTTTCGGTGATTACGTACGAAATTTTTGACAGCAGAATTTGCATAATATCGTCGCGACAGTAGTAATTTGACATGGTCCATATGTATCGCAAACCGACCATCAGACTTGGTACCAATGAGTATATTTGTTTGAAATCATCCGAATCCCTGAAGTGCTGTAAGTAAACAGTTGATTAGTAGACTTATAAAAATTTCACTCAAAATTATTGAGTGATAATTTGAGTGAATTTTTTTTTTTGGTGAACTGTAAGTTTTTCGATTCTATAGATGAGTGAAATGTGCGTTGCGAAACGTCGATGAGATCGTACCTGCTAGGTGCCTCTTCTAGTGCTAGTGCCGGGCACCAACAGAGGAAATGTCTGTCTTGTACTGAAGTCATTATACTCTTGATCTATCTTTCTTTCATGTTGCCTGCTACGGTCGAACTTGCCTTGCCAGAGATCAAGGAACAAGAGTACTCTAAAACTTACAAGAGCTTTTTGATTTGTGTTATAAATAATTTTTGGTAAACTGAAAGCTTTCCGATTCTGTAGCTGAGTCGGAGGTGCCTGTTGTAAAACGTTGATGAGATCGTACCAGCTAGGTATCTTTTTGAGTGATAGTGCCGGCCAGCAGCAAATAAAATATCTGTCTTGTACTGAAGTCATTAGACTCTTGATACATCCTTCTTTCATATTGTCTCCTGCGATCGGTTTTACCTTGCCAGAGATCAAGGAAGAATAGCACTCTAAAGCTTACAAAAATTTCACTCAAACTAATAATTCAAAATTATTGAGTAATAATTTGAGTGATAAATAAATTTTGCTAAACTTAATGCTTTCCGATTCTGTGGCTGATTAAGATGTGCCTGTTACAAAACGTTGATGAGATCGTACCAGCTAGGTGTCTTTTAAGTGGTAGTGCCGGTCAGCAGCAGAGAAAATGTCTGTCGTGTACTGAAGTCATTCATGTTGCCTTCTTTCATGTTGCCTCCTAGGGTCGTTTTTTTCCTTGCCAGAGATCAAGGAAGAAGAGTACTCTAAAGCTTACGAAAATTTCACTCAAACTAATAATTCAAAATTATTGAGTGATAATTTGAGTTTAAATTTTTTTTGGTTTATGTTTTCAGATTCTATGGATGAATGAAATGTGGCTACTGCAAAACATCGATGAGATCGCACCATTTAGGTTCGTTTTTGAGCGTTAGTGCCGAATAGCAGCAGAGAAAATATCTGTCTTGTACTGAAGTCATTAGACTCTTGATCCATCCTTTTTCCATGCTAAGTCTATCTACGGTTCGAGACCAAGTTCGCCTTACCGGTTATCAGGGAGACAACAATAATCTAAACGCCTGGTTAAGTTTACGTAGTATGAAAATCCGCCATAATACATAAGTGATGTTAGAAATGGTTGAAATAAATGTCTCATCCACATTTATTTATCACTCATGAAACGAGATACCACAGTCGTGCTAAGTACACATAGTTATAAGACCAAGATTTCACCTGATGCAAAATGTTGATGAGATGTCACCAGCTAAGCGACGTTGCGATCTGGATATAATAGTGCCACGCTGCAGCAGAGAACCGAGTTTGGCTTGCCAGTGATCAGGAGTACAACAGTATTCTAGAACTCTCTGGATGGTTAAGTTTATGTGGTACGAAAATCTGTCATAAAACATGTGATGTCCGTTCGTAAGGCATTACCATTGAATTATTTCATACAGTCTTGCTTGCTGAGGAGGATGGAACGATCCTTTCAAAAAATATCATGTCTTGGAAAAAGCTAGTGCGATACTGCTTGAAGCTAGTGGGAAACATATTGTGTATATGCTAAAAATGACTCTGTTTCTGATTAACTCCTAACCCACACGTGAAGATCGGATGGGTCAAATGAAATTCAAAAGTTCCCGAGAGAATACCGGTTAAATCATCCAAAATAATGCAATAAGGCTTCTTGCTCAATTGTTGCTCATTTCTAATCTCATCGAGACCTGACTATAATATTTCTGCAGTAATATTTCAACTCCAGTAGACATAATAGTGCTGTCTAGACCAGACATAAATTGTTAAGTTCTACCGTCAACCCACCATACCAAGCCAAAGAGATACTAATAGAGTAAGGGCCTGAAAGTATCCTTAAAAGCTCTTCTGCACCGTACTTTACAAAGTGTAAGGTGAAATTTGTTTCCATAACAGACTACCTGGGAGGACTGAATAATAGCGTCCCCACACAACAAACCCACTTGAAGTATATAGACCATTCTGAAATGAATCAGACATTCGCTCAAATCAGACATCATAACAAAGTTTTATCAAAAGCTTCTCAATCTATATATGATATAGGCCAATATGATATTGTGGACTAATAAAATATTAAAAATACTTACAATTAGGTAATCCTTAATCGTTCGTAGATAGTCAGAGTTCTCTTTGGCCATGCCATGATAATGCTTAATATTAACCAAAAAGTCATTATACGTTTTCATCAACTTTGGATTAATAATTTGAACACGGGCTAAAACTTCCGCCACAAACGGTGTTTTAAGCTGTTCTATTACGCCATTCAAATCGGATTCAATCGTCACCCAATAATCATATTCCGCCATTGGCGTAAACTCTTCCGGCTCATTTTCTTTGAACACATTAATCTGCTTATTGACATGCCGCATCCAACCGTTGACAATATCATTTATTTGATTTTTATCCAAATCGCTGACAGCTGATTTCCTAGCATCGACCATAATTTTTGTTTTGTTTTCTTCGTCGGCGATGTGTTCTTGGCCCGGGGCATTGTACGACGTTGGCAGATTAAATGTGCACACAACATGTGATATTGTCCAATCGATTGAATCGATAAAATTGTCAACGTGTTTTATAAAATCACTTCGAATTGGATAGCGATTTGTTGGATCCGGTTTTATTATGATCGGCTCTTCGGCAGCCTTTTGCTTCGATTCTCGCAACAATTTTTCCCATTTTTCAGACAATGTTACAATTAAAGGTATTTCTTTTACTTCCTTTGTTTCCTCTTCGCCATCTTCGTCCTCATCGTCGTCCGAACCTCGTTTTATTTCTTCTACTGAATCAGTTTTGGCTGTCTTATCTTCCTCCTCCAGTTTTTTATCGCGTGTGCTTTTAAGGTGCGAATCATTTCCTTTTGCTTTAAATCTGTAACAGATAATTAGAGTAGTTGGGATTTAGAGGTACAAACACAAGAGACACTCACCCGCGTTTTTTAGCTTTAACAGCTTTTGAGTGAAAATCACTGGGCCGCGATGCATCCAAAATCTTAACATTTTCCGTCGTGTCACTCGACATAGTCTGCTCGTCTTTTAGTTTAAATAAATTCTCATCATAAATAATTGGCTCTTGGAACTGAAAACCGATTGCATCGTGGAAGACATTCGCCAGTGTCGTCTTCACTAAATCGACATACTCGCCTTTTAGCGTACCGAATAGGAAACGATCCGGTAGTTCTGCATCACATTCGATTTTATAATAGTACATACGGGCTTGCAGTATATCCGTCCTCACGATATATAAGTAGGTCGTGTTGAGGTCAAATTTGTCTAATGGTATAAAACCAAAATAGCAATGCAGTAGCGGCGTTTTGACATACGTTTGGATGATTTTCTATATTTGGGATGGCAGAAAAATATTGCATTTAATTAGATCTGTTATATACGACATCTATCGGTGTGTAGTGGCGTTTCCTATATAGCACAAACCCAAAAAAAAAAAAATATTTTATCTAGCTTACTTCAACTTCGACATATTCAGGTTCAGGCTCAACAACTACTTCTTCTTTTTTCTTAGATTTCCCTTTTCCCTTTTTACCTTTACCTTTTCCCTCTGTAAATGTGTAAATAACAAATAATTAAAAGGAACTACATAAGTTAACAAACAAGTTCACCGATATCGTCGTCATCCGCAAGACCTTTTACACACATAGTACAAAATACATTAAAGCTCAACAAAATAGTTAAAAACTGTCAAAAATACAACTACCTTGGGTTGGGGACTTCGGCGACCTGGGACTCTTCGGCGATTTAGGTGATTGTGGACTTTTCGGCGACGATCGTCCCTTCCCCTTGCCTTTCCCCTTTTTATCCTTCTTTTTCGGCTCGACCGTTTCAACAACAACCGGTGGTGGCACTAATTCCAGCACTGTTATAGACGTTTCAACCAATTTATCGTAAAACGTACGATACACGTAGACAACTTTTTTCTCGATCTGTTTTATTTCCAAAACCTCATCCTCGATGAAACTTTTGAATTCGGCGTAATTATCGAAAATGAATTGATTTGTAACGTCCAAATCGTATACGCCGAGACAACGTCCAATCACGTCACGTATCCATTCGAGCGGCAGTTCGGGTTGAAAATCTCGTGGCATGATCGGCTTTTCAACAATATAATCTTCAGTTGGATGGACATCCTCGACAAACAACTCGTCGACCGGTGGTGCTTCTTGCGGTACCGACGTTATTGACTTAATCTCAACGTTTATCGGTATGACAGGTTCTTCCACAACATCTTCATCCACAACATCTTCTGCCACAGCATTTTCATCGACTTTTCCTTCCACAACATTTTCTTCGTTCACAGCAACATTTTCTTCATTTGCAGCAACCGTTTCCGTATTTACCTCGTCGACCGGAACTTCGAGCGACCCAGGCGGCACAGACACGGCAGACGTTACCGCCTTAACCTCTTCGTTTTCTTCTTCCATATTATTTTGGATTGCACCATATACACCCGAAGAAAACTACTTTTTTAATAACAAAACTCACTATTCAGGCGATTTTCTTCGATCTGAACTATAACAACGGATTGCTGTTGTTTATGCCATTCAACAAGTTCCACATTACTGTGGAAACCATAAAAATATACTTTATCACATGGAAAATTTTACACTCAAATTGACAGCACGTATTATGTTATGGTAACCATGAAATCGATACACATTAGTTACGATTTACGACCCTCGGTAACAACTGGGCCCGTACACGACTCAAAATTCAATGTCAGGTAACCTAAACCTATAATGACGTGCTGTCGAGCGTTTATGGCGCGGAATTCGATAATAAATGTCTAAGTTTAATTTACATGTGTCTATCCATCTCGACTAGTCGCATATGTGTTCCGTATGTACATCGAAAATGGAATAAACGAAATTAAAAGTAGTTATGTAAAGCATTGAGGCACATAAATTAAATTTTGATTTATATCTTCGTCTGGACGGTAAATTAATTAACAAGCTAATTAAATCCTGATATACGATTATGGTCAGCATATTTAGAATTAAAATTTGGCATCAGTGTGTACGAATCTATATACGATATATCACGTTCGAATTACAACATGTATACGTTTGAATCGAGGAAATGGTTCAATGGGGAACGTACCAAATTCCGATAACCGCCTAAGTGGCGCAGTGGCTAATGTTGTGGTTAAATGGAGCGAGAGGTATACCGGGTCCGAATCGGTGGAGTGAATGAACTCATCTGGACCTCCTTAGAATCCATAGGCCGTCCCATAGTCAATGTCAGTACTATAGGCTGACATGGAGCTATGTAATGCCCACGTAAATCAGTCCTATACCCGTAGCGTGCGGTATAGCAGCCACTCAACAAAAAAAATCTTCAATCAGATTGGTTATGATGACGAAAGCTAAGCTTGACATATTGACTGTAGAATGGATTCAAACCAACTATAATCAAATTAATTAATATTCGATACCGATAATCGATGATGATGCAGCAGAACATTATACTGCATTCTAAAAAATTAGTGATTATGCGCGGTTGCTACACATTGTAATCGAAAACAGGATCGGAGTGATAAATGTAAGACCGGAAGACTCTGTTGTATAGTGCATCTGCCGCTTTATGCCAAATTAGAGATTTGGCCTGTGCTTCCCCTCAGACGAGTTATCCCTGTACCGCCTAGGTTAGGTTAGGTTGAGTGGCTGCTACAGCACACTTAGACCGACGACGGTCCGTTGTGATACCACAGGATCTTACTTCCCTTTAGCGTAATAAGTCTCGCACATTACAGTTTTCGAGATCAGAAAGGCAGTCCATTAAAAACTTACCCAAATATTCATGTCTTTTGTGTGCCAAAGCCGGGCATGAGCATAGGAGGTGGACTACCGTCTCTTCCTCCTCCTCGTCCCTACAGCTTCTGCAAAAGTCATTTACTTCTAGACCCAGCCTCCTCGCATGTTCTCCAAGAAGGCAGTGTCCTGTGAGTATCCCCACGATCGTTTTAAGTTCACGTCTTCGTATAGGGAGATAAGTGCCTTTGAGCGTTATTGTTCGCTACCTATTGTTCTCTGAGGCTTCCGCCTCTTTTTTAAGCACAGTCTTGAGTGCGTTAATGGATCTTCCCAACTTTGCCCTTTCCGGTAGCAGTTGGAGAGTTGTACCGTGCCTCGCTAGTTTGTCCACTCTGCAATTCTCCATGACGTCTGAGTCGCCGGGTACCCAGACTACCTGGATGTTAAAATGCTCATTCATCTCATTTCTTGATTGCCGCCTGACTGTCCACATAAATTGCGATATCAGTCGAGGATACCACATTATGTCTCAACCAGTTCAGGACCTCCTCAATCGCTATCACCTCTGCCTGGTACACACTGCAGTGATCAGGGAGCCGAACTGCTATATCTACCTCTAATTTATCACAGAAGACTCCAGCTCCTACTTTACCGTGTAGCTTGGAGCCATCCGTAAAGAACTGCAATGCTTCCGTTTCAGCTGCCAACCCGCTCCTCTAAAATTCCCTTGAGGGGCAGGTAGTTCTGAACCTTTTCTCGAAGCACAGAGTCGGTGTAACATAGTTTAAAGATTCGCCAGTGCTTTCCTCAGCGATCTGACTATCGTCGAGTGTCCTGTCTGAAGACATTTCCACTGAGATATGGCTGACAGTCGAGTGGTCGTAATCGCCGCCATCTGCTTACCATACAAGACCTCGAAGGTATTTGTAGGTGTTATCCTCAGCGCCCCGCTTATAAGCATGCAGGCCGTTCTTTGCACCATCTCAATCCTTTTTCTGTATGTTACTTTATCAAGAGCTGGCCACCACACGCTCACCCCATACATAAGTACAGGTCTTACTACGAAAGTGAATAGCCAGTGTACCAGCTCCGGCGTCAGGCCCCATCACTATCCGATGGCGTTCCTACACGAGTACAATGCTATATTGGCCTTGTTTACTCTTTCCAGAATGTTGGGCTTCCAGCTAAGCTTACTGTCCAAAGCTAGTCTGTTACCATTTAGGAGAGGTGGATCTACTGCAGGAATTTTATATTTCCTACTAAAAAGTACCAATTCAGTTTTGGACGCACTAATTGCCAGTCCACATTTGATGGCCCACCTCGTAATAATTAGGAGGGAATTTTGGATTACCTCCTATATCGCCTAACAATTCTCTATAAGTTGCATACTGCTCTATAGATAAAAACCAAAAAATAGGTGGTGTTATCTGTCCCAATTAACTGACCAACATTAGTTTAAACTGCGATGATTAAAATGGGACCTACCGGGTTCGAATCTCGGTTCCAATATAGGAGCCGGATCGATGGTTTGAATGTACACATCTATGACCCCTTGTTGGAGTGCAGAATTATTGGACCAAAACATTTTACATGACAGTACTATTGGCTGACATTGAGCTATATATGCAATGGGCATATTGTATCGTAAATCGAACTTGTAGCCATAGGTCCTCGATTTGGCTATAGGTAATGCCGTAAAGTAGGACTTAAATAAGCAACCCGCGGAAGGTTTGGAATTCTATAAGAAATGTTATGCCCCAAAAAAATTGTAGGGATAGAAACAGAGAGACCAATATGTTCCTTTCTGATCCATGTGCACCAAAATCAAAATTTCGTCGGTGAATCAATGTTATGATCCATCATCTTAGTCTAATTCATCGGGCTTACTCTCGGTATAGTAATGATATTTTCGGGATCATAAACTATGACAGTTGATAATTGAGGCGATAGCATATCACTAGAGTCAATTTTGATCCTCTTGTTCGAGCATTACGACTGTAATTTGAGTCATAACGCCATGGTAATCTTGTTTGGTTGTGATGCAAGAATCGAGCTAGCCTAGGCGGCTAATATTCACAAATCTAGAACGTGAACACAGTTTAGTAAAATGTTGGGTGGTTGAAACCAGATATTATAATATCATCATGTTGGTTATTGGAATGGGTCGGTTTATTCTACCTATTTATTCGATTAAGATCCTGAAATAATTTGGACAAATGAAGAGCTTGACATTCCTATACAACCAAACAAAATACCTGCATCTTACCAAAATTTAAATGAGATGAACAGCAATTGGTTGGACATTCGATCACACTCCGATATATTTCAAAATTCTATTGCTTATTCGAATAAAAGTACAAAAAATTTTCCACGTATCGAAAACAGTGTTGAACTAATCCCTATATCTTGCATTACGAAATATATTCTCGCTCTCGACTTAAACTCAAGCGTTACGGATTAATTCAAAATTGAGGTCAATTATGGAGACTATAGGGTGTATCTAAAGGATTTCATAACTTTAAGGCCACCCCAATTTACGAGAGATGATTTTAACGATCTGATGACGATTGTGGATGTAGCTTCGAAACTAATGACTAGTGTCGAAAGCTTTAGACATATATAAAAATAATATTGTGATCGAAGCTTTTAGGTCACGGCTTAGGTTAAAAAAATCCTCAGTACAAATTATTTCGACTCATTCAGACACATACATTTGCCCTTTGGAATATTATATTGACTCAGGTATTGAGTACGTGACGATTATTTCTGTTAGGACTTTGTAAATTTGAATTATTCTCTAGCTTCTGGAAATTGTTCAACTTCCAAACATTGCATTGTTTGATAGTGGCAGGACTCACAAATCTGTCTAAACGATCGATGTTATTATTAAAGTCCATATACGAGTATGGTAACGAGTGAGCTTTTAAATGTTTGTTTTTACTTTGGAATGAGCTTTATTGAGGCACTAGTTTCCAAATTAAGGTTCATTCACAATAACGTTTCTCTTTCTCTCTCGTTAATTGTACAAATCCTGTAAGAAATGTTGATCACAAAATTGGAAAGGAAAAATGATCATCATCACAGATCATAATCTCTTTTTCTGCCTCAATCTCAATCTAGCATAACCTTTTTCCTTGTCTGATCTCCACAAATAATAGTCCAGCAGAGTTTAATCACAACTATAGCTCCTATAGACGACCACTGGTAATATTGCCATTTCGGCACATAATTACGATTTTCGAAGATATAGGTTGATTGATCATGCAGGCTGTGTATATGTCGTCCAGTTGAATCCATATATCGTATAGGCAAATTTTTTTGGTATACAAAATGCTCATCTTCATTAAAGCGAAAACGTTATTCTTGGTCAACTTTCTTGAATTCTTGTACCAAATTTGTAGGCCTTCGTAACGAGGTCTATCTTCTTCGCAAAGTCCTATCGTTGATATCCTATCGTTGATGCGGGTGTTGACGCATACTTTCAGCTATAGTAGCAATATTTTCCATTGATCGGTCTGGACTGCGACTAGGAACATGTGTGATAATTGAGAGTAAGTAAAGTTGAAGTTGCGTGGTTCAATGAGTATTTTCTAAATTTTAAAGTTCATAAAGGAAGTTGGAAATCTTGAAACATCAAAGCTATACTAGCAACATTATAATAATTTAGGGTGCTTTCGTTGACGGCCTAGAAATCCTAGGTACATCGAAACTATATCGAATTTTTTTTTTTGAACACTTCTTAGTCTTAAAAAGACAGTTACGATTAAGTAAACCGAGGCTCAACCAACTGCTCGATATTTATCGTTTAGCGTCATGCTGTTCGAGGCCAAATCGTCGATTGAATGCTTAGAACCGATTTACGTACCTCATTTACTCATTCACGAAGCTTTTACAATTGATGTGGTCGGAAAAAGCTTATTTTGTACAAGTATTTGTTATACAACGTATAGGTTATGCTAACTAAAGAAGCTGTGGCGACCAGAGCAACTGAATTCACGAATACAAAATTATATCATAACGCGACAATCAATATTTCGAGTTGAGTTCTTGTAATTCGCTAGAACTATCGCGTCACTACTTAACGTACATATACGAATCGCACAGTACAAATATCAATTCCGGTAGCATATGTCTGATGAGATGGCTTTGATCTTTTCGATCACGCAGTCATTCAATGACGTCATCATCAGATCGAAACAATCCTAGTGGATTGCAAGATACAAGCAACAACTCCGAAGTACAACGCACATTCAAAATTAAAAATTAAGCTCCTCAATTATTATTCGACTTAAGGTATTTGATTCGTATAGTAGGATTGTGCCGGCTGTAACTAATTTTAATAAAAATTGTTTCGAGATATTTAGCAAAAATATTTATGTCTTACCAAGAGTAACAAAAAATTTGATCTTCAGTTCAATAAACGTTTTTGGACCTTGGACGTCCAATCATAGTCTGAATGTAAAACCTATAAACTATCAACCTTGGACATCAGATATTGCCACAATATCATTAAAGCCTCGAGCTTCCTTAACAGCGACATATCAGCGCACTTCCAACTCTGTCCAGACAATGGAAATTCACAATGTTCCTTCTCCGCTCCAATTTAAGTAGATTAACCACTGCCAGATTATATCGGATAGTTCGATATAAATATTTATATCTTATTATGCGTGCTTATTATCTTTTATATATTGAAATAATTATGCCAAGTATTTTGTATACATATGAGTAAGGAATACAAATTCAATTCGCTGGAAATGCACAGTATCGATGTCTGTACATATGTACATACGTTGTGTATACAAAGAGATATACAAATAATTTATTGACCAGAACCCTATGTCACTATCTGTATGCAGTTATTCCAAATGCATAAAAAAACTGTTCGACCAGCGTCCAGCACCTTAATCGATTATTTGTATGCAAATTTGACCTACTCGCGAACAATGTAAAATATTTAAATTCGCGGGTGCATTAAGTTTGTGGGTGCGGCTCATCATAACAATAATACTTAAATACTTCAATGGTATAGTACGGTAGTATCCAAGCCAAATTTATAATACAGGGTGTCCGCCGGGAATGTATACTACTTTGTTTTGCCGCCGTTTTGGTAAACGTTAGTCTTGACATTTCATATTTGGCAGTCGTGAAGTAGACACGTGGCAAATTTATTATGCAAAAATACTCGATAAACCAACGTGTTTTAATCGTTAAAACATTTTATCAAAATCAATCATCGATTACTGTGACGATGAGAAAGTTACGTGAAATTTTTGGGACGAAACAACGTGCCAACAAAACGCTCTATTTATCGTGTAGTGAATGATTTCGAAGAAAGAGGATCTGTAGGTGATAGGCCCAAACATGGGCCACAACGTACTGCAAGATCGGCTGAAAACATTACTGCTGCTCAAGAAAGTGTTCAAAACAATCCATCAACCTCAATTCGACGTCGTGCTCAGGAACTTGGTCTTCAAAGCACAAGTTTGGCAACAATTTTGCACAAGGATTTGCATTTGTTTCCATTTAAGATTCAGTTGACACAAGAGCTTCTTCCACAAGACCATTTACGCAACTGTACATATGCTAAAAGGATGTTACAGCTCGCCCATGACAACCCCGATTTTCATGAAAAAATCATAATGAGTGACGAGGAACATTTTCATTTGAATGGATATGTGAATAAACAGAATAGTCGGTTCTGGGCAATGAATTGCATGCTTTGGGCTTGATTATCATGCGGTATCAACAAGACGTTGCCACATCGCATACAGCCAGGATTACAATGGAATTACTGCGAGACCTCTTTCCACAACAAGTTACTTCAAAAAATGGTGATGTTGGTTGGCATCCACGGTCGCCTGATTCGACTGCTCCGGACTAACCGAAAGATAAAACAATATAAAAAGGTGAATCAAGTAGAGTGATAAAGTAATTTCGGACAGGATTGTTTATGTTATCATTACTCAGTTTTAGGGATTTATCCCAAAGCTATACAGGGAGTGAAGATAAGCCAATCGGAGTGACATGATGCAAATAGGTCTTTGTCTAGATATGGATGTTGCGATGCAATATAGACAGTGGAGATCATATCAAGCGCTGCCTACGAACTCGACGCTATTATCTGGAATGTGACGTCTTGCAAATGTACCATATATTAGGTTGGATGCAAACTGAACCCAACAAAATGTTATATGGCAATACCAAAACCACAATTTCTAAATCTCAATATTCTTAAGTGTTAGTCCAGAAAATGGTGACACTCATTGGGAAAAGGGCTCAACTATGGCTGATTTGAGAGATTTTGGTAATTGAACATCAGCCTACCTATAATTTTCAAGTGTTCTGGTACTACTTTCTTTGATTGCATATAGTTTCAGGGTGATGTAATGGGGACGTCATAGTGACAATGGCTTAAACAGCACCGGTGTTAGAACGATCATAGTGTCGTATTCGTGGCTGCCATTTTAGTGTATTTCTGGTACTATTTTATATGATTGCATAGTTTCAGGATGATTTATTGTGGCTTCATAGTGATATGGCTTAAATGTCACTGTTGTTAAAACAAGCACTGAATCCTTCAAAGTTGAAATTTTGGGAATAAATCAATGGTGACTGTGATTTTCAATCAGTTCTGGACACGTGTCGAGTTGATTTGGTTCAATAGTTAAGATGTTAGAAATTGACAACCTATGATTTTCGAGAAGTTCTGCTACTAGCATATTTGAGTTAAGGAGATAAAATGCCGAGATTGTCGTATTTGCATCCTTTATGACAGCCAGACTGCTATAAAGGCGATTGGTTCCAATACTGTTTTATCGGAACTTGTTTTAGAGCCTTAAATCGACTAAGCAGTTTTACTTCACTAGATACCCAGTCACATGGGTATCAAAATGTACTAGTTGATAAATTGGAACGTCCACCAGAAGAGATGGGATAACCTCATCTCTTGTCGACTATCCAAAATCTTCTTTTGATCAACAAATCAGAAAAAAGATCCCAGTCCTTCTTAAATTATGATAGACGCACTTGGAGGATCTTGCTAGGCATTCTCACGGGACATTACTTCCTGAATAATCAATCATATGTTTCGAATGAAAATTCGGGATCGCCAACTGAAAACAGCGTGGGAGCAAAGAAGAAGAAACTGTTGAGCATTTCTTGTGCTCCTGTCCTTCATATTCTTCCCATAGCTTTGGATCATAATTTCTATTTGAGAATCAACTGATGATCTTAACGATACCAGATATCTCGGAATTCATTAGAAAAACAAACATATTTCGGAAAAAACCAAGACTGAGATGACTGGGAAAAGAAAAAAAATCAAGTGCTAAGGCTAACATGATTTTCTTCCTTGTGTCTCAGATATTCTATCGTAACTCAAAATAGGGTTCAAAATCTCTTCCACACAAAGTGAATTTTATTTGAGGTTCCTAACTCGAACACCCGACATCACAACAACCAACATTCTTGACAACAGCTTACACATAAATTGTTGATTTTGGGTATTGGCCACCGGTCTCAAACCATGACCATCTGCAGCGCTTGATTTCGAGTGGCAATCCGGTGGTCCAAATTAACAGTCGAACGGCCGGGTAAGTAAATCTAGTCGTTTTGTGTGGTCACATATTGCTCAATTACGAACGGTGACTCATCGGAGAAAACCAAAACCAACAAATCACCACTTTCGTGCAAGCGTAAAAGCTCCTTTGCTCTTTCCACTCTAACTTTTTTTCGAGCATCGATGAGACCGTACGTTATATGGAATTTCAAGGCCTCTAGTCTTAAATATCTTTTAATATGTGCTGCATCCGTTCGAGCAAAATGTTCGCCTCACGAGCCATTTTTCACATTCCGAATGATATCCGGCGATGTTGCATTGCGTTTCGGTCCACCACCATGGCGTTTTGCAATGCTGCCAGTATCATTATAACGATTTATTTACATGCAGATGTTTTAACTGGTTAACAATCTATGGCTATGGGTTTCCAGCCAAATATAGAGCAATCACATAAATGCTTTTGTAAATTTGACAGTCTGAAGTTGGTAACACTTTGTGTCAGTCTCCCTTTTAGATGTTGTGATTTGGCCACCGGTCTCACTGGGGTTTTGGATTAATTCTGGTACTAGCCTATTCGAGTACTTAAGCTAACTTTAAGGGTTGGTCTCATTTATTTCACCTCTTATGATGTTCTCCTTTATTTCGCTTAAAATCCCTGCTACACACACTAAATTTCTGCTAACTCTATAATTCGAGGTTTTCTTCTGTTAGAACGTAAATTTTTATTTTTCCAATGCCGTTTTTTATCTTTCCAAACTGTTTTGAGACTCAAAGCACAACTCTTTCGCGGTTCGCTTATTTACGTCCTACCTTGCGCCATGAGAACGTACGGCTTACTCTAGGTCTGTTTTACGTAGAACCATCTGCACACTGCAAGCTCCATGCCAGACTATAGTATTGACATGGAAGATGGGTTGGCCCATGAGTTCTGCACTCCAACAGGGGGTCACAAAAGTGTTCATTGGGTATTAGCAACCGGTCTCGCCATGATTTTCTAGTAGTCATGGCACAATTTTATATGATTGCATAGCTTCAGGATGTTTTATTAGGAGTGCCATAGTGAGAATAACTTAAACCTCACCGTATTAGAGCATCATTGTTTTATATTCAAAGTCGACATTTTGGGTGTTGGCCACCGATTACACTATGATTTTCGAGGTGTTCTCGTACTAGTCTTTAATAATTGCCTTGTTTAAAGGAGATGTAATGGGGACTTCATATAGTGAGACTTGCTTAAACATCACCGTTGTTAGGACAATCATTGTGTCGTATTCGAAGTTGAAATTTTGGGAATAGACCACCGGTCTTACGTCGATAAGTTTTGGTGCTAGTCTATATAACTGCATATTTTCAGGGTGATGCAATTAGTGAGAATGGCTTTATCAGCACCGATGCTAGAACGATCATATAGTGTCGTTGTCGAGGTTTAGAATTTGATTATTGACCACTGATCTCGCAACTTTTTCCGAGTAGTTCTGTTAATATTTTATATAATTGCATAGTTTCAGGATGGTTTATTTTTTTATTTTTTTTATATGTAGCTCGGTGCAGCGCGGACTTTTAGACAGTCCTAGCTCCTTGTAACTGTCAGAGCTCCTGCACCCAACGCGCGGTCCTTCAAGTAAAGGTTGATAGCTGCCTTAAACTTGTGCATTTTATAATCCAACGGAAACTGAAAACCGGATAACGAATTCCACTTCCTGGATGTTCGATGAATGAATTCGCGCTTTGTACCTTCAGTTCGAGGTTTCGGCAGCTTCACCGTAAACCTATAAAACTAATGGTGGTATTTTCTCCTTTAATTCTGCAGAACATTTAACATTTATTAATCTATAGAACACGCATAGTTCTGCAACATCTCTGCGTTGTTGTAGGCTGTCTAGATCTTTCGTAAGTCTGGGGTTTCGTATTATTCGGATGGCACGCCAATGAACTCTATCCAGCAACTGGAGAGCGGTGCCATATGCTCCCCTAAACCTGACAGCAATATTCTATACACGGTCTAATAAAGGTTTTATATATCTGGAGAACCTGATGCGATTTAAAAAACCGTCTGCATCTATTGAGGAACCCGAGTTTACGTGAAGCTGATTTGGCCAATGCGATAATGTGTTCATTCCATTTTAAATTGTTACTTATTTGAACACCAAGCAGACGAATTGAGTCACAACCCACGAGAACGTGGCCTTTTACCACAAAAGGGTATTCGTTGCGACTTCTTTTACGCGAGAACGTGCATATTTGTGTTTTTTTCTCGTTAAATTTGACCTGATTTTTAACTCTTCACTCAAATATTGTACTCAAATCGGAATTAAGCGAAGTGACAACTTCTCTGAAGGAGTAGGCTCGACCTCGAATGAAATAGAAGAGTGCAATGTTGCATCATCGGCAAAACTGTGGATAGGGTTCACAGTGCTATCCAACAAGTCATTAATGTATAACAAAAACAAAGTTGGTGATAAATTTCCTCTGAGATGTTGACAGGATCCATTTTGGTACCACAATACGGAATTGACGGAGGTGTAACTCCATCGGGGACAACTAAGGTCGAGTTCGAAGTGAAAACGTTTGCCAGTAAATCGGCCTGCAAATGTGGATCCACCACCAAAGCACCGTCTGCACATTTCATTGCTGAAATAGATGTTTTAGAAATATTGGCAACCGATGCGACCATCTGGATGTCAGCTCTTTTCGCTTCCTTCGCACAGATTTTTTTACAGATGTTACGTGTGGCCTTATATTCGTCAGATATTTCTACTGTTATCAGGTTGTGGTCAGAATTTCCAATTCCAGCCTCGACACGCGCTTCCATGGAATGCGGAATTGTTGTAAGAAAAAGATCCAGAGTATGACTGCTTGTAGAATTTTGACATCCAAATGTGGAATCACTAACAATCTGCGTAAGGTCATGCGAAACAGCAAGCCACTCCGTCTGACGCCCGGCACAGTTCGTATTTTGGTGATTCAACCATTCTTTATGGTGGGCATTAAAGTCACCAACCATAATTAATTCGCAGTAAGGATGTTGATTGCGAATGTCATCACATTTGTCTGACAAAACTTCGAAGAAATTCATGGTTTCTGAATCCGTTTGGTTGGGGGATCTATATAAACTAATAAAAAAAAGGATTTTATTATAGGAAGGGATATTTTAAGTACAATAGTTTGAGCGGTCTTTGAGAAAATTTCGTACTTCTGATGTCGAGCGTACGGTATATGGTCTTTAATGAATAAACACACTCCACGTTGCAACTCGAATGCTTGTTCGAACTGGTAGCGCTTGAAGTAGAATTCGTTCTCGTAGATGTTATGAGATTGTTTGAGAATAATCTTACATTTGGTTCAAAGTTGAAATGTTAGAAATTGACCACCGGTCTCTTCTTGTTTTTTTTCTGGTACTATCTTAGTTATTGTATCGCAACTCAAGTAGGTTTGTAAATTCCTGCTATCAACAGTGTATTTTTGATTACACTGTAATTTGAGGTTGCCCAACTCGAAAACCGTCATCACCACAAGCAACATTCTTGACAACAATGTTACAACAATATATATGAAGTTACTCAATTCTACCGTTTACATGTTAGAGGTCACAAAAGTATGTGTCTACATAAAGCACATAAAAGCATAACCATATAATATACGAGTATGTGGCTCATAAATCACAAAATTCGACAGCTAACTGTGCCTTTATGGTAACAACGTGCAAAGTACTAAATTAATGTAATAATGACAGTAGTTTAGTATTCAAGTACTACTATAAAGTGTTTTTGTACAGAAATATGATTTCAATTCTTATCGCAATGCAAAACAAGTGTTTGACAGTTTTATTATTTTTCATTTATATTCACTCTTGTGTCTCCTCTATACTTACCTGTACGTACGTCTGTGTCTTATATATTCTCGATAAGTCTTAAAAGTATAAGAAAAGCATATAATATGCGATTGGTTGTTGTTGTTAGTGGTTGATTTGATACAAATACATCCAACGACTTGTATATCCAAAACATTTTAAATATTCGCTTTGAATCTTAAGATCCATGTTAAGAAAATCAAACGTTTTCTTCACCTTCTTAATTCCTATATAGTCGCAATAAAATTCACAATCGTTGTATATCATTGTACATATAGTTTCTTATGTACAAACGGAAGATGGATTGTAGAGTGGGGATAACGTATATAATATGTATACACGAGTGTATTATGTAAAACTACAATTTTGCTAAGATTTGCAATTAGAGGTATAACACCGGCCAAGTTGTGGAAATATAAATTAGTCGATCGTTAAATTTTCAATTGATTAAATCTAAATAATTTCGAAAAAAATTACTTATTAATTATTTGAGTTTTTGGGAATCGTGAGTTTGTTTCTGTGAAATAAAAAATGAAATTGTCAAGTGATAAAAGTTTTTTGTATTTATTTATGATTAGTGCAGGTGATAAAGTTTTTCATTATTTTCTATAATTAAGCTTTTTAGTCTATATATATACAAAATGTTGATGTCAGTGCATCGAAACGGTTTAAGGAACGCTCGGTTCTTACTCGATCGTCTTATATACAGTGTCTCTGTGCGGTCGGTGTTTACGACAAAATTATAATTAAAAATTTTCCATTTAACGACCAATGTTGTAATATTTAATCTGTCATTACAAATCTTCGCTTATGACACATTTTGTATGCATCTTTTATAGTTCTTTAAGTGTTTATTGTAAATATAAATATTTGGATTCGCACACGAGATGTAAATAATATACAGAATCGCGTGAATATACGATTGGAATCTCTATAAGCAAATAATTTGGATTGTGATCTAGTTGGAGCTCTTAAAAATGAGGTGTAACAAGGTTTCTTATGAATCTCGATCACACTACTCGAGTTACATAACAAACAAAGTCTCAAAATTGTTTAGCCCATAGCGTGATCGATAACATGGGTTTTCATTGGAATCGGTATCCGTCGAAATATGTTCGCACGAGTCTTGGAACAGACCCGTCGTTATGACTTTTGAACATTTTAATGCCGCCTTGATCGTTGGGTTATTGAATAGTTTGGTGGAAGCTGTAGTTGGTGTAGAACCAGATGATTATAGTAATAAAATGTTGAGATCAGGTGTTAAGACAAATTTCCAAAATCATCTTTGGCTTCTCTCACAGAGTGTTTCTAAGTGTAAGCCATTAAATCACAACTATCACGACTAATCTTACTTTGAACGTTGGGACATGCAATAACGAAGAAACATTTTTAGAATCCCATATTGTAGCAAAAGGATTCGTTTCATGCCAAAGATCAAATATTAGATTGAATTCTCAGAATTTTTATTTTTATTATTGTAACTAGTCTTTCCAGGCTAACCGTTAAATAACATCTTAATTCTTAAAAACTAAACTATAATGTGGTTACTGATCCAGCGATGCTCCAGTGCTTCATCATTGGTATATGTAGCTAGGTACAGGGTTTGGAGCTCGAAGGGTTTGGTTCTTTTTAGTCTCCTAGTCAAATGTTCATTAACCAGTAGCCGAGAAGCTTCCGCTTTAGTAAATCTCTATTTTGTATGTACCAGGGCGCTTTGACTATAATCTCGAATGCCATGAATGCCATATAGTCAGATGGGCTTTTGCACCTGATTGTGAATCAATACTTTTTTGCCTATGCTTTCGTCCAATTAGCCAGTATTTTGTCTATATTTAAGTTTACAGAAGTCAACTTGATTTTTCGACGGCCTTATCATATGTCCTGATTGCAATATTTAATTTGCACCCAAAACTGGGGCAAACCGTTTTCTGGTACAACACTATTACATTGGTACTCTGCCATATATGTAGAGAAGAAAAAACTTTTTAAATTTTGCAAGCAAAGTAGGTAAATAATGTGGACCATAATTTTATATCTTTTCAGCGTGAATTTTCAGTTTATATATGCCGAACACTTCATGCTTCCTCTATTGAGAACGATGATTTCTAGCAGTAAAAAAGCGCTTCGTTTCTATATGTGATTTGACTATAGATACGGTACGAGCCCGCAATAGCCTGGAAAAACTGTTTATTAGTCACTTTATTAGTATGTATCGAGGAATCATTCGGTATCCTGTATATTCTCCATCTTAAAATTTCAACCTGAACTCGTGCAGTTGGAATTTGTGCTGGTTGCAACTGAACTGATTGCTCACTGTTTTTTATATTAGCACAGCCAGTAGTCACTGCTTGTGTACTTATTTCTAGAGATGGGTCTAATAATTAACAGCGACTAGCATTCCATTGAATTTGTCGCATCGAAATTTCAAATGATTTCCAGGACATAAAGATCAATGGTGTAGGAATTTCTCTAGAGTAAGGAATTTTTGTTTGATATACTGTGCCCATGGTTGTCTGGTTTTATCGTCATTTTTTTCTTAAAAGCCACGCATATCTTGATTCTGCCCTACCACCTAATGCCTTTAACCTTTTATTTCTTCTTTCGACTGATTAATATTTTTATGAATAATGTCTCAGTTTAGTTTGATTCGGTTATCTGGATCTGTTTGATGAGGTTTGCGGACATAATATATTATTGTGGTGAATAGCGGTTTTAAACAGATTTTGGAACGCTGGAAAATCATCTTACTTTCCGCTAAACTGGGGTGTTTGTAATTTTGGAAGTCTTATATTGTCCGACGTGATTCTTTCATTTAGGAAATTCCTCAAAAAAGATTTTAATATAAAATACTGCACCAACTGCACGTTTTCTAAATTTTCAGTACCACAATTTCAAAATGAGTGGATTTTTTTCTTAAGATCTATTAGGTCAGTTTATGGCGATGTTTGATAAAGCCACCTTCAAGGGGTACTCGTAAATGAATAACCTCGTTGCTGTATTAAAAGTTTCCTCCGCTATTTTATAAATGCCAATTTTATGATCATTGCCCTATTCCGCCTGGGTCAAAATAGCCAATTTATCAGCCACGCTGATCTACACCAATAACTATTTTTCTATGAGACCAATCGACTAGTGTATACTTCATCATATTGCCGAACAAGACGCATTGTTTTAAACCATTCTCGATTACCGCAAGTGCATATCGGAATATTATCTAAAAAAACAAACTATTTCATGCATTGCAATACACCTAAGGTTTTTATGTTTGTAATTATTTGAATAATTTATATAATTACATTTTCCATTTTACAGTTGAACCCCACGGGTTCACATATGATGTACAATTCCACATACAAAATAATTTACTTTGGTTTTTTGATATAAATATAGGGTCAGTTGGTATACCATTTAGAGCACTATATGGTTAAAGACTCTCTGGAAGGTCAAGTTCAGTTTGTTCATTTAACTCGGACTATAGTGGTTAGTGTCTTTTAAACATAAAGATGGAAATCTTCAAATTGACATTTCTGACTGGCTCGTAAAATTTCTTATGATCAATTCGAAAGTAATAGCTCCATGTCCCTTGATCTGTCAAAACTGATTTACATTCTCTGAAACGTTATGTTGAGAAAACAACTTTTGTGATATACAAGAAGCTTCTAACAATGTCAAACCAGTGGCAATGAATGGGAAGTCATATCCTGGCACTATAACATGTATTAAAAACAATTGTTGTGAACTTCACTCTGGCATGTTAGAACAATAATGAGGACACTCAATTAGGAAGTCATTCTATGCAACAACTATTAATCCTATAACAATTAACGATATTCGTCCTTGATAATGGGGTCAAAAAGAGTATTAAATCCAGGAGCTGTAGTGTCAGCCACTATATAGTGTCTCTTAGGCTAGAATCACGTCGAATTATACCTTATTTATGTCCTATGTGTTCTTATTCATTTAAGTGTACTATCACACACTGCCACCATAGACCACCTTCATCCCAAATTACCCACCTATATAAAAAAATTCCACCCCTATCGCGATTCAAACCCGGTTGCACCTTATCATACCAACTTTTATTACCATTTAGGTGTTAATACTCATGCATGTTTTCTCGAAATCAAGTAAGATAACAAAAATGTTATTCTTCTGCACGTTAACGATATTCTGGTTTTCGTTTATAGTTTTGATCTTATTTATTTTTATGATGATCTCTTCTTTTATATACTTCCCATCATTCATGATCCATATAAATTGTTTGATTAATTCATAATGATTTTTGTGTATTCGTAATTTTATAGCTAATTTTATATCTGGCGTTAATTAAGATAAAATTAAGCTTCACATTTGAATAATTAGTGTACTGGACCAAAACGTCTTAAAGAGAAATGGACGAGTATTCAGTTCTCATAATATATAGGCCGACAGCAACGTATATTAGGGTGTGAAAAAGCAACCCAAAGATTATAAGAATTGCTACGGCCCTGAGATGTTTCTGGTTTGGTCGTTCTGCTTACGCTATACCATCTAGAAATATATTTCATCTAATTTATTTATTTCAAAATAATAATTTATTCAACCAATAACTTAAATATCAAATAAATAAAAATATTTTTTATATTAATTTGGTCATTTAAAAACATTTTTTTAGAATTTCCAATGGCTCATTATTTTAATTGATTTCGCTGCAGTTTCTTACATTGTATATTGAGACGCTGGCGCGATACTACACATTTTAAGCAGACTCAAGAAATGCAATATCTAAAGTATAGGCAATTAACTTTTATTAAATGTAGCTCAGCCGTCAAACCGGAGACGATATTTACACCTGAATGAATAAGATGCCAAAGTTTATAGATGCGGTTCGTATCAATAGTCACACCACAATATATGTCTGGTCCGACAGTTCGATCAAGAGTTGTGATCCCATAAGCATCAGTCTTTTGTAACCGAAATGATTTGTCTATTTAACTCATTAGGCATTAGTTATTAATTTACTCAGTTCTCGAAAGAATATTGCGAATAATATTAGGAGAGAGCTCAAGCTTGTTTTAATCAATAGCCGTGTTTCATGACTCCAAGTGATTCAGAGCAGATCACATTTTCCATGCAAACCAAAGACACATTTTGAGCCAAAATGAAATTTGGATCAAAATGTGTCTTTGGTTTGCATGAAAAATGTGATCTGCTCTGAATCAGTTGGAGTCATGAAACGCAGCTATTATTAAGAAATGCGAGCAAAAACGATTAGTACCTCAGTCGAAAAGCTTAAAATATCAATAGCTATATCATCGAGCTGAACATCGTCTGAAAAGGTTATATGGCTCTTCTTTCTAATTTTTATAATAATTTCATAGACAGTATAGATGTAGACCACTACAAAAAAATATTTAAGTCCTTCGAGGAAATTTTGAGTTGGACTAACGACTTCAGAGCTCTAAATTGGATAAAGTTTATAATAATGTATGGCTTAAAAAGACCATAAACGATTCTTACGATTCTTAACTGAGACCTTACGAACCATTAATGGTAGGTCAGTCGAACGAATTCTTTTCCACACTTGCTTTTTATGTCACCCGGTGCTTGTTAATTTTTAGTCAACGGCGAGAATCGAACACGAGAACTCGGCGTGATGAGAAAGCTGAAACCGGCAACTCAGCTAAATCGTGGGTATCATTATTGGCTTCTGTGTTATTGGCTAGCTTTAAAGAAGACTTATCGTGTCAGACATGATAACTTGTCGTACCCCATTAAATACTTGGAAACTCTCTTGTTTTGTCTATCACTAAACTCTAGACTTAATGAGATATATTACCTCTGATTGCTACTTGAGTTATACACGATGTAAAGAAGTAAAATTAACTCTGTCAGATTTCTATAGTATGAAATACCTATCCGATAAAAATATGCAGGTCGAAGCCACATTACAAAATTTAAACATGTGGCGAATCAATAAATATCCCTATAACATCCTGAAAAAATTGATATTTTTAAAGTCCCGAAATAATATCTCATTCATCAACCATCATGACATCAACCTCATTCATCAACCATCATGAGGTGAGAGGCAAGATTTTTGAATATTATAAGAGATTCAATAAGAGATCCTCAAGTGATGAGAACGTTGTCTCATTGATTGTATACAGGAAACGTCATTACACAGTCACCTTCAAATTTGAGCATTTTATTAGTACAAAGTGTAGGAGGATTCGTAGCTGCTTCAAAGTCAGCACCATTCTCCTCAAAATTCTATGATTTGCATCCCATTATCTAACATATCAAATAGCATTATATGACTAATTTTGTTTATCTGTCAGAAATACAATTGATCGATACATCAGATTAAACCCCGCGAATACAATATGACCTTTGCTATAAAACATGGTTATAATCGAAACTTCTCTCGAATCCACAAGTAAGCCATAGTATTGCTTTGTGAGATGAAGCAGAACTTTGTCGATTTAGACGATTTTTGCATGGTTTAAATTGACAGAATTGACTGGATTTTATATCAACGAATCGCTTCTGTTGTATATATTGGTAATTTTGTCCGAACGAATAAAGACAGGGTTTTAGACTCCTTGCCTGTTCCGATGTTTGATAATGTTAATGAAACACAAAACTTTGGATTGTGTTTTTTAGGTTCTGACTAGCAAAAATCTAATTCAACCGTTCCAATATAAAATACATATTAATCGTAAGATCTAAGCTTTAAAATAGAACTTCTCAATATTAAAGCTTGGAACAGACTTTTATTGAATTGGTCAAGGTAAGAGTTTTCAATATGTTGTTACGCGATATGTATATGAACTAGACATCATCGAAACAGGAAAATTTGTCACGTCCTTAAGCTTTAGAAATTTTGAATTCATTCAAAGCCACTGTAGGATGACAACATGAAGTCTACTGTAGGATAAATTAAATATATGGTATGTCAAGATGGCAAGTCACTATCAAATTCCTATATATTTTTGGCACAGAACACCTCGTTATAGAATTCGCAAGTAATCAATACCTGGGTTCCGCTTTGCCTTATTATTGGCACTGATTCTAACAACTGAGTATTGGAAAATATTAGTTATTAATTGTTCGGACCCTGCACAAGCAAGGGAGTAAAAAATATTCACTATCGAATCTGGTTCAAGGCCGTCAAGCACAAGAAAATTAATTACAAAACGACGAATATTATCGACCTGAAATGTTTGGTCACAGTTCTTGATAGTAGAAAAATGTATAAAACGAGCTTTTTAGGAGGTCGAATATCCGCCTGTTTTGTAACCAAAACTACCCTCACTAAGAAAATCATAATATTGCCTCGTACTATGTTATAGCTAATCTGGTAGTTCAACGAGGTCAAACAGAATAATACACAAGGATTTTAAAAAGAGGTGTTTCGACAGCATGTTGTCTGGAAGATTTTAAAACGAAATACGGTTTGGTGGCTCCTGGATCCCAACTCACATTCCAAAGGGTGCATAGTATTGGTGAAATTGTGTCTTATAAAATTCCAATTTCTTCAATAAAACGCAGCAATGTAATATATAACTCGCTGTTGATGGTTTTTCTTTTCTCAATACCTTGGCCAAAACCTTAGCAGGCACTGGTACGGGAGTCAGGCTTCATCAATTGTAAAATATCGATGTAGATGTTGCTGCTTTTTGCTTCCACTGTGAGTACAGTGTTCTCATGGACGAATATACATGCTTAATAGTATATGTTGGCATTCTGATACCCTTATGGTGTGAGCTGAACCTCAGTCAAACTGTTTAGGTTAGGAATGTTTTGTTAAAACTATATTAAGCTATCCTGACGTTTTGTTGGTTTCAGTTACCCTTACACAACTGGCGAAAGCAGAATAACAACTTTAGCTGTTACGGTATGACTGGTTCACTTTTACACAAATGGTTGAATTGTCAAGGAATTGTGACACATATCGTCTCAAGGTCCGGGTATTGTTTAGATCAATCATTTTTACTGAGTGCTGAACTTAATGTGTCTCTCATAATGCTTAAGCGAGTCACCTTTAACAGACGTGACAGCATATCACCATCGTTGGTCTATGTAAATCGAAACAATATCTGTATGTCCTTTGGCCTTCTGACATGGTGAGAAGCGAAATAATATGGCTGAAAGGTGCGCGAAATTTGGCATCGATCTATTATGACGCATTTACTTCTATCCTGTAGCGTCTTATTAGAAAGCTTTAAATATTTTATTGCACAAAAATAGATTTATGTGAAGCACACACGCTATTTAAATATTTTTCAATAGGATATAAAAAGTTGTGACGCAAAACTCAACACCAAAAATCAAGTTCAACTTAAGATATTTATCTTATACTAAAAATAAATATATTATGCATTCCGATAAATTTATTAGTTAACAATTAAAAAGTAATAAATAAATCTATCGCAGACGAAGCCAAATCGAATTAGGACCAATATGTTAACTTTGAACATAAAAATTTTATTTCGCATTTGCCGGTAAATTGAATATGCTCGTGTGCGCTCTAATAACAATATTAGCATAGAAAGAAGACACAAAACAAACCAAACGCGGTGACATGTGTCTTAAAATTGTGTAATAAAATTGAAAATTAACAACAATAAATAATAATTTTGAAGAAAAGCATATCTTAGATGGCAAATCCAAGATGAAGTTCAAATATGTTCATTGACGCAGTTTTAGTTAGCGAAAACCGAAATCAATTGGGAAACAAGTTTTTAACGTGTGTCCGATTATTTTATAGTTTTTTTATTGCTTTTCATGAAATTCACTTTTGGCTGCGTCAGCATATATAGTTTTCCATATAGTTATAAATAGTAGTGGGATACAATATTGGACCGGTTTAACACATGTGCAGATGCACATGACCTCGCATTCCATCTCTTTAAGAGAAATTTGGAATAAAGCTCGCCCGGCTGAATCATTTTACAACCTTTCACGCTGATCGTATGAATCTTCGTTGGGGATCATGATTTATGAGACCGTTGAACTTATCTAATATTTTAATACCGCGCACTGACATCAGAATCAGAATGTGATGCATTGTTCAATAAAATTGTGGTCAACAGCCGCTAATAAACTACTAATCTTATGTAATAATTTATTTATTTTATTTTTTATTTGGGCGGCACAAACAAGATTTATAACTATCTTGAAGCCGTACCGTCATCGACTTATAAGCCTACACCTTTAAGTGATCGTTGCTCGATTCAATTCCGGGATCAATACGCCGCACTTAACCAAGTCAGTCCACGCGATTCACAGGATGAACATTCGTTGAGGTGACTCTGCGCTTTGAAATGATCACTTTCCTCGATTATATTTACCAGAGGAGCATACTTCATCCCGTCTTTTTGATGACTTTGCATAAATGATAATGCTATGAAAATCTGTGATACGCGTTGAACAGAGACACAAAATGCCATTAATAATGTAGCTATGCAACGATTGGGTCTTCAAGCTTCATATTGATTACAGGAATACATCAGGAACTCCATTCGTAACAAGGTACAACTGTTCTTGCTCTTTAACCGTTCGTAGTTGAACTTGTGTCAAGCATACGTAGTAACATTTGGTGAAGCACCCCGTAATAGGATTCGTATACATCATCTTGATGCTATGACGTATTATAGTGTTTCAATCAGAAGTTCATGTACGTATCATGATTAGAGCTCCAACCGAGTGGTGACTAGAACCATTTATGCCTAAATATTCTCTGCATGGATTAATGCAATGACACGTTTGTTCTATTTTCAATTGGTTTCTAGATTACGTCACGAGAGGTGAAATACACCGTCATAAGACTAACATCAGAGAAAGCATTTCCCAAAGATTTAAAAATTAGATTTTCGAAAGCAATCCGACATTTGAAGATGTTGCTGAGGTGGACTGAGAAGGATGTGCTCGTACTCGGCCCAGAATCTTGCGATTAAATCTTTAATCGTTACACTAATTTTCAAGGTCCTCAAGACTCATAGCCTCTAGGAACTAATACAAGTTATTTCAACAGAAACTATCATTCACTTAATTTTGTTGACATTTTTAACATTTTCACTTTTTTACGGATGCGGGTAGTCAGCCCAGCGATCCAACCAGATTTAGTCGCCTCCTACGACAAGCTCTGGATACTGTGGTAGTATTCTATGGGTCTCATGTTTTGTTTGAGATATTTACGAAACATGGATGGTCTCCACTCACAGGGCATAATTCATTATCTTGGATCTCTCATCAGTCTCGATAATAGTGTGAGAGAGGATATCAAGGTCCGCCTTGCCGCTGGCAATCGGGCTTTGTATCCTCTACGTTCACTGCTGAAATCAAAATATCTTTAAAATGGAAACTGTACAGAGTGAGAGTTGGACCTTGACGGATGAGTACCAAAGATGGCTTCTAACATTCAAGAGAAGAATCATGCGTGTGATATATGGCCCAAAACGCGACATCGATGGCACATACCGAGTTCTTTTCAATCACGAGATCAGGAATTTAATGCAAATTCCTCATATCGTGCATGAAATCAAAGGACAGCGAGTACGTTGGCTTGGACACGTTCTGCGTGCTGATCCGAACCGAATGATACAGCGATCTTTGAAGGGAGAACCACCTTTAGGTAGGAGAAGAGGTCGCTGTCGGCGTCGATGGCTCCACGGCGTAGAGAGCGATCTGGCATCTTCAAACTGTCTACAACGGTTTAAAGAGTTGGCTCGTGATCGAAACCGATGGAGTCAGATTGTTGACACGGTACGGGCCAGTTAAACACGTGTATCTCCAACCACACGGTATCAATTCGAGCCGATATAAAATATTGTGAAATTCGAGTGTTATAGGCGGAAGAGAACTGATGCTATAAAGCAAATACTACATATACGGTACATTTCGTTGCGCAGTGTTGTATATTACTTATATAGCATGTGAGCGCGAGATCCTGTAACTCCAAAATTATTAAGCATTCGTATGAAGAAATTAGAGCGAAATCAACTAACCGATGTAGAACTACAATATTCAGTAAGGTGCTTCGAGGTAAACAGGGATGCCTGGTAAGCATATTGTGATTTCAACGTCTCTATATACATGACAGGTGCCCTCAAGTAAACGTTTTATCTTTTATCACTTTAAATATCGTATTTAGTGATTGACTAGCTGCTATCTAGACTGAGCAAGCATGAATTTGTGTCTATTCGATGGTCAGACTCTATGATTAGATTGGATCTGATACAGGTATACCTCGGGCGTATCATCAATCCTAATAAAACAGTGATAGTGCCATTCACTAGGAGAAGTTGGATATTCATAAGAGGAATAATCCTATAGATCAGAAAGTAACTTGGAAGCGATATCGATTGACTTGAATACCATCCGCATAAAATTGCGCTGCTGTATGTTAGTGCAGTAATTATTGTTTCTTCTCCTTGGTATGGGATTGTGAACTGCTGGTGTGGGATGATGAACTGCCGGACGATGATTTCGATCCAGCTTTGCCATATCCATTGTGATTTGAACAATTGGTTAAAGACTTCTGTTGTTTAAAGAAATTAACCAAACAAAATTCCGGCTCTTTTGCTTCTATAAGTTGGAGGCGAACTTTTTTTTCAGCATCATTGGCACAGATGAATGTTTTCTTCACATCAAATTCATTGATCCTTTCAACTGTATCTCTAGAATAACGCGAAACATATTTTGTTTTGGACTTACTTGAGTAACTCAGCCGAAAACTGAACGAAATCCTCGCCATTCTAGGCATTTAGATTTTATTAGCCGTGTTTACAACCGATATCCAAGAATCACTAATGAGAGTAGCAGTACTGACAATGTAGACAATACCCTAGAGGCCAAGCTTGAGTATAGCGAAAATATTTCAGCGCAACAAAAAGACGAGGAACTTAAGAATGTTCTATCTGGTTCGCGTCGTCACAATGCTTCAAACAGCCCCGAAAGTTTCAAACCACCAGTTTGCGAGGTATAATACAAAATATCGACTGGTACCAACGGTCTATACATACCCGAACCTTTGAGAAAGGAAATTTTTAAGCATATGTAGAGCTTTTCAATGTTCGGATGGACAATCTGAACATATAGGCGTACATCCGGTGCATGTGTTTCGCCTCCCAAAACAGATGCCCAAAATCAAAAACAAGGAAATATGCTAATCATTTATCCGAGTTAATGAATTCATCAATCTAATTCCAGACAATATAGTGACTTGACTAAGTGAAATTCAATTAGCTTAGTTAACAATTAGGTGTGAAATATTTTTTATATAATAAAAACAATAACAACAATAATTAGTCTAAATGATCGACCTAGTGGAGATGAACTCGATACAATTAACATCACCAAGACAACACGTTTAGCAATTAATTAGATAAACTCGCCTCATTATCATATAAAACCTTAACCAGATCCAGCATATTATTGAGATTGTAAGTTCTCAGCTTTTTACGATCACCTGTGCTCTGTAAATTGATTTATATCGATTCCAAGATTAAACATTTGGCTTAAAAGAAGATATTAATTTTGTCTAAGAAAACACTGTCGGAGGAAGATGAAAAAGACAGAATTTAAATATTCAAAAGCTTTCATATAACTATGATTAATGATCCAAATGTCATTGACATTATTAGAATTTTATATTATTTGTTTGAATAGTTGCTTCATTCTCAAGTCCAGGGATTTAGCAATGTCAATTATGTATCGTATTCATGTAAAGATATTTCAGGTCTAGATTGCTGTGCCGATCTCTTGTTTGACTATACCCTACTCGAAAGTATTATAGATTGTTCCACGGCTAGGATGCCTTCTGGGCACCTCATCGGAAACCAACTACCACCGACCTCATTACATGGCTAAGAGACCGCTATTGGGACGGTCAGAATCTAAGGGCTTTCACTTTCTCTCAAAATTCTAACCCTCAATCAATAGCCAAAGAACTGGTGCTCAATCGCCAAAAATTTACGGAATGGAGAAAAGACGAAACCTTTGCACCTAAGAATTTCCATCACACTAGATAGAGGATATCCGTGGAAGCCTACCTATATAAATAATCGAAACGGAATACCAAATTCTACAGATTACGTATTCACCTCACAACGATCCACGAGGTCGTACAAAAAGTAAGATCCCATAAATTTCAGTCATGTGACCATCCAAATCTTCTCGCATGCCAACCAATAAAGTCTAGTAATGCACTAATGTAAGATCACTATGGCTTCTTTAATTTATATCAGTTTTGTCAGTCTTGATTCAAATCGATATTCAAAGATGCCTCCAATCCTTTTCATGAACACTCAAGATAATTTGACTTTGTTTTTTCAACATTTCAGTTATATTGGACTTTACAACCGCGAGCCGCTTTGGATACACAAAATCAGATCAACGACGATGGCAAAAAAAACATATGGCGTGCGCCGGCAAATTTCAATCACCAATATCGATTTACTCAAGTAAAGTAAGTACTCAAGTGATCATCCATTATATAAACACTCGAACCTATAACAATAACATTATTACTGTCCCATCTAGTCGATCGCTTTAAATATGCCAGCTATCGAATTAGTTGGATATCATAATTTGCTACCAGGTCCAATTGAACTACACAACAATGGACATTCAGTGGCAATAAACAAGGGGCATTTATCCCGACAAGACGAGGACGCCGGTGTAAAGCTACCGTACATTTTCGGTGGAAAACTATTAAATGAATATGAATTTGAGGGGCTACATTTCCATTGGGGCGATAAAAATAATCGTGGCTCAGAACATGTTTTGAACGATATTCGATATCCAATGGAAGTGCATCTAATTCACAGAAATAAGAAATACAAAGATGTTAACGAAGCGCTTGGTAAATCGGACGGTTTAACTGTATTAGGATTCTTTTACCAGGTAAATATAATCGTTTATCCGTTACACGATTATCGTGTTATTTATTATCCGATTATTTACAGATCTCCGAATTCGATAGTGAAAATTTGGCCACAATTGTCAGACACTTACCCAATATCGAGAATTATAATAAAAATGTTGAACTCAATTCAACATTTAGTTTAGGCTCTCTACTCTCCGGTATAGAATTAGAACGATTTTATACGTACAAAGGATCATTGACAACCCCACCATGTGCTGAAGCGGTTACATGGATCGTATTTCCTGAACCACTATCCGTATCAAATAGTCAGATGTCACGTTTTAGAATGTTGTCGAACGGTTTGGAGGGTTCGATAATCGTGGACAATTATCGAGCTGTACAACCGATTGGCGCTCGACGGGTATTTGTTCGACGAGTTAATGAGAAAAATACAAAACTGTCGTCAATGACTGGAATGCACTTCTCCAAATGGGATTGGAGCTATTGATTAATATTGATTAGTACAATAAATGTTTAACTATATTGTAAATTGATTTTATAAATTAATTTGTTTATATAAATCGAATAATACCAAATAAATATAAATATTATACTCGAGTTAAATAAATTCAATTTTTTATTGCGGAGGCGATCTATAAAGCTCTAATCGAGATTGTTTAAACCTGTGTTTAAAAATAAATGAAAATGACTGAATTTGGAAGTTACCCCAATCGGTATCCATACTACGTAATGTTTATTTGGGGCATGTGGCCTTATAAATCCTCAGTTTATACAAGATCAAACCCAGCTAAATATTCAGCTAAAATGAAACTGTTTGGCAATATTTCTCTAAACTCTAGGATAAATTTCTCACAAGAGGAAACGACAGTGCCAAACACGACTCACCGAGCACATATTCACCGGATGAGGTACAGAAGTCTAAAAATTAGTCACCTGGCGCGAATAATTCAACTATATCCAGACAGAATTCATCAAGCGTTCCTTAAGTTGTAGATGATGTCTGTCTTGCAACAAAATTTTGAGAAGCACCTATAAGTTTGTCTAGAGTATTCCGTTGAAATAAAAATTGTATATTCTGTTGAGATCAATTGAGACTGTATACAACGATATAAAAACCTGATAACATGCCAAATGTCGTACAAACGCAATGATGGAGCGTTTGGTAGAAGATGTGGACCTATATCAACTTCCCATCTCTGCAAAATAGTGCATACACAAGTATTGCAGTTAGAATAAACATCAAAGGTGAGAGACTTGGCGAAGGTTAATCCCAATCACTCAATGTTTTCATATATCCCAATACATCGTGACTCATATATAATACCTCAAATTCCAACTGGGCTTGTAATTATTCAATTCAATATACTAAAATTAAGTGTTATCCCGGAAATGACCTCATTGACTAGCTGACGATCCACCTGAACTGTTTCGGTGTTTTCTTACGATTATATATTTGGACATATATTTGGACAACAATAGTTTTGCATCAAATATTATAAAATTCAAAACATGACAATACTTTGTTTGATTTATTAAATTCAATTGAATCAAGATTAAACGCTACATCCTAAGAATTATAAAATTAAAAAATTGATTAGAAGTTCATTCGATTTGAATAATAATTTTATTGTTTCGGAATATCTGAATTTATCATTTACGTTGATCTTATATTTGTCTACTGGTTGTGTTCACATATCGCCATCAAATTATTGGGGTTAACTTAAAATTATAGAATTTGAAAGGATGATCGAATTTAACTCATCTCTAGCCGAATAGAAAAAAATTATTCGTTTATTGTAATCGGGAAGTGGCCGTTGCAAAACTGATCCTCAACAATCCCAATTCCTGATTTTCAGAACATTCTCTTGATCACTCGATTATAAATAAGCGTTATGATCCACTGAATAACATACTTTGTTCGGTAATATTTACCACTTTCAGGGGATCATCTAATAAAGTATTACCCTCTTGAATCCAAAAACCGTAACCCTTCAACCAATTAAAACAATATATAGTCACAAGCATGGCACTGTGATGGTATTATTCGCTGCATAATATAAATAGAACCTTGCTCAGGGGGCTAAAATCTAACTATGAGCCTTTATGAACCATTTACGTATTCTTGAACGAGAACTCTAGACGCATCGTGATGAGAAACTCTCTTGATCACTAAGCTTCAACCAGCGACTGACAACTGGTATCATAAATCAGATTACATATTTCTACCTGTTCAATCTGAACCTTGTTGGAACTTTAAAATAGTTACCTTGGTGTACCGGAGATAATAACTTAGTGTTAATCGTTTAAGCAATGTCCTATATTCCGAAATTATACGATTAATAACTTAAATAAATACGAGGGGAGTAACAAAAGTTCACTTAGTAGGCGACTCTTAAATATTTCTTTAAAAAACCAAAAATACTAAAATCTTTGCAATTGTTTCTGAGACTTCTTTCGATTGGTCGAAATTCGCTCTGTGAAACTCTTCGGTTTTCGGTTTTAACTAAAGCCACTACAAATATTCGATTAATGCCAAATTGCATAAGGAACGATTGCATCGACCCTACAGACTATTTCCAAGTGGTTCCGACGATTCCAGATAGTACATTTCTCCTGATGGCGTTGTTGTGGCTCTGTCCAAAGTTGACGAAGACCCACGATTGACACAAGAAATTATTGCTGATGAATTGGCCTTCAATGTCATGACTGTTTAGCGAATATAATATCATCTGGGATACACGAAGAAATTTGCTCGATGAGTTCCGTGAATTTTAAATAAGGCCTCGGCTAGAGTGCATTTTGTATTTTTTTTTCCTAAATAAATTCGAAAATGGGCAATCTAACAACTTTAGTAAAGTCGTTACTGGTGACGAATTCTGGTTCTATAATACGATCTGGAAACAGCAGTCCATGGAATGATGCCTCACAGGAGCAAACCCCCCCGGAAAAGCTAAGCAACTAAATTAAGGATGTCAGTTTACTTCACCGGTTCAAAAATAGTAGCTGCTATTCCCCTAGAAAAGGGTCAAATGGTAACTGCAAAATGGTATACCGAAGACTGTTTACCAAAGGTTTTCAAAAATTTGTTGGTACTTTGTACATCATGACAACGCACTAGCTCATATTGCTGAAATAACGTATAACTTATTACGATCTCTGGCATCGAGATCAATACAACCAGCACCGTATTCCCCGGATCTAGTGCCTTGTGTTTTCTGATATTCCCAAAAATTAAAACAAATTTGGGGGGAAAGGTCTTTAACAGAAACGCCTAGATAATTAATGCGGTTAGTGCTAAAAAGCCAGATTTTGAAGAATGTTTTGAGAAGTGAATCTAAAGGTTTAAGAAATGTCGATTATGTAGAGAATTTTCTTTTGGTCAACTAATCGAACTTTTGTTACTCCCCTCGTATGTATTGTAAAATTTGAAATCATGATAAACGAAACAATATGCCTACCATAAAAAATTTATAGAACATGCGCCGCAATGCCAGCTACAAAACATTTATGGCAAAAATGTTATTAATGTTAATCTCAGTTGAATGTAAACGAGAAAGTTTATATATCGCTTGAGTGTTGTTCTTGTACACTACAACAAATTTCTTAATCAACCGAATAAAAGTAACCGTAGATTTAAGACGATACACCTGTCATCTAATAAGTATTTTAAAAACGTTTACAATATAATCATTGAATAAGATAACCATAAGCCGTACAAAAATACAACCAGTCTGGGCCAATGCAAAAACTGGACATACTATTGTGTCTAGCCCATGTTCTGAAAACCACAGGAACGACAGTTGGGATATATTTATAATTTTTAAAAAAATTTAACGACAGGTTTTTGACTTTTGGAGTTACCATATACGTGGACGGTAACGTGATCGTGATATAACAAATCTGCTGACCTAAATTGGATGGCATGAACTTGGAAACTAAATTGCACAACGAAATTCCAATCTCGCGAAATAACAAGATCAATTAGCCACCGATATCTTCCTTGTGATTTTCTACAATGCTAATTCTGTTGAAATAAGCTTCTATCGTAGTTAGTCGGTATTATTACGATCACTTGATCAATTTAATTAGAGTGACGGTACTTTCAGAACTTCCGTGTTGTATTATTAATGAATAATGATATCTGTGTAATCGATTTACTTGTGTATTTAGATTGAGAATCGAGTTTTCAAGAATAAAATATATTTTTTGCAATTAGGAGGGCACAAACCGAGACACTAAAGTTTGAAACGAACTTCCTGACATATAACACCTATTAATACATAAATGAAACTGTTAGCTTTGGTAGGTCATGTAAAGTGATAGAAGAGATGTGATCTGAAGCCACAACCTGAGTGTAGTTGTTTTCAACGTGACCCCAAAAATCCATTGGTTCGTGCATGTGATGAAATAATTCTTGGTTGCCTCCGATACGCAACTTTCGTGTTGCGCCGGTGCGTATAGGAAAATTGATGTTTCCGCTTTGTCGAGTATATATGTCACATAGTAGCAGGTCTTCGATTACCTCTTGACATGCAGTCATCTCCTCTGCTTACACGGCTGCAAGGTGAACTCCGAACCGATCAACCAGGATGTACTTGGTAGATGGATGAATTCGGATTTGTGTGTTCTTACGAATAATTGGAATCATTAGCACTTCATAGAGCTGATAATCCCATGCGTGTACCAACGGTATTTTTAAAGTGATAATGGCATTAGACTTGGTCACTATTGATCTCACGGTCATTAATTGATATACTCAAGTTCCCATGTCCTAGGAGAATGACTGTTGCTTCAAAACGATGAATATTTCGAGCTCTAGTTGTTTCGGTGGTAATAAGACTGGATGGTATATTCCTCCTGTCACTACTTGTAGTAATCCCTTTTGAGTGTCTTCTATGTGCTTGATGATCAATCCCAATTGCAATTGATAGAATTAAGGTGGATAAAGATTTGTCATGCTATGTTCGATATTCGTTCAACTTGGTTAGTTCCAGTTCTACAGATCGATCTATCTCTTGTAATTCTCTAAGATGTTGTGCGGTATTTTCATTACTGTGTTTGAATAACCGCAAAGTGTTATCATTGATTGAGGTTTAGTTTTTCAGTAGTTTCAATGTATAGTCCTCGTTAACTTGGATTAGTTTAAAATGTTTGTCGTACTGGCTTCTCTTTGAGAAAGTATAGCGGAAAATGCCTAAATCCTCAGGTAATGCCTAATGTAAGTTTGAATTCGAACGATGTGCAGCATTTTGGAATTAATAGCCGCGTTTCCCCAACAAACAAATTGTACGGAAAGCGGTACCCATTCACACACAATTTCGCACGAGGTACTCGGAAAAGCATCCTCCAAACGCACGGAAAGTGGTGCAATTGGCCAAAGAAAGTTGTCACTTTTTTAGCACTCCCTCCCCTTATATTAGTTTATGAATGTATTAGTGCGTACAAAATTTCCGTACCTATTTAATACCCTTTTGCATTCAAAATAGTTACACTATCCTTACGAATTTAACACTTGTTTGCGTACGTTTTTGATGTAGCTTTCCGTACAAATTTATTATACTTTGTGATACTAATTCCATACTCATCTTCAACTAATTGAACACACTTTCCATACGTTTATGAGGGCAATTTCCGTGCTAATTCAAGGTTTTTAACCATGCATTTACTAAAGGGGTTTCAGTTTTAAGTATAACAAACGTTTTAAAAATGTTTAATAAATTTTTGTTTTATTATTATTATTTCATTCTTATTGTTATTATTTCAATCTTAGTTTTCAGTCTTATTTAACTGTATTAAATAAGACTGAATCTCCTAACAAGAATCTCCTGCACTCGTACTTAATTGCATCGATTCATCAACTTTGATCGGTTTGGGGTTTTCCGTTGATGTAGTAGAAATTTTTTTAATTATTCGCAAGTTTTGGTAGCCGTAATCTGAGTCCGACCAGCAAAAACTTTCATCAGTATCATCCTCTTTTAATTTGGACCCGGATGCACAGTCTTTTGGAGCTGAAAGAAACAAAATAATTGTTAAAAATTGTATTCATAATTGAAAGAAAATAAACTTTGGCTCTGGCTTTCATTCATTAGGCATTTCATTAGGAATTTCATTAAAATCTTCACTGAACTCTGATGAAGACGCACATGTAATATCGCTTTAATATTCAAATAATTCAGCGTCAATTGTTTCTATACCAGGAAAATTTCCTATATAATCTTCTTGCAACTCTTTAGTATTTAGTCTTTACATCCTCTTTAGTTGTTGATACCTTTTTGTTTTCATTTACTTCAGTTTCTTTGCCAAAAGAAACTAATAAATTGACTTCTTCTCTAATTTGTCGGTAGTTTTTTCTTTTAGACATTCTGACAAACACTCTCGTCACAATAATTAATAACAAAACAGTAACGATTTTATTTAAATTATTATACTTACCTTAAAGTACGTATTCTACTAAAATAATCATTTTAAAAAAATCACTATTTTTGAGTAGAAAATAAAATTATTTCAGCAATAGCCTTCTACACTTTTCAATTTTAGAACTATAAAAACCTTATGTTCATGCATTTTTACTATATTGCTTAAATACATCGATTTATACACGAGTATACATTGACGACAGAAAAAACGGGTACGGAATTCCATGTGAAAATAACACTGTTTTGGGTACGTACCCAAAAATGTTTGTTGGGTCATGACACCAACTGATTCAGAACAGATCACATTTTCCATGCAAACCAAAGACACATTTTGAGCCAAAATGAAATTTGGATCAAAATGTGTCTTTGGTTTGCATGGAAAATGTGATCTGATCTGAATCAGTTGGAGTCATGAAACGCGGCTATTATCATAACTACGTAGACACTAATAGCTTCGTATGGTTTGCGTTGTCTTACCCATCTTTGTATATTTGCAGTTTGAGTAAGTTACACTTGAAAGCCTATAATTTATCAATCGATGCATTTGTTTGTTTTTAAGTTGGGTTTTAAACAGTGTTGAAGACATAAATAATAACCTGTCTTACCCTACAGTTTTGTAATTTCCAAATTAACTTTTAACTAACTAAATGTATCAACTCGAGATTCTGGTCTTGACAATGATAGCAGTTCCGTATTGCACTTTATCTTTGAACGTTAGGTTGCTTTAGTTTTTGCACTCTCCAATCTGTCCGTCAAGAATATAACTTACGTTGAGTGTTGACGAAAGGTAGAAAGTTCAACATAATTCATCCAACGACGAATGCTGCAACTTACAGCCGGTTAACAATTAATTAAAAACATACGTTACTGATTATACATATTTTATATATAATAATTCATTATTTATATTATTTACACAATAAATATTTAGTTAATAATATTTTTCTTCTAATATTAATTTTATATTGTATACTTAAATAATAATAAAAAAAATATATTTATGTTTATAATATATAAGAATAATATATATATTTAATTAGATATAATATATTAAAATTGTTAATAACTTATATAAAAAATAATTTATTGTTTTTAATTAGCAACAATCGAAATTCTCTTTAAGAAAAAAACATTTTTATATAATGTTGTAATTTTAGAAAAAAAATTCTGTTAATTTCAAAGTAGCAATTCAGTATTTTACAAAGTTAAAATTTGTTACATTACGAAACACCGGTTCTCTATATCAAATTCGCCACATACACACACGCAGGCAGCACACACAAACACACTTTGGATGGGGTTGAATACATAAATTTTTGTATTCAACTCAAACTGAACTGGTGCTAAGGTCTAATATTTGATATTGTATGTATTTCCAAGTTATGTTTTAACACAAACATGTTACTAAAACAGCCTTTAATCGCAATCATCTTAAAGATTTATCTGAAATATATGCAACAATAATACGAATGAGATTTTAAACGCAATTAACATAACATAATAAATTTACTTACATTTATTTTATTGGTCCTCTTGGTACCTGAGCAATGCCGATTCCCTTTCATCAGCATCAAGGTACCATAATGTGATTGCGTATCGCGTTCTATGGGCTGGTTGTACTTCATGGGGATTTCGTCTGTCCGACCAAAAAAATAATACTCTATCGAATATGGGCTCTATATCGACTACTTTATCTGTGCAGCCTTCTGGAAAGATTCTGAAATAGAAAAATTATATTTTATAGCTGGTTCGAAATGTCTTTAATGCTTATAATTTGTACCAAGAAGGAAAAGCACATGGGACAGAATTCCACAGAGATATACCATTAACAAAATATGAAGAATTTAGAGCAGGCAGGAATTAAAGTTTGACGTAATGCCATCTATTGGCGTAACGAGAATGTTATGTCATTAATGTCCGTAGAAAATAATAAAGGACAAAATACCGAACCTTGAGGAACATCTGAAGTAACTGTTTGTGAATGATCACTAATCTAGCATCCTAAAGGGAAAATTTAACATTCCTCAGATATAAGATCAACAAAAGAACTAACCGAAACTGGGTTCGAGCCAATAATCAATCTCAACAAGAGTCTGCAATTGAGAGATCTGATTATCCAGACTCAGACTATCCGGATATAAAGAAATGGCTTAAGTTCTAACCGACGTTCTTTTATAAAAGTGCAGAACCTTTTATAAAAGTGACTATCAGGAGGAGTACTTGACTCTACTTGATATTGCAGCTCATCCATCTTGCTCAAGTACTTGACCCTACTTGATATTGTAGCTCATCTTTCTTGCTTCCACCATACACCTTCTGTTGACTATGCTACACAAGACAAATATGGTTTCGGTTATTAGCTGAAAAGAATAAGATCCTGGTCTTGGAATAAAGTACCACCTTTAGTGCTTCTGGGCTTAGTGGGACTCGTTATAATTGGATAATGCTATCCTGAAAAGATTCCACTGACGGAAAGACGGAGATGACCTGTGTAAAGCGAAATTTGTATTACACGCTGCTTGTATGACACAAATCATCAAACATTGTTAGCCAGGATACATTTTAACACTGATATGTTGCAAACTCGTCTTTTCCTATTTATCACGTTTCTTATGTGATATGTATCTTCGATACACTATATTGACCTCAATAAAATGTGTTTTGTGCTGCGCATATGTTATATAAGACAAGCAGCTTTTATATCGATACTTATAACAGAAATTAATAAATTATTACCTTAGTAAACCTCCACTATGCCGGACATCCCAATTGAGATTTAAATAATAAATAGCGGTTATACATCGACCATCTCGATTTGGATTATCTACATGTTTTACATAGTGGGAACCAGAACCTGGATAGCATGCCACCATCGCCTAAAAATATACAAAATCAAAATTATATTTTATGTATGTTTCCTCTTTAGTCGAATGTTTTTAGAAAATATGCTATACAATTCATACTACGTGACTTTCTACATATATGTATGCTTAGGACAGAGATGAATATATTTTATAGAAAAAGAAATAAAATATTTCTCCTTTATAATTCGTTTCATTATTATTAATTTAATTTATTTATTTTACAAATTAACAAATTTTTTCGCACTATTTGATCTATTTATAGCCACGTCGTTATGTATTATATTTTTTAAGAAAATTATGTCTATACCATTGCTTTTATATAGAAATCATCTTCATAATGCAAATAATTGGCGAAAGTTTGCTAACAAGGGACTTTAGCACTTCCATTAGTGCTTATCTTTACGAAGTTGTAATTTCTCAAAAATTACATAATTTATAGGCTAAAAAAATACGCTTATATTATTTATATATTATTAAGCCAAATCGCGATTAAACAAAACATGATAACGTTTTTTAACTAAATTTTCGCGTTTTTGCACTCCAAACAAAATAATCTGTGTCATTACATTTTGGCGTGAATTTGTTTGGAGTTTGGATTCGAACCAAGTTTACTTAAGTAATTTGTTTATTTTAAATTAGGTCAATCATGATCGATTTAGCTGATTGTGTTACACTTACCTTTGTTCTTTCTCTAATTTTGTAATTGCCTAAGATGCCATTATCAAGCATTTTATTAGCTAGAGTCACCACAGAGTCGACCTATTGAAAAATAAAATAAAACAATTTAGTAGGTGATATTAACAATATGCATGACTAATGGTAAGCTAATGGTATAGCCACATTGGGGACGTGCAGTTCACTATATCATAACGATATTGAATCAATGATAATGAAATCACAGGCTAAATCGATAAACAAACACTCCAGTGTAATAACTCATAAAACGTCTATTTTGGCGGAGTACATTATCGCGATAGTAGGATTACGATTTTAAATAGGGTATAGACTTATTGTGATATGAGTTACGCAAAAATAAATATACAACATCGATAAGATTACGAATTTTGTTTAATTTCGAAGCACAAAAAACTTGCAAATGGATTAAATAAAACGGTGTACGTGCATTTCGACATATCATCTGCCCACCATCAATTTTCCAAATACTGTAAACATATCATTACAGTAATAACATTCAATATCTTTATACTTAATCAACAAATCTTATATTGTTCTGCAAACATTGAATATTTTTATTTCAACAAAACGCTAATTATATATACATAACATAGCGCTTAACTACCTTTATCAGTTAATTTTCTTTCGTATCTTGTTTTGAAAAAATGTTGCCGAAGTGGGAAACCAATCTACTCGAGATTACATGATATAATCCACAGACAAAATGCAAAATTTGATAAAATTCCTCGCTTATCACGAGTGCCTAGTCATGTACTCATCGATAAACTTACCTGAGAAATTAAATATCCTATATTATTACAACCAGGTTCTCGTCCCCATAGCCATGTTATTTTATCACCTCGTATATGCCTTAAATCTCTTTTGCCATTGTTTGATACTAGTTGGCCATCCTGTGCACAGTTTTAGAAATAGTTATTAATACAAAACCTTATAAATTATTAATTCGATTGTACCTTAAATACTCCAGCTGAGTACATATTCGTGACTTCGTTTAACACCTGAAGTCCACGTTCGTAGCCCAAAAAATTATCGAGGACACAAACCCCATACTCATTCATATCTCTTATAAGTGTATTGCACATTTCGTCAACACCTTGGCCTTCTGATATTTCTCTAAAGTAAACAAAAACAAATGTAAGTTTGCGACTCCTTTAAGAAATGTCTTAAGAATTGCACACGACACAACACAACACAAATTCACTTACCTATAATTTAAAATATTATTTCCTTTCATTCCAGGAGGAATTAAATGATCCTCAGTTATATGCATTGTATTACCAGTTGTTAAAAATTTTGACGATTTTTTTTGACGTTCTAAAACACTACCGCGTTCGACAACATTTGATACTACACTATCGAAATCGTAATTTTCATCTGTTTTGGTTGACAGTGTTTCGGCACGTACACTCAAAATTTCGTTTTCAGATGTACCTTCTTTAGGTAAATAAAAATGTTGTTGTAGTTGCTGTTGGGGAGAATGATGTTGGATTGTTGATTTTTGTTGCCCCTCTAGAATATTACTACTTCGCCTACTATTATTGTATGGACTATTATTATTATTGTTACTATAAATATTATTATTATTGTTGTTATTAACAGATGACTGCTGACAAATTAGTCGATGAGTCCGCCAATCGAATTTTTGATGTTCGATCGAACAATAGTGAATTTTTTTACATTTACCACATTTTTGTAGTTTTGGTGATGATATTCCACATACATTACAACAGATCATATTGTTATTATTACTTAATTTAGATCTATCAGTCATTGCAGGAATAAAATACCAAAAACAAATTTAATTATCAAAACTAAATACAAAAAAGGTTATTCACAAAAATAGTTATCTTCTCTCTTTTTCTATATTATTGTTTTGTTTTCTCTTTTTAACTATTATATATCGATACAATGTTTATATGCATCTAAAAGAGACCGATATCACATTTTGGCCATTTTCACATTCACCTTGACAGAACTTACAAAAAAAAATTTCATCTAGAAATTTTTACAATTTTCACTTTTTATAATTACACTTTTCGTCAACTTTACTATAAATAATAAACAATTTTATTTCGTATCACAGTATATCTAAATCCTTATCATTAGATTATACGACGTACAATAAAAATATATAATTTGCACGTATGCGTATTTGCACTTAATATGACGACCTTTACTTGAAACTAGAAAATAAAATTAAAACTCAGATGTATCCGTCAATTTTATTGTTACAAATGTTAGAGTGAGTAAGACTATATATTTATTATTATGCAAAGACAGAGAACACTATATAACAGGTTTGTTTATAAAAATAAACATCAAAATGTATAAAAGAAACAGTGCAGCCAACTACTTTTATAAATAATTTAATTAGTTTGGACACAAACTAATGTACCATCATAATTTATGTAATGAAGTTGGTTTTATTTTTATTTTTTCTTAACCATTTGGTGGTATGGAACTTTTTAATTTTGAATGCTGAACAGTGTGGCGAGTAAAAACTGTTTTGTTTAAGATCCATATGCTAGTTAATCTTATATAATACAGTAACTTATCTAAAGATACTTTAGTCTAGTACCATTTACAATTCTGAAACGCCTACTTTATTAGCTTTCCGCGATAAATTTAATCTTTGATTCACTATAACGACTTAATGTTATCGATCAACAGTGAGTAGGCTTAAACGTGCCCTCACTTTGGATCATCACTTCCTCGTTTCTTACCTCATCGTCTAGAAACTAATTTTGGAGTGTTAGAAAGGATACGTCTAAGCACACTGGGTAATAACGACAGTTTTCCAGCGTCTCAAAACTGCTTTTGCTATCAAGATCTTGATATTTCAGGATATTTCTTTTGTATATTCTCTTTACTTTCTTATATCTGAAGTAGTGCCTTATTTAGGTGAAGCATCCATTTTTTGTCACCAGTACGGAGTGATACATTATCACATAAGGGTCTAATTACTGCCAGCTTGGATATACGATTATTATAAAATGGGATCATCGTTGATTCTACTGGGGTTGGGTAAAACTGATAGATTGGGGCTGGGTAAATCGGATACGTAGAATTTATTGTGACAGCACATGCCTTGTTCCTGTATTAATCATGAATTCGGTGCTTCGTTATAGTTCACTTAAGTCGAGAATGCTGTTGAATGTTTCAATATTCCTTCAAAGGCTGTCTTTTAAATGTTGTATTACTGTTAGTAGCAAAGAACTTAATTAATGTTGGTGGATGCTTCACATATTACCACGAAAGATGATTCCTTGGGCTATATGTGCATGCTCATTATAATAAGGCTATAATTATTGTTGTTTTTTTCTTCTGGTGAACGGGATGTACTTTCATTTGGCTTCAGGATGGATCTGTGAAGCTTTTGCATTCTAAGATAGAGTAAAATCTCCCAGAATAGACAAATCGCTCTATAGTTCATATACGTAATATCCTAGACAGACTCCGGATTAGTAATTTCAGGTTAGTTGAAACTCTTTGGTATTTAATTTAATTTAACTTTTTCTATATTCTACCACTAAGTATGTCTGTGGTAGGAAGCTGTATGGTAATGTTGAGCACCTTAAATGGCAATTTGCTAAATAAGACTACAGTACTGGCGTACAATGCTATAGTACTGGCCTAGAAGATGGGTAGCCATTTTAGATTCCATTTTTTGAGTCATGTGATGGGTGTATTACAATGGCATTTTGCAGTATAGGTTCAAGGATGCAGAAGATGCTTTTGGTTCCGTGAGCGACGTATATTATGTCGGGTGGTCAATTCTTTGTCAATATTTCGGTAATTTTTATTGACCAGCAACTGTCATTTTGACCAGTTGCTTGTTTTAATCAGAGTATGTTATAGACTATCACCCCAGTCCTTTCTGTGACTAACATTCCTTTTCCTTATAACTTTCAGTGTTTAATGTGAAGACAGGGCATTCATATTCAAAATTTTTCAGATAGCTATTTTGTACTCTGTCGAACATATTTCAGGATTATGGTCATCACCGTAATGGTTGGCTTGTAATTCTAATAATATTTTTTTCAGAATTTCGTCTTAATGTTTCAATTTTAATCAGAAATGTGAATAGTCCGTGGATTGACGATTATAGATTGTGACTGACTATCTTCTACTAGCAGTAGTTTAGTAACGAACTATTATTTTATGTAAACGGGTGCAGGAACAGGCCCAGCGTAATTCGGTTGATCATACAGTCCAATCAATCATGTATGTATGTTTGAGTTGTACCATGACAAAGGAGCCATTGTGATTTTTAAAACATGAAGTTGTTTTTATTAAATATCGAGTTCTATTCAACTACGAGATCAGACAGAGCAGTGCCGTTGATTTTGTGAGACGGAAGCAAATTTAAGTAGGAAACACAATTAAAAAATTGGGACGCGTTGAATTCTTTATGTATCTATATCTATCATTAAAATCTTACGTGATCCCAATAGGATCATGATTGGCACAGATATTGAAACAATTATCTTTTTATCGGTATCATTGGTTTTAAATTTTAGCTTTTGCCAGCATAACAGTAGAAGTTAATAACAATAGTTAAATTATGTTGGGCCAAAAACAATGGGAAAGATGATATCCAGATATAATTCATAATTCTATGCAGATTTTTTTTGGGTTTAGAAAACTAGCCAAGTACCAAAATCATTGTTCTTTGTTTGTTTTTGTCTTCCAATCTGTCTTGGGGCTCAAGGCACACCCAACTCTTTCGCGGTTCGCTTATCTACGTCCTACCTTACGCCATTACAGCCAAATCGAGGACGTACGGCTATATAGGTCCGATTTACGTAGAACCATCTGCACATTGCATAGCTCCATGACAGCCTATAGTACTGACATGAAAGATGGGTTGGCCCATGGATTCTGCAGTTCAACAGAGGGCCATAGATGTGTTCATTCACACCACTGATCGTAATCAGATGGTGACAAATCCCTTTTACATCCTGCCCCTATCGGGAATCGAGAGCCCGGTACCTCCCGCTCTTAGGTTTAGCTTTACAAAATTTTGCATAACAAGTGCAAAGTTAAATTTTTAAACCTTTTCTGTTGATTTATCAAAGGGTTGACATTTTATATCAAGAATTTTATCTTTTTCAATGATCTTATCAAAACTAATACATACAATTTTAGACTAAGCAAAACTATCCTCATTATTTTCCAAATGCATAGTGCGTAACCAAATGAAGAAATGTTTTGTGCTCCTCTGCTGGCTTTAATTTAACATTTACCACACACAGGGTAGGGTCTACAACTATTGAACTGAAATCTCTTCTTTTTCGAACGAAAACGACTTTTCAAATATTTCGCCACGTGAATATATCAAGAAAGTAAGGATCCCAAAAGATAACAATTAAACAATCGATAAATGTTTATCTTTTATTAATTTTGTTTATATTATTTTTGAATATTTTAGCAATTAAGTTTTTTTTCTATTATTCAAATAATAATTTGTAACATTTTCATTTATTTAACAATATTTTAATAAATTATATTTTATTTATTGTAATTATAATATATGTATATGCATATATCGGGTCTTAAATATTAAAACAAAATGTATGTATAAGTACAAATAAATCGACAACATAAAAAAATAATCTATTTTTGTTTTATCAATAATTAATAATAATAATTACAAAAAAATATGTAGTGTGGATATAATATATAATTTTTTTTACATATTTTATTATTTAATTTACATTTAATAAATAACTTGGAAAATGGATTATTATTTAATATTTCATCATTACTGTGATTTAATTAATAATATTATAATATATTTATGTATATATAATTGTAATTATTATTTATTGCATCTTTCTTGGGAATGTTTAATTTTTTAACAAAGGAGTCAAATATTTCTCTAAAATTCTATAGAAAAATTGGTATATAAATTGTAAATAATCAAATCCAAAATTATCAAATATATGTTGTAATATTATGTCTACTTCTAATAGATATACATTTTTGTTCTATACAAAAATAGTTGTTTTTAAATATACATATATATGTAGTTATACAGGGTGTGCCGAAAGTGACATACGAGTGGTACGATTGGATCCCTTGATCAAAGCTTAAACGACTTTACTTTTACCACTTAGCACTGTTAAGCCCCTCTATCCAATCGTAATAATTTGTTTATTTTGTACCTACATACTTGTGTCTAATACAGAACAATTTTCTGAAAGCTAAGAGTCTGAACTATGTTTTCAAGAAAAAATATTTACCGTCGTAGACTTTTTAATGATATGAGCCTTGCGAGAAAGAAATGGTTATTTCTCGAGATATTGATTTAATTTTAATACAAAGTGCTACATTGAAAGGCTCCTTAAGTGGTAAAAGTAAAGTCGTCTTCGCTTGGATCAAGGAATCAAACCGTACCATTCGTGTCAGTCACTTTCGGGACACCCTGTATATAATATATAATCTAATAAGTAAAATTCCTGTGTTAAACAGCAAAATAATCATATTAAATAATAATTTAAATCTCACTTGGACGTGAATCTGTCACTTATTGTAGCCAGCATCGAAATGAATTAGTTTGTGTTGCCGCCTAAGCAAGCATGCGGCAATGTCGGAATTTAACGATTTATCAACGAATTACTAACTATTACTGAGATTTTAATAATTTAATATTAAACACGAAAGTTAGTTCGAATTTAAAATAATCTTGGAAATAGAATAAATTTTTCAGTTTTGTGTTGTTTAATTTTTAGTGTGTTTAACGAATTTATAGTAATGTTTATTTCCTAAATTTACTAAAAAACATAGATATTGGCCGGCGAAAATGGACGATGGTCAAGTGGTCGTAATGTGGCATGGCCAAATGGAATATTTACGATGAAATATTTAATAACAATTTCGTTGCCATTCAAAAAATGTGCGTCGACGTACAAACTATGTTGGGCGAGGTAGGCCCAACTGGTTGGCCACTTATTCAAATATGTAATAGAGGGATTCGTGAGCATAATGAAACATGCCAATAAGTCGCGCCCTAATTAATGAGAATCACAATCAAAGAAAAAGAACCGGGGCCGTTGACGGAGCTAACAGAGGAAGAACCGGGGCCGACGACGGAGCTACCAAAAATCAGGCAGCTTTATCACCATAAAGGAATTTAAGATGCAAGAGTTTTTATGCCCACTGGTCTACAAGAAACGAAACAATGCAAGGCAAGACTATGCCTAATTTCGACCAGGATTCGGGAAATAATAAAAAAAAATATTTAAAAATTCAAATTAAAAACAAAATTAAGCTGCCATTATCAAGTCATATAAAATAATTAAATTTTGTGTATAATTATTCTAAAAAACAAATCATTGTTTATAATTCCTGAGATCTCTAATTCATTCTTAAAAATGCGTATAAAATAAAATTTATTAACTCAAACTGAAATGACTTGTAGTCGTAAACGACCCAGCTCAAAATGGCACAAGCCCTCATATCTAACTTCTAAATATATTTTATTACTTATTCGAGGTTCTAGATCAGATATTTTATTGATTTATAAATATTATTGTGTAAGAGACCAGTTCGTATCAAATATTAAGCGTATTATTAGGTTATAATGCATTTCATTTGTTTTAAATAATATTTCCTTTTTTTTTTGTTTTAAATTCTAAATGTTGATTATAATAATAATTAGATTTATATTCGTGTTCGACGACAAAATATTTACATTATTAGTGATATCTTTTTATAAATATTTAGGTTGTTAATTTAATTAATTATATTTTAATAATAAAACAACAAAATTTATAATCTACACATAGTCTATTGTAGGTTATGAGATCCAATCAAAAATCAAATTTAAACTGTGGGGATGTTTAAAAAAAATATTAAACATATATTATTAATATAAATCTAAATTTAAATAAATTATGTGATGAATTAAGTATGTATTCAAACTTTATGTTGTTTATTACACCAAAATAGTGTTTCGTAGCAGTTATGGGTGTTAAACTAAAAGCCGAGTAATCTGTAAAAAAAACAACGTTATAATTGTTCGATTAAACTCCACAAAGTATTGATGTAGACATACCTGCTTTTTAAATTACTTTATGGTCATACTACATAAGACCTGTTGAAAATCATGAAGTTCATCTTCCAATGTCTCCGTAGTCAACGAGCCAGCTGGACCCGTTGTTTGGACGTTAGTATCTTTCTCCTTTACAGCATTGTTAACTGGCATACGAGATGATGATCCATCCCTTTTCGGTGGTATAACCGGTTTATTAGGAGGTATAGGAGGAGGCACACCACGACCCATTGGTTGTGAAATTAATTTTTTAACAGGCGGTTGTGGAGGATTTGGCGACGAATTTAAAATAGTCTGTTTCGAACTAACTTGAACACTTATACCACTTGGACTTGAACCGGCTATTTGTGATGAGGGTTGTGCTAGAGAAACAATTTGTTGAGGAACTGTTGTTGTATTCGATAATTTTCGTATTGGTACCTGTAAATAAAATAAATAAAAATTAAGAAGCTCGTTTTAATCAATTATCTAATTACCTTTACCACATTAAAAACAGCTTGATCATTAGTAGGAGTTTGTCGTAAAGTTAAACCAGGTGAGATAGATCTAGCTATACCCGTTGCTACAAAATATATATATATTTCAGTTAACTATTTTACAAAATATCAATAAAGATTATGCTTACTTGGTCCGGATACTGGTACACTGGATACAGTTGCCGTTGGTTGCACAACTTTTGCAACACTACTCATTATTGGACTACCCGATGTGGAAGCATCATCTCCAGTATCTAAAAGTAAAAATGATCGGGTAAATTATATAATTTTACTGGCTACATTTTATTATTACCGTTTCTCATTGTTCCTGGCTTCATTGGCAATTGTGGAATGCCAACAGATTGTCCCAGTCTATTAGGTATCATTTGTTTACGTAATGTTTCATTTTCTGCTCTAAGTTGAACTACTTCCAGTTCCAATTCTTTTGCACTGTAAATTATAGATTTATATAAAAAAATATATGTATAAGAATATATGTATAAGATGTAGTTTACCGTTTCTCTTCTTTAGATAGATTACTTCGCATAACCTTGCGTTCCAAATCAAAGGAGTATAGTTGCTTCTCCAACTCAGCTTCCATTCTTAGTGATTTTTTACTTTCTTCCTCCAACCCTTCAGCAATCGTATCGACTCTTAATTTTTCCTCCGACAAGATTTGGGCTAAATCTTCTGACCGTTTTCTTTCTTCGACATATTTCATGATTATCTTTTTTCGCTCGGCCAAAAGTAGCAACACAATTTGCTTTTGGCGTGCCTTTTCATTATCTAACACTTCCTGCAATTTTTTAATATCCTTTTCTAATTTTTTCCGTAAATTCTTTTCAGATTCTAGTTCTTGTTTCAGCTTAGTTCGTTCAAGTTCCAAACCGTATGCTATATCATCACCTTGTGCTGTATCACGTTCATGTTTACATTTTTCATCTTCAAGTTCTTGAACTAATTTTTTATGTTTCTCTTCTGCATCTCGTAAAACGTTTATCATTCGAACTTGAGTCTGCCGCTGCTGCATTATAACATTTTCTAGTGCTTCTAGATGATTATCGGCTGCCAAACGCATTTCCTGTTCCGACTGAGCTGCCATGGTGGATGATTGTTTGCTAACAATATTACCAGAAAATGCAAGTGTATCGCGAAATAATGCTGCATTTGGATCATTTAATGCCATTGGTTTATATCGATTAGTTTGAAGATAGTGTTTTAGTTTTTCAGACTAAAATCAATAGATTCGAATTAAGATATTTGTATTCAAGACATTAAAATATTACCTTTAGAACTGCAACAACAACTTCTCGTGCCTGAAGTTCTCCCTCCAAATAGCTCAACAATTTCAATAAGTCATTGCGACTAAATTCAATTTTTGGATTTCTCTATTAAAATTTAACAAACTATTAATAAGTTAATGATTAATAAAAAAGTTTTTCACTAATATCACCTTTAATGTATCACTGGCTGTTTTAATAGTTTGATAATCAATTTTCGACATACCACCGGGTCCAATTCCGGCAAGAATTTCATTCTTATCCGATATATCAGCCCCTGCACTATTTACACTACTGCTGGCGTCATTCATTGTAGAATTAGTTGCAGAATCTCGAACGGCTTCTGTTTGAGTATTAGTTCCAGACCGTATCAGCCCTTCTGTTTTTTCATTTGAGTCAGAAGCCATATTGGAAATAATTGATTTTCAAAAAAAAATAAAACTTAAGTAGTTTGACAAATATATATCACAACATAAAACGTATCAATACAGTAAAGGTTTAAAATGTATATTTAACTACATTTTTAACACAATAAAAACAATTATATTTGATAATTTATATCAAGAAAATTAAAACATAATTAAAACTTCTTTATGCTAAATTTTGATACAATGCTATTTGAAATTCTATTTATAGATCTTGACATTCAATTGCCGTCTTTCAACAAATGAATATGTATTTGTATTCTTTTTTGCTATGTACCCTATAACCAGTTATTGCTTATTAATTCCGGTTATTTTACTACGTTCATGTCAAACCAAACATATCGGGTTGATTCATCAATAATTGAATTAGGTTGAGTTTATTAAAATTGAGATCATTATTTCGTTAAATTATTAAAACTCGACGAACGTAATGGAATTCACACAATATTAAATATTAATATTTAGAATGGTCAGAAAATCAACTCATTCCAAGGAAATATTAGTAGCCATAATAAATTAAACGAACCCTAGTTTTAACCTCGATCATTGAAACGTAGTACTAGGACTATTCTAGAATCCAAATGGGTTCATTTCACAGAACACAATCTCCATTCTCAACTACTGTATTAAGTCAGTCCAACTCTCAGTATATATGCATCAACCTGATACATATACCAATCGTACACAACGTCAATCGCAATAAAAAAACAAAATATTGATTTTGCAGTTTATTCAATTTTGAAATCTCTTTTTAAAATAAAAATATACTTATATGTACATAAAAAATAAATTTAAATAATAAGCATAGTATTATTAAACGCACACAATCTATCTAATCACTTCCAACCCGATCCCGAGGAATTAATCGCAACTCAGAACCATGCTTGAGAAACACGTTACCAGCTGTTTGCTGTGGATTTATTCCTACACCATCATCTGTTATAATAGCACTTGTAGCTGGCGGTACTTTAAATTCTTCTGCAGCAAATTTTAAAACAGCTGTAAATGGTGTCGTTTCAGGGACACTGAGCACTTTGAATGGTAATTTGGGATCTGAGGTTAATATAATTTTAAATGTCACTTTCGATGCCCTTATATATAAAATAAAATGTAATGATTAATATCAATGTCATTTGTTTAAACATATACTAAACTTACGCCATAATTTAAATATATTTTCTATAGTTTTATAACTTTCTAATAATTTCAATTGGAAACGTCACCACAAAGTGTCAATTCAAAATGTTTATTAATTTTTATATTCTATTGGACAAGGAGAAAAGTATAATGGCCGTATATAAAAGCCTAATTTTATATAACATTCGGTGTGTAGGGTAACAAATTTGCTTGTCGCTTTTCGGAGACCACCAAAAAATTTTAGTTTTTGGTAGAAAATGTCCGACTGAACATTGAACAAGAAAAAACAGCGTCATACTTTATTAAACGTGATAAAAAATTTTTATTATAGAAATAATAACTTGTTATAGTGGTTGGTGAACATATATATATAAATATAGTTTTTACTGGTTTTATTATAATTAAATATGAATTACACACTTGAACATAATATGCGTGCTTTGTAATTGATAAAATTGTTATAAAAAATTGATTTATCTAAGTTATAATAATATAAATAGTTGTTTAAAATGGCAACTGGAGATTCAAAAGCTCCAGTGCGGACTGTAAAAAGAGTACAGTTTGGTATATTAGCTCCAGATGAAATTGTGAGTCCCATAGCTTTAAGAAGGCCATCCGCCATGTTTAATTTTTTTATTCGATGTAAGAATTTCAGTATAATATGAAATTATTTTTCAGCGTCGTATGTCTGTCACAGAAGGTGGGATTCAATTCCCAGAAACTATGGAAGGTGGTAGGCCGAAATTAGGTGGTCTTATGGATCCAAGACAAGGTGTTATCGATCGAAATTCACGATGCCAAACTTGTGCTGGTAACATGACTGAATGTCCAGGACACTTTGGTCATATTGATCTGGCTAAACCAGTATTTCATGTGGGCTTCATTACAAAAACGATGAAAATATTGCGTTGTGTATGCTTTTATTGTTCAAAACTGTTGGTTAGTCCAAATAATCCAAAAATCAAAGAAATTGTGATGAAATCTAAAGGTCAACCTAGAAAACGTCTTACATATGTGTACGATTTATGTAAAGGAAAGAAAATTTGCGAAGGTGGTGAAGATATGGATTTAACCAAAGATGGAGCACCTACTGATCCAACAAAAAAACAAGGTCATGGTGGTTGCGGCCACTACCAACCAAATATTAAAAGATCTGGTCTTGAATTAGTAGCTGAATGGAAGCATGTCAATGAAGATTCTCAAGAAAAAAAGATTGTAGTTACAGCCGAAAGAGTTTGGGAAATTTTAAAACATATTACAGACGAAGAATGTTTTATTCTTGGTATGGATCCTAAATTTGCCAGACCAGATTGGATGATTGTAACTGTTATGCCCGTTCCGCCTTTATCAGTACGACCAGCTGTTGTCATGTTTGGCGCAGCAAAGAATCAAGATGATTTAACACATAAATTGGCCGATATTATAAAAGCGAATAACGAGTTAAAGAAGAACGAGGCATCTGGTGCAGCTGCACATGTGATTTCGGAAAATATAAAAATGTTACAATTTCACGTAGCTACATTTGTTGATAATGAAATTCCTGGAATGCCGCGTGCTATGCAAAAATCTGGTAAACCATTAAAAGCAGTGAAAGCTCGACTTAAAGGTAAAGAAGGTCGGATTCGTGGTAATCTTATGGGAAAACGTGTCGATTTCTCAGCTCGTACTGTAATTACACCAGATCCTAATCTTCGAATTGATCAGGTAGGTGTTCCACGATCAATAGCACAAAATTTAACATTTCCTGAATTGGTGACACCGTTCAACATTGACAGAATGCAGGATTTAGTCAGACGAGGTAATTCACAATATCCAGGAGCGAAATATATTGTTCGAGATAATGGAGAACGTATTGATTTAAGATTTCATCCTAAACCAAGTGATTTACATTTACAATTTGGATACAAAGTAGAAAGGCATTTAAGAGACGATGATCTAGTCATTTTCAATCGGCAGCCAACACTGCACAAGATGAGTATGATGGGGCATCGAGTTAAAGTTTTACCATGGTCAACATTCCGGATGAATTTGAGTTGTACTTCACCATATAATGCCGATTTTGATGGTGATGAAATGAATCTACATGTTCCGCAATCGATGGAGACAAGAGCTGAAGTGGAAAATATTCATATTACCCCGAGACAAATTATTACTCCGCAGGCTAACAAACCCGTTATGGGTATTGTACAAGATACGCTAACAGCTGTAAGAAAAATGACCAAACGTGATGTATTTATAGATCAAGAACAAATGATGAATATACTTATGTTCTTGCCAACTTGGGATGGTAAAATGCCGTTACCATGTATTTTAAAACCAAAACCACTTTGGACAGGCAAACAAATATTTTCACTAATTATCCCCGGCAACGTAAACATGATTCGTACACATTCAACACATCCGGACGAAGAAGATGAAGGCCCGTATAAATGGATATCGCCTGGTGATACAAAAGTAATGGTAGAACATGGCGAATTAATAATGGGAATTTTGTGTAAAAAAACACTTGGAACATCAGCTGGTTCACTTTTACATATTGTATTTTTGGAATTGGGGCACGAAATAGCTGGCCGGTTTTATGGTAATATTCAAACTGTAGTCAATAACTGGTTGTTGTTGGAAGGTCACAGTATCGGTATTGGTGATACAATTGCCGATCCTCAAACGTATCAAGAAATTCAGCGCGCAATTAAAAAAGCTAAAGAAGATGTCATAGGGGTTATTCAAAAAGCTCACAATATGGAACTCGAACCAACACCTGGTAATACTTTACGTCAAACTTTCGAGAATCAAGTAAATAGAATTTTAAATGATGCTCGTGACAAAACTGGAGGATCTGCTAAAAAATCTCTCACTGAATATAATAATTTAAAGGCTATGGTCGTTTCTGGTTCAAAGGGTTCGAATATTAATATTTCCCAAGTTATTGCTTGTGTGGGACAACAAAACGTTGAAGGTAAACGTATTCCATTTGGATTCAGGAAGAGAACATTGCCACATTTCATTAAAGACGATTACGGTCCTGAATCAAGAGGATTCGTAGAAAATTCATATCTTGCTGGATTGACTCCATCTGAGTTTTATTTTCACGCTATGGGTGGTCGTGAAGGTTTGATTGATACAGCTGTAAAGACAGCTGAAACTGGTTATATTCAACGTCGTCTAATAAAGGCTATGGAATCTGTAATGGTAAATTATGATGGTACTGTACGTAATTCAGTTGGACAACTTATTCAGTTGCGTTATGGAGAAGATGGCTTATGCGGTGAAACTGTAGAATTTCAAAATCTACCAACTATCAAACTATCGAACAAAGCATTTGAAAAACGTTTTAAATTTGATCCATCGAGTGAAAGATATTTACGAAAAATATTTACCGAAGATGTTATCAAAGAACTGACAGAATCTGGTTATGTAATACAAGAATTGGAAGGTGAATGGGAACAATTGTGTAGAGATCGAGAAGTTCTTCGGCAAATTTTCCCTTCTGGTGAAAGTAAGGTAGTATTGCCATGCAACCTACAAAGAATGATATGGAATGTACAGAAAATTTTCCATATAAATAAGAGAGCACCAACAAGTTTAAGTCCAATCAAAGTAATTCAAGGAGTTAAAGATTTACTTCAGAAATGTGTCATTGTAGCTGGAAATGATCGACTCTCGAAACAAGCCAACGAGAATGCTACCTTATTGTTCCAATGTTTAGTGCGTTCAACTCTATGTACAAAATATGTTGCTGAAGAATTTAGGCTAACTACAGAAGCATTTGAGTGGTTGATTGGAGAAATTGAAACACGTTTCCAACAGGCACAATGTAATCCTGGTGAAATGGTGGGAGCTTTAGCTGCACAATCGCTTGGTGAACCTGCTACCCAGATGACATTGAATACTTTCCATTTTGCTGGTGTATCATCAAAGAATGTAACACTTGGTGTACCAAGATTAAAAGAAATCATTAACATCTCTAAAAAGCCAAAGGCTCCATCTCTAACTGTATTTTTAACGGGTGGTGCGGCCAGAGATGCTGAAAAGGCTAAAAATGTTTTGTGTCGCTTGGAACACACAACATTGCGTAAAGTTACTGCAAATACAGCAATTTATTATGATCCCGATCCGCAACGAACTGTAATCGCTGAAGATCAAGAATTCGTTAATGTTTACTATGAAATGCCAGATTTCGATCCAACAAGAATATCTCCATGGTTGCTGCGTATTGAATTGGATCGTAAGAGAATGACAGATAAAAAATTGACTATGGAACAGATTGCCGAAAAAATTAATGCTGGATTTGGAGATGACTTGAATTGCATATTCAATGACGATAATGCAGAGAAATTGGTTTTGCGTATAAGAATTATGAATGGCGAAAATAATAAATTCCAAGATAATGAAGAGGAAAACAATGTTGATAAAATGGAAGATGATATGTTCCTTCGGTGTATTGAAGCGAATATGTTGTCTGATATGACATTGCAAGGTATTGAGGCGATTGGAAAAGTATATATGCATTTACCTCAAACTGATAGCAAAAAGAGAATTGTTATCACAGAGACTGGCGAATTTAAAGCTATTGGTGAATGGTTATTGGAAACTGATGGTACATCAATGATGAAAGTTTTGAGTGAACGCGATGTCGATCCAGTGAGAACGTATAGTAACGATATTTGTGAAATATTCCAGGTAAATAGACGGTTTTGTTTTATTAAAATAAGTTGTTTTTAACCTTTTTCTTATTATTTAGGTATTGGGTATTGAAGCTGTTCGAAAATCAGTCGAGAAAGAAATGAATGCTGTATTGCAATTTTATGGTCTTTACGTAAACTATCGGCATTTGGCGTTATTGTGTGATGTTATGACAGCAAAGGGTCATTTAATGGCCATTACTCGTCACGGTATTAATAGGCAAGATACTGGTGCTCTTATGAGATGCTCATTCGAAGAAACTGTAGATGTGCTTATGGATGCTGCTTCACATGCAGAAAATGATCCTATGAGAGGTGTATCTGAAAATATTATTATGGGGCAATTACCAAAAATGGGCACAGGTTGTTTCGATCTATTGCTCGACGCTGAAAAATGTAGACATGGTATTGAAATTGCGAATTTATTGCCAACTGGCATTTGTGATAATGTTACATTCTTTGGAACAACTGGTACACCACATTCATCACCACCGATGACACCGTGGCCATCTGGGTCTCCTGGCTATGGAATGTATTCACCAAATGGTAAATTTACGATTGTAATATTATATAATTTCATAAACTAATTAATTTTATATTACAGCAACTCCAGGAGCATCATTTTCACCATTTACACAAGACAACGCTTCATTTTCACCGTACAATTATGCTTCAAGCCCGAGATCGCCAAGCTCACCAGGGCCACCAGCATCTCCAACTTATATGCAAAATTCACCAAACTATTCTCCATCCAGTCCAGGGTATAATAGTGGTTCTAACTTTTCACCATCTAGCCCCAACTATTCACCATCTAGCTCAAATTATTCACCATCGAGTCCAAATTATTCACCAACCAGTCCGTCATCAAACCGACCATCGTCGACATATACGCCATCAAGTCAATTAGGAAGTTTTTCCCAAAATCAAAATTATTCGCCTTCTTCGCCAAGCTATTCGCCTACATCGCCGATGTATTCTCCAACATCGCCATCATATTCTCCAACGACTCCGTCATATTCTGCCAGTCCTGGTTATTCTCCAACTTCCCCATCATATTCGCCTTCGTCTCCAAATGCTTCTCCAGCATCTCTTTTATATTCTCCAGCAAGTCCTAATTATTCTCCATCCTCTCCAAATCATTTTGCATCTTTCTACTCACCTACAACTCCAATATATTCACCTACTAGTCCGTCACAACCTGGTAGTCCACATCATCCCGGCAGTACAACATATTCTCCTACCAGTCCGAATTATTCACCAACGTCACCGATATATTCTCCGAGTTCTCCAGGAGATTCAGGGAAATTACCTAGATATCCAATGGCTGCTAGTTATTCTCCATCAAGTCCATCGTACTCACAAGGAACACAAGCATATAGTCCAACGAGTCCGACGAGCCCATCTAGCCCTAATTATTCTCCAAGCAGCCCTGGAAGCATTGATGATGAGGACTCAAATTAGAGAGGGATCAATTATTTTTATTTTAAATTTACATAAATTTTTATATTTTGTATAAGAATTATTAGCCATAGCTATTAAATATTAAAATTTAAAATACTATAACTAAAAATTAATGTTAGAACTTTTAGATATATGTATGTAATTTTAATTTTTATTTGAATTTTTAATCCAAATAAACACGCGACAATGTCTAATGAAGCAAGTTTAATAACATTGTTTTGAAATATATTTGTTAATGTATGCGATTTTGTTTAAATTTGTGTTTCTGGTTTAAGTTGATTTTAGTGCGAGCGTAAACGTTTATTAATTTAAACATTAAACGTGGGTAATGGTCGAGTGATAAAATGCACTTCTGCAAGTATTAAACTCATGCTTATAATATTGGGAAGGCAAGAAATGCGACTACAGTTGAAATTGTCGTTGTTTCAATCCATATCGATAACAATGACCTTTTTCAGTACATATAACTGGTCGATAAAGTCTGCACTACGACATGTAAGTATTCTTGTCCCAAACTTTACTGAAGCTTTTTGGTGACAGATATTTTTATCATCAAATTTCGTTTATGATCATTTTACGAAAAGAACACAAACATTTCTATAACTAAACTATATCAGTTCAAAAAATACTGTCATGACAGATAACAATATCACGATATAACTGTCAGACCATAAATTTGACTATCATATAGAAAAATTATATGCAATAATTTTTTTTGGAAATAATTTTCTATCGTGATAGTGTTCTTATAATTATTACACGGTAGCATTGCAAGCGAAAACAATTATATATTTTGGGATGAAATATGGGTTTTACAATGAAATGTAACAAACGCCTTCTGAAATCAAACAACCTTTGTTTATTCCTGTTATAGTATAGTCGAAAGCAGCGGAAAATCGTACAGAAAACTACGGAGCTATTATCACCGATAGTGCTCTTTTTTAATATACTGGATGGTTGTGTTCTGTTAAGAAGTAACAGTGCAATCTTGATTTTCGCTTATTCTTATCGTACATTTCAGAGTTGGATGTAGACGATTGTCTGCACCAAAGTGTAGTCAAGATTACCTATTTAGTTAGTCGATCATTGCCGAGTGTTCTATCCGACTATATTTCTGTTAATCAATTGTGGACTGTTCTGTTAATCAATCGTATACAAAAGATGTTATGCGACAATCCTCAGACCCCCGCTTATGGACAAAATAATTATTTTTCACTTAAGTTACTTTATTATCGCACCACATTATCTTCGTACATAACTACAGTTCTTACCACGACAGTATGTATAGTCAATATGAGAGCGGTAACTGATGGAGTTTATGTTTATTAAAGGTTCTATATGTATCAGTTTAAAGCTTCCAATGAAGACCGCCTCCAGCTAGGTGAATAATCTCCAAGCTTCACAAATTTTCTGTTGGTATAATCCTGTCTAGTCTTGCCAATTTAAATGGTAATATATAGTTGTTAAATGCAATAGCTCGAGATACACAAAACTATAATCATGAGGTAATCCGAGTATTTAGCTCGAACCATGTAGATCACTTAAAATAAAATCGTTAGTAAGGTTTTTAATACCACGGATATAAATCAAGAGAAAATTTAAGGTTGAATACTGTCCCATTTGATCAAATGTATAATATTTGACAACCTATATAAAGACTCGTTTTAAAATCATTTGGATAATCTGATGATATCAGATGCATGATATCAGGTACATGATATCAGAATGGTGACTATATGACTTAAGTACTAACGTAAACCAGTTCTTTCGATACGCAAATGAGACCGATAGTGGATCAAAAACGATTCATAGTTTGTGGTATAAAAAAAACTTCAGAGCTCTTGATAATTGATTTGGAAATTTTCTCGGACCTTGTTCGAACCCCGATATAGAAGTGAGATATAAAAGGGATTCAATGTGCAGATAATTTCACGTCCCCAATTTGGCTATGTAATGGTGTAAGCAGGACGTTAATAAGCGAACTGTGAAATATTTGGGAATCTGAAGTCCTAAAAGATGGCAAACAGCAGACAGCCAGACTTTTTGTTTTCAGAACTAGAGAACCAATTTCCACCCCAATCTGCCATAATTCCTCATTTTTTGTTAAAGGTTATGAGATGACCTATGGTTCTATTTAGAATAATAATTTTACTAACGAGTGTTGCGTAACTCTACATAGCTTCCAGTCACTGAGTTGGTTAAATGGTCGTGAATGGCTTACGAGATTACGAACAAACTGCTTTTTGAAATAGTTTTAATTATATCGTCGAGTACTTCTTCCTGATCGTCTACATGATTATGGTTTTAAGCGTTTTTTGTCAATAGAATGGATGTATTATATAAGGGTTTGATTCGGTTGTAAATCGTATTCTTCTAGCTGATCCTGGCACGACACGAGTTTTTCAGGGGGTTTTATCACGGTATTGTATGATTTACCAGGTCTCTGTAGATCGTGAGGTACGTGATAGGTACGAAAAGTGTTTTGTTGTTACCGGTCGACCAATTTTTGGGTTCGTTGTGCTACCATTTGGAATACTAAAGTTTAAAGTCGCGTTAAATCAAACACGTCTGTGTTGTTTTCGGGTATTTATTCGGGACTCATATCTATACGGATGGTCGTATGTTAATTTCGATATAAGATGCTTTCTTCATATGTTTAGCTAGGTGGTAGAATGGGTGCTTTGTCATCTATATAAAACAGTAAGGCTTCTGTTATTTATTCTATTATTACGGTACGACTCTTCAGGTGCTACGATGAATGCATGCTCATGTTTCTAGATATAATATAACGATACAAGTTTGGCCGAAACTGGACTTGAGATGCTCTCAATCTCTTGTGATTTAAGAATATTATCGAATGGATCTCGAAAATAATGCTAGGCAATAAAATATAGAATTAATTTGTTGTTTTTTATTTCAAATACAATTATTTTACAATGTTATATTGTTTATTTATTACAGTAGGTAAGTACATTCCATCCCTGAGGAACAAAAACAATAATATTTAATGTTTGTAATATTATAATATATGTTCAATAAAAATTTACAGGATTTAAAATAAAAAATTGTTCACATTCGAATTATTATTAATTAAGGTATTTAGTTAATAATAATATGATTTTTTAATATTTTGATTTATTTTATTTACAGATTAAACAAATAATATTTATTAAATAATTTGACAGTAAATTAATTATATAATGACACCAGAATTTTTATCATGAATTTTTGAATATATGAACGGTGTATGCCAGTACGCACTTCAATCAACAAGTGCATTAAATGAGTCAAAAGTTACAGTTACCAATTGGTCACGAATACCTAAGCAGCGTTTTCAGTTCAGTACTTCACGCTCATTTGTAAACGGCTGCAGCCTCAACATTATAATGGTATCTGGTAATAGTTTGGAAAATATTGATGAAAACCCAAATTACGTCACCTGTTTATATAACATAATTTCTAGTCCAAAATAAAAATTCAATTCAACAATTTCTATTTTAATTAATATTAGATTTATTTTTATAATATAATTTATGTAGGTATGTCAAATTTTTAATTTCATAAATAATTTAAATCTAAATAATTATATTTTTTAATATTTTATTTAATTGTTTTTGTTTTTTTTTTTAGAAAGAGGAACCATTTTTCAAATATATATATATTTTTTAATTAATTAATTTATACAACTTTCTAACGCTAGATAGTCGACTAAAATTTAAATGAAATATTAATTAATAATTTTTTTATTTATAACAATATATTTATAATAATTAAATTAAATTTTATTATTTTCACAAAAAAAAAGTATTTTTTTTTTATTTTTTATATTGAGCTGACTAGTATTTTGTTTATAGTTTTCACTGTGGAAAATTTTAACTGTGTACAATTTTGTTTTGTTGCTGCATAAATAACAAACAATCTATTGATCAATAGATGGCGCGGTTAGTACTAATTTGATTCTCGACTATTTTCACTACTCAATGGTAGATTACTATCGTGGTTATGATTTGATGATGTTGAAGATGGTATCGGTGATTGACTTATCGGTTCGGCTGGTACGAGACCTTCTTTGATACGTTTTTTTTGTTTCATTCGCCTATTTTGAAACCATATTTTAACCTAAGAAAAACAATAAAATTAATTATTAGTCATCATGTTTCATGTATCATCTTATTTTATATATTACCTGCGTTTCATTCAATTGAAGTGCATTGGCAATTTCTATTCGTCGTGCTCTTGTTAAGTATTTATTAAAATGAAATTCTTTTTCTAATTCGGTAAGTTGCTTATTTGTGAAATTTGTTCTCCCACTATTATTGTTGCTATTTAATAATAACGAATTGGGCGATGTTGAGGCTGTTGGAAGACCTGCCAAATCAATTAAAGATTATAAGTTTTCACTTAAACGATTTTTGTGCATTTTCAAAATATCTTACCAAGCAGAGAACCGGATAGACCACGACATGGATCTATCGATTGCGCTCCATGTTGGTATTCTTGTAATGGTTGTGGAATTTTGGGTGCTGAAATAAAAAAAACAGAAAACATTGTATTATTTATTCATTATTATAAACAAATATTGTGAATATTTCAGATAATGATATAGAATAGCAAAACGGACAGTGGTGGTAGATGTATGTAGAAACTCTTTAGACAGGCAATTCTATAGACTCGCTCGATTTTTAAGCATGTTTCCAACTAAGCATCATATTACAACAACAAGCGAACCAATGGGGTACATTACATCATAACGACCCTATTTGTGTATACAAACGTAAAAACATTCACTGAAAAAAACAATATATACTTAGTTGGGAGACAACATAATTAAGGAGGAACGTTCATCAAGCCATGATGACCATCTATGATCTTTGTAAAGCATTTGTGGTCGTTTTCTCAATAATATCCATTAAAAGTCTTCGTAGTACTTACGAAAATCGCTAATGTGTTATTGGTTAGTTTGGAAATAGAAGGATTAAGTCAAACTCGCCGGTGGGATTAATGTTCATACTGAATAGTTTTTAATTCGCATTTGGGACCATTTTACCCACCCAGAAAAAATTTAAAGCACACATAATCGCCCATTGTAAAGTACACAAGCTTTGGGGCGGTTAAATACGAACACTGCATCAAAATATTGTTTTAATCATCGAAAGCTTAAGCTTTAAAATTATACTACGTCAAAAATTCAAGAAAGAAACTGTTTTTGGAGCAGTCTCTATGCTATGAGTGGACCTTTTAACGCAATTCTACTCCGGTTCAAATTGTAACATTAATTCAAGAAGGTTGTCGGGTGAAATTTCCGGTAGTGACCACTGTATTCTCTTAAGGTTCTTTCCATCTATCACATCTATAATACAAAAAATTTGGCCTATATATAAATTCTTTAGGCAATTTACATTCTTGTTGGCAATATAATTTCGAGTGGACTATTGTAAAGATTTCTGATGCTGGTTAGAAAACGAGGTACATCATATTTGCTTCTCTGGTAAAAGCATCAAAATTCACGCTTCATGAGAGAACATCACCACACACTTTATTAAAGTTAAATGTTTGGCCAGGTGCTCTCATGGGAATTGAAACGTATTTTGATCTTTACTTACTAATACCGTTGATATTGTAATAATCGATGTGCCATGGAGGATTATGACAATATGATGGAGAATGAACTAAGATTCATAAAAGATCGAGCTTTTTTCGGTGTTCACATCAGTAGTATATATTCCTCATCAGATCAAAGCCTTGCAAAAACCAACAAGATTACAGATTACAAGGTGCTAAGAGATAAATATTTAATAATAGAAGCTGAATTGTTAAACCATTCCCCAATGGGACTGTAGATAGTATTAGATGGCATTATTAGTGCATTTGTAAACAAAAGTCAAAAGTAATTGTATACGATGTATTCTCTAGACCTATAGCTACGACTACTGGCAAATAGTTTTGCATCGATGAAACAAACTCTTACAATTCTGTCCGCTGGATTCCAGGAACCAAAAAACACACCGACCAATCAGTTAATTGAAAATCTCTAATACACTAAACAGTCTTGACCTATATTTTAGAGTGTTTCAAGCCTACGGTGATATCTTATATAATTCCTTGATATATGTACATATATGTGTACATATGTAAGTTATATTGATTAAAAAATCATTACAAATGATACATTTTAAAATGTAATCCTACATTACACGCTAATCTTGTGCCTAATCAAGTAAAGCGACATAAAATAACAAAACAACATATACACGGCACTATACTATCGAGTCACTTAAAAAACGACTAATGTTTATTCAATTACCTATCTCATTAAATAACAGCAACAACAACAAAAATCACCTCACTCGATCATTTTAATGTGATAGTAATTTTATGATAAATTATTTAATTTAATTTTATCATTTTCATTAAATCTTATGTATATTGTAAATAATATCTACGAGTATACTACCTCTATAGAGCATGCCACCAATACTTGTATCCATTGGTAACGAACGAGTATGTGTTAGCTGGAGGTACACCAACAATGCCACTCGTAAACTAAACATTTCAATGTGTAAATATATGAAATAATTCCAGTAGCAATTTGGTTATTTTTTATCAGCATAACTTCGATAAGATTGAATTTATTTTAATTTTGTAAGTTGTTTGTTTGAAATATGATTGTAATGTTTAATCAACTACGAGTATGTGTGTGACGAGAACGGAACACACTTTTTTACTATTGTATCGGTATCATGTAATAAAATGTTCTAAATGTGTCTAGTACACATAATAAAACATCATAATTTGGATAACTATGATCGGATGGGTGTGGGAATATAATAATGTCACTGTGGTCTTTGTACTGTTGCTAGAAATCGTGTATCTCTTCCTCTTCCATATGCGTGTGCTCTAATTATATACATTTAAGATATATATCTAATCTTAGCTTTCATGTTTCGTTTTAGGCCCTGAAACACGGTTGTGGTCTAAGCAAAAGTTCAGAAACGATCGACACGGATTGTGACGTTTGGTATGGTGAGTTGGACAATCGACCTCCATTAGCGAAATTACATTTCAAATGAATAAGACCGAGCCAAGCTCAATAAAGTATATGATTGGACAGAGTGCTATTATACAGGGTGGCTGAGACTAAATGTTACTAACTTCACTCTGCTGTCATTTGTGTAGTTGTCATTTTTCGCGCGTCAATTTTTTGACAGATTGAAGTTTGGTTAGTTGTTTATGTGTGGTCAATAAATAATTGTTCTAAATTAATATCTTGATAAAAAAATCGTAATGGAATTCAAACGTAATAGTGTAATTGCACTGTATTTGGGTGGAAATTCACAAACAGCAATAGTTCGTCAGCTCCAGCATTTGAATGTGAATAAATGTGTTTGTGTATCGAACCATAACTCGATACAACGAAACTGGTAGAATCGCTAAACGCAACAGAGGCGGTCCTAAAAAGACAGCAACATCAAAAGAAATGATACGAAAGGTGAAGAAACGAATCCAACGAAATCCTCGTCAAAGTGCCAATCAATTAGCCGCACGTCTACATGTTTCACGATACAGCATTCAAACCATATTGAAAAATGAACTACACTTGAAGCCCTACAAGATACAAAAAGTTCAAGATCTTACGGAGGCACACAAAAAAGTTAGACTTGAAAGAACACGAGCATTTAAGGCCTTGGCCGAACGTGATGGGATTCCAAAAATTGTCTTTTCTGATGAGAAAATTTTCACCATTCAACAGTATGTGAATAAACAAAATGATCGTGTTTGGTTAGAGCACAAGTCCAACGATAATTTGGACACAAGAGTTGCCATGCGCAAGCAATCACCAGCTTATGTTATGGTTTGGGCTGCAGTTACTGCAGATGGACGCACTCCTCTGGTTTTCATCGAACATGGAGTCAAGGTTAACCAAGAGATGTACCGCCAAAAGATCCTAAACGATGCTTTGCTACCTTGGGCACGTAAGCACTTTGGTACGAACCGTTGGACATTCCAACAGGACTCGGCACCGTCACACAAAGCTCGAGCGACACAGCAATTTTCAAAAATTGCGTTCCGCGGCTGATTTCATCGAAAGAATGGCCACCATATTCACCAGACTTGAATCCCATGGATTTCTCCATATGGTTCATTTTGGAGAGTAAGGTGTCCACTCAAAAATACGAAAGTGTTGATGCATTGAAGGCCCACGTACGGTCAGCATGCAATGCTTTCTATGGAAGACTGAATCAAAAAATCAGAGCCAAAGGAGGTTATATCGAGCAGTAACATGTTTTTCATGTTACTGCTCGATTTTGGAAATATATGTGAATAAATGTACTTGATTTGATTTATTTGTAGGTGTTTGAATAATTGGACTGTGAAGATTGCGTATCATTGGCAATCAAGAAAAGAAAGAACTTATTTCTCAATTGAAAGAAAGAAGAAAAACAGTGCAAGACGAATCAGCAGTGGATTGAGTTAGGCGCAGTATATATAGGAACGGTCGATGCAACAGAGATCTACTTATGATCACAAGTTACCACGTGTAACACAAACGGAAACATCGAGGAAGTCACATTAACGGTGAGTCGTTCCATTCTCAACATCTTCTTCCTATTTCCTTTGGGGTCCTTCTTTTCATTAGTTGCGTCGCATTCTCTTCTCCAAAATTAATTTGTGTTCTGTGTTGGTGGTTTCCGTGAGATCGTGTGAGTAATTCCGCCCAAATTTACCTGCTCCACGAGCTATTGTCCGGGAAAATACGCCCAATTTGTGTAGTTTTTTTTCAATTTTGTCTACCGAAACTATACCATATCATTTGAGGCACGTTACAGGATATAGGTAAGGCCATATTCGAGTTGGACGAACGAACCAGTTGTATATGATGTCCAAGAGGTGTATGCTGGTCGTCTTTAATCATGCTAACAACCTCTCATGTCATCTAAGTATACTTAGTTCATTCTTTTTCCACAAGAATATTGTTGGTATCGGAATGACCTCGTCACCAAATTTGTATAGATAATAATCGTCACCTGGTTATTATAAGGCTATATACGATTTAATTGTTTGTACCCATTGCTTGACTATGATTGAACAAAAATCAAGGTCTGATAAATTATACAAATCTATAGATCTTCTCGCTTAAATAATGCAAGTCAGAAATGAGTGGAATTTTTCATTTAAAGGAATTGTCCCCACTTCGATGTAAAATTGTGTGGCCACATCAATACCGTACTGGACAGCAGAGATGATTATATTTGGCCTTTTCCTACTACTAGTACATAAACTATTCTGCCCGACATTTTGGATGACAAAGTTATCGGCAACTGCCAACAGAAATTTAGTTCAAAAAGATATTTTTGATTTGAAGGTGAATTATTCAATGTGGATCGCTATTCTGCTACCTAGATCTTATCGACATATTGGAAATGACTTTTGACATTGGAGCGAACCATGCATGTCCAGAAATTATATAGTGACAATGTGGAGTTCTGATCTGATGCAGCTATAAATGACCTGTAAAAGCTCATCTGATTATTATATACCTGAAGTCAGAAAACAAAATTATTTTCAGATTTTTAAATTCTACAAATTGGATTGATATTGCCTTAATTGGTTGAACGACGTTCTAAGTTCAAAAAACAAGGAGAGACTTTCCCGAAACACGAATCTATATGGCATAATAACATGGTAATCAAATAAAAGTAGTATCTAAAAGTACACGCCTATTTTAAAGTTAACAAATTGTATTTTCTTGGAATCTTGTTGAATAGGCAGGTGCGGACGAGCTTACATTATCATGAAACAATATGTCATAGTCTCATTTAGCGCATAAATGGACTCTTGGCAACTACCACATATGTATACATCACTTGAAATTCAAGTTCTGCACAAAATCGAGCATTATATAGTGTTGGTATATGTGTAAAGTCACTTCTCCCTCGTGTGACGAAACCAAACATAGAACTTGTCAATATTGGAACACTCAAGTGGGTTAAATTATCATACAGACTATTCATTACCAATTGTAAATTATTACACTTAATTTTATAAGTATGAGTTAAACCACTTAATAAATTACAATGGTAAATCGAATCAAACGCTTGACCGAAATTTGTAAAAGTTGCATCCACCTGAATGGATGTTTCAATAACGTTGACACTATAACTTTGAAACTGTTACATACATTACTACATATTTTTGGTATATAGATGAAGTTGTTGATAACCTACTGCTATATGTGCTGTCACCTCGATAACTCCATATAAAAATAGGTTCGAGAAGCACTCCGGACGATAATGAATGACTTTGCAATAGATGATGGTAAATATTGTCACATCAAACCCAACACCAAGGCTGATATATCATTTCCAGAGTACTGGGAAGTTTCATCCCATCCAAACTATATCCCATTTGTGATTGGTTTTATTACAGTTGTATATGGGTATAAATTATTTGTAGTGCTTATATTTCCATAGCTTTCATATTATCGTCATAAAAGACGTCTGCTATTAACTTCATTATAGAACTATATCAGAATATATCAATTGAATTCGATATATTATATATAGTTCATGCATGACGTTACATCTGGTATACACTTCAGACCTGTTCAACAGTTGGTGGTAATAAATTACTAGTGTATATATTGGATATTATTGAATTCCCTGCAATGAGTACGTCGTCCTACCGGATTTCGTACAGCACTGGATCCGTGAAAATCCTTTCCAATCCGAAATTTCTAACTTCCCACTAGTGTTAGTATACATAGTTGCCTTATATACATGTCATTTGAAAGCTCTTTAAGCAACTGTCCCTAAGAAATTCCATCTATTAATTACTTGATAAGACTGGACGTTAATTGCCCCGATGAAATATATTTACCATAAACGTTGAATAATTTTCCACACCCAACAACTTTCCAGACACATTGGCTGTGTCGTTCAAGTGTTTTTGAACAAAACTTATCTTAACAAAAATAACAAACTCCGATACGTTTAGAAATTCTAAATGACAGTCAATTGGCCATTTATACAGTGGCGGGTATATAAACAAATAAATTTATCGAACCTGTCATTCAAATGTCGAATAAATATAATTTTTTTATGGACACTCGTAATTATTAATATTTTTAATTATAAATTAAACTTTTTGTTTTGTTTTTTATTTTTTAAAAACATGTTTTAGTGTTTGTTATGACATATAATGTAAGATTAGATTATAATTCAGTTTTATGTACATGAATGTATAAATTTCTTCTAATCTTGATTTTTGATAATATAAAAACACAATTTTTAAAAAATTAGAAAATTAATTTAACATTGTTGTTGTATTTATTGGAATAGACTTTTTTGTTGGTATCACAAATACATGTGTGCGTGTCTTACAAAAAATGATAAGGTAACGAATGTTTTGACCCTCAACTACATACAAAGTGCTATCGATATATGTGATAAAAACTTTACTGGTAGACATGTAGTCATTACTAGAGTAATTTAGAAATAGTGTTTTAGAGAATTTGATTTAGACTCTGGCATCTGGAATATAGAAATCATTCCCCATTGTGGACCAAAAATGGCAGCTTAGTGAAAAATTATTAGTTGAAGTATATATAAAGTCTATCTTAGGTACAAAATTATATTCATTAAGAAAATTGAAGTACAAGACCCATCAAACTGTAGACAGATTTACAATGTGCCATGAGAGAGTTTGAGTGGTCTTGATATCTAATAGCGATCGACATCTAATGTACTCACTTGGAAAATATTAAAGATAAAACAAACTGTAGGCAAATTAATTGGGAACTGCTTTTATTATGACCCATTAACTGGCTGTCGTTAACAGGATCTCGATATCGATAGAGCTTTTAGAGAGGACAAACTTATACAACTTACTGAAGACCGCAACATTTTGATAAAACATGTTATTGAGGTAATTATTTCCCATACATAATCTATGGCATTAAAGGCCTTAATCGGTCATAACCTATAAAAACAAATCTAAACAATTTCTATAGAGAAATATTTGAATTCAAATCGTGATCGGTAGTTCGACCTGACGTCCTGTATAAAGCCCACTTGTGTTTCCACCTTTTGAACCGGTCGCCAGCTTTTTCAAAAATTGTTTTGAATATTGATCGAGACCAAAGAAAATTTGAACCAAAAAGCTTAACTCGTTTTGAGCTTTTGAATTTTCTTATTATTTATTTCATCTCATGCACGCATATGGATACAGCAAAAGAACTCAAATGAATATACATTACACCATCGTGCTTGATAAAGGATATATACAAGATATTTGAGGTAGAAGTATAGTGATAGTGATAGCGACGATCACCACATATGCAAATTTCTAATTTCTTGTTCCAAAAATTTTGCCAACAAGCTTTTCATCAAGTATAAAGCACAAGTGGAAGAAAATATCAACAATGATGACGTATTACGAGATGAATATCAGCTTCGTTTTCTGATCCATCTGTGGTATACACCTCACATATGGTTTAGTTTCGCAATAACTATGCCAATCTCGAATTCCCTAGTTTGATTTTACGAGGCCCCAATTTAAACTATAGATCATAAGAATACTAACCTCGAAGGCTATATGAAAAGTATTTACTGGATTTCACATTTTTTAGAAACATCACTATAGCTGTCGTCTTCTATTTTGAGAATATTTGGAAAATATGGAATTAATATATGTATATGAAAGCGCACACTTGCCAATAAGAGTGTTGGGAGATGTTCGATTTAAGAAGCTTGGACTTGATTGGAGTCAAGAAAATACTGAAAGAATTATTGTTACGCAATTATCGAGGTAATATAAGACACCATGCTAACAGAACCGTAAAAGTGTGCGTGACAGATGTACACATTTCAAATAGAACACGGCCTATGAGGAGTCCCAATCTGAATATTCTCTATAATAATCTTAGGACATTTTTGGTATAATTCGAATTCGGACGAAATTCGAAACTCGCTCTCAGAGGAATGCAAAAAAATCTTACATCCAATAGATTATCGAAAGGATTGGACGAATGCTATACCAAAGTAGTTATTAAAATTAGAATTGCAGGAACATTTACAGTATGCTTTGTTTATGCAAAGGTTTGGTAAGTTTTCGAACTACTTGTAATGTCTGCTGATGAACTCGATTGGTCTAAGTTGATCCTTTTACAGAGGTGTTGCAAAATTATTTATTTTCAATGATGCTGATATTTTGTCGACTTCACGTATCTTTTGAACATTTTAAGATTCAAATCGATTTTAACAGATTATCTGATCACGCATAAATTTTCATATACGGCTTCAACTGTTCTTCAACGATTCTTGTTAGGGCAATAATCGTCCATACTTTCTGACACAACCTTCCAATTTGTAGTACTATGTTTTACTATACCACTTTCTTCTTGCCTAACCTAACAAAGCAAAATAACTTCTCACAATGGAATTTGTTTGCCTTCTCTCAATAGTAGTCAGTTTTCTTCTTAAGGCACATATTACCATGGTTTCGTCTCATGCTGCAACAACCCAAACCACTAAGATCGATAAATTTTCGGCATCCTTAAAGTAGGCATTAAGGTTCGTGTTATGCAGCAAAGTTGGTGAAATCGGGCACCCATCAAGCACTATATCATATCGGAGAAAAAATATATCCTTTTGGGGAGTAATCTATTGTTCACAACCATTTTCAATTCGTCAGTTTTTACAAATCAAACGTTATCGTGATAGACCGCATCTGTAATTCGTTAGAACTGATGGCAACAAATATGATTACGCATTAGCTTAAAGCTCGAAATCAAATGTGTAAAGTAGTTTTAACTGTTTTCCAGTTTTGTAGGTAATTTTTCGATCAAGCTCTCGCAAATATGGTGGAAGACGACAAGTATATAGTGCAATTTATCGTCCTGCCAGATTGAGGTCACTAATGATGTACCATTTTTTTCTACAAATTCCACATCCAACCACACGTAAGAGAGAGAGAGAGAGCGAAAGAAAGAGAGAGGAGACAGAGAGAGAAAGAGATAGATATATAGATAGAGAGATAGAGATAGATAGATAGATAGAGATAGATAGATATATATATATAGAGAGAAAGAGAGAGAAAAAGATAGAGACAGAGAGAGAAAGAGAGATAGAGTGAGAGAGGAGAGAAATAAATGGTAATCGGACGGAGAAACTTAAAAATTACCTAACGAGGCGTGAATCCGGATTCTACCACCGTTTGTGCAACTTGATCCATCTTAGAGTAAATGTCAAAATATTTATTTTCTAGCAACTTTCAAACAGTCAAATGAACTCTTAGGATTAGTATTATTAAAGTCATGTAACTAGAAAGCAACTCGAAGATCATGTTTTTCATGTGTTGTGCCAAACAAACGAGAAACATAAAATAATTAATGATAGATGTCGTAGCTATAGCCTATAGCTCTATAGACGACAACTTGCAGAGAGTGGAAAAATGTTAACCTGTTATCACATCTAATCTTAATCAATTAAATGTAAGTAGTTGTAAGATTCGAGCATTCAATTCCTCATATTTCTATCATTTTATATAAACGACCAAACAAATTGTTTAAATAAATGATAAAATATTTTTATTATAAATAATAAGAATAACAACTCAAAATCAAGTGGCTGCGGTTACTGATATTTAAGAAAGCATTAAATACATGTTCGAATCTACACATAAACAATAAAATTAAACAAATCCAATCGAACAATGGTCAGACGAAACAAAAACACTTTTAAAAGCTTCTCGATATTCCAATATTATTATTATCGATGTTATTGTGCTGAGAGATCTTAATCCAAAAAGCCAAGTATGTACATGCTCGTCTGTATGTATATTGTTATAAATAAAATGAAACAAACCAACAGAGAAAGGTAGGTTCAAAAGGTGAATAAAAATAAGATGTTGCTGGTTTGGTGGTTGTTTAAAGCACAGCTCGTTTTGTTGTATATTACGAGGTATATTCTGTTTCGTTTGGTTATCTTTCTTCAATTTTTTTTTTTGGATCAAAGAAAATACCAAAGATAAAGTAAGAAAACATATTTGTAGTTGGTGTTGTTGTTGTTGGTTAGTTTTTTTTTTCAATGTCATATGTCAAAGAATTTTTGACAAACATCATGATTTTGAATATGCTGTTTGCTTTACTGAAATTGATTGTTATGTTAGAATTGTTTGAAGGGTGGGAAATTATTAATGTTCTTTTTTTTTTGTGTTGGTTTTTATTAAGATGTTGTATACAGCTTGACGGTACAAGAGTATATAGAATAAGAAGTTTGTTCGGAATTTTGATAAAAGCTTTATGAGATATGTGTATGGATGATTATTAATTTTCGATTCGTCTCTTGATTTTAATGTCTGGGCTAAACAATTCGTGGCAAGCTCAGGATTTTATATTATTTAAGATTTCATAATTCTTTTGACTACACTCAAAAAAAAAATTTAATGAACGCCGTTTATTGAAAATTGAGCCATACAAATTCGGCAATTATATGAAATTATTAATTATAACAATGATTTCCCGTTTGACAATTTATAACCGGTTTATAAATTTTATGAATTTGAGTTTATTAAATGATTTTGAAAATTTTTCCTTGGCATAAGATTTTTTGATAAAATTTAATCATTTTTTTCATTAATTTGTAACCAAGTTATTGATCTATTGTATATTAATTTATGACTTTGTTTATAAAAGCGTACATTGAAAATATTAAATATTCAAGTCGTCTCTACCATAATTAAATTTTTAAATAATTTAAAAACAAATTTATTAAATATATAAACGAAATAATAAATTGGTAAATGTTATTCATTAAATGATTTGAAAATTCAATACCAACCTTATGAATTTTATAGTATTTAATTTGGAATATAATAGTATTTAATCACAAAATTTATATTTTATCCTAAATTATTTGGACATATTTTATTCTAAATTTATAAATTATAATTTTTTAAAACAAAAATGTTTAATAAATAATTGATTATATATTATAAACTATAAGTTTTCATCAAAATTTTCATGTTGCTATCGTAAAGTTGGTACGGCTTTTTGTACACATTCGAGAAAATTACACGTGGTCGTTCTATACATATAACTTAGTAGACGGTGGTTAAATTTCATTAACATTGGATGTGCGATTTTTTTGTGATATAATAAAATTAAATAAATAAAAGTTAGTCTCTGACCATTTATAATAAAATTACTGTGTGTTTTTGAGTGTTTAAAATTGAGTGTTTAAAATTGTAAACAATTTGAAGTGAAAAAGACAAATTGTGTAAAAAGTCTACAAAATTGATAAGTTCGTACGAGCTAGTAATTATCGATTTAACACTGTCGTTATATTGCACCTTTTTAAACAGTCGTCCGGATTTCGATGGGTATACTTTTCACATACTTTTTACAAATCATTTCTTACTATAATCGTTTTATTTATTTTCAGAATTAAATATATTCTTTGCAGAAACTTGTATTGAAATGCACTATTCTTAATTCACAAGAATCATTTTTATTTCGGTCGGACTATCCAAGAATTAGATGTTCACATAAAGTAAAGGAAAATCATATCCAGCGGCCAGCCACATAATTTAGCAATAAATTTTAGCAGATTGAAGGCAATCAATCGTTTTAGTTCTCCGATCGGAATTAATTTTGACAGATTTCTACAAAAGTTGTTCCATGGTATCAACATAAACCAACACGTAAGCATAACTATTCAATAAAAAATTTATTGATAAACTAATTTATATATTATTTTGCCTATAATTACAGTTCGCCCTCAATACACGAGTACTAAGAGATGGCTTTCTTTAATGATCACCACATTTTCGTACAGCCCATGTTAACTACTACTCTTCAATAATAAGTCGTCATGCCATCAAATGAAAATCACCTGTCATTATTTATATTAATTTAAAGTTTAATTTTTATTAGAATGGTTATTATTGCCAAGTCCATTGAAAGAAAATATAATTGAATTACATTATCTAATAATTTTAATTATTAATTTCAACAAAAATTATACTTGTAAACATGACTTTTTTCATTGAATTTAAAATTTATTTGTTAAAATTAATAAAATTATTCAATATTTAATAAAAGTATTTAATATTTTATAAAATAATTCTTTGTATTAATACAATATTTTACATTGATTCAATAAAATAAATAATTGGTTTAAGTATAACATTTATTGGGTTCATTATTTTTGTCATAAATATTCTATTAATTCGTACATGTTTATTATAATATTGTTAATCAAATTAATAAAATGTCTTTTAAGATTTTAAATTTTCGTTTTTTATTTTCCAACAAACACGTTTGTATCGATAATGAAAACTTTACCAATTTATTATTTTGATTTAGAAATAATAAATGTTCTTTAATATTATTAACAACTGCGGTTACAGGAACCTTACTGATAACTAAATTTATTCAATTAATGTAGATTTTCATTGTTTTTGTGTACTTTTTTTTTTGAGTGTAGTTATTAGGAAAGCTTCCGATGAGATTTTAGTATTTCGGTGTTAGACGGAGGTAATAGTTTTAAGCGTTATAAGTGATTGGTCGCAGTCCCAAACGTTATAAATTCGGTAAGCTCTGAATGACCTAGCGACTTAAAAAATAGATCCAGAGGATCCATTTCTTGGCCTATATAATAGCGCCAAAGCTAATTCGTTGGGGTGACAAACTTAGTTTTAACTGGTATTGCTGTACTGATGAATTGTATCGATGAGTAAATCATGACGTACATACCAGGGTGCGTTCACCATTGTTCGAATTATGCGTGACTACATTCTTTTCCGTTTTATTATGGTTGAAGCACACGCGGACCCCCACAGCCGAATCATATGTTCATATGAGCTTAAGTATAGTTTTGTCAGCTGTAAGGTCTAGACCTAACTAATTTGACGCATTTTAGTTAAATTTGTTGACGTTTAGCCTTAATGTGTCTTTTTCACATGAGTCTTCTATCTAAATGTAGTCCAAGATATTGATAATATTGATGGACTAGGATTGCAGTATCATCTGTGTATCTGTAGAGATTTCACGCAATTTGATGTTGGTAAGTCTGCTGTATAGATCAAGTACAACACTGGCCCAGTACACAAGTATATGGGCCCCAATATACAAATCTGTGGATGCGGTACTATATTTCACCAAAAACTTTTGTTTGTTCAAGGTAGTTCGTGATTTCAGATACGACTCTGTGAATTTGTTCCACGGTTCCGTGTTCTTCTCTAAATTCAAATTGATGATCCGAAATGATTTTTGTTGTCGTTCAGAATTGGCTTAAGTTTTTGCAAGAGCATTTTTCGAACAGCTTTGAGAGAGTTGATAATAAGCTGATTGGGCAATATGAGTTAACTTTTGTTCTTTCTCATCTTTGCCAGGTTTCAGAATCATTATAATAATTAAAGTTTTCCAGCTTTCTGGATAGTGTCCGGTTTTCTTTATAGCGTTGAATACATAAGTTATTCAGTTTTAGTTGATACATTGGTCTGGTACATTTGACAGTATTTTTTCACTTATCAGATCATGTCCCGGTGCTTTTTTTACATCGATGTTGTCCTTGATCGTTTGTTTGACATTTCGCCACTTTTATTTGTTTGGCTTACTTTCACACGTATCTATAAAATTTATTAGACTTTCGAACTTGCTCGTTAGGTTTAAACACTTCGCTAAGGTGTTAAGAAAATATTTTTACTTTGCCTACATCACTAGAGAGCCGTATTGAAGGGAATGAGGGTGTTGGTTATTTCAGCTTACATGTAGCTTTCCATAATGAGAAATCCGTTGCTTCAGTAGCAGTAAGTCCCTTGAGATAATTTTGAAGCTGTTCGTCATGATCATTTAACAAATCGATTTTCAGGATTTTAATCCCTTTATTGAAACTTGATTTTAGAGTAGGTGACCTGTGGAGCTGCTATTGTCTGCGTATTGAGCGTTTAGTCATTATTGGTTGAATATTCGGAGAAAGTTTTCGTTTCTTAAAATTAGCAGAGTTAATCAGCGTAGCGTTAACTGGCGTAGCGATCTTAGTATGTTGATTCGTCATAAATCTAGATGGCGCTAGTTTTAGTACTTGCGTGTTACGTGTTATTAACACCGGAGGGTGGTCAGACGAAAAATCTAAGCGCGTTTCGGCCTTTACTGATGTTCTAGGTATACCCTTTGTTACACAAAAGTCTAGTAAATCGGGGATTTTTTGCCTGTGAGATGGCCAATAGGTTGGGTTGCCAGTAGATTTATTGCCTTTCGTAGAAATTAATCTCGAACCCCATTGAATATGCTTGGCGTTGTAGTCACCTCCTGCTATGAACTTATCTATTAGAGTTTTGAAGTTATTCGCAAATGGTTCGCTCATAATTGAGTGTCTCGGTTGGTAGTAAACCGCCGATATGATGCATTTCCCTGACCACTCTTCTAGATAGATGATAGTTGCTTGGATATGTTCTTCCCTATATTTAAGGATATAGCAATCCCACCATGTGTTTTTCCGCTAGGATGCCTGAGATCTTGAGGTAACTCATATTTGAAAAGTGAGTTTCGGAAATCAGCATAATATCGATATCGTTTTCAATAAGAAAGTTTTATACTTTTAGCTTATGTTGCGCTAGCCCATTGGCTCACTACATAAATTTGTTCATTTTGACAAATCATCTGCATAAATTTGTTAATTGACTCATTGAGAGAACTGATCATGTTATAAATACCATTAGGATTGATGTTAGGAGATAATTCTTTTTCTCTAGAGTGAAATGAGGTTTAGCGTTTGTTTTTTATCCAGTTCACATTTACTGGGAGTTTACGGTAATTTCTTGAATGGCCATATTCTTGGCAGTTGGTACATTGTAAAACAGATTTACGGATCAAGATCTTATATTTGTACCATAAAGAGATATGCTATATATGGAAAAGATATTATCTTAGCTGTAAAAGATGCCAAATCCTGTGGGAATTTGGATAACCGAGTGCCTGAACTACTGTAACTACCTACTGAGGTGACATAGTGCTTTTAGTGTTTAAATACGTAAACATTATGAACACTGATTCGTTTTGCTTAATAGTGTCGTAAGCTTGTAGCCCCAAAACATTGAATAACTCTTAGATGTTTCACTGTAGGTGTTTGTGTATGTACACATTTACGAATATATAATTTTATCTTAACTTCGAATCAACATTTTTTATATATTTACCTAAACATCAAAATTGCCATTACAAGTGATTTTTATTTTTGCTTTTCTTGAATTCAATCTGTGATTATTCATTGAATTTTTTAGAATTATACTTTTGTGGGTTTAAAAAAAAAATTTGTAAAATCAAGTCTCAAATGTGCAATTGTCAGACATGTCTGGTTAGATTTAAATTGATATCTCATGTGAGATATTTTTGTTAGTACATTGTAATTCATTTGACTGTGTATGCATATAGCTTGCTTATGCACACATACTTATTTACTATACAAACATCCAAAGCGTAAGACGATCAGATGTAAGAAGAAAAGCAAAAGCAATTGATTGAATGTCAATTGAACTAAATTATACAATTAATTTGTTCTTCTTATATATGTGCGTATATGTGTGTTTTGGTGGAAGTGTTTCAATGTCAAATCTTAAAAGTGATTAGAATTTTAAGATTGAATGAAAGATGGAAGATTTAATCAATGTTAAATGAATGAATATGTGTGGATTCGTAGCTCGGTATATAAATGAATTCATTTCGCTTATAATGTCAATGAAAAATACAAATTTAATAAATCAAATAATTAAGTAATTACAATTATTAACTAAATGTTAAATAAGAACAAATACAAGAAATTGAAACAAAATTACTGGATAATAAATGTGTTATCGATGATTGATTGATTATGTACAAAACTTTATTGAGATAAAGTGTATGTAAGGTGTTTGGTTGTAAATGCTTTAAGTTGGTTTGATGTAACCGTGAATATGAATTGATCTGGATATAATTATGTAAATTACTATATGAGTGTGTTATCAATCACCCATCGGTCGCAGAAAGGTAACGCACTTTTTATAACACTCGTGGCTGGGTGAGTGGGCTATTTTTAAATAACGCAACCAACCAACATAAAAGTCATAGGAAAGAAGGAAGCTGTACCCATACTATAAACTAGAGCGAATAAGGAGAAAACTTTTCAAAATATAATCAGTCTTTCCAATATTGAAAAGGACGAAAAAACTTACTTCTCGATGTCCATGCTATAACTTTCGATAAAGATGAAGATAATGGTAGAAGCTCATGACCTTATTTCTCAAAGAAGAGTACCATATTTCTGTGAAAAGCGGAAAATGGGAGGAGACAAAAAACCTAGCTATGTCCTGAGGTTGAAAAATAAAAAAGTATCTGTAGTAAAGTAAAAACTCAGGATATAGCAAAAGACGCAAACCAAAGGATCAAGAAAACAGTCGGAAAAGGAAAACAAATAAGCTAATTTTAAGACTTCAAGGTACTTCAGAGGATTATCGTACCGTAAAACCTTTTAAAATGAAGCCAAATTGTTTTTAGGTGTATGAACGGCAATGTATGATCGGCATACGAATACATATTCGAATGAATCGATAATTAGTAATAATTACGAACAGGTCCAAAAAAAATTTTGTATGACGCATATCCGAGACACAATATACGCAAAACAATCAAATATAAATTTTACCGATTACCAAGTATATATACTTGGTAATCGGTAAATTTTATATATGATTGTTTTGCGTATATTGTGTCTCGGATATACCAGTAGTACATCCAGACAATACTTACAGGGGTAGTAATTACTATATGCACAGTAAATTAAATTAATGTAGAACCTTTCGATGAGAAATATGAAACAAACTATCACAATCCCGTCAAAGAAACAGCCACTGTTACTGCAATAAATTTCTCTTCACAATGTAAACTCCACAATATAAAGACAATTGACTGTATAAAGTTTCTTAAAAGTGGAAGGAGACTTTAATTCAAGCTCAATGGGAATTAAGATATATAGTTACATCTAGAGGCAAATAGTCATTTTACTGAAAATAATATACAAATGTCAAATCAACTGGATTTCTTAACTATGAAGTAACCAGTAAATTGGGTTGACTTTCCAATCAATCCTCTATACTCAATCTTATAGTGGAAAAATCATCTCAAAAGAATTTAATCTTGCACTAACAAATATATTGGAACAAATTAACCAACGCAGTAAACGTTGTGGGAGTCAAAGGACGAGTACTTATAGTACACGGTATACGTGTACAATTTCAGTAGTGGTCAAATGAATCTGGTTTCTAATCCAACCGAGACTATGTGAGCCTTCGGCTCGAAAATGTTGAATCGTTTGATTGAATATAGTACATGTTTGGCATCTGTGTCGTTGTTTCAATAAAAAAGTTTCGAACTGATGGCTTCAGTGTTTGTTGATCGAATCTCATCTCATCATGCAAATGGAGCTAGACTTGATATATGTACTTTGTAACACACGCCATGTTGTGGCTTAACTATAAGCCCAATTTGATTTCGTACATCGGATCATATTTAGGGTTGATCTATCTGGAATAGCGTCCAAGGCAGCTAGTTCTCAAGTTCTAACCGTCTGATAATGACGTCGTATCGTAACCCCTTTATATTGAGCATTTGGTTTCCCTGCGCAGTTAATAGTTCAGCAAGGGCGGCTAAATACGTTTTGTCACGTTTATATGTACCATGATTGATTAACTTCAAATGATTAGTTTAATACCATGTGACATAATCGAGGTTAGGAGCAGCCAGGTAACAGTATGGACGAGTTTCTTTTAAAAATGAGAGAATTGATTAGTAAACGATGGTAAACTATTATTCCTCATCCAGTATTTCATGGGCAACAATTACGATTGGTCCAAGCGTTGCTGTTATGATTCAAAATGGTTTAAGCCTAATGAATTACTGATTGTATATGTTTTTAGCATTTTTGTAAAAGAAACCAATCCATGTAACTATAGCCAACCGATCAGTTTAATTTCGATGTCTTAGGATGCTGGTTGTAAATGCTATATCCGAGCTATTGTCTCGAGCTTTTCGATCGTACTGCACATATCGATATGACCTCTCTAATTGTATTTGGTTCTTATGAAGAGCAAGATAAGGTCAACTTAGCCACCACTGGGCCACTTCTTCTCCTATTTGGATGGAAACCCACAATGACAATGCATTTGAAGCGACGTCAAACCGCTGTCTGGCGTGCCTTTATATACAGTCATTCCCAAACCACCTCTTTGTATATAATAGTCATTTTGTTCATCTAAAAATCGTTTTATTGATTTAGACAACGATGTTTGATAGCTATAACCAAAAACCGAGTTGTATTGTATGCCCGATATCTATATGACACATCATCAGAACCTATTTTAGCTATAAATTCTAATCGATGTACCCAGAAGACAGTCAAATCGTCAAAACTGATCTTTACATCGTTCAACAATTGTGGTTTTAATGTGCGGAAATTTCTTTTTTAAGATTTAGTTGTTCCAAAGCTGGTCTCTCCTTTTTTAACAAATTAATCCCATCAGGCACGAAGACCGTATAATCTCTCACATTTATAGAATTTACAGTGTGAAATAAATAAAGTTGAGAGTTAACTTCTGACGTTTTGAATTTGGTTCTGTGTTTGAGTCGTCAATAATCCGAATACGTACCGGGAGAGAATCGTAACAATGTGTACACGCCGAAATGGAGTACAAAGAAAACGTTAGTATGCGAGGAAAGAACTTTACGAATTCGTTGGGATACTCCAATATGAAAACTATATTTAGCAGACGACCTATTAAATGTAATAAAACCAATAATAGAAAAGCTAGAATTAATCCAAACGGACCAATTTAGAATTCAAGGCTGACATTTCATAACAGTTGAAGTTCATTGGAGGGATAACACAAAAAGTTTTTGCAAAATAACTCAACTAAGCCATTTCGTTTTAATATACATTTTGGAGTACATTGTCAGCTTAACGAATCAGTCACGAATTAATTTGCGTCCAACGAGAAGAATCGAACTAAAAACTGAGAAACTCTCTTGACCACTGGAGAATATAAATTTCTAATAAAAACATTGGTTTTTAAGTATGTCGTTACAGGTGACACAAACTTTTTAAATCCAGGATACAAAATATTCAATAAATCGAATTACTTCAAACAACGGTTCAGGTATCAAAAAGGAAGTTATTAGTTCTATTCCATATTCAAGGTTTGCTATAAGCGACAACCTTGGTAGCAAGTCCATAGGTAGATTGATATAGTACAGTAGTTATTCGAAAGTTATAGTTTTTTAACCATTGTAATAATTTTACAGTTGGAGTCATAGTTGGGATTTTACATGTAAAAAACGAAGACATTTCCGTAGCAGTGCCACCCTTTTAGCATGTCGAAAATCTAGCGATTTTCGGTTTAGTCACCAACATACATAGATTCGTATTTATTTAATTCGTTTCCGCAGGTTCACGTTATTAGATGGAAAGGGATTGTTTTTATTTTCACCCCAACTATAGTTAAGGTTATTTTTACAGAATCCATATTTTAATATCATTCTAATCTAAAACAAATAATCATATTTTGACATTTAGAATGTAGTCGAAAAAAATTATACACGGTAAATTATTTCCAAATTCTATTTGTAAAATAGTAAGAAGAATTTATAACAGATGGTGCTTTAGTTACAGTGAGAATTGATAAGAGATGGCGCCTCAGTTTTTTGTTTTTTACATAAACTCATTTTTTACATATAGAGTGTAAAAACTAACCTTATGTTAATTACACGTTTTTTACTTGTAAAATCCTGTGTAAATTACATCGTGGAATGTACACGGCCAACTGTGGTTGGAATAAGTAAATCGATGGTAATCGTATAATTGGAATTGTTTTGTTTTAGAATTCATTTCGAGTGCGATTTTTCAAGCCCGATGTAAGTGATGATAAAACAAAGGCTACGAAGGGCTAGAGTAACTGTCTTTTGAGCCATACTCAACAAAAGATGATAGATACTAGGTACATAAGACACGATATAAGGTTCTTCGGGATATAAAATAATCTATGGCTTAGAGGCCGTAAACGGCCCTTACCGCGTCTCAACTGAGACCTTATGAACCATTTTTTTTTTAACGATTGGTACACATTGTAGGTGGTCAGCCCAACGAATGTTTTTATACACAAACGCGTTTTTATGTCATCCGGTTGCATGTTAATTTTTAGTCAACGGCGGGAATCGAACTCGAGACCGCGGCGTGATGAGAAACTCTCTTAACCATTAAGCTACATCCGGCGACATCTTCGGGATATAGGTTACAATTTGTCCCACTTCTGACCTTGAAATAATGTTCTTAAATAATCTTGAAAACTCACTCGCAGAACTCAAGTATCCACCTTGTACTCGATTCATCTCCAGATTATGCTTTCTTCCCATCCATTCAACTATACTCTAACATTATGGCTTAGTACTTGAATTAATTCTCATTTTTTATCTGTCATAACTTTATGAACTACAATTAATTTACATTCAATTCGAACTAAACAGAAATGCAATTTGTAAATACGTTGACTTTGAAATTTTTATCAAGTCATTCAATAATAATTAATCCATTAACGATTAATATTAATTAACTGTCAACAATAAATGTTGTTAGCATATAATTTTGTGTTTTAAATAGCGAGTAAGCTGTTTAATTAATAGGATTTATCACAGACCAATAAAATCACACAAACAAACATCGAAGCTTAACTTCTAACGATATAATAAATTGTTCCGGAAATTAATTAATTTTATGTCCAAAAAAAAAGGGTTTAATACTTGTTTAATTAATTTACATGATTTTTTTTAAACAATATAATCTTATATATTTTAGCTGGAAATCAGATTAGTCAGTAATAAACAGACTTATTATTATGTTTTAACACCTTGGCGAATAATGGGCTTTAAATTTGATTATACGTCATAAGATCGTAAAGTCGAAATCATCAAATCTGTTAGCAGTTGGGGTTAATTACCAGACGTCGGAAATGTTTGAGTGTAAAATTTGAATAAAACCAGGTAAGAGTTAAATCTATGAAAATTCACTTAACAACCATCGGCTTTATGCGGCTATGACAATCGATACTCTGTATGTATATACATATATGTATAGGGTGTTATGGAACAAGATACCAGTATTCATCGTAACGTTGAACGCATAAGCACACTGTTCGTCGCACCATGACTGACTAAGAAGCCTATAGTTGTTCAGTGACACCATCAGATTAAAATTCACTTTACGTATACAGCACCTTAAACTGCAGCTAGATGTCAATGGTGACCCAGCACACAACGTGTTTTTTTGGCTCGCACCTGTGTCATAAAATCAATCAGACTGAATGATTGTTTGACTGAATTTAAGAAAATACCTAGCTTTTGTATAATTTATCTACGATGTACGGGGATTGTTATTCCTCAATATATTGTTGATAAATAGCTCAGATAATTAAACGCTCTTATTTGGACATTCGAGCTTCAACGGTATTCCATATAGTTGAAGCAAGTTTTAAATGCGTGTTGTTGACAACGTTATCTTATCCGTTTACTTGTTGCACACTTACCGGGGTTTAGACCAAATTACTATTGCCGGTTACTTAGTTCCAATCGAATGCAGCGTATTTTCGTTAGGGATCGGATAGCTTCAATGAGAAGAATCCCAATATCTCCCAACCAATAGCATTGTGAATGCATTGTGACATTTTACGCATCAAGAGAAGTTTCAAGGGCGTTTGGTATGAGCTTTTGCTGGCAGAATAGCATCAGAAGATATTTTGTTGCACTTGCGTTTTTCGAGGACACATGATATCGCCAATATACATATAGTTGAATTCGAATTTTAAAATTGTGCGGCGTTGTATAGTCCGAATGGGGTTGTGATTGCCGGATTAGGAACATTTTCTGGTAAGACATCAATTTTAAGAGAATATCGGATCTCAAATGTTTGGTTAAATATAAGTCATGTTTACGTAACAGAGATGATTTATTTAAATCAGATATAGGATCACTGTTTTGGGCCTCAAAGCTCTCCTAACTTTTTGTTGACGTAGAGTGTAGGATATGATGTAACTGATGCTGGGTGCTGTAATCGTGACAGCTAATGATAATGATGTGAGTTGAACTTGAACTCCACAGAGTAGCATTGATTGGCAGCTATAGGGCGCTGAATTAACCAGCCGATGAAGACGTTTGTATTATGATATATATGGTATCTTTTTGTATGTGATCTATAATATTCGTTCGCTTGGCCGGTTTCGATCTGATGACGTCATTGACTCGTTGTATGATCGAAAATATCAAATCCATCTCATCAAACATATATGCAACCTGACTTGATGTATGTGGCATTTTGGTTCTTTATATGTTGTGAGACTATGTTGCAACAGTTCTAGCGAATTACAATTTGAATCGAAATCTTTTTTCGATTATTTTGTTACTACTTCACTATTGTGGCGTGACTATTCGTCGTATTTGTGAAAGTGATTTCCCTTCCTCGATTGCGATTGTTAATGTATTGGGTACAGGCTGCTGTAACTTTAGAATCTGGTTTTTTTGGCAGGAGAGGTGTGTGTATGTGCTATCGTGGCACTTGGAAATGGGAGGTCGTATCAGAAGGTTATTGACGTACTATGCCCTAAACAGGATCGTCGGGGTCACCAATGTTGAATAGTGAACTAATGATGCAGTGTGCTATAATCGTGACAGCTAATGGCGAATGGGAGGAGTTAAACGTGAAAATACTTCTCCTAAAACTTTATACATTGTTAATCTTCATATTAAAATCTTTTGTCTGAGTCATCAGCATTTGATTTTTGTTAGCGAGCTCATATTGAAACAATCTTCCTTTTTCGAATTCGTTTATTTTGAAAATGGGTTCTACTACTAATGGGATTTTCGAGGATAATCTATATCATCCAGAAAAGTATACTATCTCCAACCATTTAATTTAGAATGTGGCATCCATATGGTATATAAAAGATTCTTGAATTTTCTTGACTATCAGAGAATCGGTTATGATTTCATATACTTGATCTGCCGCATAGACAACCGATTTATAAATCTTTGTTTACTGCTGCTCATGTCGGGGATACAAGATTAGTCTAACAATATACCCTATAAATGATATGCCCACTATAAAATTAAAAATTACGATTCATAAAGTGAAACCAGTTTTCCATTTTGACAGTATCGTTTATATAATACAAGGACGGAGTGAGACGTCTGGCAAAATAGCAACACAGGACACCACACCAAAATTGGTTGACAAAATCAATTATACGGTATTACAGGATTGCAAAGTGAAACTGCGTGAGATAGTAGTTATAATAGGCATCTCGAAAATAGCAATCCGCACGTTTGTCTACAATCCACCACACACGCATACGTGTGGCAAGTTTAGAGGTAGGTTTGGTGATGGTGAAGCGAAATAAAAAGGAATTTTTATTGTTTTATAACTGTGGATGAAACATGGATCCATCACTATACACCGTAGACCAAAGAACAGTCTAAACAATATATTTATACTTGCAAATCTGCGCCGAAGAAGGCTAAGGCGGTTTTAATGGTCAAAAAGATCATGGCTTCTCCCAAAAGAGAGAACAGTCAACGGGGAATATATAACGACGTTTTGAAAGAAAAACGACTTTATTCGAACCACATCAAAATCCATAAATCACGTTTCAAATTTCTTTACATCCTCCTAATTCTCCAGACTTAGCCCTCTGCTACTATTTCCTTGAAGAAGTGGCTCGGTATCAACAACCGCTTCATTTATATAATGAACGGTTGGAAATATTGTATTAGTCGGAAAAATTGGAAAAACCTTGCTATACTTTACGCTCTTTGAAAAAGAACAGCTTGAGAATATTGGTTTCCCTACTTACTGGCCATATCCATTTCAAAAGTCATCTTCATCGCATGGGAATTGCCAGTGATGCCGTATGCGACGAATGTTTTCGTGGATGTTGATGATAGCTTACACTTCATCACCAGTTGTTCGGATTTTGACCGCATGAGATCCCTTGTGTTCAACTCTATGACTATTTCTGTAAATCTACTGTCTTCTCTGCAATGGTCCGAACTGCTCCAGTTTGCTAAGGTCGCAGAGCGCGCCTGTGTGCTTTGAGTGCGGAACCTTAAACGGTTCCAACCAATTTTAATAATAAGTGTATCGAACTAAAGGGCGGCTGCGTTGTAAAATACATTTTTTTACTTCTCACTCCGCCCTCGTATTTACAGCAAACTATATATTCAAACTATATATTGATTGTCAATTTCGTTACTAATTATAACGAAGAATGTGTTACAGTTTTGAATAATAAATATTAACAGATAAAATTGGCACCTGTCATCGTATCACTTCAATGTCCAATCTCTAACTACTCTTCATGTATGTCCGAATACCCATATAAGATGTATGTATATCAACAAGAAGGTTAAAATATTTAATTGGTTTTTGGCCTGTTTCTGTGTACGTATTAGCTTGGTCTTACTATATAATCTCTCTAAATTAATACAATAACTGTTGTGTGTAAGAGTATACATGTCAATTTTGAAATAGCCATTCAATAAGAAAGTGTCAAAACATTTAAAAACAAAAATTATTTCGAATGTCACAATTTACAAAGTCGCATGTACATATTCTAAAGGGGGCATTCATATACCCTATCATAGCTGAGTAGCTATATGTACGTACTCGTATATATATACATTCTTGTGGTTACATTTTTCGTATAAAATACTTAACAATAAACATAACATAAAATGAAAAAGTCATCCTTTTTGTCAGGTATAGCTTGAATAAATATTTAAAGAAACGATAAAGAATAAGAAAACCAGACCAAAGAAACTAGACCACTGTTGGGTTTTCTTTATCATCATTTCATAATTTTAGTGATATTATTTATTTGAAAATAATATTTTTATTGGAAAAAGAAAACCGTATATATATGTACACAATTCTGGCGCCATCGTTATCAGTTGACAGTTGTCAGTAGTGTGTCAAGAAGAATTTTAGTTTCTATATAATTCTTTTATTACATTTTCCTATTTTCAATTTTGATTTTACACACATTTATGTAATCAAGAATTAAACTAATAAAAATAAGTTAAATAAAGTAAATTAATATATAAATAAATAAATAAATAAATAATAAAACATCAATTGTAAAATAATTTTTTCTACATACTCGTATTTACATATCGAGAATAATTGAACAGCACAGAGAGCACTGCTTATCACGAAACAATATATGTATAGTCTGTAACAAAACGACACCAGTTTTCTTATATATGCGTTCATCAATTTCGAAATACAAAATTAATTTTTGTATTTGTTCGATGTCATGCAGTGCGCATTTTAATCCTTAATAGGAATTAACAGATGGTCAGCAAAATTTATATGATACATGTCACTTTCTTATGTTATATTAATATATAGCACTGGTCAGTTGGTATCAACCCTTTCTCGATACACTGCGTTGATATATGTTGTGTTTTGTCGTCCATACTCGTATAATAATATACGAGTTCGTATAAATCCCGAGTTCGTACCCTGATTCAAATCATATTTGTGTAATATAAAATCCTCATATTTGTTTAGATACAGGTGATGACACAAACTGACTGTACTCGATATCCTAGTATTGACAATCAACCAATACCGTGTCAATAGCGACCTCTTCGGCTACCGAAAAGCGGCTCTCTGTCCGTTGATTTCGTGAATGAACAGAACTTGGTAGGTACCATCAACGCCTCATTTTGAGCCATACATCACACGCATGATTCCTTTCTCGAACTCTAGTAGTGATTTTTCGTACTCATCGGTCAAGGTCCAATTCTCATATCCATACATGACATCGGGTCTGATCAAACCATCAGTTTCAAGAACCATCTTTCGCATGCTTATATTTTAGTCATGAATTCACCGCCATGACAGGCATGGGAGTGCATAGACTTACACCTTATCCCGTCGAATTCAAATTTAAATCATAAAAGCTTCACATCGAATTGATGAGGAATGGTACCAGGTGGCTTCACATGAATATACTCTTCATGAATTTCCAGATCCGTTAAGGCAAGTAAGACTTTGGAATGCTTCTGAGTTTGCTGGGTAGCAATCTTAATATATCAAAACCTTGATAATTCCAGAAGACAACCATTCTCCCCGAGTGTTGATTTGATATTAATGAAAAGCTGACTAATCACTCCGTAACATGATAAGCCTAAGTTTTACTCTCGTTGAACCATTTGCATAATGCTAATTGACCACCAAACTGTTAATAAATTTTTATATTAAGCGATCTTAACCCTCTGCTCGTCAATAGATCGAAAATAATTTTCTTACGAAGAGACTAAGCAGTTACTGACTGGTGTTTCAGCCATTAGTCAGCCTTCTCACAATGTTGGGACAAAATTTTCACCATTCACAGGCATCTTCAAAAGTCAGTTTTGTCATTTGACAAGAACGTGAGCATTTTATAAATACCTGGTTTAATGTAATGAACTTGTCGCGACACGATTGAACACTACATGTGTTCAGTAGCTCATGCCTGATTAAATGAATTCGTAGTTAATCAATGGTTCATCATCGGATCGAAACCGGCCTAGCAAATAACAACATACAAGCCAACAACTAAAAACTTCAAATCAAAAATCATAAAAGCAAAGCTTTCACGCATTATGCTGTTGTTCAAAGTGGATCACAAACCAGTACATAATGTTGGTTGAGATAATTTACGAGTAACCATGTGGCAATTACAGCAGCGTGTTTAAAAGTCAAAGGCATACAAATATTTTACTTTGATATCCTCTCCCACACTACTATCGTGATTAATGAGAGATCCAAGATACTTGAATCTCATCACTCCTTCAAACGTGTGGTAACTGAAATCAATTGCGTCTTGGTTTCTAAAACCAGAGATCAGATATTTGGTTTTGGACTCGTTGAGTTTGAGACAAACGGTCCTCTTTCAATGAAAGAATGTATTTGGTCAGCTTCGAATTTAGACCCTTACAAAGTATTTTGCCTTACGGCAAGTAGGGGTGATTGACCACGTCAGTTTTAGGTTCGATGGGGTGACGGTTTTGATTGTTTGTTTCACTATGTGAAGAGGTATAAGAGCTGTTGGTTCAGGGCCTACGAAGAATATGCGATTGACAGTAGTAACTAAAGCCAGCACCCTGTTCAGAGACAGAGCCATCTGAAAAGAATACAAGCGATTCGGATATTTGTTTGAGCAAGTCTGGTGAGAACCACATATCCCTGGATTGATAAAACACCTTAAATGATCTGTGGAAATTAAAAACAGGCAGAAACCAATCAGTAACAATGTCGATTTTTGGTATAGCTCGTTTAAATTCGTTAAGAATTGTTCTATGACCTGAAGTAGTGCCAAAAGCATTCCACGACCCAGTATTCCTCAAGCGAAAGACAGCTGAACAAGCTGTGCCTAAAATGAGACTGTGGTAGGGAGAACATGAGCTCCATAGGCAGGAACGGAGTTGACGACATCTGCATAACTTTGAGCGACAAAACCGGACTCACGAAGAAGTACAAGAAGTTCATCAATGATCAGAAGTCACAACAGGGGTGAAAGCTCACCTCCCTACGGGCATTACCTGGAAGCCTTGACTGAAATAAAGGTATCCTCATCCTCATATATCGCAATGCGAGATTCAAGCATACATTTAATCCATCTGATGATGTTGGTTTCGATACCGAATTTAGTACATGCATTCGTAATCGAGACGAATGTAGTATTATCAAAGGCTCCCGGAATATCCTTTCTAAAGATTTCAAAAAAGTGACAGACAAATAGGCCGAAACAATTTGGGGTCGGTGTAATCCGATTTGCCAATTTTTGGAATAAAAATTACCTTACTTCTGCTCCTAGATTGTGGAACAAAACTAAAGCGAGACATGCCTGGAACAGATGCAGTAAATGTTCCTTAATGAGAGAATATCTATGATGTACTAAAGCAGGAAATATACCATCAGGACCAGCAGATTTAAAGGGTTTGAAAGAGAACAAGCTCCTACGTATGACCTTTTAATTAATGCAGACAAGGTCCCAATTGGAAATTACCTCCGAAACGTTGGTGACTTCACCAGTATTGTCGGTTGGAATAAATATACAGCCCGGAAAATGGGTAGTGAGAAGTAAGTCGTCTACTTCCTTTTTAGAGAAAGTAAGCTTGCCGTCTGGTAGACGAGATGAATCAAGTCCACAAGTATTATTCCTTCGAATATGTCACCTCTTTTAGAGCAGCCATTTTGGTACTCAACAAAACTTTATTTTGATTAGTGTTCTCCTTATGGATAGTGAAGACATGGATAAAATTGTGATGCATGTGTTGAAAACTGGCTTAGGTTTTCAGATTTAGCCTTCTGATATAAGTTATTCATACCGTGGTAAATGTAGAAATCTAGCTGCAAGTGGTAAAATCGGCATTAAGTTTGATCGTCTACGAAGTGCTCCAAAACGAACGGAAAATGCTCCTTAAAGCGTCGCAATGCGGATTTCATTTATATAAGACTATATTTAGACGAGACTTACACTTTGAAGCAAGCAATTGTAAAGAGAATAAGGGATAATCTGATCAGAGGCACGAAACCAGAGAGAGATCAATTTTGATCAATTTAGTATAGGAGTTATGAGATTAAGTGATCTTATAACTGGTGGTTCATTTAGTGATTCGGATCCTTGTCCAGTAATAATAGTGCTTAAAGTAAAATATTATGTTTTTCAAGATAAGGTTTTCAAGATGGCTTCTAAGATTTAAGAAGTACACTGGCTGGGTTATAGTCTGCATTCTGATACCGGCAGAACGGAGAAGAAAATAATCAAAAATCCTTTTACAGTGGGCACAGTATTTAACTTTACTTGTGTAAGAGATCGATGAAGCCAAATTGTAGACTCAATACGAGAACTCTACCACAGACTTGCTCGTTTGTAAGATTGATGATACAAAGATAGGTTCAATAAGCTTTGCGATACTTTGCGCTTCTAATAGTGCGCAAATAAGTTATAATTCGTGAAGTCAAATGATAACCGATTGCACTATATAGTCACTATAATCTTTCAATCCGTTGCCATTTAATCCAATCACACAGATATAATTTGCATATATTTGTAAACGAGGTAATCGAAATTTTGTCAAAAGTAAGTCGATGTAAATGATTGTTGTGTGATTAGAATCTCAACCGATCCTTTTTTAAAGATAAACGATACTTGGTTGGCGTTTGGTTTGCTCCATCAACAAATAGTTTTGCTTTACGAAAGGTCCATTTATGGGTTAAGACATTAAAAGTAAGGCCCTTGATATATTTCTTTGTGTTGTTAAACGTGAGAGGAACTTCTATGTCAACCTATATTAGCCGGTAATCTCATTATGTATTTACATTTTTAAACCAATTTAGAGACGGTGAGAGAGGGTAATGTGTTAGGTATAGATTTGCAATCTCAAAGACCCCCACTATAAATTCAGAGTCATCGCTAAAGAAGATAATTGTATTGGTTAATTATTTTTCATCAATCGCAATTGTACAACCGAAATAAATCGATCATAACCATTTCAGGTAAAGATAAGGAATGGTTTCTGAATATGTGTCTATATATACCCCACGAATATGAAATTTTGGAGGTTAAACCTCAAGACCCTCAACAGATTCTTTTCTTACGAAAATATCTCGAATAACTAGACCATTTGAATTAATGCGTCTATATGGCAACGAAGAATTAGTTAGTCTTGGAAGGTATAACATGTAAAGACTTTTGGACACAATGTTCAAGTGGTTCCCAGAAACAGTGGTTGTTGATAGGTATTGCTCGTCATAATTGGATTTATACGAATTGATGATCTCGTTTTTGTGAAAGAGGATCTAGGCCATGGAATGTTTTTATAACAACTTAAACAATACCAGTTGTTGTATTGACAGTATCAGTACAGTTTAAACAAGAGTTTCGTCTCATCATTCTGTCTTTGATGACATTGCCAATGAGTGATAATTTAAAAATAATTTGATTAAGTATCATATCTTCTCTCTATCGAGAAACGGGACTAATGAGCAGAAACGCATATTTTTTATAAATTCTCTCTTGCATAGGACGTGACGCTGAGCTTTTGAGTAAGAAATGTAGAAACGATGCTAATTCTTATTTTTGATCTATAATTTTAGACTAGATCACTGTGGTAACGAATCATACTGCAGTGAAAACAAACCACTTCAGATTTTAGGACCCTTGCAATTCTTAAACTCACTAACGCCTCGACTTATACACTTGTACAAAAATTGTTACGATAATAATAGTCGAATCACGTTGATCGGACATTAAATTTGGACTCCAACAGGGAGTGCTTGATGTCTTAGCCACAAGACTTGGGTTTTGTAATCTAATTTAACTAGCGAACTATAACCACTGTGCTATTTAACTCCCGGTTGTTAATTTGAACTATTTTTTAATGACGAATCCCTTCTGAGTTGGTGGTATTGCTATTCGATAGATAGATAATAATCTATGGCTTTAAGGCCATAACCGCGTCTCAACTGAGACCTTCGAACCATTAATACGAATTGGTGTATATTCTAGATGGTCAGGTTAACAATTGCTTTACAAACGACTGCTTTTTGTGTCATCCGGTGAATGTAATTTTTGGACAACGGCAAGAATGGAACTCGAGACCGTGGTGTGACGAAAAACTCTCTTAACCATTAAGCTTAGCAGGCGATTTTGGAGATACCAACTAAAATGTAGAATAAGAATAACAGTACCACCAACCTACAACGAATTTCAAATCGGTAGTCCATCTACGTACACAATTGTTGTTGTAATTTGTCTAACAACATGTGATAATGTGGAATATGCACAATGAACTTCGAGTTTTGAAATGTTTAAATTCTTGACATTGACATTATTTACAAAACTCCTTTGTGTCTTTATACACTCGTACATGTAAATTATTTTCAATTATTTCTGTTCAATCTGAAAGCCCCAAAAATTCAAAACACCTAAAGAAAATCGATAACGGTTCGTGTTAGGAAAATTACTTTTCTTTTATATTTGGGTTTTCTACGATAAGTTTTACGTTTATGTTCTGTTGTATGTCATTCAAAAAAAAAGTAAGAATGAAGATAAAATCATCAAAAACTAAAATTACTTTTTGAGGGGGCATGAACTATATAGCACCACAAAGTTTATTTTTCCTTTAATTACAAAAATAACAAACCGTCACATGACCTTCAAAATTAGCAGTGCTATAGCTCTCTTATACGAATTTATTAAGAGCTTTTTTGCACACACATCAGTATTTTGTATTAAGGTGTACGAGACGATAGTCAGTTTGTATACTCGTATCATCAACAGTCAATTAGTCTGTCGATAGTTCAAAAATTAAAAAACTGATTATTTTCGAAAACATGTGTTGAAATCGATATGTGTGCGATCCAATAAATGTGTCTAGGGTTCATTATTCACAGTGATCGTTTATTGGACATTCGTGTTTTGTGACAATTAGTCCTATTATTATGTCTATATATGTTGACCTAAAATATTCTAAATGTTGTAGGGAGCTGCAAGAATTTTAATGAGTTACTCAACAGGAAAATTCAATTTCGATGCTCTTACTGTATTTTTATTGGTTTTAATCAGAGTTGGAGTCGATAACTCTTGGTTAACTCATCAGTTAAACATATATTGGAAGAGCTAATGAAACAACATTTTTTCTTATTTAAGCTCGTCTTGCATTTTCCTGCGAGAGAATCTCTTGAGATAAAGAGACACTTTCTAAAATTACTCAAATATCAAGTAACCTTAGTTGGCCACGTAAAGTTAGCGGACTTCTTCGCTGTTTCTTCGGACGCCTGGTATATTATAAATAATTATTTTGTTTTGTTGGTGCTGGCCGAGATTAACCGTCTTAGGTTGGCAACGAATATACTAGTATAGTTTATAATGAAGCTACCCCCTCCCCGTCGCTTATTATTATAATTATTATAACATAAATGTATATGTAGTGAAAAACATCATGGTTATGTTGCAGAGATTATAAGTTTCAGTTCGTTCTTATGTTGGTTCATTGTTGGTACAGGTAAAATCTAGGACATTTTTCACTATTGCAAAGACGTTTGGATTTTTGGAGTAGCTCGACCTGTTGAACGGTCCCAGCTCGACTCCTCTGTATGAGTCATTTAACCTTCTCAGATAAAGCAAAATATCTACGTCTTATCTTGGACAGCGAACTAAGCTGAACACCTTACATAATGGAAAGAGCAACGGAGTCAACTATTTAGCTCTTTACTCCTGTAAGACTCTCATTGGCAAATGATGAGGATTGGCTCTCGCATATCGAAAATTGACTGATGGCCTTCTCTAGACATAAATACAAATCTCAAGATTATGAAAATAACAGTGGTGCAATATAACAGTCGTACAATTTTGAGGACGCCTACTCAAGCTCTCGAAATTATTCTTTGTCTCACTCTGCTAGATGTTCTAGGTAAACAAATGGGGACGCCACCATCCTTTGTGAGGACATTTGCATAAATAAGGAAGTCATGATTTATAAGGTTCTGAACTTTTTGACGGACGGTTTAAAAATAGGCGAGAGGGTCGAAAGTGAGGTTTTCTGGCATTAAAGGGAACAGAGCATAACATACCGATTTTTACCATAGAATTGAACATTGGTATTTCAAGCATCTCATGTAAGGTTTTGCGTTAGGAGGAAGCTATGAGATCTGTGAATGATCGATGAACCAATAGCGACTCGTCTGCATAGTAACTAAACAAACTTGTCCAAACCTAGATTGATCAAGATCCAGACAACTGATAATATTTAAGTGAAATCAGATAAGTCTTATAGTCTGTTTCGTAGGTAAACATGCTGATAAACTAAGAGATAATTACTGTCGTATACTTGTGACAATTATTGTCATAAATGAGAGCCAGAGTGATATTGCTGGGATCTACAGTAGGTACGAAATCACGCGTGCTTATTTATTGCTTCATCAAAAGCTCATGATGATAAAAGAAGAAATATGAACGCTTGGCAACGAACCAAAATGTGACTATATCGGTCCTTCAGGAAAACAACTAACCAAATCAGTTTCATCACCTTAAAGGGGGTCGATTCTCTCACCTTCTGCAAATCATTCTTTGGATTAACAAGCTGAGGGCATCACTCCTCGAGTACTTGACGTACTTCTGAAGATCGTTGGGATTGACAACTGTTTTTGATGGATTTTCTCCATCTAGTTTCCGACTCAACTTTTGTTTCGAAAAAACGTCTATAGGAGGGATTCATGATATTGTAAATAAGCCTGAACAAGTGTTAAAGAGGCTCTGGTCAAAATGACAGAAGTCTCAATAATTGATTGGTTACTGACAGGACCAGAGCCGTTATGCATGAGACACATAGACCATGAAGATTTAGTGGCGTCAAGTTTGGAAGACGCGAGCATCTCATAACAAACATTCAGGATATTATGTGAGGCTCTAAATTACCAGTTATACGATTGTAAAAATAAAATATAATTTCAATATCTTATATGTAGACATTCAAGTGTCTTAGAGGCAGTAGTTTCGATTTCACAAAATAATGAAATTGTATATAAGTGCGTTTTTGCGAATTGCAAATCCTCAATGTATAAATAAACCCTACTCCACTTTGTATACTATTAAAGAACCGTTTTCACAAGACCATGATATAAATGTCTTATAACGGACGGCCAGAGCAATCTTACATTATAATATTTTTGAAAAGGTTTAATGATAATGTTCTTGGTGTTAATTATGTACGCGATCCAACTAAGCTGTTATGGAATAGTTAAGCCCAGATATTAGAATTTATTTTGATCGTCCGACCGAAACAAACGAAAGATGAATAAGATTAAGAGATAAGGTTCACGTTATATTATTGGATCATAAGACAAAGTGTATGACAATGAAAATATTTATTAAGATCTCTTTCTAGAATTAAATGGATATCTGAAAAGGAATAAGGTTTTGTTAAGTCATCTGCAAAGGATGTGACATGATTGGATCTATTAAGTTGATATAAAAATTTAAATTAAAATAAATAAAGAATGGTCCACGAATGAATCCTTGAGGGACGCCACAAGTTATAATAGCCGGAGCACTAATTTTGTAATTTATTTTAACAATTTGACAACAATTATGAAGATAGCTCGCAAAACACTCCAAAATACGAACATACGTATTATGTTCAACAGTTTTGATAATGCTACATTGTGATCAACTAACTGTGGCCTTATAGCTTTATCTAAAAAAGAGCTATATCGAAACAAGGCTTCTTTAGATTTTAGAAAGAAAGAGAAAGTGCTTATAAGCAATATCGGTCGACATAGTTGTCTAATTTTGACCTTTTACCTTTTTTTAGTATTGGAACTATAACAGTTAATTTCGGAACATCTCGAAACACACCGCCCTCCCAATGTAACTACAAAATGGCTCAAGACATCAACCAGATACCAAACATAATTCCTTACGATTAAATTATCAATGCCTTAAGAATTTATTTTTCAAAACATTTAGAATATTTATTCTTAATTTTTTTAGGGTTTCTTTGAAAATTTCGGGAGAGCAATTAGTTCAAAACTGCAAGACGCATAGTTTGGGTTGAAATGATTCTTAGGTTAAACTAAGAATCATTTCAACCCAAGTCAGCAATAATTGTGGATCACTACCAGAATCACTACAATGACTATTATAAAATACAATCAGAAGTTCTTCCAAAGTAATTGCAAAATGCATTGACAGGTTTGTATAGGAACGATAAATTCAAACAAATTTTAACTCTGCCTAGTCCAAGTCAAGCACATCTGGTAAGGTTTAATTGATATACTGGAACGATGAGTTACAAAATTGTTCACGTATAAAACCCGAACGATCATTACAGTATACTTTTAAATAATAATATTTAAACAGTAAAGACTACTTTGAGTAAATCATAATTTTAGACGTAAAAATAAAATGTTAATTAAGACTGGCAAGACACTAGTACGACAATAATGCAAAAACAAATTACTGAGGTTGTTTTCTGGTCTTTTAGCTGAAAGCGACTCAATATCTCTATTGCCCTTTAATTTTATATAATTTTCGTAGACTATAACAATTCTTAAATATGGAGAGCTTTTACAAAAAGAAAACTTTCACGTCTCAAGAATTTGTTCAACGTTGTTTCCTGTTGTTCTAGCTTTTTTTGCAAACTAGAAGTAGCTGGAGAACATTGGTTTCAGTTCCTTCCTATTTTATTTACGAATGTGAAGTTTTCGACAAAATACCAAAATTTAAAAAACATATATGTATACAAAATTTGTTTAAAATAACAAAATGAATGTATATATTAGTAAAACAGTAGATAAAAGCAATGGTAGCAATAAAAATTAATTTGTTACAAATTAAATGCAAACATAACACAAAAGACTAGATTGCCCAACTCACAGAGATTTCCAACTGACATGGCATATATGGTTAGTTAGGATAAGATACGCTCTATAATAAAATATCAATCCCATTTCCATACGATGGAGTTGAACCTTTTGTTGATGACTTTGTACTTGAACCATTTTCACAATATTGAAGGCCAATGCTAGAGATTTCGACTCAGGTTGGGATAATACATCAAATAGGCAAGATACATCAATTTGGGATAATACATCAAATAGGAATTTAATATTCCTCATCTAATGAGCATAAATGGTGGTCTCCAACCCTCGTAGCAAATTGTCCCCAAATTTTATTCGTTCAAGTACAATGTCGACTCAAATTGTTTGAAGGCCATTATCGGCCAATGCTATAGAGATTTGGACTCAGGTTCGGTGAACTTAATATTAATTTTATATTATATTTAAAATTTCGGACGCTTAATTGATTTTGCATATCCTGAAGAGAAAATTTTTCCTAAATTTCATTTAGTGAAGTATAATCTTGAGTGAAAATAAAATGAACTCATTCATTTTCGCCGTTTTTATTTTGGAAAACCTTGTGAAAATATTCTGCGTTTAGAAGCTTTTCTGATGTGATAAGTTTAACTTAGTAGAATCTTTAGATTGATATCATTACGATATATATATATATATATATATATATATATATATATATATATATATATTATATATATATTATATATATATATATATATATATATATATATATATATATATATATATATATATATAAATATATATATATATATGGAGAGAGAGAGAGAGAGAGAGACCTGCAATCCTCACCATTGGAGCATACCTTTAGGCTAAATTCATTTAACTGAACTTCAATTGGATCAAGAATTATTTCCCGTAAACAAGAGCCATGGTTGAATCATGCAATATAGATAGTGTGCTAGGAAGGCTAAATTCTAATCGAGCAAAGAAATAATTAGAATCCAATTCTCAGGAAACAAAAATCCTAAAAACGAAAAGCTTACCTAATTAGATAATATTTTTTAGAATTCTCGACTTGAGATTTCGAAAGAAGAAACATTAACACGAGAAGGTTGTTATGTTGGAATGAATTTGAAGCTATGAATTTGAACTTTGTTATTATATATAAATTATTTATAATTCATTGTCAAAAGTTAAAATTTAATAAAACGAAAATGTGACTCTTCATCTTATATATACGCAAAAGATTTGGGAGTGATACATCAAGATTATAATAAAATATTAATTAACTGTTAATTTGATTAAATAATAATATAACAAATCAATCATTATATAGTTTCCAACATAATTAATACATTTTTAAATGTTTCGTTTATACCCCTTTTGCGCGCGGTGGTGTTAATTCATAAAGCTCCCGCATTAATGTTTTAACAGCAACCGATATATAATTTCAGGGTATACAATATTATAATATATAGTCAAAAATATGAATTTTCCCACACCCACGGCCAATTAAGTAATTATTTGCCAAATCTAAACAATTTTTTTTTGCTACCACATATTGTAATACTGGGTGGCGCGTATAGTACGCTGAATTACGTGAGAAAATCACAGCTATGCTAATTACAAAAATTTGTTTATTTCTGTATCAACATATAAATATTTGTTTTTCACTTGAACATGAAAATTAACAACAACAACAAGTGAATATTATCTTTTATTAGCATCATACAACATTAAGTTTGGAATAATTTGAATAGACGAGGAGACGTGTGTGTGTGACGTATAATCACTTTTCCAAAAAATTTTGTATACGATGCGCAATTCCCTAACTAAAAAATTTATTGGCATTAATTTTTTGGGGATGATGATTATTATATATGGTTTGTGACTGGGAAAACGTTGATGATGGGTGTTGTTACATAATTAATCAAATTACAAAGTAATAAACATGAAATCCTGGGAAAAATGAAAATATACACAATATATGGTATGTACATAGGTGACGGAGTCGCTTTATATTGTAAAATTTGACTTCATGATTTTGGTCGCGTTCAGCAATGCAAACAATCATAAACGAGAGAGTATCGATATATTACGTCCAACGTCATAACAATATAAGTATATGAGGTAGCAAAACACTTATAATTTCAAGTGTTTATATGGTTTGAATTCAGTAGGATGGTCAAACAAATAAATCAAAGTAATCACAATATCAAAACGTAGATAATAAGAAATATAACTCACGTGCAACAAGGTCAATATCCAAATTTATACGATTTATTAAACGCGAGATTGGAATCATCTATATAGTTAAGATATGGACATTTTGGCGGTTTAATATTAGAAATATCAGTGAAGTGTTTATAAATTCAATAAAAACGAATAAGTATGGAAGCTTTCAAAAGCTTAATAGTGTTTGTGCGAGTTTCGTTAACCGATCGATCTTTATCTAATAACACTCAATGGTATTCTTATCGTATAAGGGTCGAGGCCTAAATTGGAGTTGCTAGATTTCAACCATATAGTCTCAAGCAATATAGTTTCTAAGTTGCCGGAATTTGAACGAACATCATTTTGTGTCCACGGAAAGACCTACAATAATTATACAAATTATTCTAAGATTTACTCCGAAAGCTGTGTTTTGTATAGAAGAAAAAGAAAAACCCTCGAATAAGAAGAGTAGGTCATTCAATTATTTTTGCTAAATGACCACAATAAGCAGAATACCGTAAATTTTTATTGTGTTGATATCACCATAGATGGAGCAGCTGAAATGACCAAAAAGCTCTGTACAACATAAAGCTCACATTGTACGATCCATATGGAGGCACTGCAACCAATTTTGATCTTGCAATGGTTCGACAAAATGGAGGAACGGTTAGTCCTTTTATTAATACACTTGATTCTTTGAAAAAATGAATGGGCTTTGAAAATCAGTGTAAAATTATTTTGCATCGATTTGGTTTTAATTTATTAGATTGCAAGATCTAATGCAAAACACTTATCACTATAAGAATGGAATAGTTGTCAGAAGTAGGTAATAATAAGAATATGTGTAGTCTTAATCAAAATCTTATGAAAGAAAGTTCTGATTACAGAAGATGAAAAGTAGATTGTTTATGATAACACCATTTTTCAATAAATTTTGGGGACTCTCGTTCATTTCTCGAAAGTTCTTCATAAGAAAAGATCATAACTTCAATTTACCTTTAGATGAACAAAGTGAAAATTCCTACTTATATATTTATTTGTGCTTATTTATTTACTTAGATTATAAATAAGTATAAAAATTAGAGAGAGGTGTAGAGAATATATTTATGTACTATCTATCTAGTAACTACTCTGAAGCCAGTGCAAGAAAGTTAACATTTTATGCGTATAAATCTGTTCTCTACTTACCAGAATCAAATAAGACCTTCAAGCCTGATAAATAGTCTGAAATTGAAATTAGTAATTCCCTTCTTAAAATGTTTCATTTAATTAAAAAACTGAGTTTAAATGTAGATACAATTATCAAATTGAAACATAATTTCTAAATATAAGCTAAGCTTTGTGTTTCGCTTCCATATAGTAAAGCTAGGCTTTAATCTCTATTTGTAATGGTTAACTGATTTATTGAGACTATTCATAGGGAATGTGATGACGACTATAGGAACCGAAGAGAAAAGTAGAAACATGAAACTTCACTATGTGTAAATGACCACTATAGCCGCAAGAAAGTCCGTTTAGGTATCCCAGAAATATATTTGAATGGAACCTTTTGAGTCTTATTTATAACCAATTGTAAAACCCAAATGTGTTTCCAAACCTGAGTTTCTCATATTCACTTCAAGCCTTCGCAGATAAAATAAGAACAAACAGACAATATGACTTAAAGAACCGAAAGATGAACTATGAATGCTGCTCTTATAGATTAAACGGCTTAAACTAAGAATTAAACAGCTTTTATATGCATTCTATAACATTTGGAAAGTATCAAAAGTTACGTAACTAGTAGGCGACGTAGTTTTAACTGTCTTAACGAAATATCTGGTAATGATTAAGAAACTAACGCAAAACAGAACTGGTTCTATTCATTAAATTTAAAAAATTCCGTCACTTGTCTCTATAACTTTGAATGGCACTTCACAAGCTTTTACTGACAAAGCTATATTTCTGCGAGCACAGCCTTAGACAGTAAGCTAAATTGTATCCTGGTGTAGGAATGGCATTGACGATATCCTTGTGTAGGAATGGCATTGATGGCAGATCCAAGAACGGCATATATACTTCTAAGTGAAGCGCTGAGTACATCTTGGACAAACAGAAAGTTAGAGGAAATGTTTTCAGATACTCAATGATTATTGAGTTTTTTTTCAGTAAATTTTGGGAGAGAGCAGCGGCACCTTAAATTGAAGCTTTGCAATTTTATTTTATAAGGATCGCTCTAAGCTAGAGGAAATAGTAAATGCTAGAGTCTGCTATGAGAAGCTCGAGGTGAGCATATCCGTTCGTCGTCAGCATGCATAAAATTGAGATTAGAAATGTTAACGTTTTCTATGTTAAAAGTCAAACGGTGATAAAATCACAGGAGTTGGTTTCACTTACATTCAGGGTAGGATTCAAAACCACCCATCTCTAAACAAGATGTTAGAACACTTGAAATGTAGAATTTTTGAGCCCTCGGTCACTCAATGTTAATTTCAAATTCAATAGGCTGATAATATGCTTCACTATTGATATTTCTCGGAATTGCTAAACTTGCTTTGTACGGTTTTAACATAAATTATCATAATTTCACTCACAATCGTGTAACCTAGTCTACTAAAACATATGACACTCTAATCTTGAACATATACCAAGTGATTTACTGACTTTTATCGTAGCTGGAACCTTTATTAGATTAGTCCTATCTAATATTAGCAGTTCTTTTGGTAACCGTCTCATTTCTTCCATTGGAAATTTTAACCAAACCCGAACAATTTTTGGTATCGTGGCTTTCTAAACTATTTTAGAGCCAGCCTCGATCTTTCTTATGAGACATCAAACAACTTTCTAGCACTTATCGTTTTAAAGATATAAGACATTATTTAGACATCAAAATCAGGGCTGCACCCCCAAAAATTCAACATCTATTAAATTGTTTACAAAATAACGCTTAAAAGAGAGCATATCTTGCAAAAAGTCGTTGGTCATATTGGATCCACTATATTTCGACTAGTATACACTTCACACCCCCATCGATTTAATTAGATTAATTTCAACGTTAAAGTTGTGTGTTGAATTGTGGACACACGAAACAATTGATTTTCTTGCTAACTATAAAACATTTATATAATGTTAATTTTATTAATAATAACATTAATTGTGTTTATATAATTTTTTGACATAATCCGGAATTTTACGATATAGATTTCCAAACACACATTTTTCATTATACTCGAACATACATTGACTGTTTATTACAACGCAATCATGTGTTGTGTAATATACGTCTTGTAGTCTCGTTGCACGCAATATGTATAAGTGAAATTATTTATATTTTTTTTGCTTAAATTTCAATTAACTATATATTTTATATTATGTGCTGTACAAACAAACGAAATTATATAATAAAGCTTTTATGAGCTTTTCTTTTTTTCCTCCATATATAAGTACTTTGAAGAAAATCTTAAATAAATAAAAGGCGGAGCTAGACATGAATTTGCAGTATTTCGAATGTACATAAATGCGCAGATCATCGTGTATAGTTTTCTTGAATCGTGCTGTAGTAGATGATAAGGATAGATAAGGGTAGAGTTTTATATCTTACATGTTTCATTATTAGTGCCTTCCAATGTACATATGTATAGCAATAAACGCAGCTTAACAATATATATAATAAATAATTTGAGATTGATATATTTGATAAGACGGTGAATTCAAGATATTGTTTGGTTCATCGAATTCTGCATATTTGAATGCATATACTTTCAAAATTCAGGTAGACAATTCGGACAAGGACAATCGGCGAACCAAAAAAATGCTGATGTCTATAAATTTATATACATACCGAGATTGTATCTTGAGAAATGATTCATCCAAATATTAATTTAATATCGTCTAATTAAAATTATATATATGTATATATAGTAAGTAATTGACTTAAGTTACAAAACCGGATTTCTCGACAGGAATAAGAATATCGTTGAGATTTTGTTTCTGGTTTGGTATTTGTTCTCACTCATTCCGCGGTCCAGATCAATTTCAAACAATCAAAAAGATCATTGAATATGTCTTTTTTGTGTGCTGTTCGTCTAATATATATACGCGGTGCGTCCCATACATGTACCCCGAGGAAGTATTACACTGACTCGTTTAATATAAATTCGATGTAATGGATACACACAAAGTTATAATTTGGAAGGAACACCAATATTTTTGGTTGTTTGATTTCTAATTCTTTAATTTCATTTGAAATTGTCGTCAACGAACGACCTATGTATATGCATGTACGTAAGAAAATGTTTTAGTTTATATTTTTGTCTATATTTTAGGTTTTGTTGGTCGATATTAAATTACACGATTTAGATTTTTGTCGCCGGTTTTTAATGTCGTAAAATATATTTCATATTCGAGTACGTGTATACGTACATAACATTACGTACAAAGCATTAGCATACGTTTGGGATGAATGATTTCCAATTGTATTCGTTCAAATAATCGTTCGTATACCTTTCACCCTTTTGGGTCGATATATATTTGGCCAAATATTATTGCAACAAAATATGTAACATTATATAGTGGCGCCTCGTTGACCATTTCACATATATAGTCGAATCGGTCTAAAAAGTATTGGTTTCAAAAATTGATTTATTTCAAAATAAAATAGTTACAATCTGATTATAAATTTTATGGTTTCGATTTATTATCAAATTGTGTGTCTATACGTGTGTGTGTGTGTGTGTGTGTGATTCGGTTTCACCCAAAGCAAATAAAAGATCAAACACTATAAATTTAAAGAGGTCACGAGCTATGTAGAAAGCGTAGTGATTATACATAAAATGTGTACTTTATCAAATTTCCCAACCCAAACCCGACGAATATATATTATATACATTTTGTCGAGATATGGATATTTATTTTACACATGAAATCAGATCTGCAAATATTATTCAATCTTAAACATAAAAATATTATATAATCATTTTCGTTTATTTATCTTATTGATTTTTCCGATGCATTGTTTTAGGGTTAGATAGACGCAATGTAAAGAATTATAATGTAATCCTTTGTGTGTATAGGGTGGTTTATAATATAAAACCCTTCATGTAATGTGTTTCAGGGTAGCCGATAGACAAACTATCATCTACATGTGATGTGTTTTTCCGATAACTGGTTCCACAACCCGGCTTGGAGCTGGTACAATGTGCTTCATCTAGAATTGAAAAACTCGCTCCTAAATAGAGAGGTTGTGTCTCAACCGTACGAGGAAAATTGAAGAAAACATCCAAATATTACTTTAAGGAAGCAACTTGCGCACTCAGTGCTGATGGATTATTATTATTATTTTTCTTTTGTTTAAGAAATCTTTATTTCTGTATAATATTACAACTAATCTCAGTGATTATCTAGTAAATGTTTTGTATTTTTAAGCAGTGTAGCATCTTATGGGATGAGAAAAATCGGTTCATCCCATTTCGTCCAGTCCTTTGATTTCAGTAGTTCAGGGAATCACTTATTCTAAAGGCTTTGTTCTTTTTAGGCGCTTTGGTCCATTGTTGCAGTCGCAGTACATGACTCCTTGCAAGCTTAATTATTTCATCACTGACGTATTCCATGTTAAGGTCTCGATGGAGGTTGTCATTTCTAATATACCATGGAGCATTGACAATGCTATACGTAGTACTTTTTTTTTGAAATGTTTGTATGATCTTAACTGTAGTTTTCTTTGCACATCCCCAAAGTTGAATGCCGTATGTCCAGATAGGTTTAAGGATTTGTTTATATATTAGTAGGTTGTTTTGCGTTGTCAGCTCAGAGTTTCTTCCAATAAGCCACTGCATTTTTCTGAATTTAAAATTCAATTCTTGTCTTTTCCTTTTAACATGTGCTTTCCACCTAAGCTTAGTGTCTAGTGTCATGCCAAGGTATTTCGCATTGTCTGAGTAAGGAATTTGTTAAAAATTCAGTCTAATCGGGATGTATTCCACTTTCTTGTTCGTGAAGTTGATGTGTGTTGATTTTGATTCGTTTAGCTTTATTCTCCAAGTTTTTGTCCAAGTGTTTACTGTATTAACAGCATTTTATAGTTTCCGTGTTGACTCGAAAATACTAATATCAGTGGTCATAATTGCAGTGTCATCAGCAAAAGTCCCTATTCTGGCTTCTGCTATATTTGGTAAATCATTTGTATACAGAAGGTATAACACATACCTTGTGGGACTCCTGCCAATATTTTCTAAAGTTTTGAGTACTTTTCTTCTTGTCAAAATGTTGTTTTGGTAGATCTCGTTGAAGCTTAAATTTAACGGTTTATTAGGCTTAGCAATCATTATTATTTCTGCTACTTTCCACTGTCTCGGAACATAACTTTGTCTAAAGACAGCATTGATTATGTGCTGTAGCTTCCGTAGTGCTTTGATTATTTTTGCTGTTATCAGGTCGTAACCAGGAGCCTTTTTATCTTTAAGATTTTTTACTTCTTGTTTGATTTCTTTCACAGTGACCTTGTAGGAGAAGTACCTCGTCTATTTTGTTGACCGGTGTTAAATATTCATTCCCTACTTGCCCAGTTGGTGGTTTGAATGTAATTTCTAGGTGGTCGGCAAACAGATCAGCTTTTTGTTTATCGCTGCGAGCCCAGGTTCCATCAGCTTTTTTTATGGATGGCACTTGCAGTTTAGGTCTAAAAAAAACTTTACTATTGAACCCACAAACCAGTATTATTAGGAGACTTATTAGGAGACTGACATTTGACAATCTATTAACACAAGCTCGTTCCATAGTTGCCTATTCTTCATGAAATTGCCACCGCTATTATGTGAAATAATTTATCAAAGCGAGTTAGTAGTCATAGTTGAGTTGGATGAAATTCTGAATCTAACCATGATTTAAAATAAACCGGGTTCGTAGTTCTATTTCACCAACAATTTTTAATGTGAGGCCAAATAAGAAAATAGTTTGAGGTCAAACCTAGAAAATTGCTACAAAACTGGTGGAACCGAAAGAAATGTCCCTGATGGAACGTATTTCATACAGAATTATACAGTAAACCATATCAATCAAGTTGAATGAAATTGTCAATGATTACGTTATGAGGACACCCAGATTCGAAAAACGTAAAGGTCTAAAATTGCAATACGATCAAGAAAACCGACTCAAGCATAGTACAAACAATATCAGAGATACAAGAAATGTCACTCGCACAAAAATAACACGAACGCTTTTATTAGTTTTATTTTAAACGGCTCCTACCGCGTCTCAACTGAGACCTTATGCAACATTTTAATGTATTGGTAGGAGATTAGCCTAACGCAGGCGTCCCCAACTTTTTTTGAATTAGGCGTGATACGAAGTGAATGACCTTTGGCGGGCCGAACTCGTTCTATTCATTTTTCTAAATGCTCTTTTTTTAATTGTTTATGTTCGAATTTTAGTAAACGTTTTATATTTAATCCAAAGTAACAATTTAAATTCATTTTATTTATTATAATAATAATAATATACATTCATATACAAAATCAGTGAGACGATTGGGTTTGTTTTGAAGAACAGATTTTATCAATATCTGGTGAAAGTTGTGTTGTTGCAATTTGTAAAATATTTTCGAGGTGTGAATCAGTAATACGGGTCCGATATTTTGATCTAACATAATTCATTCGTGAAAATGTTTGCTCACAAATATAGGTATTACCAAAACTTGAAATTATTTTTGGTGCGAAATTTACAATTTTTGGATATTCATTCTCGTTTAAAGTAGTATAAAATTTAATTGAACTTTCATTCTTGAACAAAATTCTTAGAATATCATTAGCTTTAAGATCAATTAATTCCAATTGTAAATCTTCTTCAACATCGTCGACAAGGACCTCAAAAGGGTTGTGAAACAGCTGAAATGTCTGAGAATCTAGCTGCAAACGACTCTTGTAATAATTCAATATTATGGATGTGGTATTCCGTTGAGAAATTATGATGACTTATATTATATTCAGAATATTTAAATGTTCACAAATATCAGATAAAAAAGCTAGATCAAACAACCACTTAGGATCAGATAATTCACTCACTGGTTTTGATTTTTGGGTCAAAAATGTGTCAAGTTCGTTTCTGAGATCAAAATATCGCTTTAAGACCCTACCGTGTGATATAATAAATCACTGTTCTCAGCTTCAATTGATTCAAGAAAACTTTTGAATTGACGGTGAGTTAATCCATATTTACGTATAAGGTATGGTTTTATTACGATTGACATGACTGATTCTGCACATAAAAACTTTCCACACAACGCCTGCTGATGTATAATGCAGTGATAGTTCATAGGTTTGTCAATATCTTTGTGCTGAAGATATTTATTTAACTGACCAATAAATCCAATTTTCGAGCCTACCATATTTTTAGCGCCATCCGTCGTAACCACTGATATAAGTTCCAATTCAGATTGAATTCATTAAAAGCGTCTGAAACAAACTTAAATATATTTTTCCCTGTTGTTGAACCTTTTAAGCTTTTTAATGCCATTAGCTGCTCACATACCGCGAATATAAATTAATAATTGAGCCGTGTGGCTCAACTCTTCAATCTCATAAATCGTAATGTAAAATAAAACTTATTGCGTTTTTCGACTTTATTAATTTGTTTTATATTATTTTGGCGTTTATAAATAAAAATATCCCTATATATAATATTCGGCGGGCCGGATGAAATCATGTCGCGGGCCAGTTCTGACTAAAAATGTTACAACTTAGGTGATATCTGTTACAACTTAGGTGATATCTGGGTATAGCCAAAATTTTACAGCCAAATGGGCGTCTCGGACATTTTAATCAATGGGGCCATATGGCTAGATACCAACACAAAGACCGGTGATTGGCACACTTAGACCGTTATGATACCACTCTATGTACGGCTATAGGTCCGAGTTTTTCGTAGAACGATCTGCGCATTCCATGTCAGGGGGTTAGAGGATCCAGATATGTTCATTTTACACCACCGATCGTGCGCCCAAACGATCGAAGGTGAAAAACCCATTTTGCGTCTTGCCCCGAATTGGAATTCGAACCCGGTACCTCCCGCTCAAATTGCCGCAGCCTTAACCACTGCGCCACCTGCGGGCTTTCTATAACTTTAGTAAGAAGTACTATATTTATAAGTCTATGTCCTTTAACTTTATGAACAAATTGGGATGTTACAAATCTAACACTGTTACTCGTATGTCACTGATATGTCACTGAATAGTATCTGCAAAAATGAACAATTATCATAATGTTTAGTAAATCAACAACTCGCCACACTATTTTATTGCTCCTGGCAATTCTACCTTCCGTTATACAGTATTTTATACTCATTTTTTTCTAAATGTATTTGCACATTTTATTGATGGAACCGAATTATAAAATTCAATATTACAAGCACTGTACGTGTTAAGTAGACTTCATGGTTGCGTTCCTTCCTTCCGTCAAAATTTGTTTGCACGCCATTTGCTTGAACAAGATAACAATTCACAACAAAAAACACGTCACTGTCCAACCGTTGAAATTGCTAAAAAAAAAATTTGGACGGAAGGAAGGAACGCAACTATGAAGTCGACTTTAGATATCAATTTCAGCATCATTCGTCGTGCTTCTGATTTTTATTTTTCATAAATGATCATCATTCAAGTATACATTGCGAATTAAAAGTCAGTGTACCGCATGAGCCATGAATTCCAAACAAAATGGAATGTCACCATATTGCTCTGTATACAACCAATTTTTAATTTTTAGGTACTGAAAGCTTATCGGAAAGCTTTTGTTTATTGAACGGAATAGTTTGTTTTTGAGTTTTTTGATGACATAACTCCTATCGCGAGATGTTTCAAAAGATCATAATGTCCATGTGATCTTTTGTAGCTAAGCGGCATAGTTACCACTCTGTACTTAATAGTGATTAAGGATTGACAAAAAAGCTTTATTTAATTTGAAGAATTTTTCAAATCTGATTTAAACTCGGGATAGTACTAACAACGATCGAACCAGAGGTTCTGATAAAAGCTTATTAAGAAAAATTTAAAAGTTGTGGGCATGCATCCCAAATGGCTAAATATTCAGTCACTAAAGTACAATGTTGATCTTACAGAACCTTTAAAATTCCGGCGAAGCCATTTTCAATCAGATACCAACTTTCCATCTACATAATATATTGTTAATAATATAAATATAAAAAAAAAACAATAAATATTTATTTTATTTTAAATTAAATTATAAACTCATCCATTTTGACAAACAACGCGCATTACACCGCATTATGAATATGTTGTTGATTTTTCGCGTGGAAAAAAAATTAATTTTCATAATTGAAAATGGAAAATAAATAAAATATTTTTTTGTGTAAACATAATTTCGGCAGCCAAATATAATAAGACGATCGAAAATCGATTAAATATAATGAAACTACTTATGTACTCGCGAATTTGAGTATAGCTCGATACTCGCGTCTATATAATCCGCACTTACTGTTCAAGATTGTATTCCGTTATATATACATTGCAAAATCCTTGTATAAGGCCCGATGGTCCCTTTTTATTTTATGTACGTATATGTGTACAAAAATATCCCATTTTTTTGTATTTGAAATAAAAAAAATAATTTTGGTGATCCGTCAAGTTGTCAGCCTGTATTAGAGAATTAAGAAAGGAATATATTTGTTGAATTAACGCAGATGGAGCAAAACAACAATTCAGAATAATAAGTAATCCAACAACATTGTATATATATGTATGGTATGTATATACTCTGGAAAAAGTGAAATGTGTGTTTGTAACATCTATACTCTCTCATATATGTACGTATGTGCACACATGATTGACACATATATAGAATTTTTTTTTTCGATTCTGGGCAATTGTCGAAATTTTTATCTAAAATGGAAGCGTATATAAATATGGTACCCTAGCATCATATAGTATATACTCGTAACTAAAATAAATTATTTCGTAAATAAATTTTATTGTATTAACTAGACATGTCATCATTGAATAAAATAATTCTTAGAAAAAAATTTGTAATTTCTACCAAATGAGAAGGGTCCAAAAACGTCTATTGTTTTCAAGTATGCTCGTCGTATATATATAAACGAGTATATTGTACAAATAAATAGGGAACAAGATGTTGTTGAAAATATATTTATTACCAATCAAATTTTGGAAGTGGTTTCATTTTGTTGAGTTTACCAATTGTGGAGTATAAAAAAAACTTAAACCATTCTATTAGTACATCCCGGAAAAAGAAAATTCATGTACAACTTTTAATGCAAAAGTTGTACACAACACTTTGTTTTGTAACAAAAAATTCGATTTATCTTATTTTAGTTTATAATTTATAGTTTAGTTTATTTAACACCAACGGAATTAAGTGTAAAATAAAGTTTTTATTTCTAAGACACACCCTAAAAATGGTTTTTAACTTCCTCCCGCCATTCATATATAGTGAACTTTACAATTTTAGTTTAAACACAGATTATAGGTCCAGAGAAATCTAATCGGGGTTTGAAAGCATTGATAACTTACGGCTTAGAAGATTATTGGCTAATTGTACGAGCTAATAACAAGCACTAATTTGATGGAAACCTTAAAGGATGGAATTTTACACGTGATGGCGAAGAAAGAATACCACTCGTTTGTGTTTTACCAAAAAGTTAGAAGTATCGCTGTGGCTTATCATCTTTTAAAAAATCGAAGCTGCGCGACGACGTCGATATCCAACATAGTATGTAGTTAACAAAAATTATTCTGCTAGTCACGTTGTTTCGAAATCAAATTGGAAACGTAATAGCTAGGCTATTAACAGTCTAGCCTTCTTGTTGTGGTTAAAATTAACGAAAGCATCGGATTTCCGTAAACTAATAAAAAGTGGATTCGTTCTATAGCTGGTTAACTACCAAAAAGTTAACATTTTTCTACATTCACTTACCAGTAATTGCTTCACAAAAAATGCAGTTCAATAACTCTAGTATTGTTAAATAATGTCTTGTTTCGGTCAACATTTTAATATGTGTCGCAGTTCTGGTCTGCTTACTATACCTGCCACTAGAATCCAGAGTTCAAAAAGTACTTTGTTTTGCATCCGTCTCTTTTCATCATTTATTTTAACCTTTAATGATTTTCTTCTCCTATCTTAACTATTTTGTGAAAATCAAGAAATCATTTGTTCGCATTCTTGTGAAAAAATTAACTGTGTCTACAATCCAATGGGTTTCGCAATCAATGCCACAAAAGGTTTTCGTCGAAAGCTGATTCTATAATGAACTAACAGGTTTCATTCGATTTTTTAAGGCAGTCTTCGCGTGTACGTTGCCCTTCTTGAATGCAGCTCTTTAATGAAGTATTTTGTCTTCCGACAATGTTTTTTCATCATAATAACTTTCATGATTTGAGTTAGAGAAGCAGCAGGTTCTGTTAGAGAAGCAGCAGGATCTAATCCTCAAACGTGACCCGCTTTGATCTATACCCAATGTTGCCAGATTGTCAGATTTATCTGAAAATTTCATTTTTTCTAATAGGTTAAAAGATTTTCAGTTTTTCTGAGAAAATTCAGATTTTGTTCAGTTTTTTTATTAATAATTTTCATTTGTTTTTATTCCAAAATAATGTGTTTAGTTATTCCGAAAACCATGCTGTTTATCAAAACTCTAACTTTTCAAAGGTTTACTATTTCTTTTGTTTGTTTGCGATTGTTAAGTCGAACTGTGGTATAAAAACTGTTTTTCATTCACAAAGATTTGGTTAATTTTTCCAAAACTCAACGTATATTGATTTTAAAGATTAATCCTTAATTCAAATTTTTAAAGTTTATTTTAGGATATGTGAATAAACTTAATTGCTATTTCAGAGTGAGCAACCTTAATATCACAATTAATGTTTTGAAGTTGGAAGATTGTTCATGAATATTTTTGATTGTTTATTAAACAGGAATTAATATATTTATAGTGAAAAATATTTATAGTGAAAAGTTCAAAAAAGTCGAAAATAAATTGTCCAGTGAAACAATTAAAAACGAAAGATATTTATTTTGGAGCTGAAATTTCGACAGCACTTGAACAACTCTCACATTGTCCAAAAGTGATGAAAGAGATTTTAATTGGACTGTTTTATAAGACATTTGAAAATGCTAGAAATTTAAATTTTTGGTTATGTTTAAGATGCAATGATAAAATTTACAAGATATTCTGATTTCCATTGTGCAAAAAATACTGGCAGTATTCTTACTGAATAAAACGAAAAGAGAAAAAATTCAAAAATACCATAAGAGTGACAGAGATCATTTTCCACTTTTCCTCGTTATTATAACAAAACTTAATTGATATATTTTGATAGATGTTTATAACATAAACAAAATCAATTATTTTTGGCATTGCAAAATAAAAAAATAACCTTAACATAATTATTCATTTTCATGAATTAAAATAAATGACACAAAACCAAATGTTAAAATTATGAATTTACCATAAAGCAACTTCATATTTTAGAAAGGACTTTACTTTTAAAATATTACTTCACTGCACAGAATCGATTTCACATCCATATACAATTTTCCTACACATTTTTTTTCCGGTACTGAATAAAAATCCTTCTTATCATATATTTTGTCAGTACTGCTATAATATTTTTTTTCAGTAACCATAAAAATTTATTCAGTACTGAATAAATTCTTTGTACTGGAAATATTTTTTATTTCTCTCGCACATAAAGAGAAATATATTTTTATCCTATTTTGACTATACTGTCACTGTCAGTATATTTTTTAGAATGGAAATCAGACAATTAAACAGCACAATTATTTTTTTGGTTTATTTGTCTATCAGATTTTTTTTTCGAACTCAGTTTTCTTACATTAAAACCGTTTTACTGACCGTTTTAAAAAACTGTTTTTTGTTCAGTTTTTAATAAAATAAATATGGCAACGCTGCCTGTCTGCAATTTCATTCGCTTCAATGTTACAAAGAGCAGGTATTCACATTACTGTAACCATGTTTTTGGTACAAAAAAATTGATCAGTATATTTTGATAAGCGAAGACAAACAACAAGATAAACAAAAGTTTTCCGTGGATGTTTTCGAAAGCTTAAAATCAACCTTAAAGAATCTGCTTGGACGAGTTTTAGTTTTTTTTCTTCAAAAAACCTATTTATATTTGACCTTATCCCCTTTTAGAAATTTTATGGCCTTAACGAGTTATCATTAGCTTGGTGAAAATACGAGGCTAAGCTTTAATAAGATTTGACGGCTGACTTATGTAATACGTTAAGCCATTTGGTATTTTACCGAAAATTACAAAACTCGATTTCATATAACGCTTGGAAAGAGAAGATGGAATTGAGTTATGTATGACAGTTAAGCTTTGTTTCTAATCTTTGACTGTTTCTGAAGGCACTCCCAAACGCTTACGGGATTCGAATCCGACACGTTCCGTTCCAACTGTCGAAGCTTTAACCTGCGCACTTTAGTCGTTGGTTAAGCTTTAAAATGTAAAAGTTAAAGTAGATCCGAAAGTCTATATATAGCCTACATATCAATAAATTACAGTATTTTTGTAATGATATGATTTGTAATACTGCTATTTATATAAATTGATAGTAAACTAGACTTTTTATATTTTCCGATCGTAATAAATTAAACTTAAAAAAAAAAATTAAATTTATTGCTTTTATTAGTGACTTATTTATAAATGGTCTTTGGTAGACTTATGCCGCGCACCAATAACAAATAAAAATATTTCACTTTGAATTGTCAATCAAACTATATAATCTAAAACATTTCGTCAAATTTAGATTCGTATCGTCGGATAATAGATTAATTTACAAACTGATATGCAGTTTTATGATATCTTATTGAGCCTCCTCGAGCGTCACTGTGTACGATATCGCCAATACATATATACTCTAGGTTTCATTAATGGAAACGAATGGTTAAATTACACTCACTCATACATCTATCGTCACTACTACATATACACACACACTACTATAAATACTTAATTCAATTGTATTGTTGGTTGTCATCAAATTTTTTTGTATAAATAAAAATAACAAAGATATCTGCACATAAAAATACTAATCAATCATTTTTTTTGTTATTTGCAAAATTAAACTCTAGGAAAGAACTATGTAATTCCAAAATCCCAAAGCTTAAAATCGAATATGGTATTATTTACTGTATAAATGTGTATATACTCGTATATGAGTACTATATACAGTCCTAGGATACGATACGGCTGCTGTCGCCCATAATTTTCTAAATTAATATGTTCAGTTTCAATTGAGAGATTAGTTTTATACAGAATATATTTCTGACAAGTAAATATGAAGAATAAGAAATGTTCAGATGTGTGTCTGTGTATGTATAGTTATGCACAGTAGGAAAGTTCTCATGATCACACAAAACTATATATACACACACAAAGCAAAAAGTTTAAAGATCATAATCTTAACCATAATTTAATGATTGACCATTTTGCCATATAATGTATACATACTCGTATGTACAACTGACTAGGTATGTACAAATAAATTTGCATAATTTCTAGATAGTAAATATGTAGTTCAGTTGTTTGTCTATTGTTGGTTACTTGAGTTCTTGCTAAACATGCTGTTATTTGCAAAACGAGATAAATTTGATTTGAGTAAGAAAGTTTTTCCACTTAATCGTTTTTCCACTAATTGATTGCAAAATAAAATATCACACAAAACTAGTTTTTGACAATAAGAACACAAATAAAATGGCTTTTGCCAGTATTTTTACTAAATTTGCATATTAATTTATTTATCATTAAGCAATTTGTTATTTTTATTTAAAATTTGACAGATTTTCAATTAAGGGTGATTTCTTCAATGTTAAATGTACCATTATTTACAAGATATATATATATATATATATATATATATATATATATATATATATATATATATATATATATATATATATATATATATTATGAGTACTATAGAGAATCCAATCCCCATGTTCAATTAATTGGTTTTACCGTCTAATTTTGATTTATAATTTATCGGTAATTATCGAAAAATATTAATAAAATAATTTCGGTAACACTCAGCAAAAATATTATATTATGACCCAAGTCTTAGTAATGCCATTTGGTTAATTTAACACCAATGTTTGGTTATATTAACCAATTCTCTACTTTAATTTATAAACTAAAAATTTTGCTCCTTGGTTAAAGCAATGATTGATCAAAATTTAGCTAACCAAAATATTGGTACGTGCATTTGGTAAAATTATATAAAAAAAATAGTTAAACAACCTAAGAATATATTTAAAATAACAAAGTTAGGTTTTTTCATTAATTAGTAATTTTGACCAAACAAATTAGCAGTGTAAATTAAGTTTTTAGTAACATTAACCAAACAATAATTATTTGTCAGAAAATGTTTAAAACATTTTGGTAAAATATACCTTGATTAAAGTAACAGCATGTTTTTCACCAACAATTGTTTGGTTAAACCAAATAATTAGTTCAAATCTTCAAAATTCTTGGTTACTAGAAAACGGGAGTTTATTAAAAATGCAATTTTACATGTCAGATTGTGTTGTTTTTCTTTAGTGCAAACAAGTTTGTGCTCCCCAATTTCGGACGATACTTCAAAAATAAATAACCAATTTTATAATGAATCAAGAAATTATGAGTTGTATCTGGATTTATTTCCATATTTATTTATTTATATAATGAACTTAATTAATTTTGTCAACCACACACCCTTTTTAAGCTATAAGCTCATTCAGAATGAGGTGTGTAGTATCTTCATCCCGAATATGTTTGGAAATTTTCCTTTAAGCGTTAAATGTTGGTTGAAATCACAAGATTAATTTTTCAACTTCAGTTTTTCCCCCAATCAAGCTTCTGTCCTCTAACTATAACTCCAAATATGGTTTATATCCGATATCTTAATTCGTCATTGTACCAAATTTTCTTTTTAATAAAAATTTAAATAGTTCTTGTGCCACAAACATGTTTTTTGGTCACTGGATTTTTTGGTCACTGATCCATTTAAATTTGCAATTTTTTCTCAACTTTCTGACACAAAAGTCAACGCCTTAACTTTGGTAAGCAACGGTTTAGTTTATATAAGATTAAGCTTTACTCACATTTTGAAAATATTGTTCAATCGTAGCTGGACAGAAATAGTTTATTTAAGCAAACTAGGACCACCAGTTCACAGTCGGCTGAATCAAATGTAAAATATCTGGTCCGAATACTTCATCAACGAATTCATCACTCAAACTTTCAGCATCGTCAGTTGTGATTTACCACCATAAAATAGTCAGTAACAATTCCAGTATTAATTTACGATTCCAGTATTGATTACGAATTTTAGAAACCAAACTATACACTCAAATTTATATTAGCCTGTCATACGAAAACGCCGTTACGGTGGTTGAATGAAGCCCCAACGGTAAAGGGTTGGCTAGTTCGTCACCGGATAAATTAATAACAATTTGGGGAGCACACAAATTGGGTATAAGCGATGTTGTATGGTCAAGTGACAGTGCGGCAATTTGTATCGGCGAGTGATGACAAAAACTATAATATGGCAATTAAGCTCTGGTAAATGTCTTAAAGCACTAGAGAGGCACAATAACTATGCATTTTGTTGTAATTTTTAATGTTACGGGCAGTTTCGACGAGTCGGTACGAATATGGGATGTACGAACGGCTAAATGTTTAAAAACACTTCCGGCCCATTCAGATCCTGTTTTGGCGGTACATTTAAACCGTGAAAACTTCCATCACACAATTGTTTCATCTAGTTACGATGGTTAATGTCAAATATGGGATACAGCAAGTGGACAATGTTTAAAAACACTGATTGATGATGATAATTGATCGGGTTTTTTTAGTAAATTTTCGCCAAATGGGAAGTATATATTAGCTGCACAGTGCACACTTGACAATACACTAAAGCAGTAGGATTACTGGAAAGGAAAGTGCTTGAAAACATGGAAAGAATGTAATAATAAAGATTTTATTAATTTTATGAAATAAAGATTAATCTAATGTTGAATTTACCCTAGCCAAATGTTGAAATATACTATATTTTTGGTAAATTTAAACAATTAATTGATCTGTACAACCAAAATAGTCTCAAATGTTGACTAAATTTGGGATTATATCAAATAATAAAACTTGTATGTGAAATTTACTTGTTTTGGTTATTTTAACTTTTTTATTTGGTTATAAAAAACAATTATTTTTTTTTATATTTAAAAAATAACCAAATATTTTTGGTTAAAGTAGCTTAATGTTTAATGTTAATAACCAAAGTTTGGTTATTTAAAATTAAAAATTATTTTAACCAAGATTTTAGTTATTTATTTTACTAAGGCATTTGGTTGGTTGAAAAATACTAAGATTTTGGTTAAATTGGTTTTTTTGACCCAATTTTTTTCTGAGTGAATAATTTCAAGCTGTGTTTAGTATTCAATGTATTTTAGAATTTTCTATAAGAGTATCCAAGTACCTACAGTACAGTTTGTATTAATATTTAAGATGCATTCATAACTTTGTCTGCCGTTTCTTTGATCCCCATAATGACTGAGTGTTTTTAAAAGTAAAAATATATTATAGTTTGAATATTGAATTAGAATTCATGACTCAAACAAAATTGAGGCTCTGTCGTTCGTTTTGTTTAAACCTAATAATCGTTGGATTTCCCTGCAGATAAATGTTTAAATTTGGTTGAAAAAAATAACTATAATTTGATTCAAATTTTACTAATAAAGTTGCTATTACAACCGACAAAATGCTATAGAGATAAGTAAATGCCAGACAATCTGTAAAAACAATGATTGCCTCCAAAAACATATGCTAGATGAATTTAAGAAGGAAATGGTACTTATTCTCGATACAAAGACTAGGTGGAACGTTTATGGTAGAACGATTCTACTAGCTGATAAATTTGTGTGCTGAAAAGTTTTATTGTTAATAATATCAACACTACTTTACCTATTAAGTTAGCTGTGAAAGCTTTGTCCTTAAGCACTTAAGTCAAGATCTTAAATTTAAAACTATAGTAGCGTTTTGTTAATGAATTCCCAATAACGAAATTTACCACGAATTATGGATAAGACGGTAATTCCAATGAAAAATTACCGAATATATATATATATATATATATATATATATATATATGTATATATATATATATATATATATATATATATATATATATATATATATATATATATATATATATATATATATATATATAATATTTATAAACCCATCACCTTCGACTATAAACTGTAAAACCCAGCTTAGTTTGACCAAACCTCACTTAAAATGAAACATGAAACAATAGAAAGCGTCTTATAGTCGGACGGGGATGGCCAAAAATATTGCGTTTAAAATGAAAAGTTAACTTGTTATCTACATAGTTTAGCAGTGGGATTATTCTGTAAAAGAAAAGGACTGTTTTGGTGACAACCAAGTAAGAGATTTGGTTGAAGTTTAAGGACGAAAGGATTTCTAGGGTTTTTCTCAATTCTTTAAGCAAACCGCAACAGGTCTATTGACCCTCGAAAGGTTACAGACGCTTTGAATTAAATAATTCTAACGTTTCGTGGGTCAATTACACTAACAGAGTGGTTCTAACAGAGTACAGCTATGGTTTGATGCTTGGATCCAGCGTTTTGCCTTATGAATATAAATTTATAGGACGATAATAAGCAGGTTAACGATCTCGATCTGATGCTAGATCCGTTTGAAGATACTAGATCTGAGTAATGTCACAATTATGTAATACTCGTCAAATTGGAAAGTGATCATGACTGGAATGTATCGAAATTGGTTGAACTACGTCCGAAATTGGTTGAACTACATTTGCGCCAGAACTACAATTACGCCAGCTTTAATTGCTAAGTTGAGAATACTAACTATGCGAAATATAAGGGATATGTTATTGTTTTATATGATTAATAGCCTAAAGAGGACCAAATTGAACAGAATAAAAATAACGAAAACAATTTATATGAAAGTGTAAGCGAATATGTAAATGGAAATGAAGAGGAATGTGAAGGACCGGAGTGGGGTGATGATTCCGAAGGTGACATAGATGAAGATGAGCACAGTGATTATGACATAATGGAGTTTGAAGTGTGAAACAATAGAAAGAGTATGCCAAGTGGCTTTGTCATCCATAAATACTGTTGAAATAAATTAAACGCCGATGGATAGGTGTTCAAATACTTTTCAATAACGGTAAGAAAATCGAGAAATCGATTCGTTACGGGTCTGCCTCTAACTTACGCAACAGAATTATACTTACATCGAATCTTATATCTATATTGTGAGGAAGGTTTGATTCTCCAGAATTGAGTCCAAACTTCTGTACTAATAATGGTAAAGTAGATAAGTTAACATGAATGACCCAAGACCGAATCTTGATACCCATTACAGATTACCAGTTAAGGACTCCTCTGTACGAGGATTGTTCAAAAGTAATACATATTCACCTATATTTCACATATTCACCTATATTTTCACAAATCTAAGGTATGCATCCAAAGCTTTTATGTGATTAGGAGACCACGCTTTTGTGAGATGTGTATAGCGTCCCTGAAACAGCTTTTCATTTCAACAGCCTTTTCAAGAAAGTCTAATAAAGTTGTTGTAAATAACAATAGCAGAAGTTTACGGATTGAGATATCGAATGATACGAACATAGACAATTTTACCCTCAAATATGTTTTCGGAAAGTATAGTCATAAATTTACATAAAATTGTCACACATAAATGATATAAATGACTTTAATCTCGTTCGGTAGTTTTCGGTATACAAAGTGCAAATGTGGTAAATTTAATGTGTAAAAGTGTATATCTTCATCAGAATGGAGCTTTCAGTGGAGAATCAATATACATTTGAAGTGATTAGTTCAACGACTATCTATACGGCTATTTCAAGCAAGATCCATCGAATAAAAAATGATGAGAAATAACGTTCTTTTAAGATTGTTTAAGATTGTTTAAGATTGTTTCACTATTCTTCTGTCAAGAATATTACGAAACAATCAATACAATCGAGATAAGTAACAGATTTAGCCAAAATCGATCCTATGTATAATACGATTAGGTTAGAATCATTATCATGAGAGACCGGCAAAGACATAGCTTCTGTCTGTCTTCTTTATGACCTTATGCAATCTGTTTTGAGGCCCAAAGCTCTCGCAACTCTTTCGTGGTTCGATCCAGCCTATATAGTACTGACATGAAAGATGGGTTGGTCCATGATTTCTATCGAACCCACCTCCCGCTCCAATTGCCATAACCTCACCACTGCGTCGGTAAGACATATCTTTATGAGCCATTCCTTATAAAACTTCTTTACTCGTTCTACGAAAACCGCAACCTGATATATGTAATATTAGATTACCAGGAATCGTCGGTAATACATTGGTGTGTCGAAAAAAGTTTTTTTTCTACATCTGATTAGAAAAAGGTGTTACCATGGGCTCTACATCGATAAGACAACCGAACACAAGGTCGTATAATAATTTCACTGTAATATCGAGAATAAAAGTTCGGATACCTTTTAAGCGTCTCGAATATAATTAGTATTGACGTTTTAAATTTAAGAATCTAAATTGAATATATAGCATATACATTTTGATAAGGGAGTGTGACGCATACACGTAACGAATACAATACAAGTCGAGTATGCGCGCGCAAATTATCGATCATTTCCAAATAGTTTTTGATTTATAACTTAATTATAATCTGTCAATCACTTCACAGTAATCTAATTATAAGACCGACGACTACCTTTAGAAGTTCAACTGGTTATATCAAGTGTGTGAATAATATATAATTGATAGCTTGTTTCACGTGCTTCTAACCTAATCGTACGATTTTCAAGAAAATATTTCGTTTATGAGGTGTTACGTGCGATATCACTATATGTGTAGTTCCAATTTAGTCTCAAGAATGTTTGTACTTATATATACGTTCTAAGGAACATGAATCGCGATTTATATTATATGATAAGATTTACAATGTGTACATATACAAAGTACATTTTTGTACAAACATGAATTTCATATTTTTTTTTGTCACTTTATTGGAAATGTAAATGTTTTATGTGCAAAATTATCTATTTGTATAAATAATTTGTGATTCACGATATATTGAGTGATTGACAGCTTCAGTCAATATATTCGGTATCAAAAATACGTTAGACTTTGACCATTTGATTGGTTTTATAAGTCGAATTTGGTTTTTTTGACGCAGTTTTAAGAACTTACCTTCTTTTTAACAAAAGTATGACCGTCTTATATGTTTATATTTGTTTATATACCACATTTATTTTCGATCACGTGATAATTAATCAAAAATTAAATTAAATTAATTTTTATCACGATAATCATGTTATTATATATTTGGTACAAGACTCGTACACAACAACGCAACGAAAGAAAAATCACTTGTTGTCACAATATTTTGGAATTGTTGTTATTATTTTTTTTATTAAGATTTAAGATTAAAAATGATTTGGAGGTAATAATAAAATTTATTGAAAGTATAATAAATTAATTAAAGAATAGTACATGTATATATTTATGTGTTTGTTCGAATTGGATAAAATAATTGAGTCTTTATAGCGTTTAGCGTGTGGATTAGAATACTTAGACTGTCGAAATCTAGGACGTACTATATAGGTGCTATATGTTCTTAGACTACCATACAGGCATTATCACACATAAGCATTTGACTACTTGTGTTATTATCTTATTTTCCAAGTCATTATGTCCTTTCTTATCCTTTCCTTTCCGTCCTTTCTAATCTCTAATCTGTTTTGAGGCTCAAGGCACTCCCTCCCTGTTCTGCCAATTCGAGGACGTACGGCTATATGAACGTAGGTCCGAGTTTCCTAACCATCTGCACATTGCATAGTTCTAGACCAGTCTATAGTGCTGACATAGACGATGGGACGGCCCATGAGTTCTGCACTCCAACAGGGGGTCATAGTTGTGTTCATTCACACCATAGATCGTAATCTCATGGTGAAAAAACCTTTTTGCATCCTGCCCCTATCGGGATTCGAACCCGGTACCCACTGCTCCAACTGTCACAGCTTTAACTACTGCGCCACCTGGTCTGTTCATTCCGTCCTTGAACCAGAAAAGACTACACCTCCTCAGTCAAATAATAAATAAAAGGTAAATCATGAGGATTTCCAACAAAATTGACTCTTCCTCACATACCATGGCTCGAAATTATTTTCAAAATCGTTAGAACTGTCATATTCCAAAAAATTAATATTTATTCCTAATGCGAGAAAAGAGTAAAAGAGCTTTAACTGTACAATCACAAAGATCCCATAGAAGTAACCAACTCACTTTTGAATTTCTTCTGAGAGGATGCTCACATTGGTTGTTCACAGGGCTTGATTGAGTAGGAGAATGTATCTAAATCTCAACACGCATACTGAAAGAGGAACTCTGTGGAAACACACTTGTTCTTTACTATAACTATAGTTATTCTTCACTACCTACTAAAAAATTTCTCGAATACGAGCAATACTCTATGATAACCATTCGGGATGGGCGAAGTGGCGTTTAACAATGTCCATGTTAAAGGTAATCATGTAGCCACTTGCTCGTGTGGGCGTAGATAACTCACTCGGACCTGGATTATATGCTAAAATGCCGGTTCAAGAAAGCTTACCAATAGAGCAAGTGGGTCCTCTGCCAGCAGATTGATGAATGGAGGTACACTTTAGAGGTTTTGAATTTAAGGTTGCTTATTATGATGCTGTTGCTATTGCTGTTTTCGGAACATATCGCTGCAACCTAAGAGTTTAAATACAGTGAGCGCTTGAAAATCTCTCAAAATGAGCCAGCAGATGTGGTTTGGATCTGCATTAATTCGTTGAAGCTCACTTACTTTTAAAGGTACGGAATTGACTTTTTCGTACAAAGTGAAGTTCTTCTGTGTTATCTTCAACAGCATATACTAAACCGAAAACCTAATATACAAGAAAGGCTTATATGAAAGCCACTACAGCGAGTTTGCTCCTGTTAAGCCACCATTGAAGAAAGATAAGAACTGGTATCATATTTCGACCACTAGTTCTAAACTTCAGTCATTAGTTCTATATTATTATATGGGATTATTTGGTAATCGACATAATTTAGGGACATTGTGTGTTTCTATACATACCAACCAAAGCTCTGGAGGTCATCTCACTCCCATATAGGTATTATAGGCCAACAAATAATGAGGAGTTTTTAACCATTAGATTATAATTCCTCTTTCGTTATCATCTTTAGAATTGAAATATTTCCTCACACAGAAACTAGTTGAGTGAAGCAGTTATGAAACCTGAACTAGTTTACAAATGATTCGAGCATGCATGGCAAGAATTTTGCTCGTTTTTTCACTTAGAAAAGTATACCCTTCTACGTATTCCTATGACTATTAGAGTGTTCTTAGCACTGATTAAATCAGCATAATGGAAGTCGCCATGGACTGGTTGAGGTATCATGTAATATAAAACAATTCAGGATTCTTCATTCCTACTGTCTTACGTCAAAAGTTTCCTTCAACATCCAGCTGATTTTGGGTACCAGTGCTTGGGAATGTAAGTAGGAATATAAGCGCAGATGAACTCGCTTGGCAGGGCACTCACTACCTCACTATGGTCTAAAACCTGGTTGTGAAACTTATGACGGGACGTGAAAAGACATGAGCGAGCTAGCATATAAAGGTTGTTAAAGATATTAAACATCAACCACACCATCTACAGCAAGTTACTAATATTCATACAAAATCATACTGAGTTTTAACTGGTACATTGGAAAGTGTATTGATAATGCTTTTGCATACATTATATCGATCTTAAATAAAGTATGTACTGTAGTAGCACTCCATGTTAGAACTTGCACGTCAAAAGGATATTAAAGGTTTTTTTATTCTTGAGGGTCTAAGGCTAAACATTAGACATTTGGCATCTTTATTCTTTTGTATTCTACTGGTTTATCTACTGGATTGTACCATCTATTCTTAGCTCGTCCAATATTTGTTCGAATTCTTCTTTGGCTGCATATCTAAAATTTTGTTTGTAGCTAACAAATTATAATCCTAAAATTATAAACACCACCAGAGAAGCCATTGTTTCAAGACAGTTTAATAAGGTTTTAAATTTGACCAGAACTTTTATAGTTCTCGGTCCCTTGGTATAAAACAAAGTATTTTAATAACTTTTGAATTCAGATTAGTTCCGAAATTTTAACCACGCGAAAGTAAACACTGCAGTTCATTACACTTCGTTTATATAAAGCGAGAGTTTATATACTTCTTTGATCTATACTGTCTTACCAATCACAACACTGAAGCATAAAACTATATTCACTGTACTTTTATGTTTTTCCGTAAATTTATCAATATTCTGACAAGCTGAACTATAAATATAATACTGACACATACAAACAGTATATAAACTCATGTGTGAGCTGAATTTATGAATGACAAGCCAGAATAAAAACACAACAGCATAAAAAAAAATGACAAAGTCACTTCAACTATATTCTACTTGACATATCTTTAGTTTGTATTTAGTTTTTGATCATAATAAAATAATTTTTTTTTGTTAGTTGATGTAATTTCCATGTCAAAATGTGACATTATTTTCACTTATATATCCACTATACCATATGTAAATATTAATAAGCAAATAAAATTAAAACAACATACATATATCTCTAAATTAATTTATAATGTTAATCCTATAGACTATATACCAAAATGTATGTATATCCTAAAATTATAACTAATGTTAAACAACAAGACATACATCAACCTGGGTGTGATCCATTAATTAGTTGTGTCAAATTATCTACTTGTTTGTGGTTGTTATATTTTCCCAAATACAAGATAATTGGTTTAGATTTTTAACATTTTTTTGGGGGGGTTCTATCTGTTATTTCTGGGTAAGGGAAGATGTTTAATTATATTTCTTAAAGGGTAAATCTTAATATATATATACATATTCAATTAGACACATAACTATATAAAGAGTTTTGAGATTAGTTGGAAATGATTTTAGTGCAAGACAGTATTTTACTACTGTCTGAAGTGTAACAAATGTAGGACCTCTAAGATTTTGGATTACATAATTTAGCGCCCGACTAAGTGAGATATGATGGAAGCAACTTACCATGAATCATTTTAACAATATAGTTCAAAATAATTGACTTACTATGTCCGAAATTCAGCTCATTGCAATACGTATCAGAAATTATCTCAGAACATAATTCTAGAACATAACAAGTTTTAATATCAAAACACCTCATATATAGTGGAACGAGGCAACAATTATTCTTAAGGCGGTATACGCACACAGAAGCTCTATGAAAGACTTGTTAATTATATTAAATCGGCACAGTGAACTATAACCAACGGATCCAGTAAAACACAAAGCAAACTAATAAGCTGTGCGTGGAATATTTTTTCCAGTTGGGTAATATATTCCTTGCAGCGTGATTGTAACACTAACCATATTCTTTATCACAAACCACTTTATGAACCAATATAGGCACAAAGTTTGAAATACTTATAATAGGTATAGTCAACCTATTTAGACAGGCCTACAGATAAGAAGAAAATTCCTGATCTAACTGACTTTTGTGGATCGAAACGCATTAAGTATACTATGATATCCTAGAAACATAAGTCAAACAAAGATAACCTCTACTTGTTCCGTTAAGCACACCAGAATGTTGATGAAGTTGCAGAGAAGCTGTTAAAATAAGAGCTTTTTAGAATACAGCAAGTAATACCAGAGTATAAATCTCCTTTATTTAAGTGGAATCTGAATCGTGCGCCTAGTATTCTCACCTAATAAAGCAACTTATAATTTCAAATTATCTGAGCAAAATTTTAATAACCAAGTATAAAAGTCAAAAACCATATAAGTTCGAAAAAGCTCTGGAATAACTATCATTTATATTCAAGGCGATTAACTGGTTATCTACATCAAAAATGAAAAATATCCGTTATGATACTAAAGTCTGGCAAAAAATGCAAATATGGTCATCTAAGCGAGCTTCCAACCGTTAGGCATGTGCATAGAATTATAAAAAACACACTCCTTTGAGGAAAAAAAGCAATATTAATAGACAGCGGTCTGAATGATACTCAAGCATTCGAAAGTTTGGCATGATTGATTTATATATAAACTAAAGATACTACTGCCAACGAATTTTGTTTTAAATCTAAAAGACTATTTTATTCAAATATAATATATCGTTAAACAAAATAGAACAATCACTTTACTGGCAACAAACAAAGGTTTATGGCTGAAAAGACTACATACATGGCTGAAAATATTAACCTGGCAAAATCATATTTATAAGCCGATAATTAGCCTATATAAACCAGCGCATCAAACAGAGAACTCCTGGAACGAACAAAAATACTTCACAGTATCAGGAATGGCCCAGAGTATATTTGTAACACCAATAGCAACGTATAGACATTGGTATTAAACCTGTCAAGGAAACCATAAGAGAGCGCAGTTCGAAATCTTATTCAAAATTACAGGAGCATCCTAATGCATTTGCCAGGTGCGATATAGATGACTTAAAAAGGAGATCCACTTATTGCGATTAGACTTACAACGCCATGAGAATTACTTCATTATTCCAATTATGAAAATTAGTCGGCTACCGAAACACGAGCAATATACACATGTCCCACAAAAGGTCTGGATTTTCATTGTATAATTGGGAACACAATAATTCGTCACTCACTAGCCCCAACTTTTAAAAAAGTCTGATTATGTTGGCAGATGGATCACAACCACATAAAACCACCCAAAATGCTAAATATTTTTGCAGGCCTAAAATAAAACATCGCAATTATTTTGCTTAGCTTTGGAATTTCCACTCTCAATCAATGGGATCTTCCAGCTCACAATTACTTACATTCCTAAATTTTTTTTTGTCAATTTAACATTAAGACGTATACGTCTGATTGTGGACATCGTTCATTTTCAAGTGAGCTTTTAATTTTAATCATCTGTCTACAGAATTAGTATTGAATGATGGGCACAACTATGGTTCCGTGATGACGTACCGTACAAATGAACCGAACCATAGTACCAATAAAATTTTATCAACAGAAGATACAAAAAAACAGTCGTCCATTATACTTCTTCGCAATAACGAACAGATTCACAATCTAGATGACATACTTTATTTGGACTTCAAAGTGCTAAGCACGCGTGCTATTCAAAATTTTGTGACTGACTTTTTTATGATAGAACACAGAACTTTACCTAACTACTGCGCAGAGTGCGTGTACTTCGAAATAGTATCAAAATATATGGAACAGGAATCGGGGCTTGACTGTTTTTTACTAAAGTGTTTTCCAATAAGAGGTTTCATTTTGAATAGCATACTATTTGGGCATCTGTCAATTTCGAAGCTGTCATCTATTGACATTTAACAAGTAATGGCGCATTGAAATTGTTAAAATTCACTAAAAGCACCTTTTCAACCAGTAATAGTGAAACTGGTGGAAAGTATTGGGTCCTCAAAATGCATTAAAATGATCCGAATTTTTATCGAAAAATCATCTTCAGTAATGAGGCCTTTTTTACCTCGGAGGCTACGTTGATAAGCTGAATAGTTGCATTTGGGGCTCAGAAAATCTAAGAATGACTGTTGAAAAGCCTCTCCATCCTCAACGTGTCTCTTTTTGATGTGGTTTTTGGGCTTTGGTAATGAGGCTGGTGCACCTGTTCCGTAAATGGATTGCGCTATGATTAATAAAATTGGAAGATATTGATGTGGAGGACGTTTTTTTTCAGCAAGATGGCGCTATGTGCCACACAAGCAACGAAACAATCGCAATTTTGCAAGAAAATCATTTTGACCGTGTATTTCTCGAATGATGATCACAATTACCCAGCAAGATTTTGTGATTTAACACCTCTAGGTTTTTTTTTTGGAGCCATGTCAAATATAAGGTCTATTCCCATGCTCCACAAACATGGAATTCAAATGTGCGAATTGGTCATGGCAAATTTCATGAAAAGGATATGGTGCTGCAAGGTCTAAATCACTTAGATCTTAAAAACAACCTATGTTTATGTTTACTTAAAAGAACCCTAAAATTACCATTTCATAATGATCTAATATAATTTAATTAACCAAATATTTTAATAATTATTTGCTTAAAAACGTAACTGAGCTTAACAACAATACATGAATAAATTAGAAATTTTTTGTCAAGATATACTTAAACACCTTCCACAAAATTTCTACAAAGAGGCTTAGCTAAGTAAAAACTTCAAATATTGAAACACATAACAACCCAATTTTGGTGTCACGAATTTCAGTTTTTTTTGCTTCATTTAAGCTGTTGAATTTTAATTTAAATTCAATAAAAAATATATTTGTTGTTCATCGTGTCAAAAAAATTTTGACACGCGACAATTAACAACAAAAATAAAATATTGTTACATATTTGGTGTGTGTGTATGTATGTGTATTATGTATATGTATCAAAATAAAACGTAAGAAACTTACAATAAAAAATTATAACACCATTAAGTTAACGTACATTCACAACTATTATTAACATTCTAGAAATTTTGGTGGTTATAACCCGCGTATTTATAACATAAATATGTATTTATAACAATGTTGGGGATTTAATTAATTCATTTTAATATATGTATTTATTTCAATTTGAAATTATGGCCAAATATATTATATTTTTATTATATTAAGAATTTCGATTTTAATTAACTTTTATTTAACCACAAATAGGGAATATACACACTTTGGGCAGGTAATGCAGTCTTTTGTTATTTTAATTTGAAAGACTTACGTTATATACTTGCTAATAATTATCCAGAATCTCGAACTTACCTGAAAATAATTAAAAATATAATTATTATATATTTTTATAAAACAATTGCTAAATAAATAAATATACCAAGAGGGATGAATAAGCAAAGTGCTTACGAACGTATAGGATTTACACTTGTTTATTAAATCCGTAAGAAGCGCTAGTATCGAAGGAACGTCGATTGCTTTAATAGTGTGTGATTAGTGATCAAATGAGTTCGAAAAAAATCGAGAGAAATAAACCTCCATGTTTGAAAATGGCTCCATTCTTTTTTTCTTAAAAAATTTAGCAAACAAATTAAAAGCTCTTGGGTTGAATGGTGTACTTGAGCGGTATGGGGTATTGAATGTTAAGTTACTGATAGCTCATATCTATCCGAAAGATAGTTTTTCATCGAACTGTTATCTGTATATTATTAAGGTAGTAACCGTAAGAAGATAAAATATATTAGTATTCAACTTTGATTCCGTCATTTTCTAATAGATAGCGTTAAAAGCAAGTAGACGTCGAAATCAAATAAATCATAAAGTTAATGGCGATTAAAAATGTCAGTTTAAGATCCACATTCTGGTTATTTCTTAATTCATTTCTTTAATACTAAGAAAATTATGGCAGTGGTTTCCATGAGTAAAATAACGTGTCGGGAGTGGTTTCTGGGCTTCAACAGCGGTTATTTTTACTTCGAAGACCGGTACAGCGGTAGAAGAGCGAACTTTTTGGAAGATGAAGAATTAGAGGCATTGCTTATAATCAAGACTTCAGTTAGAGTCAAGAAGGTTTGGACACGATTAATGAAAGTATTCAACAAGCAATTTTAAAATTCTTTTGAGTTACCTAAAAGCAACGATATCGGAGTCCATACAAGTTTAAACTGCGAGATGTTGAATACCGTGTATTTGCTTGAAAACAATTGCTAAGAAGGCAAAAACGGAAAATATTTCACATTGAATGTGGACGAAAAATGGGTTTATTGGGATAATCTCAAGCTTTAAAAATCATGGTAATATACCGGCCAAGCTCTCTATGTCGAGCTGTTGTGATCTTTATCGTACACAAATAATATGTTTGAGCCGAGCATTGAAAGCCAAACAGCCACAATATAGCGAAAGCTATATATCACACAATAAAGTAGTTTTGTAGCATGATCGACCATATTCAGTATACATTGTTTGTGATAGTAGTCAAAATATAGATTGCAATATACGTCAAAATATACCTCTGACTACCACCTGTTTCGAATGATGGTACACAATCTGGCTAACCAGCACTTACCGACTTACAAAGAAATCAAAAATTAGATCAATTCGTTGGTCGCATCAAATATCAGTTTTTCCAACGCGAGATTCGAATGCTGCCCGAAAGATGGGAAATGGTTGTAACCAACGATGGACAATACTTTGAACCATAAAAGTTTATAAAATAATCAGCAGGAGTAAAGTTGTATATGAGCACAACTTTTATACGAGTCGACAATTGTGCGGTGCTATGAGCGTGTCTTTAGTAGTGGGTTTAGTCCATTCGATTCACTATATGAGTACAAGTACGGTTCACCGCGAATTAATGGCAGATTTCTTTCGTTTTTCTTCGTGAAGTACGTTCATTCTCTCAATATTATATATTTCACAATAGTTCGTCCCACGGTGGTGTCTTTGAACACTAACGAAGATCTATCGCTATTCTTCCAGTATGAGGGATAGTGATATTGCAAAAACAAGTTATCTTACAAAGAATTACTTATCATTGACATGTTGAGAAGCCAACTTTTGGTGCTCTGTTTCTAGTCCTGTCAACGATATAAAAGTCATTTAGGACTTTATTCTCGAAAATAACATTCAGTCGAATGTTGATGTTATTTGATCGCCTATAGAAGCAGTTATTTGACTCCGTTCGACTATTATTTGAGAGGATCTGAGAAAAATAAATGGTATACTTATCATGTAGAGACGATTAGACAAAGAAAAGCGTAATTAAAATGGCTGCTAGTTAAATACAGGCTCAAAACGAATGAAAATGTAGAGAAAAATTGGGGCGACATTTTTTTTACTAACTAAGCTAATTGGTACGGCTTACGGTTTTGAGTACATTTTACCCCGAAACTATAACTACTTTTCTTAAAAATTACATCAATCGAGAAGTATTATTCTCCCAATTTACACAATAAATGAATTGGTTGGATATAATAAAGATAGACTTTTCATAAAAAGTTGTACTTCAATATGTATGTTGTTGTTGTGTTTGCAAAAGAACAAAAGCTCGTCTAAAGCCAAGTCATGTTTTCATTTTAAACGATCGTTGAAACTTTTTGTCATTAGTTTGGGACGTCTTTAGTAATATTCTGGCTCCAAATCTAATGTACTGTCCACGAAGTACTTGAGAACTGGAAGTCAGTGGGGCAACATACGAAGAAGGAATTGTATTGATTTCGTTCGCCCCAATTTTCAGTTGATTTTTGATACCTACAGGGCAGCCACTAGTATACAAAATCTTAACTCCAACATAAACTAAACGCAACAATCAATCAAATCAGTGATTTTTCAGTTACCCTTCCAATCTGTACATTAATCCGCATGTTGTCATACTAATTAGTTGCGTAACGTATTTACAGTAAATTAGTCCTCTAAAGAATATCTTGACTGAATATGGTACTGTCAATTTTTATGGCTTTATATGTGTAAGTATTAAAATAAAAGAGTGTTTATGTATTTATGGCAAAACAGTAATAATTTCAAATTAACACATTTATATTATAAGAACATAACCAATCTGAAAATTTCCTCGCTATTTAAATAATTTTCGTTGCATAACATCAACCCATATATAGAACCACACTTTCTCAACATAATCATCGTAAAACACACAACGTAAACATTATTCAAGCGCAATCACCTTTTCTTAACTGAATACATAATTTTTTTTTCCTATATAGCGACTCACCGCAAAAATTGAAAGTGTTTAGTCAAAAATAAAACAAAACAAAAGCCAAAAAAGAAAACACTTGAAAAACTTTTAAGAAGGGTAGATCCAAAGTACCGATTTTGTTTTGTTTTCTTTTGTCGCACCCGCAACCGCCGAGCTACCTTTGTACACATACAATATATACGAGTATCTTATACACACATTTTGTGTTGTTTATTCTTGGTTTAGTTTCATTAATTGAGGGTGATTAGGCCAATTTGAATACCACAACATAATAGTATTCACCCCATATAGTTTTTAGTGGGTTAAAGAAATTTGGTTTTTTTTTTGGAGGAACACGTACATACATATATACATTTCTTTTAAATGTGTTTAATGATTGTTGTAAAATAATAAGAAATGCTAATTGAATTCAATTAAAGGTGCTATATATACTGTATGTATTGTATACGCAAGGTGGATCAATCAATAATTCAATATAACGAAAAATGTGTAAGAAATTTTAATTAAATCCATAATAAACATTAATTTGATAAAATTATGTCACACGATAACGAAAACAGCTAACGAAATTTGAATTTTTGAATGTCATTGAAACTATGAGTGTATAATAAACATGTATGTCAGTGATTCGTACCGTATCGGGAGCGACCGGCTACATAAAATCGGTCTATCAGAGTTCAACGATTAAGGTAAAGCTTTCAATCATAGTATGTAAATAATACTCATAATTTGATACAAGTTTGATGGAAGTTTGATTGTAGTTTGAAAGCAGTTTGATTTCTAAAATTGTCAATTTCAATAGTTGAACTCAATTTGAATACATTGGTTTCATTATTATATGTCATTTGACTAAAACAACTCAAATTAATCAAGATTTGTCGTTTGTTTGTTTAATACTTTCCTGCTACTTTATCAATTCAATCGTTATTAATTTCTGCAATAAATCGCTTTTTGTGGTAACATTTAATGTTTTTCGATTTCAATAATAATGATTGTATAATACTTTGATTGCAGTTTTAATCGAGGTATATTGTTGTGACATAATTTAGTATCTATCGCATTAAACATTTAAAACTACCTTCTGTCAATTTTTAATCATAGTTATAAATTTTATTATTTAATACTCAAAATTTGATAAAAGTTTGATTGTAGTTTGAAAGCAGTTTGATTACTTAAATTGTTAATTTCAATAAATATATTCAATTTGAATACATTATATTCCATTTTTACATGTTATTTGACTAAATAACAATGATTGTATAATAGTTTGAGGTGTAAATATTGTCATTACTTAATATTTTGAATCGTTTTTAATTACTTAAAATTGTCTCCTGTCACTTTTTAACCATAGTTACATATATATCTTATTATATAAATTATTTACTTAATTTGATACAATTTTGATGGAAGTCTGATTGCAGTTTGAAAGCAGTTTGATTGCTAAAATTGTTAATTTCAATAACTAGATTCAATTCAATTACATTATGTTCTATTTTTATTTGTCATTTGACTAAATGACAATGATTTTATAATGTTCGATTGCAGTTTAAATCGAGGTATGTACATACAAACCATATATTGTTGTTACTAAATAGTTTGAATCGTTTTTAACCATTTAAAATTGTCTCCTGTCAGTTTTTAACCAAAGTTCTATATTTTATTATTAAAAACTCATAATTTGATACAAGTTTGATCGAAGTTTGATTGTAGTTTGAAAGCAGTTTGATTACTAAAATTATTAATTTCAAGAACTAGATTCAATTTGACTACATTATGTTCTATTTATATAAGTTATTTGACCAAAAGTACTTTGTGGTAGCATGTTAGATCTAAAATTTATAAGTTTATATTATATAGGACGTGTCTTATTAGCCCCATCGATAGGTCAGTTCGTAATTAAATTAAATTCATGTTCGGTATATACACAACCAAACAATGTAATAGTGACCGAAGGAGCATGCATTTGTATTTATGTTGGAGTTCAGTTTTGGAGAGCGAGAGACGGTATCTCTTCGACGTCTCAAGCCAGTAATGGTAGTCACTTTAGCTTAAGAAGTAGTAATGATATGAAGAAAGAGATAACACTGTACAACCAGCGAATTAACATCATGTAAATGCAGTGAGTGAATCAAAACTAGTTGAAGACTCTATACTACAATGAAACATGCATACGTACTAAAACGATCGAGAAATTTGTATATAAGTAGCACTAAATCACCGTATAGAAGCATTTTGTTAATATCAGTTATATCAGCGGAGTGTTAAAGTGAAGTGCAGGCTTGTGTCATAGCCCCCATCAGTATAGGCAAGCAGCTATGAATATAGCTGGGCCATATGATCCCTTTCATATACAATGAAAGGGATCATATGGCCCAGTTCTTATTTACATTTTTACCTTACATTATTTTATCTTTTACTCTCGTTATACGCAGGGATCCACTTTCATACCGTTATGTCACACTCTTTTATAAACTCACTCATATATAGCGTTTTACATTACTATCCATTCGCAAAAGATCAATCAGATTTCTTCGACTCGTGAGGACATCAAACATTGTTCTCGTTTGACTAAAATTAGTACAATCCAGAACCCAATGGTCAATGTCCTCCACAACCAAACAACTTTTACATAGATTATTATCACTCAATTGACGTTTATAAAGACATTCCTTCTATAATTACCATGATTTAATCTCACCCACTCCATTGATCGGATCATTTTTGTGTCGCGTTTGATCTCCCTGAAAAAGGGCCAGACAGATGCTAGTGTAAATCAGGATCGAGTGGGTGTAGGAATCTATATTATGTATCTTAATATGGTTCTTTAACAGAGTAATATCTATACACATATGTTAAAATATACATATACTACATATACAGTCATACCTCGTATAACGCATCCTCTTATAACACTGTTTCATGATAACGCTTCTTTTTAAAACTTAAATTGATTTGTGAAATATTTCCGGCTGCAGTATTAATTTCTCTCTCCAGTTTTGTCCAATTGCTAATTTACCAAAGCATTGAATCAAATTTTTCTTAAAGAACACGAAGAGAAACAGTACGAGCGTAACATGACAAGGATGAACAAAGATATCGAAGAGAGTATAATTTAAACGCATTGGAATTGTCAAGAGAGCAAAATTATTATATTGTAAAAACGATTAGATGCCAACAATCAGCATATATGCAGCTTAATGACCTTATTAAGCAACAAATGAACTTATTACAAATATAGAAGAGAAAAATAGTTACACAGTGTCAGGAAACAGGGAAAAACAAGTTGTGTCGATATATTGATTTCAGTATAAATATTCATAAACTTAGTTAGCATAGCGTATGCTCAGTTCTCAATAGAATAAAACGGAGTTGCCTTTGCCTACGTACTGCCTGCTCGGATTGAAATAATTATTTACAGTATTTTCGTTATTATAAGAGTTTATCTCCGCGGTATTAACTGTAAGAAACCCTGACACAAGTAGTTCAGCATATTCAAATCATATTCAAGTCCCAACTGTAATACAGTATTTAAAACAGTAAGGAGGGTTGCGTGAGTGTCAAACTTTTATTAAAGTAGTAATATTTAAAAAACAAAAACTGAAAACCCCTTCAAAGTGACTAGACGACGTTTGGCAATGTATAATTGACATGGTTATTTTTATATATAGTTGATAATATATTTTGGTTGTGTACTTTCTTCTTTGTATATAGTTGTGGCTTTAAGCTGATTTGAATCTTATATACAACAACAAAAAAATATTTAGAATTTTTGACATTTTTGTTGATGTTATAGTGTTGTTGTTGTTTTGTTAAAAAAAATACTTTATATGGAAATAGATTACTATCGATAAGTTTTGACAGAATTGAAAACTGATCTGTCAAAGATTCAAAATTTGAATAATTGTGATTAATAGTTAAAGGTTTGCGTATTGAAATTTACTCGATATATTGTACGATACTATCAACAGTACCTTTATATATATATGTTGTCTAGATCTTAAATCATTAACGTACCTTTAATATATTTGATTTTAATTTCATGCAGTTTTTAAATGGACATGAGTGTCGTGTTAAAACCTCAAATACGAATTAATTAATTTTATTAGTTTCCTGTTCTAAGTTATACGAGTATATACAGTTTTTTTGGTTAGTTTTTGCTGATTAATTAATGAATGTTTTCATTTTTTTTAATTGTGTGTACAGTCAACATTCAAATTTGTTTGAAAACACTATTTAGAAACCCCCGCAACCTATTTGGATTGCAAACTTTTACTAGACTATATGTATTGTACATAAGTGGTATAGTTCAAGGTGGTTTGATATGTAATCGATAGTTTTTATTCCCATTGATGAGATAGAGTTGTTTATTCAAATTCTCGTATTGTTTATATCTTGATAAACGAACTTTTTGGTTATTCGAGTATATATTGAGTCATGATGAGTTTGCAATTATTTCAATTAGCGTAATCGGTTTTGAACTGAAGTGAATAAAAGTTGGCTATCTTATATCTACTACATATATATTTCATATTTCTGTTCCGGTTGTTGGTTTGGTTTAAGAAAGTCAAACAAAAATTAGACTATTGGCTGGTTGTAATCTCGATTAATTGAGTCATCATATCGTGACTGTTTGTTTTATAGTTTTGGTTATATAAATCGGTATACCGATATATAAATTGTATACCGACTTTGTGTTGCTGTTTTTTTGATACTCTAAGTTGTTGTCAATCAGAATTAAATTCTTTTTTTCGATATGTCACTGGTTGTAACTTAGTAGTTAAGACAGTTTCTTAACGCACCGCAGTTTTATAAGATCTCAGATGAAATGCGGTTAGAGTCAGTTACGGCGTTTAAACCATTTGTATATAACAACATGAATCAAAAAATCTCTACCTAAGCTGGCTATACATACACTTTGCTATTTATGACTTTACTATACAACAACAATTTTTACTGGACGATATTTTACATTCCTAACGAATATCCTAGCTTAAGCCTTTTCCGATTGGAAATTAAGAATTTCGAAATGATACAAAACAATAATTGTAGATAGTAAGCTTATATGCTGTACAGTTATTGAACGGATGCAATAAGTAAAATTGGTACTGTCATACCAAATAAGAATGAATTACTACGAGAACTATTGGGTTAATCCAGTGACTAACAATAAATATAAACTGATCAAACACACGCTCATTGCTCATGGTTCTGAGGTCATTTATATGTTATATATCATTATTATGGCTTTATAACAAATAGGGCATTCCAAAGATCATCATACAGCGTGAATAGTTTTCCACAAAGTAAAGGTTAGTCCTACCCTCTTTGACTAACTTGTAATGGTTATTTACTAATTTATGAAAACTGAATCATAAGTATATATACTTCAGCTCACTCACCATCTCTTACTTTCAATTTTCAAATGGTTTACATACAAATCAACTGCTATTGTATATCAAGTATATCGTATGTTAACGGGTTCAGCTCAACAAGTGCAATGCTAACGAGTATAGTGAGTAAGTATTGGCATCATAAGAGGCTGTGTTAAATATGTTCTCCAAACTATTACGCGAAGGAGTGGTGCTGATGTACTTCTACATTTTGCGCAGAGTTTATTTTAACGCCAAGTCATAATATATCGGTTTCTTAAAAATGTGTTATGAAGAAATGTGATCAATAGATGTATTAAGCAGAAAAAAATGTCTTGTGTTCTTATTAATCTATATCCCCATTCAATTAACACTTTGGCTGCCCATGTTGTAATGAGCATAGACTCTAAATTTCATCCAACCATGCCAATGTTGTTCTAGACATACATTTGAAATTCTTTTTCCCTGTGCCAGTGTTGTTATAGACATACATTCGTATTTCTACACAGTCACGCCAGTGTTGTTAAGGACATACTTCTTAAATTTCATCTCACTACTGGCATAGTAACAGATAATCTAGAATGAGAAAAATTTTGGAATGTATGTCCGTAACAACATTGGCGTGGTGGGATGGCATTTAGAATTTATGTCTACATTAACACTGGTATAGTAAGATGATATTTTGGATGCATGTCTATAACAACACTGACACAGGAAAACAGAATTTCGAATGTATGTCTCATCATTGGCATGGTTGGATGGAAGTTAGAGTGTATGCTCATTACAACATTGACAGTCAAAGTATTAATATTAGCAAATCTTAGAGTTATACAGACTTTTTGAATATTAGCTGCACTTCGAGAAGTGCACGAGCGTTTCCATATTAAAAATTAATAATCTATGTATAAGTCTCTACATTTGATCTACGACAGTTTTATTTGAGAACATTTTGCATTCCCATTAGCAGAGGTCAAGATACTTTAGTTGAGTTCTTTACTTCGTAGCAAACCATTACCTCATGAACAAAAGTTAAATATATATATATATATATATATATATATATATATATATATATATATATATATATATATATGTGTATATATATATATATATATATATATATATATATATATATATATATATATATATATATATATATATATATATAGGAGTACAAATTGAAAATGCGGGATTGATAACAGATGGCGTTACTAACGCTATACGCATCAGGCAGTACTGTGACTATGTTCATGTCAAAGCTACGTCTTATAGCTTTAATTTTCAGTATGTGTCAATTTGTCGCAGTGTCAAATTCATAGTTTTTTTGAGCTCTCAATATGTCGAGTTTCGTGCCAACAAAACAGCATTTGCGGGAAGTTTTAATTTACTTCTTTAATTTGAAGAAAAGTGCTGCTGAAGCACATCGATTGGTCTCCGAGACTTATCCGAGTCATGTTCCATCGGTTTCAACGTGCGAGAGATGGTTTGTGCGGTTTAGAAGTGGTCATTTTGACGTTGAGGACAAAGAGCGGCCGGGCCAAGTGAAAAAGTTTGAGAATGCTGAATTGGAGGCAATACTCAATGAAGACTCGTGTCAAACTCAACAAGAGCTCGCAGATTCATTGGGAGTGACACAACAAGCCATTTCCCATCGTATAAAAGCCCTCGGAATGATCCAAAAGCAAGGACATTGGGTGCCGTATGAGCTGAAGCCGAGAGACGTCGAGCGCCGTTTTTTTGCATGCGAACTGCTGCTCGAACGGCAAAAACGGAAGGGTTTTTTGCATCGCATTGTCACTGGTGATGAAAAGTGGATCCATTACGATAACCCGAAGCGCAAAAAATCATATGGTTACCCCGGCCATGCATCATCATCGACGGCCAAACCAAATATTCACGGCGCCAAGCTCATGCTTTGTATTTGGTGGGACCAGCTGGGTGTGGTGTATTATGAGCTATTGAAATCGAACGAAACCATCACAGGAGCACTATACCGAACTCAATTGATGCGTTTGAGCCGCGCACTCAAAGAAAAACGGCCACAATACGAGCAAAGACACGACAAAGTAATTTTGCAACATGACAATGCTCGGCCACATGTTGCAGCGCCGGTCAAAACATACCTACAAACGCTGAAATGGGAAGTCTTACCCCACCCGCCGTATAGCCTAGACATTGCTCCTTCCGATTACCACCTTTTCCGATCGATGACACATGGCCTAGCTGACCAGCGCTTCCATTCTTACGAAGAAGCCCAAAAATGGGTCGATGACTGGATAGCAGCCAAGCCGGCCGAATTTTTTCGCGACGGTATCCGTAAATTGCCAGAAAGATGGGAAAAGTTGTGACTAGCAATGGACAATACTTTGAATAATTCAGTTGTTACCATTTTTTCAGAATAAACGTTCAAAAATAGAAAAAATCCCGCATTTTCAATTTGTACTCCTAAATATATATATATATATATATATATATATATATATATATATATATATATATATATATATATATATATATATATATATGTGTGTGTATATATATATATATATATATATATATATATATATATATATATATATATATATATATATATATATATATTTAAATATAAAGCCCAGTGGAAGATTGTTTTTTACAGTCGGAACCGTTTTCAAACTTCATTCAAGATGGAAGAATTCTCGTAAGGAAAAACCGGGCGAGAGGCTTAGCAACGAATGTCTTTTGACTTACATCAAAAAATAAATAAGTTATGGTCTGGGGATGCTTTTCTGGATATGTAACCGGTCGATTGTGCTTCCTTAGTTCCTTCATTATAGCAGCTGTTTATCTGCAGGTCCTACAGAACGAATTTGAGCTTTCTGTGTTGCAGTTATTTGGTGAGACTTCCAAATTTATTTTTCAAAATCCACACCATACCGCAAAAGTTGTAAGTTATTAATTATGAATTGTAGATAGAAAAATGAAATTTCAGAAAAACGTAAATAATTTGTTAAAAACTAGGTTTTATCTTATCTCTTCATTTAAAGGTGAAAAAGTACTTCAAACGAAAAAAGTATCGATGTGAACTGGCCAGACTTAAATGGTGTCACAAAACCATCAGAAATAGTTTCAGGAGATATTTGAGGGAAGAGTATCTTGTGTTGCAGTCGAGATAAATAAATTCGATTCACTGGATCAAATCTTTTCAATGCGATGATTTTGGCAATACGAAAGTAACCGTTCAAAGTTTAAGGACCCTATATCGTTAAAATGTTTATATTTATAAGAAAATAATCAATTTAAGTTCGATTCTCAGTTGCTCAAAACCTCATTTTTATTAGCAGTTGCTCAGTTCTTAGTATTATTTATTAACTTCATATATTAATATGATTTTTAGTTTTCCAGCTTTTCAAAACAGTCAAATTGATCGTTTTCTTAGTGTTGCTCAAAGTTGCTCAATATACAAATTTCCCTCAGAATATCAAAATTTGACTAAAACATTCATGTCTGTAACCTAAATACACATATTATGTTCGATAAATGAAAGTATAACGGCCGCATAGAGATATATAAACTGAGATATATATATGTATATATAGCATTTATTCGTTAAAAAATGCTGTTAAATTATTAAGTATGTTTAGCTGCCTTACTCGTATTGTTGACGTCACTCGTTGATTGCATCGATTTTTCGAAATACCAGCTCTCCAAGATGATTGCTATATGGATGAGACCGCATATTCATAGGTCAAGGAGATTAAACGACGGTTCACCACAAGGCTTAGTCGTCAATTTACGTTCCTTCTACCAGGTTAAGATAGTGAACGTGTTACCTGTATTTTGGTGATTCATCTACATGGTAAGAAAGTTTCGCCAATTTAAATCACTAAAGGTAAAAAAGACCAGATGCAACGCGTTTTAGGAACTTATATCATTGAAAGTGAAAAAGCCTGGTGCACCCAAGCAGTTATAAGAAAGTAGATTGATTTTATGCTGCCACCACTGTTGCGGGTTCGAAATAGAGGTTTACTAGTTTGGGATTCAGCCAGTACTCACCGCGCTAAAGACATGAACAACTTTCTTGCTGAGAGAAAGATTGATCAAATAATTAGTCCGGCAGGAATGACTGGTTACCTCAAGACGCTTGACATTGCAATAAATAAACCATTCACGGATCATTTGCGGATGGAAATCAATGAATATATTGAAAACAGAATGATGAGAAATCATCTAGGTAATCTTGTAAAACCAGACTTATAAGAAGTTGTGAATTGGGTAAAAATCCATGGAACAAAATAACTGACAGTTGTGTTTCCAATGTACTTCAAACAGGTTATACTTATACACCAGAAGTATTCATTTAACGATAGCTATATGGCAAGACATGAGAGATTCGGGCCAGTGATTCAACAGAAAATGAATTTGGAGGAAAATCAGAACAGAAATCAGAATTTGATATTTTATGACGATGTTCCAGAAGATTGTAATTGAATAAATTTAAATTTCTGTATTTTGTGTAAAATAATTAATATTAAATGAAAATTGCTCTCCCCCCAAAAATAAGCCCTAGTGCGTATTTTGTACCAAAAGTAAGACAGTGCCTTATTTTCGGAAAAAGACGGTATGTATATATATATATATATATATATATATATATATATATATATATATATATATATATATATATATATATATATATATATATATATATATATATATATATATATGAGCGAGATTTATTCCTAACAATAAAAATGATACATTATATGATCATCATAGTGCATAAGATGATCTCCAGATCTGTAGCGTATAACATTTGCAATAGGGCGCTTCAAACTTCATTATTTAGCTATACAAATAATCGAACAAGATTGAAAACTATATATTTTGAAAATAGAAACTATATATCCTTTTCAAACGAAGAGTATATCAAAACCGACGGCGACCCATACGATATCGTCCTCAAAAAGTCAAAACTATCAATGGCTTCTTTAATTGTTGACTCATCATAAATTTCCATCCAAATCAAATTTTATTAGTATTTTTTTGTTGTTTGTCGATTATGATGATCAAGATGATCATCGATATAATTGTTTAAGTTACACACTCAAAAAAAAATATATACGAGTATATAGCTGTCTGTTTTAATATCAAAGAACCAATTTGACATTCGTTGATCATTAAGACATTTTTAAGACAAAAGAACATGAAAAATTTGATTTATTTATATTCTTTTGTTTTTCTGTGTGTGTGTGTATATATATACGAGTATGAATGCGAGAAGTTTGATTCTAATTTAAAACGATTTTGAGCATGGTTTGAATTGAAACTATATCCACAATATGTATACGCATATTTTTTATTAGATTTGATTTATATATTTTGTCTGTGGATTTATTAATATCAACTATATTCGATCGCGATGACAACAGAAAATTATTAGAAATATATATTGAGCTTACCCTGTGGCTTTGGCACATTTCGTTTCACTTGCATCCATTTATAGGTTTGCACATTTTGCTGTTGATTTTGATTTGATTGGTGATTTTGTTGGTTTTGCTGCTGCTGCTGTTGTTGATGTTGCTGCTGCTGTTGGTGCTGCTGTTGCGACGATTGTAGTCCAGGTGACGATGTATTCGACGAATGCGATAAACTCGATTGATTTAAACCGGCGGCCATGTGATTGGACAAATGAGTTTGGGCTGCTAAAGAATTAACACTGCCGAGCGTATGTGGCAGTCCACTATCCATATAGGCGGGGTGGTGCCATGTTGGTGTATTCGGTGTAGACGATGTTATATGATGGTGGTGATGATGCGGATGGTGACCACTTTGATTGTGTGAAAGTAGCATACCACCTTCGTTTAGATTATAGTGTAGTTTATCATCGGGATGTATATATCCGCTAGTGTTGTGCGAATTTTGATTGTAAATATAATCAAGGTTAGTATACGACAAACCATTGTCCGTGCTTATAATATGGGGATCTTGTATAACGCCAGGCGATGGCCCCGAACCGGTATTGTAGTACGAGTGGCCGCTATCGGCGTCATAGTACGATTCGGAAGGAGAATTATTGGAAGAAATTTGGGACGTTGTTATCCCATATTCTAACGCCGTTGGACTATATAAATGTGGATGTGTATAGATATGAGCATTGGGAGTAGTTGTACCAGGTGTGCTACTACTATTATTATTATTATTGTTACTATTACTATTAGCACTGCAATTAATTGTGTTATTTGCTAATCCGGCGTTCGTTGCAATCGCTGACGGCGAAATAATATTATTTGTCGAACCAATATTTGTGTATCCACTTGTATCAGAGTCATTTATGTTGTGGTGCAAATGGTGATGATGGTGGATATTGTGATGGCTATGGCTGGGGAAATAGGTATAACCACTAGGTGAAATCAATTCCGAGTTTTGATAACCAGCTGAATGATGATTTCCATACATGCTCACGTCCATCATATTGATTATTGTACTATGTTTAAACCAATATTTTATTTCACTAATAACATACACACACACTCTATAATAATATATAAAACTATAAAACTCGAACGTTTTCACTTTACACTCATAATTTTCACTTAAACAGATTTTCCATTATTTCTTATTATAAAGATTGCACACTGTTAAAAATATATATTTTATGACAATCTGACACTATTCAAAAATTAACGATCGAACGAAACCCAAATTTTACAAAAACAAAACTTTAAAAAAAAAACTTAAGAAAACATAACGCATACGTGTTATGTTACCGCGTTCACTATCACTTCTGAACACACACAATTTTTTTGTGTAACGAAAACCGAACCACACACAAAATAAAACAAAAAAAAAACCAAAACAACATTAGAAGTGGGCTTGATAAATAATTTGGAACAGAACCACTATATTGGTGTCTCTTTCTTTCATTCTCAAATGTTTCGAGAAATAATTTAAATTAAGTTAAATTAATCGAAATTAAAATTAATTGGAACAAGGATGTTGATTAATTTATAAATTAATAAAAATAAGGGTTAACTGAAAAAATTAATATAAATTAAGTTCAATTGAATAAGGGAAAGAAAAAGCATGTCTAGAATGAGACGGCTATATTAAAACCAAAATATTAAATCATATTTTGTTTCGGTAAGAATCGTACAGTGTTGCTGCCACAAAAAATTGAACCGCCTCTAACATTATCAACACGAATGGGATGTTTGGAAATATAATACATCATTCTGATTGGCTGAGAAAATTGCTTTTAAGTGGGCATTTCTTTAGTGTACGGCGTCATATAAAAAATTGTGACATATGAAAAAAAAATGTATGTAATATGTACCTACATGTGTCTTATATATAAGATTACCTTCCATTCGTGAATATTAATTTTATTTATTTATTTATTTATAAACAATTTTTTTGGGAATACTGTTTTGATGTAATACAGGTTGTGATACTGTGTCTTATATATATTTATCTTATATTTTTTTCTCCGGAAAATTTATGAGGAAAATAGTTTAATCATCGATCGGTTGCGGTGTATGACATACATAAATAAACAGTTTTTGGAACAATAAAAAAATCGTATGTGTTAAAAGTTTATAAAAAACGTTTATATGTTAAGTTTTTTTTTGTTTGATTGATTAGAAAGTTGTGATACTGAATTTTGATCTTGAAATACATATATGTATGTTTATGTATAAGGAAATTATGGATGAGAATTGAAAGTGATAGTTTAATTTGAGAGATGGTGGTTAAAATCAGTTTAACACAGTTGTTTCGTTGTTTAATATATGTTACAAAACTTTTGAGTGTAGTTGATGTGGTGACAGCATTACATATCATTATATAGACTCATTATTATCTAATCCGAAATACGCGAGGACTTACGAGAAATTAAACTGCCTTTGGTAGCTTGGACTTAACTTTAAATTGTCTATTCGATTGCTCCTTCTCGAAATCGTTTTTTCCAAGGATGCCAGCATTATTAATCATCCGAAACCTAGCTTACCATAGTAGAAATTACATCTCCCAAGCAACGACTTCAGATAGGAGCTGTGTACGGTCCACCTACATATAACCTGAAGAATTGACCCACGGATGCAGGTAAAACTCCTGATCTTCTGAGTTTCTTTATATCAAAACATGTTTCATCAAATTTTATTGAAGAAGAGAATATTTCAGATATGGACTCTGATCATTCTGCAGTGATACTTTAAAAAGGAAACAAGACCAACTTTTGCCAATAATGTAACTGCTTCCAATCAGCTTCAGATTTGAATAAGAAAGCAAGATTAACCTAAAAACAGGATTAACTAGTACAAACTAAAAGCAGAGGTAGAATACTTCACTTATAGAATTTAGATAGCCGCTTGGCATAGTACTAAATGAACAACATCTAAAACCTTTGGTAAAAGTTAACCAAGAGAAATTTGGAATCTTGTCTTAGAAAAAAGCAAAGCTATAGGGGAACATGGAAACAAACGGGGCGTTCATCTGACAAGACGATTCTAAAAAACAATTCAGAATAACTTGAGCAAAAACTTCAGAAGCTAAATAAAAAGTTCAAATTAAGCAGACCCCTCCTTTTAAGCGAAGTGGTTCGTGGGCTAGGGAAAACAAAATCTGAAGAATTTGCTAATCATCTGGCTGATATTTTCAATCAAATGAGACTGAATCGGATATTATAATCGAAAATGAAAACAAAAGTTATGGGGGTAGAATTCCTGTAATAATCGAGAAAGAAGTTATTAGGGAAATAAAATTCAATCTGAAGACAGCGAAGGCAACTACCAAAAGGTATCGTTAAACTAACTCATTTACTTAATGCTGTAATTTCCTTCTACCTGGAAAGTTGGGTAAGTTATTATGTTGCCGAAACCGTCCAATTTAGCTAAATCGTACCGTCCGATATCCCTGGTTACTGTCATTTCATTGCTAATGGAGAGACTTTAACTGAAAAGAACGATGCCAATAATAGAAAGTAGAGACCTAATACCGAAACACCAATTTGGATTCAGGTGCATACATTGAACAATTGATCAAGTTCACAGAATTAAAGATATTATAAAAAAGGCAGTAAAAGATAAACAAATTATTGTTGGATGTGGCAGCAGCTTTTTTTAGAGCACACGAGGGATTTTTAGAGTAAGATGAGTGTTTTGGATTGAAAGAGGTTCTGGGTTCAAGGCAGCGTTCTGGGCCCAGTCATATATCTACTTTATATACAATTGATATATCACAGCCCGCCCACGTAAGCATAGCAACGATTGATGACAACACCGCTATATTAGCATAACAGGGCAAATTGTGGATGAGGCGGCGAATAAACTTAAATGTACAAGTGATGAAATTCGCCAGTGGACCAAGCGATGGAAAATAAAACTTAATGAATTAAAATCTGCCTATGTCGACTTTACGAATAAACTATTGGTTAATCCGCCGCCAATCAGCTTAAACAATGTGATCGAGCCGTACGAGAACTTTGCTAAGTACTTGGGTATGATACTGGATGTTATACGCTTAAATATAGAAAGCTCATGCGAAAAGAAAACAAAAAAAGAGCTTGATCTTAAATATAGACAATTGAATACTGGCATTGAACAATTGAATACTGACAATTGAATAGTTGGAAGATGGTCAAAATTAAGCATATGCAACAAAATACTGATCTACAATCCGGTTATAAAACTGATCTGGCTATTTGGCGTTCAGCTTTTGGGTTGTACTAAGAATACTAACATTACAAAACTTTCAGAATAAGATACTTCGGAGTGTAGCCAATGCACCCTGGTACATTCGAAATAGTGATTTGCATCGTAATTTGGGAATTCCGGATATAAAAGACGGAATAAAATGTTTTGCAATGAGAATGAACCAAGGCTAATGTAACATGTCAATGCGGAAGCCTCTGATTATTAACGTACTTTTATAGGTACTCGCAGATGTGGTTTAATGTGGTTTAATATATATAAGTGGTAGAAACTCAATATCAACTTCTTCTATTATATTGACAGCGCTTTATATCTCGTTCCATGTCCATGTATCATCATCCAATTTATTCCATCAAGTGGAAAATATTAGACTTAGATTATCAATAACATTACAAAGAACTGAATCGAGGTGGTGTGTTTTCATCTATGGTCGTTATATTCGATCTACAAAAAACTCTGTAAAACTTAAAATATGATCATCTCAGCTTTTTCATTTGAAGTCGTTGGTAATCGTTTCAGGTCAGAAGTCTCACGATAATGCTTGAGCTATTTAACCGTCATACACTTGTACGTATTGATTTTTTTAAACGTCACTAAAATCTGTTTATTGAGGTTTTCCGCCATCGTTTACCGTATACAAGAAATAGTCACTACTTGATGAACAATTGTTTCACTTCTACCAAGCGATAATTAAATTTAATTTATATACCGTAGTGACCGTTGTTCAATCTTCATTCTTAATTTTAATAGCTGTAAAGTTGAACTATATCATGAAGCTTATTGCGCTATATAAAAGCTGGTATCTTCAGGAATTCACATGGAAAGAACTGAAGTTTTACTTTGAAAAATCTGTCAGCCATCTTAATTTGTGTTCGATGACGGTGGCACGTCTTTGGAGGTATAATCTTATCAAATAATTTCTTGCTTTCTGTAGGTGATAAGCTGAAATAATTTTATGACCCAAAGTCACATACCGATATTATCTTAAAGTTACCTTTATTAAATCTTCTCGTGATTTGTTTCAACTTGCTCCTTGCGCTAAATAAGACTTGTTTCAGTTAATTTAGTTCACTATTCTCAGAATAGAGATAATAATTGTTTTGAGCTAAATTTATGCATGTTTCAACTACAGCGTCGTGTTTCAGCACTCCCCCATCTTCCTTATAAAGGGTCCGCCAAATAACTTTTGGTTTTTTGAAAATGCTATAAAAAAAACTACTGAATATTTTCTCAAATTTCTTTTTTTATTTAAAAGTACAATTCTTCCGGTTAATAATGGAAAATAATTTCATTCAAAATGCTGCCTCGGCGGGCCATGCAGTAGCCTACACGATCGGTCCAATTTTTAAGCACATTATCGATTGTGTGCAGCTGTATTTCACCAATGGCTCCACGAATATTGTCCTTTAAAGCGTCAATTGTCTCTGGCTTGTCGGCGTAACACTTATCTTTGAGGGCACCCCACAAATAATAGTCCTACGGTGTCAAATCGCAGCTCTGAGGTGGCCAAACGACATCAGCTCTGCGGCTGATAATGCGATCTTCGAAAACAGGGCGCAAAACATCGAGTGTAGCTTCAGCTGTGTGGCACATAGCGCCGTCCTGTTGAAACCAAATGTTGCCAATATCCTCCTCTTCAATTTTTGTGAATAAAAATTCGTTCAACATGGCCCGAAAACGATCGCCATTGACCGTAACGGCCACTCCTTGCTCATTTCCGAAGAAAAATGGCCCTATTATGCCTCTGGACCAAAATCCGCACCAAACAGTGACTCATTTTGGGTGTACCGGCTTTTCAATGTATGCGTGCGGGTTTTCCGTGCCCCAAATTTTCTTCATCCGAAAAGATGATTTTTTATTGGCAAAATCGGCCATTTCTGTAAGTCGATCGCAGGCCCACTCAGCGAAGCGAAAACGCATTGGATGGTCAGTTGACCTCAATTCCTGAACCAATTGGACTTTGTATGGCGTCATACCAAGGCCTTTATACAAAATTCGTCTCAATGATGTCTCCAAAATGTTCAATTGTTGAGAACGACGGTAAATTGATGTTGATGGCGCATCACGCACACTTTCTGCAACAGTATCAATATTCTCGGGTGTATGCACTATTTTTGGCTTTTCACGCTTTGGTTTATCGACGAGGATGACAGTTTCTTTCACTTTTTTCACAAGATAACGAACATACGGAGCTGACGGTGCTTCTCTTCTTCCAAAATCCGTACGCAATTTTCGCACACATTCTGCAACATTACCTTGATATCCAAAGTAATGTCGCTAAATTTCCCATCGTTGTTCAAGCGTATACACAACCATACTCGTTCAGCGGAAGGATAAAACTAATTATCTGTCAAATCAGACATGAGCTAAGTGTTACCATTCACGAAATAAGCACTAGTTGAAAAAAAAACTTTAGATGGCGGACCCTTTATTATATAGTATAATGACACAAAGTACTTAGTGGTTGTGATGTACGATTTCGCTTGGTTCAAAATCCTTTGTCTCAGGACGAGCCTAAGCCTATAATGGCAAATGGATCTCTTCAACTTATTTTGAATAAACGATTTCAAAAAATATATTCGTTGTAATGAGGGTGTAAGCAAGCTAAATATTTTGCTTGAAAGATCAACTTATATAAGATCAAGTATAAATAGTCAAATATCAGTTAGTTCGAAATAACTACAAATTTTGTCTTGTAACCTTAGTAAAAAGCTTTCACAAGCGTAGACAATTTTTTATTTAATTTTTCGAGATCAATTTATTTCATTCAATCACTGACATCGAAATACAAAAATCTTATAAGAAGGAATGTTTGAAGAAATGGTTACGCTTGCATTGAGGAATGTTTATGCCTATCTCAAAGTTCCTGACAGGACATTGTATAATATACAGATTTATGAACCGAGTTTAACCAGCTAATGCATATGGAATTAGAGAAGATTATTCAACAATAAATGTTCATTTATTTTAAAACTGGTACAAATATCAAGTCTCATTTGCAAAAGCGTCCATTAACACTGTAAACTGTATATGCCATTATCGTTGAAAATTTGGTGTGCCAGTGATTAAAAATTGAAACAGTGCGAACTTAAATATACAATGTGTTGCCATATACACATATGTTGATTTTGATTAATATTAGGAATTCATCGAACGTCTTAGAATTACGGAATGAATGCATTCGAGCCATATGCTCATTTAATCGTACAAAACGCATCAACTCGAATAGAACTAACTTAAGAAGGAAATGCAGAGAAGGGTCTCAATTCTAGAGGCTTATCACTTTCATTATTTAGAGTTTTCTTGTGGTTATGCGGTGCTATACATATAAAGGCTTTCCACTTTAGTAAAACTATCTAATAGACCATTGAAAAGGAAGCAAATCATAAGATTTCAAAAAATGATATTAATATATTATAAATGTAACCCAAGAAATAAATTGGAGTGACATTTAGTATATATTGTACATCGAACACAATCCAACTGTACACGGAGATTGCTGTATATTGTCATATACGGATAGATTTCATGAAGTATGATCTAAATTTTATGAATAATTTCTTATTCGAACACTATTGGCGTTTATATGTTGCGCAGTTTTGTATCTAGGCAGTCGTAGTAGTATATCGATTCTCATTTTGAATAGACAACCTCCCAATGGTTTTTAATTTCTCTATATTGTTTCTGATTCTGACCGGCTAAGCTTAAACTACTTTAAGCGTGCCTTGAAATTTACATATATATGAACACATGCGTTTGTTATGGTTTATTCATTCAGTGGTTCATTGGTATCACAAAATACATATTTGCATGATACATACATATGACATATATTTACAAAATACATATGAAAAACAATCACAATCCTCTTACTATATAATTTCATGAAGACGCCGATATTTATGACCGCCATTTTGTTCTTGGTTTCTACCCATGTATTTTTATTCGCTCCCTATAGCTACACTTTTTCGCTATATAGATCCACTGCTCCTAGAGCTATCGGGATATAATCTTTTATAACCGTATAAAAATTTCAATCTGATAGTGAAACTGTATGTATGTGAGGTAAGCCCAGAATTCATCCCAGAAAAAAGCGATAGCAACACTTATCTCAACTTACATGACACTTTTTACTCTCAGCCCCGAAAAAATCAATTATCATGATAGTTTTCATATACTCAGTCCAGAAAAATGTACTATCATGATAGCTTTCATATACTTTATATAGTTAAACTATATAGTTATACTATATAGTTATTTAATTTGTGACTCAGCCCAGAAAATTTAACTCTCATGATAGCTTAGATTAACTCAGCCCAAAAAATGACTGTCACGATAAGTAAACAACTTTGATTAATTGCTATAGTGAATATAAACATATAAAACTTTTGTGTATACGAGTACACCAAAATTAATATAAACAGTATTCATATTGCAATTAACAAGTATGTATAATACTATAGTTAATTGAAATATGAATACTATAACTTATTTAAAAACAGTCACAATTCTAGTTTTTAATTCACATTATTTCTATGATGGCTTCTTGAGATATAGTCCCTCAAACATAGAAACCATTCGTTGGACGGACCAATCGATTATTGATTTGGGTTAAGAAAAGTTTCATCAAGTACATGTGATTTTTCCAGAATTTGGTCATCGGTTGGTCAATTATCGGTCCAACGAATGGTTTCTATGTTTGAGAGACTATATCGCAAGAACACATCTTAGAAAAATTATGTAAAAATTACATATACTTGATGAAACCTTTCCTAACTCAAATCAATTATCAGTTGGTCCGTCCAACAAATGGTTTCTATGTGTGGGGGACTATATCAAATGATTAATAATCAAAAGATTATTTTTTTTTCGTTTCAGTAATGTTTTTAGGCAGAGTATATGAAAGCTATCATGATAGTAAATTTTTCTGGGCTGGTTATATGAAAACTGTCAGTATAGTAAATTTTCCTTTGTTTGGACATTTTATATTTGATTGTATAAGTTGTAAAGAAAATTGGTTTGGCTTTTATTGTAGATTTTTTTTCATTGTGCTGATGATCAATTAATTTAATTAATACTAAAAGTGTCGCGACAGACGTTTTTCGGGGCTGAGAGTAATGTAAAATAGATGATAAATAATGTTAAGATTGAATTTTTCACGAACTTTATGTTTTATATTTTGCATATATTTTTTTATATATTATATAATAGATTGGTTATTGATATTGTTCAGTTACATTTTTTTAGTTTGTTTATTTATCTAACATTTTTAAAAATATGTATAATCGAACTGTAATGTCGTGATAGTATTTTTTTACTAACTGTATTACTATATGCAATTTCTTTTATTTTCGGGGATGAAATTCTGGGCTAACTTCACAAAGGTCGAAACTGTTTATATTTATCGTTGTACATGCAGTAAAAAAAAACACCAGCCTCATCGGAAAAATTTGATCAAAATTACAACTAATAACAAAATATGGCGATTAGTTTTGACCAGTTCTTCATATAGATGGCACCGAGACGCTGTACCATATTCGTTATTCTTAACTGTCAACTTTTTAACGTCAAATTTTTAAGAAAACTCATGTTATTGACTATGGACAGAAAGTGACAACTAAATTGAAAAGTAACATGCCGACTATATAGCGTAAATGAAAAACCTGTTTCACTAAATCCCACATTTAGAAAATTTGGTGATTAAGACGAAAGTTCAGCATTAATAATTTCGACTAAATTCAAGATTAAACTAAATTGACGATCAATTCGAACCAGTTCTTCACAGATGGCACTAGCAGATTGTGACTAAGACAATTAAATTGCAAAGCAATCTCACGACCCAAATGAAAACCTAGTGGCTAATAGCTTGAGCAATGATTAATTTCGCAATCGGATATATATAAATATATATATATATATATATATATATATATATATATATATATATATATATATATATATATATGTATATATATATATATATATATATATATATATATATAACATCATATAGGCCTATATCGTTGCTGCCGATAATGTCTCTTTGAAAAGTTACTTTTAAAAAGACTCAAACTAATAATTGAAAGAAATAACCTAATTCCGAATCACCAATTTGGTTTTCGCAGTGAGCACTCAACTATTGACCAAGTCCATAGAATAACCAATATTATTGAGAAGACATTAGAAGAGAGAAAAGTTTGTTCTGCAGTATTCCTTGATGTAGCACAGGCCTTTGACAAGGTTTGGCACGAAGGTTTAATCTACAAGCTCAATCTAATCCTACCTAAACAGTACAGCATAATACTGGAATCATATATAACAGAAAGATATTTCAGACTTAAGCAAGAAGATGAATACTCTGAATTAAAAGAAATAAAAGCAGGAGTTCTACAAGGAAGTATACTTGGGCCACTTCTGTATTTATTATACACCCGAGATGTTCCAATCCCACACAACAATACGATTGCCACTTTCGCCGATGACACAGCCATCATGGCAGTAGGTGACAACAACTCAGATACAACAGAGAAATTGCAACCCGCCATAGATCAAGTATTGAACTGGACAAAAAAATGGCGCATAAAATTAAATGAAACTAAATCTGTCCACGTCGATTTTACGAACAAGAGATTAGTATACAAACCAGTATATTTAAACAACCAAGAAATACCGCATGCAAATACTGCTAAATATCTTGGTATGACATTAGACGCTAAGCTTCGCTGGAAGGCTCATGTAAAAAAGAAAAGAAATGAGATGGGTTTAAAATACAATAAAATGTATTTGTTACTGGGAAGAAATTCTCATCTTTCAATTCCTAATAAGGTTCTGCTATATAAGCAAATATTGAAGCCCGTTTGAACTTACGGTATACAGCTGTGGGGCTGTACTAAGCAGACCAACATAGATATTATCCAACGGTTCCAAAATAAGGTGTTAAGAAACATCGTGAATGCACCATGGTTTGTCAGAAATATAGACATACACAAAGATTTGGGCATAGACCCCATCAAAACTGAAATTATGAAATTTGCTAGAAGTCACGAACAACGACTGCTGCATCATGTCAACATAGAGGGTATCCAGCTACTGGATAATACGGATTTATTAAGAAGGCTAAAAAGAGTAAAGCCTTTTGAGTTAGTGTAATCGATTAAAATAAATGTATCTAGCGCACAACAAAAGCGCGATTAAATAACAAATATCATGTAATAAGGAGTACATCGATGGATGAACCCTTAAATTTCAGTAAAATATAGTAGTTTAAGTTTGAATAAAATTGTTTATTAGCCCAAGACTAGATTGTAATGAAAAAGAAATAATAAAGAAAAATTATTTAAAAAAATATATGTATATATAATATATATATATATATATATATATATATATATATATATATATATATATATATATATATATATATATATATATATATACAGGGTGAGTTTCCTAATAAATGCAGGGCTTTTATCTCGAGAACGGTGCAAGATAGGAGAAAATTACTCATAATGAAATTTATTAAGAGTCGAGAGGGACGTCTTAAATTTGTGTGATCTTAAAAGTGGTGATCTTCAATGACCTTGAAACTCATTAGTTTCGGAGATATAGGCTAAAGTTAGGTTTTTTCAAATTAGAACCTATACTTTTGAGTGTTTGTTTTTATTAAGCAATTAAAAGTAAACACTTTTTGCTCACACATCATTTTTGTAAAGTGTATGATTTCAGAGATATGAGCAAAAATTCATATTCACTAAAGCAATCGAATTTTCCCTAAGTTCTACAAATTAAAATAGAAAATATGAAATGTGCTTAACTTAGGGAAAATTCGATTGCTTTAGTGAATATGAATTTTTGCTCATATCTCTGAAATCATACACTTTACAAAAATGATGTGTAAGCAAAAAGTGTTTACTTTTAATTGCTTAATAAAAACAAACACTCAAAGGTATAGGTTCTAATTTGAAAAAACCTAACTTTAGCCTATATCTCCGAAACTAATAAGTTTCAAGGTCATTGAAGATCACCACTAGACGTCCCTCTCGACTCTTAATAAATTTCATTATAAGTAATTTTCTCCTATCTGGCACCGTTCTCGAGATAAAAGCCCTGCATTTATTAGGAAACTCACCCTATATATATATATATATATATATATATATATATATATATATATATATATATATATATATATATATATATATATATATATATATATATATATATATATATATATATATATATATATATTATGCTAGCAATGTAAATAAAATATAAACAATGTTTTTCCACCTTAAAGCTTATTTACAAATATATTTTAAAATAAACATTGACAGTAGATATGTGAAGCTAGTACATAATGTAGATATTTTTATAATCCTAGTTGATCAAGCAGTTGATCATGTAAGCAGTAATAGAATTAAAATTTAAATGTATTTCTAAATTTTTATATTTTATATAATATTTTTATCAAACAAATATAATCCTTCTTATAACAATTTTTGAGATTTATATAGGTTTTAGTTTTCAATTTTTTTATCAATTTTGGCTCTATGCAAAAAAAAATTTGATTGATTACATTTTCGTTGTTGTTATTATGTATTTCGAAAAAATTAAATAAGATTTTTGTAATATTTTTTTTTGTTGTTGGTTTCGGTTGATCGTGAAATCAATTACACGGATGAATGGTAGTGACAAAAAGTAGCAATGGTTATGATGGTTAGATTAGAAAAATCGTCTTTAGAAATTATGAGCTTTAAAAAAATTATGCCTGTTCCTTTATAAATATATGTACAATAACCTTGAATTAGTTGTAAGATTATTATTTAACGATTTTTTTTTCATCTTATGTATACAATTAACTAAAGTGACATTAAGATCGATCTTTTAACCACCGTTTTTGTCAGAATACATTAGGTAATAAAAGTGATATTAAGTGATTTGATATTGAATTAAATTGAACAGTATGTAGAGTTATTGCGATTTGATTTCTTGGCATATGATTTCGAGTGATTTTGTATTAGATATCGTGGCAACAGAAGCTCGGGCGCTATAGACATATGAATTTCATCTCTAGAAAGAATTAGCATTTCACTTTAATCGACGTTAATTTCCTGTAAGAAATAGTAGACTATTGAAATAGTCGACTGTCATAAATATTTCAGACGGTGGTATACCAGTTAAAGAAAATTTAAATATGCTATGGGCAATGAATACTTCGATACTTCGATTAATTTCGATGAGCTTTCACAACGTAAATTGAATAAAATAATTTATACAATGTATAGGTGGGGAAATTAGTAAGGAACGTATGAATTGTAGTTAATTTTCATTTTATAATTGGCTATAGTGTTATAAAAAACAACGAAGCTCTCAGAAAGCTGATCTGGATCTGGATTGGCCTATATAAAGCCGATTGGAAATCAAAACTTCTCTCTTTTGATTTTTTTGTCGTGTTGATTTTGTAAAGATTAGTATTCCTTCCACTAAGATCGAATACTTTTGTTCAGACAATTGATGAAACAAAATTTTATTGTAAGAAATCCAAACTCAAACATCCATATATACGTCTTCAGCTATAATTTTAAATTAAACTTTTTTCAGGTTACCATCACCTTTCTTGAATTATACTGATCCAATTCAATATTTCAAGAAATAAGTAGAGATACAACAGAAGACGATTATGTTTTGATTGAAAATGTTGTATGGCAATTATATGTTAGATGAAATAAATGAAGATGAATCTTCTAAGATGCAATAGTGCTCTTGACTCATGCCAATAATGAGAAAGAGAAAATATCGAATATAAAAATATATTTTTTTGATACATGCACTAGAAATCCGGCACTTTATAGATGGCACTTATTCCAAAAACTAACATCCCTTGTTACATCCCAAACCATAAATAGGCAAACCCAATATGCCAGATATGCAGTAGTTTAGTATAGTCAAGAGAGTTTTCCATTATTATGTGCTATCGAGGTATCGTTGGTTAAAAAAATTACATTACAGCTATCGTTGAGCTGACCACCTAAAAAGTGCATCAATACGTATTAATGGTCCTAAAAGTCGCAGGTCAGATTATGGCTGTTTATGGGGGTTTAAGCCATAGATTATCATCAAATTAACATGTTCATTCTAAGATAAGCACCTGTACTTGGATATGACCAGTTCCTTTCCAAAGATACCCGTCTTTGAACAACTGTCAATCTTTAATCCGTATCATAGACACGTTCATATCATTGATATAGTAATCTTCAATGCAGTCAACTCACCGTCCTGTTTGATATGTAGTGGGGAAAAACCTAACATGGTCGCCATAGTTACAGTCGGACATGTTAGCATTGATCTAATCATATAATAATAAAAATTCCTGTCTTAGTCGGTATAGTAATTCTACTTGACTTAAACATGATATTAAACTACTTTGCAAGAATAGACCAATCCAATAATCAATGCGAAGATCAAAGCATTGAAGATCACATCTTTTGTTTTAGCGAAGTTATGCCAAATCTTTCAATACACGCGAATTAAATATTAATAAACATTAAATTTATTTTTTAAATAAACTTTTTTTATTATATTTTTTTGTTTATTAATCTTAAGATTAACTTTTACATTTAATTTAATTTAATAACAAACTTTAATGCAATTCTTCAGAATGCCAGTTACGAAATCTCTTACAAACTTTAATACAACTCTTCAGAGTGTCAGTTAAGAAATCTTTTTATTAATTATAAATTTTCCTTTATATAGTCTTTTTACTCCCTACTTCTATTTTAATTTATATTATTGGTTTATTCTAATTCCAAGAAATTAAATGGTAAGTAATATGTGTAATATAACTTGACCATATTTGATTCTAAGAAAATTGGTAAGTTATATTAAAATTATTTAATTCTAATCTTCAATAAAAATATATGCATTTGTGTTTCTAAGAAAACAATTGGCAAAACAGATACAATTATTAGAAAATATATTTTTAATATAATCTTACATTATGTGCATTTGATATTTCATTACTTATGTCTGTTTCATTGTTTATGTCTGTATTGTTATGGAATATAACTCGCGCGAAAAATATCAAACTTTTCACATTTTCATTAGATACTCTAAAATGTATTCTATACATATGAAGACCCGAACCTAAGGTTGGCAGTATGTCGGGCACTTTTACGAAGGAATAAAATACTGTTAAATAGTTTTATATAAAACTACGCGGTATTCTTTTAACTGTATATCGGTAATTAGTTCCTTAAGAGTTAAAGGCAAAGAAAAGCAACTGCGAATGATTGGGAGTGCTTTAAAGCAAATAGTATGAATGGACGTATTAAAAAACCAAGTTGCAAACATTTCAAAGTTGGGAATATACATATTTTCTTTTCTTTTATCTCCAATTTAGGAGCATATAGGACGCCCACTAGATTGCACCATCTGACTTTTCACTTCTGGATAACAGTTCACTTTGTCAGCTTCTGGAGAACAGTTCTAACTTCCCACTCCGTTTTTATAGTTTCGTTATAGTTGCCATCTGGAGTTGTCCTCAAAGTATTCTTCCCATCTATTTGGATGTTGCTTATGTTAAAGAGTGTACTTCCGATCAGATCCGTTATTGGTGTAAAGTTTTTGAATTTTACAGTGATTTTTCAAACAAATCGAGGAAGTAATTGTGGTAGATATCTTCCTGGAACTGGTTTTTCTGCAGTCTTGAGAATGTTTTATGTGTGTTTTCTGCTATCATATTCATGGCCAATTTCGCGGCTTGCTTTGCTGTGTTCTCATATTTTTCTCTAGATTCCATATATTAGCCATTGGCCCTATTCTGGTGATTCCCCGGGAATAGGGAATTGGGGAAAGATTTTATATGTACTTTCTGTTCAAATATATTTTTCCGGCCTACTGACGAAAAAAGTGGGAAAATTGGGAATAATTATTCCCAATTTAACACTAGCTTTTTAGCTCAGTATGCCAGAAAAAAATATTTTAACTCAAATTACATATAAAATCAGTCCCCAATTCCTTATTCCCCGGGAAATTACCAGCATAGGGCCACTGGTGGCATACGAGTACCTCAAGTTTGCGTTTTAAATTTCCTCGTCACGTTTCTTATCTAAACAGGTTGTCTAGTGCATATCCGTGCATGGCCTGCATATCCGTTTACAAAGTGTTCTTAACCTTTTACGTACTTACTCTATTCAGTTAGTTAACCCAGCATTCAGATGGAATAATTAGCTCAACTTTTGCCAAGTATATTAGCTGGTAAATGCGTGAAAGCTTTACTATTTGAATTGTTAATCTGAGTTGTAGTATTCACTACGACAGTTGTGGTATCGTCATTGAATACCAACTGATTGTGATAGTTGTACTTTATGATTTTGAAGTTGTGGCGTCACTATCACTGCATTTTGGAAATGGTTTTCTTTTTGGTGTAACATTTTTAAACTATAACTATAGATGTCTGTTTTATTTACATATATTTGAGCTTTACGATCTTCATGATATATTTCCGTATCTCACGTTCGTTTAGTATATAGTGGTTAGTTTAATATTGATCTGGAACTTTTGTATACCTAACCCTTAATGTCTATATTTGTGATGATGGTACTTCTTAAGCCACTATTATTCAGTCAACCTATACGCGAAATCAGTTTAACGCGATCATTATCAAAAATCTCGTTCTATATAATCCACCAATGGATCTATATACAACTTGTTGATGTAAATCGTTTAAGGCCCAATTAACACGATCATAATATATTTGTTATCATTATTTAAAAAAAAACTAATCGATCTAAAGCCTTAATAAGCTTAAGTTTATATTTAAATTATTGAATCGAAAACTGCTTCCAATCAAATTTATTATATTTATTCAATATCAAACAAAGTAAACTCAATTTGAACGAGTTAAGCGAATTTGGATGGATCAACTACTATACACGATTAACGTCTTTTGAAGTACAAACGAAACCGACAGCATTAGATGAAAAGCACAGATAATCTCTGTCTATATGTACGATAATAATAATGTAGAGCGCTATTTGTGATGCTTATCGTAATTGTTGGCTTTATACACACAAACACGATGTAATGCGCTAACAACATATACGTATACCGGTATACACCATAATACGATATATTGGATGATCGGAAACTATGTGTGTGTAAACTGTGCGTATATTTTAACGTCTTACGTCACGCTTGACTTAATCCAACCGTAAGCTTAAACCTTTCAATCAAATGTATGTATATAGATAAACATTAATTAATTATATATTTTATTCGTATTTACGTTCTTCGAGTGTTGACATTGTTGAAGTTTACGCAATTGGATAACAATATCGTAGTGAGGAAAATTATCTGCTGTATAATATCCATTGATAAGAGCTTATGTGCGCGATACGTCTCTGGGAGTTTATGAATGACGATAATATAATTTATAAATTATAAAAAATATTTACTTTAGTTTTATAAATTTGTATATTTAAATCCGAATGTTAATTAATCAAAATTGAAAATCCCAGTTCATTGTGTTTTCTGTTTATAGACTTACTCTATATGCAGTATATTTCGAAATCGTGAGGATTACAGATTTGTGTATTGTATATACGTTGTTGATGATTAGATTATAATTAAAATTTTGATTTAATGTCATGTGAACAAACAAATTTATCACATGAGTTTGATCTTATCGTATAGATAGTACCAAATGAACTCAAACAAGTGGATTATAATTGGGAATGTCGTTGGTTCGAAAATCGATAGAGATGGGTTGTGAGTTGTGGTCGGTCTCTATAGTGAGGTGGTTTGTCTTTGATCCAAATCACCAAAAATAACCAAGCAAACAGTATCAGCATTTTAATAACTCAATAGAATTTTTTCAAAATCTGTATGGAAAATAGGATCTGACTCAATCAGTAACTGTCATGTAATGAGGAAATAATTACATTCGTTCAGACTATATGTTATGTCTTTTTTTTACCAGGAAGCTTCCAAGTGAATTAACTATATACAGGCTTCCAATTATGTCAAAACTGTTTGAGAGACTATTATTAAAACGAATCAAAACTGAAATTGAAGAGTCCGGAGCCGTTCCGCCCATCAGTTTGGATTTAGAGACAAACACTCCACAATCGATCAAGTCCATAGAATAAAAGACTTAATATCAAGATTCTCAGAGGAAACAAATATTTGTTCAGCCTTATTTCTGGACATAGGGTATGCATTTGACAAAGTCTGGCTAGATGGTCTAGTATTTAAATTAGACAAAACTCTGCCACTTGAAAGGAACATACTTGAGAGTTAAGCAGGAAGAAGTTTACTCCAGCATAAAAGAAGCTAAAGCAGGAGTCCCACAGGAAAGTGTCTAAGGGCCAATCCTTTTTGTACTGTTTACAAGTGCAATTCTTACTGTTGGTGATCTTCATAGAGATCTCGGAATCGACTCAGTCCCAGAGGAAATAAAGAAATGTGCTCAAAAACATCAGGGGAGGCTCCATCATCACCCTAACTTTGAAGCTGTAAAACTATTTCAGATGAAATTACAAGAAGACTCAAAAGACTAAAACCTTTTGAGTTACAAAAATACAGTCCGCAAAATACAAAATAAATCAAAACAACGCTATGGAAAGATTACATAGAAGTGGTTAATTATTTATAGCCAGAATCAAAAACAGACATTCCAAAGCGTCTTAAACAATAACAGGCAAAATGATGCATGCATTTTATCCCCTGCACAACCTTCCTTCCGCGTCGATTATTTAACTTTTGGTAACTAAATTCGACTGGTACGATAGGGGCATGACAACTGTTAACGGCAATGCGTTCAAGTAGTTCATACAAAAGGACACAATAGACCTTTTGCATGAACTATTTGAACGCATGGTTTTCTCTCGAGGCGTCAAAATGTATTGGCCACCGAGATCATGCAATTAAATGCATTTAGGCTTCTTCGACCTTTAGCATTAAATTAATAAATTCGCTGTTATCTGACTGATGCCGAGATTTACCAGTGAAACGAATAATTACTTATCCTCCCTAATAGATACGATACTGTCTTACAGGCTTGAAAATTCTGCAATTACGAGAGCACACTCTATGGGATGGAAATATAATAGAATCTTTTAAGGACAATTGGTTCTAATAATGATTACTCGAAACGAGATGAAACAACATCTCATGTCGCTTACCCAAAAATTATCTTGGATTAAATTAAGATTTCTGTTCTGTTTGAATTAGAATAGACGAATCTTGATGATCTTTCTGGCTATACTCAATGGACATTGTTGTTTGAGTTACAAGATAGTCCGAATACAAATTTTGAACAACTGGAAGTATTGCAGGGAGGGAAGAGCAGAAACTATTGAGCACTTTATGCGGGCTCTTTATTTGAGAGCCAACGAACAACCATGAAAATACTATATAGATATGTTGTGGGTAGTGATGCCACAATAGGCCAATCAAAACTGAGTGATGCAGATAAATATGCATATGCTTATGCAAACAGACTGATGAAACGAACGTTATCACATCAGCAACGAGGCCATTTCCAACCAAGTAGAATCAATAGACGCTTGAAGATTTCTAGAATTGTGTACAAAACCTTGATTTAGAACTATGAGATCCTCTATTATTCACAATATTTTTAAATGATTCTTCGATTGCTTCCAATTTGCAAACTGCCTCCGTTTTGTCGATGATATGAAATGCTTTGCCACTGTTGCTCCATATACAATTCTCGGAAATTTCAAAACGATTTAGGTAGACATTCTAACTGGTTATCTATAAGTTATTTTGAAGTTGGACAAGTCCTATCAATCTTCCGTACTTGATCTCTGATTTTTAGAAGCCTATTGGAGTAATCCTATTCGATTTGGTTGAATTTATTTGTTATGCATACTCTTCGACGTTTTCTTTGTGCGCAGGCCCAAAACTATACTCTTCCACAACATGAGTATAGTGAAGTTTGGTTGTAGCCATAATTTTCAGTATTTATGTTCCGGAACGTCTACAGCAACCACGATCGATCACAGCCTGTTTTGAACAAGTAGCGTCTTTTAGTTCTGTATACTTCACATTCTCGTCTTTAACATACCAAGAGGTTTGGTTGGAAAAGATTTTGACTTGAAAACTCATCTGATAAACCATAGTCTAATCACTAGAAATTAATCACTATAACTTATACTTTATGGATGAATTAATCATCATGATGGTCCTTCTTTAAATGAGATCCAAGATATCTGATATCCTCAAGCTAGTCAGTTGTCCTCAAAAAGTATTGTGATCGAAGTCTCAGGTCCCACAAAAGTAGAAGCTACATCCAAATTGACCAATTTATCAGACAATACATTTCCTTTGATATCCAAGGGATTGGGTTTCAAGTTTAATCTTACTGCATTCAGACTGCCTAGTCGATTTAAAGCTTTTATTAAACAATCGTCAACAACAGCAACCTGATTTTCAGGAAGGATGCAGATAAGACGATTTCTGCCATTCATCTCCTTTTGCATAGAGTGCTGATCTCAAAATGGCTGCAATTTTCACCTTAAAGAATAAATAATTAGACCCCAGGATTTTTTATGTATGATCCGGCACCAGTCAAATTACTGCATACTGATCTGATTCATTAGTAAAGATCATTATATAGCCACCGGAGAGACAGGACGGCCTGTTGTAGTCCTATATGAGATTTTCTGTAATAATTATACAAAATAATTGCACAAAGACGTGCTTCGTCAGCATTGTGTTCGATATCATGTGGGCAGTTAGGTGCTAGCCCAACTCCTTTCATATTTGGCAGTTAATTTCTGGGTTAAATAGGTTGTCTCTACCTTGTAGGCGAGCGACTGTTTGCGTTGTACATCTTCTAATCCACAGATCAAACATTCAAACCCACAGCCATCCCAAAAGCTGTAGTGTGGTGTGCAAAGCTCCCACAACACCCAGACCAACAAGTCTTTGCAGAAGCTTTAGAGAGAGCTCTCCAGCCCCACTCATTGTTCTAGGCGACCATTGTGCGACAAATGAGATTTTGGGTCTCATGACCTAAACGAGAGAGTGGGGTCGTATGAGCTCCAACTTTTGCAAGACATATCTTTCCCAAAGCCCTGAGTCCAGTGAAAAGAACCTTCTTAGTTTTTCTAGAGTTGACTGAAATACTCTGATTACTACACCAGGCTACAACTATGAACTAGGAGTAAATTGACCTCAAGGTACCACAAGAGCGGAAACTCCATCCTGATTACATACCTTTCGAGCGGTCACCGTCGTCGTATCACTACATTGTAGCGATACAATGCAGTGATACGACGAAGGTGACCTAACTTTATGTCATTCCCACGGCACATGTTTATTGTTGGGACAGCTACAACCGGTGACTATTCGAGATAGTTGAAGGGCTCAGTAATATCGGAAGTTCTGGAAGGTGTGGTTGATCAAATATTTATACTGCATCAAACCAACACTGTATTGTAAAGTGCAAACTCGGTACATATTTGTATAACTGAAGCATCATCATATATTGTCTTTGAATGACTCAAACGTATAGACGCGATGATCGTATTTTTCGAATATTTCATAAAAACCAAAAACAATTCTAATTGAAAAGAAACATATTCTTATGACAGCAAACACCACTCCAAATATTATAAGAAAACCTTTCTTGTCATGTTTGTTATGTTATCTCTTAAAATCGGATTAGTAATTGAAACCTAACTAGTAATTTTTCAGGTAAATAGATTAAGACCACAAAAAAATGAATACAACCAAATAAACAATAAGACGTGTATACCTTGTGTGTATATATTTGACTTTTGAGACGAACCCATGAAAATATATTTTAATGAATGAACACCAAAAATGTACAAGTCCAAGAATTTTTTTTTTGACAACACCACAATAAGATTGTTTAGATGTTTTGGACAGTTTAACAAAAAGGATTAAAGATTTAGAAAAAAAACACGATTTAACTGAATATGTAAACAAATAATTATACAGTATGGCTTAGGAGGAATAATATATGTACACGAACAGGAAACCATTTGAGATTCCGAGAACGGGATTTGCATAAACAGTATGTCGTTATGTATAAGATATTGAATTGTCAAAATATTGCGCTTAACCACACGTCTTCGCTATCATTAAATCAATTTGAGACTTGATTTTCACAAGACGACTAGTTAATTGTGTATATTTACCGTGGTCAGTATTTTGGTTGATTTGTAATCTTTAAAAAATATCTTTGAAACTCGCACAATCAAAACGAACCCAAAACAAGTATATTTCTTATTTTTGTTTCTTTATTGTCAGTTACATCAAAATCTGTCACTTAAAACATAACATTAACTAACAAAAAATGTGAACATGACAATTTAATAACCAAAATATTATATAGATTTAATTTATTGAGACTGAGGGGGCACACCTTGGTTATTATAAAAATAATGTTACGATATTATAGGACAGATTTTTTGTTTCGGTTTGGATCATTTTTAAGAATTAGTCTGATTTCCAGACTATATGTTTAGTAATTAAAGGTGACACTTTGAATAAAAATGACATTTTATAAAAGACATGTATTATCTGTCATCACACAGGTACAATATTGTGTACATGACGTATAATAAAATTTTCGAACTGCGGTGACACTATAAGCGAAAGCTCTTTGTCCTCAACACGATCTTAGCGAATGCGTTTTTCACTATTGGGCCTTTATTTAGCTTTTCGATTACGAGCATTATTTGTTCGACCGCGATCGAATTTATCTCCGTTATTAGTTTTGTTAACGAACCTAAAAAATGTAAGTCATTTTTTGCAGGGGGTAACAGAACGAGCACTGTGCGGCTAAAGTGATTCTTAGTCTCTGGTATGATCACTTCGAATAAGGTATCTTTCGGGTTTTACAATATACCATATATAGTCTTCCTGATAATGAAGAGATCTATCATATGTGACCGTATTTCTCGGGAGAAAAAATGGAACCAAACAAAGTGAGAGTGAGCTTTATATAGGTAAACGACGCAGGTGTAGAAGAGCCGAAAAACGGAAATAGGTGATGGAACAGTTGAGATGTTCGAGAGATCAAATGAGACAAGAAATCACAAAAAGTGAGGTGGCAAGGTGAGGGACAAGTTGAGGTGACAATCATAATAGGGGTGTCAGTCTAATCTGACTACAAAAAATCAAATCAAACTCAGTGTCAAGAGTGCGGATGGTGGTTGACAAATTAACCAACTATAAGTGGTTATTAGATGATGATAATGACTAAAGTGGGGTCAGAGAAAGTGAGACGAAACAATAGGTAAAGGAGTCATCCACCCAAAATTACAGAATGAAAGCAGTCTACATGCACTCAGTTATACATAGTAGGATACATTTGGTATAATGACGTCAAACGAAATTTGTTGGAATTTTTCACGTTTCAGGACTTTAGGTTTTGCTGGTTGGTGATTCAAGTTATGTATACAATTATAAATTTTAGAACTCAAAATACAACCCTACAGCAATTTGACAAATTGTTATTATTTATGGAAACATTCATTTCGCAAAAGGGTACAATTTAACGGCAGATGCTAGCGAATCGTCAAAACGATTCTATAAAGCGAAATTGACAATCAACTCAATGGGTATGAACCACCTATAAACTGCGGATGTCTGGAAGAAAGTGTGAAGAAAATTTCTCTTCTCATTATTTGACAGTGTACATTTCTATTTTCGATCGTATTCCCAAATAGATTTTCGCGACTATTGCTAACCTTTCCTGGGACTCTCCGTTTAAGAATACAACATGATGTTCTCTTGCTTGAGGGGTAGTGTGAAACTTCAAAGTATCGAACCAATCTATTATTTCGCAGGACACTTTTAATGACTAGCAATTTTTACATAACGTCATACCTGGCAAGTAGTATACGGAGATTGAAATGTTCCATCCGCAATAAACAATGATTCGGTCACGCCAGAATAGCTAACTATAGCAAAAAATGAATCAACTATCTGCAATTCACTCGAACAAATATGAAGCCCAGTTACATATGTCTGATAAGATAGAATTGATGTTTTCGATCATTCAATCACGTCATCTGATTGAAACTGGTCTAGCGAAACAACTTTACAGAATACACAGATGCCAAGCACTTAACTTTTGAAAACGACAGTTGATTCTTAGCGGCTTAGCCTATTGATTTATCATAACCTTCAATAATCTTATTTTTGGAGAATAGAATGGGCTACCTAATTGCAATTGAAGCACTATCGATTTGTCATTTACTTCAAGCCCTAATGTATGTGTTTCGCCACCTGTCCTCAAAATTGTCTCATTCAATCACTGAAATCGAAACTCTTAAATCTTAACTATAAGTCCTCCTAAGAATGATGATAAAGGAAAAAAAATTATATCAATGTCATACTTGGACCAAGATCTAATATTTGTGATGACATACTTATGGCATAAATATAAGATCTTGGTCCAAGTTTGACATTGATATGACGTGTTTTCCCCTTTATCATCATTCTTAGGAGCATAGGGCGTCTACTAGACTGGACTATTGAACTCTATTTAGGGCTATTCTCTTCAGTTCTTCCCATGATTTCCCGAAAAGGTTTGCTTTATTTAGCACCAAGTCTGTGGAAAGTTGGAAGGCCTGCAGTGTCTTTTCCAAGTCACTGCAGGCCTTCCAACATTTTTTTTTCCTTGCGGATTCCCCTCTAATGACATCCTGGTTATGTCATTTGGTGTCTTTCTCAGCGTGTATCCTATCTATCCATCTCCATTTCCATTTCCTGATCTCTTTCTCAATGTCCACTTGATTTGTTTGTCGCAGTAATTCTTGATTTGTGATCTTATTCGGTCAATAAAGCACTTGGAGTCTTCTTGTGATTTTACAGCCATACAGATGTATTGATTTTACACAGACATTGAACATTCGTATCTTGGTGTTTCTTGATAGGACGGATGCATTCTAGATCTTATGGAGCATGTTGAAAGTGTTTCTCGCTTTGTTCTTGCGTTGAATAATGTCCGTTCCAACTGTCTTCTATTGTGTCTTGATTGATGCGAAGTGGTGTACTAATACTCTCAAAGCCTTTGTCTTTCTTATGTTTATCTTGAGCTCGACAGCTTATGTGCTTTTTCTGGTAACTTTTGTAGCTTTTGCTGCATGTCTGTGTATTTGTGTGTTAGCAGGCATATATCTTCTGCGTAGTCGAGATCATTGAGTTTTCTAATTGGGGCCCACTAAATTCCGTTTGGGGATGTGATGTCTACCTTGCGTATGACATTGTCCAGTACTATGAGGAATAGTAGTGCAGATAGTACACATCCTGGTCTAACATCCTTGTGTTGGAATTTATTTCCAGCATCTCGATACATTTTTCGGATGTGTTCGGTTATTTCACAGAGTGCTTTCCAGATTTCACTTCTATTGATGGCATCGAATGCGTGTTCGAAGTCCACGAAGAACAGATATAGTGGTGAGTTCCATTCGTTGGATTGTTCGACGATAATTCGGACTGAGTTGATGTGGTCCGCACAGATTGTTCCTGGCCTGAAACCACCTTGTTCGTTTCTTATGTATTGGTTACAGTTGGTGAAATTCGTTCCAAAATGACCATTGCTAATACTTTCATTGTACTGTTGAGCAGGGAGATGTCTCGCCAGTTTTTGTGTTCTCTTATGTTCCTTTTTGCTCGCAGTATTTCACACTTTTACTGATAGTGGTGTAAGTACTCCTGCTGTTGTAAATGAGTCTCCATTGAGTAATTCAGCTGGTATTTTGTCGGTTCCAGTGGCTTTGTTATTTTTCAGCTTCGTTATGGCACTTGTAGCATAGTTCATATACGTTTGGGACATCTCAAAATGGCCTCATTCACTGAAATCTTAAATATAAATTAATATTAAATTTGAGTTCCAAACTCAAACCTAATAAATTTAATTTATTCATAATTTTTTAAATGTTGAATCACAATTGGAATAAAATACCAATAAACAGTCTTACTGTTTTCAATCAAATTCCATTCTATAAAAAAAAACATCAGAACCAAATATCTCTAGAGATAGACACACATCGTTCGAATAATACCCATATAGACATATATACAATTCTTAATCTGTTATAATCTTAATCTTTAAAACCAATAAAAGATCACTAACCATATAATTGCTATATTTGACAAGTGAAACCTTTTCTTAAACAAAACCAATTTTGTTGTTGTCAATAAAGAATTCTTGTGTTATTTACGTTTTGTTTGGATGACGAGGCAAAACGCCCTCTCCTCACACAGAGTGTGGTTTTGGGTATACACAAAGGTATATTTTTTTTAGCAAAAGTCATGTATTTCAAACATACAACCAGTGTGGTGTCTGACATTTTTCCTACGGGAATTCAGTATATTGAGATTTCTCGTATAAGAGCTGTATGAAGTAATTAGCCAGGTTGTTTATATACAATTAATCGATTTGGGTTCATCACAGCCAACTGAATCGAGTATATAAATCGACTCCATTCTTATCGAACTAATGGCGAAAGTTGTATTTTGGCGATATACCAAATTTTTAAAAATTTTAATGCCCTGTATCGATGATTTGATAAGCGCATGCAGGTTTCGTTATCACGTATGTTAACTATTATCAATGTTTTTGTGTATAGGTTTGCTAATCCCGTTTTGAAAGGATTAATCTATGAGGATTTTTAATAAAATTTATTGGTTTTATTTTTAATATAATATTTTTGGTTAAATTTATATTTATCATTCGAATGTCAGACACACGTATAACGCGTACATATCAATATATAGTAGACACGTACACCCAGTGAATTACAATTTTATTTTATTTTAGTATCATGATTTGGCAAAATTAGAAATCATTGCAAAGGTTTGATAATTTGACATCTGTAGTCCGGATTCAATTATTTATTGATTATGGGGCAGTTTTCGTCTTGCAGTTCTCGGTGCACACAAAATCGGTGCAGTTCTCGGTGCACACAAAACTGATTTATATAGATCGAGATTGATTCTGTGTACTTACAAAGATGATCAGATGTACAAAATTTTAAGTCATTAATCACATAAAGTTATGTCAAAATCGGTCTTAGATCATGCAAGCCATATATCTTGATGGCATCAATTTCCTCAGTCGTAACCACTGATATTACTTTATACGCGATTACCTTAGAGTTGAGATTTTAAACGTAGACTGTTTCCATATTCCATATAGACCCCTTCTAAATTAAAGGCATGTTAAAACTCCTTTCTCGTTATAGTTTTGTGCCCCATATGCTCGCCTGTTCTTTGACGGATGTCATCATCTGATGCATATAGTAATAACAAAACTTGCCAGTGGGTTTTTACTGTAATTCACAAATAAATCTGAAATGGTTATTTTTTTCGGTTTGTGACTCTCCAAAAGCTCTGTCGGTTCATACATGGACTTACAATTTGAGAATTCTAATGTTGTTGCCACAAATATGCAAAGCTTACTGATTAGTTCATGAACGTTATCTCATTCATATTAAGGTTTCTAGACTGTAGCTGGAAAAATCTTTCATAAGAGTTCATCACACAATACTACATAGTATTGTATACAGAGCCATTACTAGTTATAACTTTCACACCAATATTTGCTCCACATACCATTGAATTTCTATTGTTTGTTCCGGAAATGCTTAATCCAATTATTTTCAACTTAAGGAGGATTGGTGCGTGGGTCAGACTTATAAACATGACATAGACTAATCGTCAGTCAACTGATATGTACTAGAACTTGATGTTAATGACAAACTAGTACCACGTGACATAACGGTGGCATAGCCACAGAGAGATCAATGATTGTTCTGTATTTGGAACCTACTGCTTTGCGCATAATTTAAAATAATCTGGCAGTGTAGGTTCATATACTGTACGATGGAGGAGTTGATAGCACTTATTTGTTTTGCGACTGAAGTTTTTTAACTGGTTACTTCATGAGTGAAAATTTTGACTGCGACGGTATATAATAGTGCTGAAAGTTCACTGACCACTTCCAAACTGATTAAATACTGTTACAATGATTTTTGTAGTCTTCCTTGTTTCAACAACAGTGTAACTGTAATGTGGAGACTAATACGTTGTGAAGGTATAATATGATCGCCAACTCCCCTGGCATTGAATATAGTATTAAGAAAACTATTATAATCTTCGTTTATTATACCAATCAAAGAAACCACGCGATGTTCATCTACACAGAGTACTTTAGTCAACCTAATCTGTAGTTCGCCAAATACGCTCTGTTTTTGAAGAGATATCATCTGAAAATTTTTATCAGTACTCCTTTACCCTCCAATTATGTTAATCTCATTTTTTAAACTAAAAAGATCTTACGGTAAGTCAGATGATCGGCCTTGGTTTATGTTATTGCAGTTGGTCAGAACAGCTATAAATTTGGATTAAATCGTCGTTTTGAACTATAGACGCAGTAAACATTGAATCAGAATCCCTTCTACGGTTCCAGCAAAATTTAATAATAATAATGACAAATTGACATTGAAGATGGGCTAGTCTATGAGATTTGTACTTCATTGAGGAATTTAAAATGTGTTTTCCCTCTTTGTAAAGTAAAGCTGGAAATATATTTATACCCGCTATAGATTATTTCGGTAACTTTGTGTTGCAAGCTTCATTAAGGCACGGCTAAATGGGTTCTGTTGAACTGTTCAAGCCATATACCGAAACCAAATCGACAATAATTATAAGCTCGATTTGCATCGACCATCATCAAATTGCATTGTCCACAACAGATTACAGCACCAACATGGGAGATGAATTACATTTTGTTTTCAAAACTGTCTTAACCGATTTGATCGAACAGGGTTGCTAAAAAATCAAGATCAGAAAATGGACACAGCAGATAAATTTATCGCCCAAGACAACCACCAGAGGGATAATAAATAGAAGTGTGGTCTAAAACAAGGATAACATAACACACAAAATTTTAAAAATTGTTCATTATCATTGGAAGTGTTACTGTTTCTTAAATGAAGGTACAGATCAATGATTTTAAATTAGAGATGAAGAGATTTTCTGTTGCACAATGCTTACTTTATTGAAATCAAGAACTTAAATATCTGTATGGTTGATCAGTTGTGATATACTGATATTAGCACGTTACCGCAGATTTATAAGTTCCACAATATTTAACGTTGCCTTATTTTCATTTTCTGTTTCGGAACACCTCGATTATTGCCAATTATAGGTTAACCGACAGTTAAAAGTGGAATGCGCAACGTGCTCCGATTCCACAAACGTTGAGGGCATTTCAATCGGACTATTAAATGACTTGAAAGGAATTTTTAACGATCTTTATTCATAACCTTACTAAGTTTTGCATTAATCCAAAACTATTAATGAAAACTGACTCCATATTCATACACCATATCATGGACTTATTGAACTACCATCGTAATTTAAGTCACATTGAAAACGTAAATCTAGGAAGCTTTGGAAAATTTAGTTTACTTGTTTTCAATGCCGAACAACTGTTTCGCATATCATTTGTTTATTGTTTTTATTGGCTAACTGCATATTAGCAATTGATTTTGTTTTTTTGAGATTTTTAATCAGTCTCGACTGTTTCGTTAGAGGTGCAATATATTATAAATTGTGTATGAAGTTTAAGGATAAAAGTCAATTTTGGAGTTTTTGTCATCTTTGTTGGACGAGTAGAAGCCTAAATAGTAAGTAATATATCTCGTTACGATAAACTGTTCAGAAATACCTAATTGATTTCGGAATTTGATCTTGTACACCTCAAAGGTTGCTTCGACTCATTTGCTGGTTCTTAGACATTTGTGTTTCTTATAATTATAGATGTTTCTGTAAAAATGGATGCCTGCCTTAAATATTGGCAGTTCGATATTTTGCAAAACTCCAGGAAAATTGTGACAGTAGCATAAATTCAGAAAAAATTAAGGTAGCAAGTCAAGTAATATTGTTGATGAAAATGAGAAAAGCTTACAAGATTTTAGTAGTACAGGCCTTGGTCGCGATGGTGCTGCTACTGCTTTTATTGGATCGGAACCTGATTTCCGGTCAGCGACAAGCAATATATTTTTTCACCCTCGGATCGAGTCAAATAATTTCTCGTGCTTTGTAAACTTGAGTTGAGGCTTTTACCCGGCTTATTCCTAAGTCAAATTTCTTAAAACCTGTGAACGACAGAAAAATGCTGCTTCTGTGATATTGAAGTGGAATCAGTGAAACACATATACAGTGTGTCAATGCACCGCTATTTTTTTTTCTCCAGCGAGTTAAAGATCTAGACGGGAGAACTTTAAGCCCGAGTAGTGTGATATTATACGGTTTATTGCGATTCTAGGTAGGAATTATTTCGAAGTAATTGAATTCTTCTCTTAATGAAACAGAATAGGTTTTTTCGGGCAATAGGTAAATGTAGGTCCGTCAGTCAGTCTTCATAGTTTAAACATTTCTACTATAAATTTTCAAAATTTTTCTACGATCTAAACACTAGTGCAACTTGTTAAAATAATTCCAATTATTTTATACCCCGAAGTAGCTACAGTTCCCTTTCTATAGCTGCTTTAGTAAGGATCATCACTGCACCGTGTACCAGACCGAGGTGAATGCGATTAAGAGGTCCTGTATTGGTTGAGAGATAATGTGGTATCCTCAACTGGTATTGCAATCTATGTGGTTTGGTTGCCTGAATGAGATTAGTGAGCATTTTAACGTTCAGATAGTCTGTGTCTCCGGCCACTCGGACGTCATAGGGAAATGCAGGGCGGACAGACTAGAAGGGCATGGTACAACTCTTTAACTTGTACCAGAAGGGGCAAAGTTGGAGAAGCCCATTGAGGGAGAACACGCGAGGAGGTTAGGACCAAAAGCAAATGGCTTTTGCAGAAGCTGTATGGACGAGGAGGAGGAAGTTACGGTAGTCCATCGCCTATGCTCATGCCCGGCTTTGGCACAGAAACCACAAGAAAATAAACCACATGGGTAAATTCAATGCCTCTCTGATCTCGAAAACTGTAAGATACGAGACTTAGCACGCTGCATAAGTAGCTTAAACTGGTTCTCATAACGGAAATAGGAAAATAAGATCCTGTGGTTTCACAACGGACCGTCGCCGTTCTAAGTTTGCCGTAGCAGCCACTTAACCTAACGTATGCTAACCTGGAAATATCATCTTGATAATGTAGAAGAGCTATTGAAAAGACCTGATGTTGAAGGCTCAAAAACTTAGCGTGTTCTTATTCAGTGGTATAAAAGATGCCAAACCTTGTACCTTCAGAATATTGCGTATGTACAGTGGTTACTAGAGTCATGATTTCGACTCCACTGTTGCCATGTAGTATATTCAACGTATACCTTCATACCTTCAGGACGGTTAACTCAGCATTTGTCATGTCAACTGAAGCATCAAAGTCAGATGGTGTGATGAGAAACTGTGATGTTCGACAAACCGTGACTCACCATACTATGAATATAGAGCAAGGAATACTATTGTTGTAAATTCCAGAAACCGGTATGGTTAATAGTGAATTGACTGAACCTTTCGCTCTACACTAGATCTTATACTAAACCTGGTTCACGATTAAGCTAACCGATTTTAACGCGGAAAGGTTTGCCACCTTTACCTGTGATTTGTTAAGAATGTTTGTTAGTGAACCCAATTTGACATTATCTAGGTATGCACCGAGTACAAATTAGGTCTTGTGAGCAATCAATATTGGTCATGAGTGCTTTAAAGCTCATCTCCATGAAGCTGTACTTCTAAATGTTATATGCGGGGCATCCTTGATGAGGATTTTGTTTGTAGCTGTTTAAGTTATGATAAAGTTTTATTGGATTAGACTTGTCTAGTTTTTCTAGGGCGCACGACTTTGAACGTGGTTTCCACTCAAATTACTTCACAATTAAGCTCGATAATAAGGCCCAGTTGCTCAGTAATACAAGGTTTTTCGTTCTGATTTTGAATTATATCTCTGTCACGAATTTTGCTTTTCCATCACTCCAAGCATTTTGAGGGTTACGAGCTTTTTCATATTCCACCCTCTTTAATTATTCCTCGAGTTGTTATTTTATCCAAGTTAATGGATTGCGAGGTAATCGATCCCAGATAAAAACAATTGATGTTCCAAGCACATTCTCACTATTTGAAATTTTTTGTGTTCTCCGTCACTCTGGCTCAATTGGCCCATTGTGACATCCTTTGACATGAGGATATAGGTCTGGTTTACGTGGGTCCATAGGCACATTGCTTAGCTGACTGCGAGCCTATATGTAGTTGACGTAGAATATGGATTCTTAACTCAACAGTCACAAATGTGCTCATTCTCACCACTGATCGTAATCAGATGGTAAACAACCCTTTTGTCAGTTATCGATCTATTTGGGGTGGTTTCTTGAGAGTAAATGGGTAAATAAGTATTGTGTATTTTGAGCGGAGTGTTTGAGTAACATTTGATAACGAATAGTTTGAATTTCATCAACCGATCAGTGGTTATCGTAGAAGTCGTTTTGCTATACACATTTAGATCCGTTTAAGAATTATCAATACTTATCTGATACGATCTAAACACTTCTATAGACGTGAATGTAGAAACTGTCAGAATATAACTTAAGTCAGCATATATAAAACCTTTCTCCGTGCGTGATAGAATCAGTTCGAAACCACTGCAAAGTACGATCGGAAATATATAGAGAACGAATCTTCTGTCAAGGTCTAGTAATTGAAGTAACCCAACGATAATAATCAGATCCATTCACCATCAGTTAACAGATCCATCAGTTAACCAGCTTGATGAAGTGAATATTTGTTTAAGCTGTGGCAATTGGAGCGAAAGGTACCGGATTTGAATCCCAATAGGGAGAGGCTAAAAAAGTGATTTTTTACCATCTGATTACAATCGGTGGTGTGATGAACACATCTATGACCTCCTGTTGGAGTGCAGAATTCATGGGCCAACCAATCTTCCATATCAGTATACTATAGGTTGGCATGGAGCTATGCAATGTGCAGATGGTTGTGCGTAAATCGGACCTATAGCCATTCCTACTCCAGTTAGGTATGTAATGATATCAAGTAGGACTTAAATAAGCGAAAAGTTGGGAGAGACTTGAGCTATTTAACGGACTGCAAAGATAGAAATAGAGACGCTTTTGGAAGTTGTTTTACTGTAAGTGATTGGTTTTATAGATGTTGTCATCTTATTGATCTCCAGCTAGAAGGGCAATAATGCTGCAGGCTTTAAATATCGAGATTAACGCAAATTTCTTATAATTGAACTGGAAGGGTAAACACTTTTGGAAGTGGTTGATTTTTGTGTTATTAAATTGGAAGTGTTGATCTCCAACGGCCGATAAGTATGTGCGATGGCGTTTATATGCTATCAAAGGACACCAAGTTTACAGGCTTGGCCTTCACGTTGAGTCGGATCGGAACACTATTAAAATGCATTTCTAATTAACTATTAAACTATTTATTGTTATATGACATCAAGCTGACATTAGATTTTAATCAAATAGATTAGATTAAATGATTAGACATCTTCCGCAGACGAGTGTCCTCTCATAACCTTTTCAAACAAAACAATGATAATATATTTATAATAATAAAATTGTTAAACATTTAGTTTAAACAATATTTGCTCTACGATGAAACGAGTATAATGTTCCTAATGATGATAGTTGATTGGTGATAGACTCAATGGAGTTGAAATTGGCCCAACCGCTGATTTTAAGAGTGTTGGTTGTTGTTGGTACGCAATTTGGCCAATATTGCCTTGGTGCGACAACTGTTGTACTTGTTGTACTTGTTGTACTGCAACTGGTGACGATGTTTTAATGAAACCTTGTGGTTGTTGATAAGCTACTTGAACTGGTTGAATGTTGGCTTGTTTGAACAACGCTGTTGGTTGGTAGGCCTGGTTTACGATCGCCGATTGGACATATTGTGGTTGGATTTGTTTAACAATTTGTTGTTGTCGGACAGCAATTGGTTGTTGTTGTTGTTGGTAAACTTGTTGTTGTGGTTGTTGATGTACTGATTTTTGTCCAACAAATTGACGCGAAACAACAGCATTGAAACCGCTATGCGAATCGGCTGTATAGTCGACGGTACGTTGATGCCCATCTGATTCTAGTAGCGAGTATTGTCCCTTAACAACATCACCATCGCGTTCTTCGTGTTGGCTTTTAAAATCGCCGGTTGTCGCATCGGCGACTTCATATTGGAAACTGTATTTTGGATGTGAGTTGATTTCTTCGTTGTGATCACGGTAGTATTGACCATTGTTTTGTTGTTTTGCCAAGATCGGTTGAGCAATTGTTGCAAATTGGTGAATTGGTTGTGCCGCAGCTAATACTTGTTGTGGTTGTTGGTAATATTGATTGTTGTGATTGTTATATTGTTGTTGTTGGATTCCAACGGCACTGGCAATTGCAACAAAAGCTAAGAATGGTACGAACTGTACAAAGAACAGACAGTAAACTTATTTAATTCTCAATTTACATTTACAAAGTATTCAAAAATTACCTTAAATGCCATCTTGACTCGGTTAATGGTTTGTGTTGATATAGTTTAATAAAAAATTAACTGATTGGTATTAATCCAAAGTACTGAATGATTATTGAAGGAGATTTCAGCTGCTTTTATACAAAACACAATCACTTTTGAGTCATTCGGATTTTAATTTTTTTTAACCCCAAAAACGCGAAATTTAAGTTAAACTACTTTAGTGTTCCCTTCAATTCACTTTTACTGTCGTTTTACATTTTTTTGTTGTTGTCGTTTTTTTTATTCCGTTTTTCTTTTCGCATCTTTCAGAGATCAAGAACCCGATTTCTTTTATTTATCTTAACTTTGAGTGTTTTTTTTTTGGATAACATGAAATTATATTACAATTATTGTAAGACAATACTCAAACATATTCACATTTATTGTAATTTAAGATGTTCGGTTAATATCTTATGTAGATGCAATTACAACACATCAATTATTTTAGTAAGTTTTTTTTAAGAACAAAGTACGTAAAAGGTAAACAAATCTTTTCTGGAAATAGACTGTAAACAATTCTATTGTTCAGATTATTATGTCACATAAGCATTGAATTACGGATTGGTTGTGATTTCTTAATTGTTAAGATGTATAGAAGGTTAAGGACAGTAGATTTGATCGATTATTAGATATCGGGTACTAATATTTTATTAAATGTTCACAGGGTTACTCAAACATTTTCATTACTTTTCAGTCAGATTAATAACTATAAGCAATTCATTTATGTCATGTAAGTTTCACACTCAGTTGTTTAATATAAATTCCACTAAGACTTGATGAACCTAAGCTCATGCAGATCAGTGCTAAACAACTGTCATACTTCCCATAATACAAGTTAATCCCAGTTCCTTAAGTTATATGTCTTCCGTTCTCGCTAGTTTCGAGCAACATCTGATGTACCTCGAGGCACACACATAGGATTCTGTTATTCTGAGTTTTTCAATTTGGCCTTTCTGTGACATCATTGTGGCGCATTTTACGTAAAGATCTTGGCCTACATCCGTATAAGATCTAGCGGACACAACAACTAAAGCCGTTTGACCATTTGAAGCGACGCCGATTCGTGAATTGGGCTCAAAAGCAAATCGAAAATGATGCAGATTTTCACCGAAAAATCATCTTCAGCGATAAGGCTCACTTTTGGCTAAATGAATTAGTCAACAAGCAAAATATGCGTTACTGGGCAGGAAGCAACCCACACGTGATTCATGAGGCACCGTTGCATCCCGAAAAAGTCACTGTTTGGTGCGGATTACATGCCGGCGGCGTCATTGGGCCATATTTTTTCATCGACGATCAAGACCGCCACGTTACTGTTAATGGTAATCGATACCGCGATATGATAAACGATTTTTTTTTGGCCGCAATTGAATGGAATGAACTTGGACGACATGTGGTTTCAACAGGACGAGGCCACATGCCACACAGCACACGATACAATCGCGTTATTGAAGACTAAGCTCGATGAGCGTGTTATTTCGCGAAATGGGCTCGTCCAGTGGCCGCCGTGCTCGTGTGATTTGACACCTCTAGATTATTTTCTTTGGGGTTTTGTGAAGTCATTGGTCTATGTCAATAAGCCGGCGACGTTGCAAGAGCTCAGAACCAATATTGAAGGTGAAATTGCTGGAATTTCGGCCGGTTTATGCGAAAGAGTGGTCGAAATGGGTTCAAAAATTGGTCTTCGTAAAACGTGCACGCGGTGGTCATGCAAAAGAAATCGAGTTTCATACTTAAATATATATGTTCAAATTCGTTAATTAAAAAAAAAGTTAGTTCAAAAGTCCAACAGTTTGTATTTTATTCAAAAAAAAATGTTGAAGTGCTCTTATTGAAAAACCCGATATAAGACTGTTTGTATGCACAGTGATCTGGACAACTGTTGTTGTTGCGGACAAAATCCGATCTTAATTACTGCATCAGCGGTTTTTGTATGATAGGATAACTGATCGAGTCAAATGTATACATGATCTAGAAGTGATTTTCTCCCTTCTTAGATCCATTAACATTAAAATTCCATAAAAGTAATTTGTATGGTTTCCAACAGATAACAAGTGCACAAGCTTACAAATTCGCGCTCCTGCAGATACTTTAGTGGCGATTGTCATGACTCGGCTACCGACGAGCAGTAGCTCTTGTAAAACGTTAGTCTCATTTTGGACAGCAAATTTAGTAGGAATTCGAGTGTATTAGAAAGAAACCTTATACGGGGGTGGAATATATTTTAGACACCAGCGTTCATCATCCGTTAGATTCAACGAGCCATTCCGGTAGTTGGTGTATAAATGACGTTATTCCTTATTAATAAAGAACAGTCTCTCTGTATATTATTAATTATCTGTATATTAGAGTACTAAATAGTACATATATACTCAAGCTAAGATATGCCATAAGATAAGATATGCTTCTACATAGGTCAGCTGTTAATATAATTTCTCATAGCACACTATTAAATAAATACATTATCCATATTCATTGCTCGCTTTAGCTCCCAAACAACGCAGAAAGTGAATGACTAGAATGCACACATTATATTCTACTACTGCACGCGATTATAAACCGCGATTACTTGAAACGCGAGACGTAACTTTAGAATTAATCTGGTGACCGAATTAAGTAGGTATCCTGAACCTGCGAGGGTCTCTATTACAGATGGCTTCCAGTATAAGTTTAAATAAATCAATTTCTCTGTAATAATTCAAGACACTCGTCCATTCGAAATAACAAAAAATCCCTAAATGCGAATTTGGTTGATACTGGGCTTGATTACGTATAATCAGGGGTCGATTTCAACAGTAATAAAATATCAGATGTCATTACTGGACTCAGTCTCATTGGTACGAAGTAAGCTTACAAGTCATCCTTATGTTTTCTCACATAAACCAAATATTCTATTTATTCTGCATTTGTCACGGAGTCTGGACCTGAACAAACTCAATAAAATGGAGGTTTTGGATAATTAAAATTTTCTGGTATATAGGGTGACAACGTGTATGTATTTGAACCGGTTATCAAATTTAATCTAAAAATTTACAAAGAAAATTTTTACTTAGTAAACCAGAGTGAAGAAGTAACTTGAAAAATTCATACCCAACCAGTTTCTTGGGATAATCGTGACCTATATACAAGCTTTTTGAAGACATTCTTCAGCAGCAATTCGCTTAGCAATATAACTGATTATTTCTTATGATTACCTTGAAAGAAGCAAAACACCCATCAAAACACTCTTTCAAGTTAATTGGAGCGGGAGATACCGGGTTCGAATTCCGATAGGGGTGGTGAGATGATGTAAACGGGGTTTTCACCATCTCATTACGATCAGTGGTCTGAAGGAATACATCTATGACCCTCTGTTGGAGAGCAGAATTCATGGGCCTTCCATGGGAGTACTATAGGCTGGCATGGAGCTATGAAATGTGCAGATGGTTCTACGTAAATCGATCTTTTAATGGTTACGTATAGCACTTAGAATAGTATATTTATCCTTAATATGACTGTTCTTGCATGCACAACAAACACACAGCACTACTAATAATAAGGATGGGAAGGAATTAAGAAGGATGGAGGTTGGAAAGGACTCAAGGAATAAGGGTTTTAGTCTTCAAGTTTCATACTTTTGATAATAAGTCTAAATCTCTGTAAATTATATTAATAATTATATATATTGTAATTACACTCCGCAATTCAGCTCATTCCATACATTCACGCACTTCGAACAAAAACCGAGTTCTGGAACCTATTGGTCCAGGCGAATTTAATTTCCAGATTATATCTGTATAAAGGTCTTCTTATATGTTGCGCGTGGGTCTTGATAAACCAGGCATAAGTTCGTAAAGTTCCGATGAGCAATGACCATGAAAGTATTTGTAGAACACACATAACGCTCCCATATTCCGCCTGTGGGAAAGAGAATCGAGATTTGAAGATAAATTAACATCCGCGATCATTCAAGATGCTCGGCCTTGGACTCAATCGAGTGCAGCCAGTTGTGTTTTTGGTGCTTCAGCCCAAATGTGAGAATTATACTCTAGTCTAGGTCTAATATAGGTCTTGTAAATTGAAAGTGTTTCAGATGGTGTACATAAAATAAAACTTACATCGTCGTAGAAATCCAGGACATCTAGCTGCACTAATCTCTGCTTTGCTTATTTGTTCATTTCGGCCAGAAAAAACGCAGGATTGAAATTTGTTGGGATTGAATTTAACTCTGTTGGCTTCACCCCATTCCAGAATTGTATTGAGATCACGCTTAAGGCAATCCTTCATAGTAATTCTTTCTGCGAGAACATCGCGATGAAGAAGAAGGTAAGCAGTATGAGGAGGAGAGTGAGCTGTCATCAGCATAAGAATATATTGGATTGAGCGTTGATATTAAAGAAGATCATCGATGAAAATAAGAAAAAGAGTTGGAGAAAGGACGGATCCTTGAGGGACACCAGCGTTTAAAGAATGTGGAATGGAAGTCGTGCCATACACCACCACTTGGATTTTATGACAGAAAATAAAATTCTCAACCCATTGAATTAAAGAACCGTGAAGGCCAACTGCCCTCAGTTTGCACAGTAAACCCTTGTGCCACACGCGATCAAATGCTTTCGAAATATCAAGCGCAATGACTTGTGATTCACCAGATTGATGGATACTTCTGTTCCATTTTTCAGTGATGACGTTCATTAAGTCTCCGGCTGAGCGTCCTCGGCGAAAACCACACTGACGATCTGAAATTAGGTGGTTATCTTCCAAATAATTCATCAGTTGAAAATTGATTATCGTCTCAAGTACTTTGGAAAGCACCGAGACAATAGCGATTGGACGATAATTCGAAGGGTCCGACTTGCTGCCCTTTTTCGGCACGGAATGTACGTTATCAAATTTCCAAACGGAAGGAAAAATGCCAGAAGACTAAGATCGGTGGAACAAACATGAAAGTGGCTTTGACAAGGATTTACAACAATATTGGAGTTCAATTGGGGGAATACCATCCGGACCGGCTGACTTGTTGGGGATAATGTTTGCAAGAACTTTGGCGACAACTCTAGGTCGGAATCTAATGCGGCGCATCGACAAGCTGACTTGCGAGATAATAGGTGATGTTGAATTAGATTGAGCTAAGTTGAAGTTAGCAGCAAATTTTCGAGCGAAGAGATTAGCCTTTTCATGGGCAGTGGAAAAAATACTATCTCCATCTTTTAGAGGCGGTATAGAAGATTTTCCTCTTTCCCAAAATTTTTCCTCGACTTTACGAGCAAATGACCAAAACATTCGATTTTATCTAAAATCTGCCGTTGGTGGTATCTAAAATCTGCCGCAACTCTGCTCTAACCTTCTTTTCGTATTCTTTAGTTTAGCTTTGAGGATCGTTCGTGTTTCTAGGTTTCTAGCCACCTTGAATTCGGATAGATGTTCAGCTGTCGGGTTTTGAAGATACTTGCGGTGACAAGCTTCTTTAAGGGCGGTTGCTTTCCTGCAGTCGTGATTGTGCCAAGGATTGTTTAACTTTTTTGGCTTAGAGAAACTGGAAGGAATGAACTGTTCCATTCCTGTGAGAATGACAGTAGACACCAGAATGGCTGCCCGGTCAATATTACCGAAGGCAAAGCAAGGACGCCATTCGAAATCTTGAAAAAACTTGTTCATTCCTAACCAGTCCGCATTTTTTAAGTGCTACAATCTCGGTTTTGGTTAAACCCTCTCTTGACAAGTTCACGACGTTGGAAATTCCGCTGTAATAAGCCGATGGTCAGAATTCCCCAAAAGAGAACCGACATAGATATAATGTATTTCTCCACATGAGATGTTAAAAATAGATCAAGAAGATAACCTGTATCGTTGACCCGATCTGGAATTCTGGTAGGTTGATCCACAAGCTGTGTAAAATGGTTTTTATTCGAAATGTAACGGATTTCGAATATGGAAGCCATTTGTCATTGTGGAAATTAACTGCCACAACGATTTCAGCTTTTGGTGGCTTCTGAGGTGTTGGTGGCTGTTGCGGTGTGTTTCGATATATGGATTTCAACCCAATAAAAGTTGACATCAATATTCGCACTTTGGCCTAAAAAACTGGGAATGGAATAAGGTATATCATTGCGAATATAAATGGCTAACCCTCTTTGGTGAATGAACCGATGGATTAAGGAGTAACCCGTTATACCGATGGCTGAAGAGTCACCGGATTCCAAAATTTTAGTCTCGGTGAGAAGTAGGACCGCTGGTTTTGTGGAGACAATATGGTGTTCTACGGCTGCGAAGTTTGTCCGCAGTCCACGAATGTTGCAGAACTAAAGAGAAAATAAATAGCCATTCGTCCTCGATTTGGGAGAGAATTTATCCTCCAACCAGATTGTAAAGATAGTAACAGACAGACAGACTCTTTCAAGTTAAGTATCACGCTTTCCAAATGATACTCTCCCAAGGCGTTGATTCTGCCAATAGACCTAAATAGATTAGCATAGTAATATGGTAAATTTTAATCCTCCAGCTTAATATAATCGATAGTTTCTGCGTCTATGATTATTTTTTAACGTCACTCCCGCTGCAATGGTGACTTCAAATGATCTATGGGTTGTTGAAAAGTGCCTTTTGTCGTTCAGAATAACCTCACTGGATTTTATTTAGTCTTTATTTTTTATAAAGTAGTCTCATTACTACATGTCACTCTTACTCTAATTGTGATTCGGACATTCGGTGACGTTCACTTAAAATTAGAAGATCTATTACATTATAGAAGAAATGCATTGCTGTATTTGTACATCAATTGTCTTCTGTCCCCAATATTATATTTACAACAACCATAGTGAAATAAAGGCTAGCCTGGAGCTATGCAATTTGCGGTTTTGAGAAGAATATTGCCACCTGTATTAATCATGTGCTCTTCGCCACACAAGATCACATGGAAAAGCACGTAAGTTGATGATATCTTCGAATGTCTCTTAATATACTCGATTAGGCTCGATATCAATCACATCTGTACGGTTATAATAAAAAGATCCTAAAAATATAAATTCACTTAATTTGACAATTTTTTGTATGTATGGATAAGTTCTTCCCTACCCTGTATCCAAATGTAGTGCCTATAGGCTAAATGTCCAATTTAAATAGACCAACATCCATCGTAATCGGTTAATCGCTCATGACTTAATACTTTTTGCATATAATTTCTGTCTGAATCTCAATGGTATTATCTTACTATCCAACTATCGTGTGATTAACTACTGTGCTTGATGTAACTACTGTATTTGATTGGTGACTGATTATATGAATTTCACAAAAGGAATTATGTGGTTTCAACGTTTAAATTTTGACGAATGACTCACTAATCAGATTAGACTTAATTAATTGCTTTAAGCTCAACTTTAGAAATAGCTCAAATGGCCAAATTAACCATTTGGAACCATACCTTGAAATACTGAGATTTTGACAAAAATCAGGCCGTTTTCTTCAATGAGAATGAGAACCCTCCATAACAAGTGATTATATGATTAAGCGATTGAAATTTGAACGATTTCGTAATTGAAACTCTTTACACACCTTTGCGTCATCAAATCGAGATCATCAATCACTTAAATGACCTCCACAAATATTTCATCTTGAGACATAATATCTCTGGTTAAAACTAAATTCCTAATATATATATTTATAGATCGATCTCATTGATAAGATTTGGCCAGTAAATTACCGTAAAAAAATTATAATGACGTAATGACAACATATCATGTGTAGATACGTATGTGTACGTACATTTTATTTATTTTCAATTAAAATTGATCAAATTCCATTTTTATATGATAACACAATAACCTACCAGCTATATACAATAAGACATACGATTCGTAAGACATACCTCCAAAAAATTAAAATTGATTGATTTTTTGATTAATTTTTATGACTTATCATGAATGTATCATCGAATTTTGATTAATTGAGATTGTAAGGTAGTTTATGAATTCACGATGATTTAAAGTTTAACAAAAAAAAAATATTTAAATAAAACAAATATAAAATTAAGAATTAATATTATTTCGTTAATTATTTTGATTTGATTACAATTTTTATGTCTCTGTGTGTGTGTGTGTGTGTGTGTGTGTGTGTGTGTGTGTGTCATAAAGTTTGATCTTTCAAAAGTTCCGAAAATCTTTTGATTTATTAACATCAAATGAAATATGCCGTAACTTGTCAACTCCTTGTGTATGTCTCTCTCGGCAATTTGCTGTCCAGAAATTAAGAGCCAACCTCTTTATTCAACCGCATTATTATGCTACTTAACAAATGCTGGTCTTGTGAAATTAATAAAACTGGACCATGGTAGCTTTAAAACTATACCACAGTGACCTGACTTGGAGCTATCTACATTCGACACTGTAACATCGAAAGTTGTAAAAAATACCACCAAAGTAACACCGAGGCTAAAGCCTCGCCCGGTAAACCGCCCAGGTGGCGCAGTGTTTAAAGCTGCGGCAGTTGGAGCGGGAGGTACCGGGTTCGGATCCGATTCGAGGCAGGATGCAAAATGGGTATTTCACCTTCGATCGTTTGGGCGGTGCGATCGGTGGTGAAAAATGAACATATCTGGATCCTCTGTCGTGTTAAGAATCCTTGGGCCGACCCATCTTCCATGTCAGTACTATAGGCCTGACATGGAGCTATGCAATGCGCAGATGGTTCTTCGAAAAGACTCGGACCTATAGCCGTATAGAGTGGTATCACAACGGATCAATATTGGTCTAAGTGTGCGATAGCAGCCACAACAACTTAACTTTTTTTTAACACCGAGGCTCGTTTTGTGTGTAGTCATATATGAAACCTGCTTTTTGCAAGCTTCATCACATGAATGAGAGTGTAAAGTCAAGACTATAATTGTATCTCAAAGCAAACCGTTGCTTTGATGATCTCTGAAATCATAGTTTTGAAATTTTTACTGGGTATCTGTGGTCTGAACTTGTGCTTTTGTATAACAATCAACACCGGTTGTTTCGACTTTTGACGAACGTGTGTTTTTATGGTCAGGTGAACGATGGCCTTAAAGCAAATCTGAGTATCATGGACTAATTTTGCAAGAAATTGGTTACGTTCTATTTCAGTGAGACCTATAGATGGTGGTAGGATTACGATTAACAGACATTTATCGGATAATTGGAAAATCGAAATCACGTTGTAACTGGACGTAAATGTATAGTTAACCAAGGGTTGGACAGAATTGGGATATGACTTTAAGATTGCAGACTTAGATATAATATGTAGACTTGATCCTGCTACATATACAAAATACCGTTTATCATCCTAGAACACCCCTTTTGTTAGTTTAAGGTGCGCACAGTGAAATTCCACATAACCTGGTATTCGTGATCTGGGCTCAATCGAATATCTATATCTGGTTTATCTGATATATAGAGTCTCGATTTTGAAATGAAAAACAATTCTCCTTGGTGAGAACTAACAAAGAGGGTTATTCTAGTAAAGTGAGTGCAATCCTGGAAGTCCTCATGTTATTATTTGATAGTATCGCGAGGTCAACTTTCATAAGAAAAATAAACGGTTTCAGTGGCTTTAGTCTACCGAGAACCACTCTGCTTCTTTTATTTCTGTTCTAATTCGAGTACGATGGCAACCCAACATGGATTGTAGTAGTATTGTTTCAAGAGGACTTACAATGGGAGTAGCTAAAGTTCGTTTTGTAGTCGCCTACCTGAAATATTTTTTTAAAAATACCAAAACCATTGCAATTGTCTTATGAGACTTCTTTCATAAATTCAGAACGATCATCAGACGGAATTCCACAGCACCAACGCAAATAAAAATTTGCTATATAATTCTCTTCGGTCAATGAATCTCAAATTGCATATGGAATGATTGCACCGTCTCTACAGACTATTTTCAAGGGGTTCCGAAGATTCCAGCCGTGAAATTTTTCTGCAGAGGACGAGACCCGAGAAAGTCGACCAAAATCTTCCACTGCTGGCGTGAAGTCCAGTTGACACAGTTGTCAATCCACGATTTACACAAGAAATTATTGCTGATTGAATGCGATGACTGTATCGCCCATATAAATAATCATCTGGGATATACGAAAAAATCTGTTATATGAGTTCCACGAATTTTAAAGAGATGCAAAAAGAGGCTCGAGTGCATTTTGCTAAAGTTGCTAAAAAATCTAAAATGAGTAATCTAGCGCAGGTATAATAAAGTAGTTACTGGTGATGAATACTGGTTCTATAAGTACGATCCGAAAACCAAACAGCAGTCCATGGTATATGAACAAACAGGAACAAACCCACCTGTAAAGACTACTGAACAAAAATCAGCAAGAAAAGTAATAATGTCAGTTTACTTTGCCTACCAACAATTACATCATGACAATGTGCCAGCGCATACTGCTGAAATAATGAGTAACTTTATTGCGAACTTTGGCATCGAAGAAATACGACCAGCATCATATTCTCTGGACATAAGACCTTATGATTTCTAGTTATTTTTAAAAATTAAAACAAATTTGAGAGGAAAGGTCCTTGACAGTAACCCGGAGATAATTGATGCGGTTAATGCAGAACTTGAAAAGCTTAAAACGCCAGATTCTGAAGACTGTTTTGAGAAGTGGACATAAGAAATCAAACAAAACTTCGGTGTAAACGGACTCAACTATGCTGTCTTACATCGTATACAAATGGTAGCTCCACTAGATACAAATGCAGTACCATACCGTTCGAGGAAATCAAGAGTTGGAACTCCCCAATATTTTTTCTTCCTCAAACTCCGGATCAAATATGAGTCGTGATGATTAACTCTTCGGCGTGTTAAAAATACCATGATCATTTTATTATGCAAACTGGCCTAAACGCAATTCCGACTAAAATGACGGCTACCCTAAAATTCAACCTATTACACTCGATTGTTTACAGTTTTTATAGAAGCGTAGTATTTTAGCCGAAAGCTATAAAGCGATTTAAATCGCTTGTGGAAGGATTTACCTTTAGTGTAATTAGTGACCTTGCCTGTTTTACCTGATAAAAGTTATCAAAAGATTTGTGTAGTAGACTGGCACGAAGAAGTAATTTCTTGGTCTACCAACTACATCTGTATTTTATAATCGTATGTGTATCGGCCTACCTAACGAAAATTTGTTGTTTCGGTAAAGCTCAAATTTTTAGAAGAATTGAATCAAGGTCTTCGAGTGATACACATTTGGATATTACTTGGTCTGGAGAGTTAGTATAAAGACTGAGACACATTTGGTCAACCAAAAGTTTGTATTTTACGACGCTCTATAAGCGTGAAGCGTGTTGCTTTTTGTAATTAGAATAGTATTTTGACATGAGTTATACTTCGAGTATAAGCTTGTATGTTGTAATTCGACCATATATGGCCGGTTTCGATCTGATCATGATGTCATTGATTGACTGTGTGATCGAAAAGATCACATCTATCTCATCAGACATATGCTACCGGACTTGATGTTCGCTACTAGCGAATTACATAAGACTTTACGCACGAAATATCGATTTTTATCAATTTATTGACTGTGGGCATTACATGATAATTGTATTTGCGAATTATTTGAGTTACTTCTGAACGCAACATTACTGTGGCGCAAGTCAATTCCCTCTTCCGTTTTTGATTATGATTAATTGTATGCCGTAATGCGTTGGGGTGTCTGATTTCGCCCGCTTAGTGATTAGGCTTGTTGCGACATGAAACGAACCTGACTGCATACTGTATTTGCAGGTGCCGCATTATCTCACCTTAGTGGTTTGGCTTTAACGAACTTCCTGCGGAAATATCTGAGCCTTTAAACGGTATATACCACCATTAAGAGAAGACAGACAATTCCATTGTGGGTAGCTAATTTTTTGCCGTGTATAAGGGGTTAGGCAGGAGGTAGGATGAAATATTTGGTATAGGTTGTGTCATAAGATATTGACGTGTAAAAATGTCGTTGGGGTCACCAATGAAGTTTTATGTAATTTGAATAGAATTTTAAAGTGAGTTTGAAGTACAAACTCACTTTAAAATTCTATTTGAGTTGTACCTTGTATGTTGTAATTCGCTAGGCCAGTTTCGATCTGACTATGACGTCATGGAATGACTGTGTGAATTGATTTGAATAGTTTTAGCAATTCCTAACAAGGTGCATGAAATCAAATGTTACATAATCTATTCTGATTAAAAATGTGGTGAAGGACTTGCTGTCGATAGCAATTCCTCCAGTTATTGGCAAACGTATGTATAGGGTTCGCGGTCGAAATCGATGCAACCAGATTGTTGACCCGTTTTTACATAACCGGATAATTATAGCTACACGGTATATTAAATAATTACAGTCTTTAAATATTACACTACATCTAGTTACAGCGACAATTATCAATTTGTTGTGAGATTTGGCATTCCTCATCATACATCGAACATATATAATTTATGCTTGTATATACATAATTATGGAATCTCGGCAGATTTTAACCAACCTCAAATTAAATATGACATTAAAAATTAAAACGTGTAGCTCTACTTAATGTATACCAATTACGTAAATATTGACTTAAGTCGATTTTAAGTCGATGTCGATTCCAATTAAAATAAAAAACCAAATATGTAAGATAAAAGGTTTATAAGAAAAGAAAGTAAAATTTCGCACAAACCGACCAAGAGGAATGAAAGAATTATGCCTACACACAATCAAGGTGTAATATCGGTTTTATTGCTAATTACGTCTTTCTTATATAGTTTTTTTGAAAGTACTCGTATATGCGCCAAAAAATTATTTTATACTTGCAAAATCTGTCTTACTCTTTAATCGGTATAGGTTAAGAACCTACACATACTTCTTCCAATTTTGTTTTTTGCTTCTTTTGTGACATTTTTTGATTTCGTAACCGCTCAACAATTATTGAATCAATCAATCATACAGTTTAAAGTGATGATATGATATAATCCCTTCCAGTATGTCTTATACACATACATCGTTACTGTGTGCTCGAATACACTTACAAAATGTATAAAGTCATTACATTTCGTATATATGCTGTTTGGTTAATTTTTTGGTCATAATTCTTAAAAGGTATTTAAGTGGCGCCTTTAACTTTATACTTCAGTTAGCTTGAATATTTCGATATATCGGTTCGCTATTCAGTAATTATCCAATACATTGACTAGACAAAGTGAATCCGTGGAAATGTTAGAATTTTTATACCACTACTAATATTCATAATTAGAATTGTATTTTATATTATGTAAATTGATCCGCAGCTCAAATAATTTTGTTTTGATGATGCCGATGGCTTAAAGTTGATATCCGGAAATAAATGGTACACGTAAACGATATATATTTGATGTCCATCATAATAAATTTGTATACTTGCTTTAATAATTTGGAATATAAAAGATTTCAATTGGACATGCAGTCAAAAGTTTAAACATTGACGTTGGGCATCTATCATACCTATTTGTCATTCAACTAAATATTTTGGGAAAAGAAAAGTCTAAATGGCCATGCACCTCACAGTGTGTTAAGCTCGCACTATTACTTAAACACGGTGGTTTCCAAATACAAACAAAACCTTGTCGCGTTCAAAGTAACTCAAATTAATTAATAAATCGATATATTTTCATTTTTTTTTTTTTTTTTTTTTTTTTTTTTTTTATATATTTTAATCTATGCTATCTTTTTTGGGGCTCAAGGCTCTCCCAGCTCTTTCGCGGTTCGCTTATTTACGTCCTACTTTACGCCTTAACGGCCAAATTTTCATTAAATTCTTGTAACTCGCTAGTACTGTCGCGACACGACTGAACGTAGATATACGAACCGCACAGTGTAAGCATCAAGTCCAGTAGCATATGCCTAATGGATTTGAAATTTTTGATAACACAGTCATTTAATGACGGCCATAATCAAATCGAACCCGGCCTAGCAAATTACAACGTACAAGAACAACTCGAATCGCAACTCACTAAAAATACTATCAAAATCACATAAAGCTTATAACCCGGTACATAAAATGTAGAGCTGCTCTAAGTATACAAGATTGTGATGCTTGGTTCTTATAAATGATCAGAATGTTTATTCACAAAATGAAATTGGTATAACATTTGTCGAATGGCATAGTTTTTTATGATATATGGCTTAGAGGCCGTAAACGGCCCCTACCGCGTCTCAACTGAGACCTTACGAATCAGTTTTTAACGATTGGTGCACATTCTAAGGTGGTCAGCCCAACGATTACACAAAATCGCGTTCTTATGCCAATCCGGTATATGTTAATTTTTGGTCAACGGTGAGAATCGAACTCGAGACCGCGGCGTGATAAGAAACTCTCTTAACCATTAAGCTACAACCGAGCATTATTTTATAATTATAAATATTTATTCTCGCTTTTTTCCAAAACTGAACTCAACGCATAAGTTCCTTATAATGAGTTTTCAATGACCTGTGTAGGTCTTCCCTATGTGTCAGTTCATTAGCCTTAGATCCAGTTTCTCCATTAAGGCAAAATATTCGTCTATTTCAGCTCAAGCAATAAACGAGTTCTAAAGGACTTATTGATCCTGGTAAACTTGATTTTCAGATGTATCTGTGTACAGGTCGTGTTTAATTATAGAGGTGAGTCTTGACAAAGAAGACATAAATTCGTAATGTTCCTTGTGATCGTAATTCGTAATCGTTGATGAGCAACGATTGTGAAATTCTACCTCTGCGAGAGAGAATCAAGATTAGATGATATATTTCCGCAATCTTTGAACTCGATCGAGTAAGCCCTCGACACGAGCAAAGTAATCCGTACATCATCGTTATAATCTAAGTCATTTTGTTCCACCAATCGCTGCTTTGTTTATTTGTTCAGCCCAAGACATTTTCTTTGGTATGATCACACCGAGAATCTTAAAAGTGTCAGACATGGCCTAACACAAGTCACCAATAAAAAAAGATGCGCCAGATAAAACACAGGATTGGCTCATCCCACAAAAAGAATGTTTTGAAATCTCGTTTTAGTCGATCCCTCATAGCAATTCTTTACAGATAGCAGCAATAGCAGTAACAAGCGATAGTGAGCTATCATCAGCATAACAATATATACATATTGGATCGAAATTTCATGATGGAAGATCGTTGATGAAAATTAGAAATAGAGTTGGAGGAAAGTCAGACCCTAGATGAACATCAGCGTTTAAGAAATGTTTAACAGAAGTCGCACCATTCACCACAAAAAGAAAGCTATTAATCCATAAAAACGCGGTGTAGAGAATGATTTCGAATCTACCAATAGTTTGAAGAGCTGGATCTCATGATCCTAACTAATGAAGTTAGATTGTCGACGCTGTATGGGCCAACAATGGTCTATAAATCTTATAAAATGAATTAACCAACCAAGGTGGTTTTAGGACTGGAAGGAGGGGTACTGTTCCTTCATACACTATCCGTATCATGTTGAACGGTCAAATGATCACTACTCTTCGTAAGTTTCGAACGTTGATATCACTCAATCAGTCGAAACACAGTCTGGAAGACACTTTGCGAAATGGGTATATACCGAAGAAAATAATTGAACTAATTGAAGAGATGCATCTGAATGCCGGAAACAAAGTTGCTCATATAACGCTTGATAGCATCATGCGCAAACTCGACACCACATGCCCAAATAATATTGGACGCGACTCAATGATCTGGAATACGCGCAGATATACACATGCCAACATACTGCAGAAAGCACAGAAGCTGTCACTAGAAAATCAAAATCATGGGACTAAACAAGAATATGAGGTGGCCATGAACCTCACTGTGTGTTAAGCTCGCACTGTTACTAAACACATAGTGGTTTTCAAATCCAAACAAGGCCGCTTCTGTAGTTGTTCAACGTACTTGTGTTGCTTGGTTTTTATAAATGATTCGATAGAACTTATTGATCCTGGTGAATTTGATTTTCAAATTGTATCTGAGTACAGGTCGTGTTTAATTACGGATGAGCCTTGACAAAGCAGATATGAATTCGTAATGTTTCGATGAGCAACAACCACGAAATTTTACGTATGTGGAATTAAGAGAGTCAAGATAAGATTATATATATCCACATCCGCAATAATTCAAGATGTTCGGCTTTGATTTCGATCGAGCACAGCCAGATGAATACTCTGGTGTAGATCTTATAAGTACACATTTAGGTCTTAAAAATTATAAGCGTTTTAGATGGAGTACATGGAAACTTAAACCATCGTAAAAAAACGTCACCATTCGCTGCTTTGTCTGACTGTTCAGCCCAAAACATTTTCCTTGATATGGTTCAGCTGAGGATCTCAAAAGTGTCTGGTGTAGCTTAACTGGTTATGCTATATTCCAAACAATTGAATCATATTGAGATCGCTTTAGTTTATCCTTCAGGTAACAATACTTTTGGAATAAGGACTGATCGTTGAGAGACCCCATCGTTTTAGGAATGTAGAATAGAAGTCACATCATTCACCACCCCTTGGATTGTGTGACAAAAAAGAAAGTTCTTAATCCATGGTGATACAGAAGTAAAGAGCGATTTCGCATCTTCCAATAGAATATAAAGCTGGCTGTGGCTCATGAATGAAAGCGATGGTGTCTGATTCTTGAGACTGTATAACCCAACATATGGCATGGTTCATGATTCTTATATAATGTTTCAGGAAAGTTTTTATAATAAATATAAATATTTGATACAAGATTGGCCTAACCCATCAATAAATCAACAACTAAGAATGTATCAAGTTGGCTTTAGGCCAGGAAGGAGTTGTACACTGTACAGATCATACAAACTCTATACGTATCATCATAGAACACTAAAATCAATAGACTTCATTGCTGTACTTACTCAATTTGACTCAATCAGTCGAAACGCAATCTGAAAATAATTGAACTAATCGAAGAGATGTGTCTGGATGCCAGAAACGAAGTTGAATACAAAGGAAAACAAAGAGAAAATTTCTACAACTCACGACGAGTAAAGCAAGACTTTGTTTGGTCACATCATGTGCTCGATATTACATTTTCAAATGGTATTCAACGAGGAACACTAACGCGACTAATGATCTGGGCGACGCAGATAACATCTTGCTAAAACATAGACATCCTATCAAACCACACAAAGTATAAGTTGGTATCAAAATCATGAGACTGAACACGAACAACAGTACGTCAATTAATAAAACGTCATTCGAAGAGGTTGACAAATTTATATACCCCGGTTGTACTGTAGCAAAAACAGGTGGCAATTGAAGACAACATCAATTAACGCATCAACAAAGCCAGGAAAACGTTCAACACGCTTTGGAATGTATGCCTCCTGTCGAGAACATCAAAACTACGATTGTTTGATACGTGTGCAAAATCAGTTCTGTTGTATGGGTGTGAATCAGAAAACACACGTAGAAGATCACACAAAAGCTACAGGTATGTTTGTAAACAAATGCTTCTGGCCAGATAACATCAAAATGAAGAGGTTTTGCGACAAACAAACCCAACATTGTAACGATCAGTCACTGAGAAAGACCTCGAATGGTCATAACACGAATTCGTTGTGACATCCCTACGACATGCCGCTTTATAGGTATATGATCTACGTGGATCCATATGCACATTGTAAAGCTCCATGCCAGTACTAACATGGAAGATCCCCATGTGGATTCTAAACTGAACAGGGGGTGATAGCTTAGGTTAGGTTGTTGTGGCTGCTATCGCACACTTAGACCGGCGATCGGTCCGTTGTGATACCACTCTATGTACCGCTATATAGGTCCGAATTTTTTTTTCGTAGTCAATCTGCGCATTGCATAGCTTCATGTCAGCCTATAGTATATACTGACATGGAAGATGGGTCGGCCCATGGATTCTAGTCACCACAGGGGATCCAGATATATGTTCATTGCATCGATTGCACCGCCCAAATGATCGAAGGTGAAAAACCCATTTGCATCTTGCCCCGAACCCAGTACCTCCCGCTCCAACTGCCGTAGCTTTAACCACTGCGCCACCTGGGCGGTGACTCAGGGGGTGATAACATGTGTTCATTCTCAGCCCAGATCGTAATCAGATCGTGAAAATTTCATTTTGCAACCTGCACCTATCGAGATTCGAACCCGGTACCTTCCCGCTCCTACTGACGTGAAACCAAATAGTGCTGGATCTCTAAAATATTAAACACTTTCCAGTTGGAAAGAAATTGTTGTTGACACTGAAGTCGTGAAGTATAGTAATTCAAAGTAGTTCAACACTTTCTCACGATGAAACCCGTTTAAGACAGATTATTGAAAAAATACTGGTCAATACCCTGTAAGATCATATACTAGTATTTCATAAAATTACGATTCTCACAGAGCGCCGATACACGCCATTAACATTTTGAATGATCTTAAAATCACACGAATGTGCTCAAGATATAACACATAATTTTTGGAAATTAATTAAAGGTCAATTTTAATAAAATTTAATTAAATTTCTTTTTCTTCAAAACAAATGATAAAAGTTGAACACTTAATTTCGTACACTGTTATGTATCTTTATAAAATGAAAGGAAAACGAAAGAAAATTAATTAAATTACGTGATTTTGTTATTTTAATTATAATTAACCTTGGTATAGGGAAACATGCGCAATTCAGTTTTCTTAAGGGCACGTATCTTAATTCTCTTGGTAATTTTATTGACAGAGGTGATACCCATTTCTTTGAGTGTCACGCAAAATCGAAATGGTTCAATGCATGTATGTACAATGCCTATGTATATACAGCCAACTTAATATGGGACACATACTGATGTACATATAACCATACCTATATAGGAATGAAAAGGTGATCAATCTAAAATTTTCACCGGTAATGTCAAATTTTGTGTATATATGTATGTGTGTAAGTAATAATGAAACCTGGAAAAAAAAATTGAAAATGTTCTGTTGTCATAGATTCCCGGTAATTTATAGAATTTTTTCTATTTATTTGTAGATTGTATATAAAATAGAAATGCATGTATACGGCTAGAACATGTTGACATGACATAAGAATATGGACTCTAATCAACACCAAATAAAATTGTATTCCCATTAGGATTCGAAATAAAACGTTCGAAATCTATAAAATTTTTTTTTGTGATCAATGACGTTTTCGATGTGACGCAAAATTGATTTAATATACCTATATATAGGCGGTTTGGATTGTTAATTTGATATGCCCATTCTGAGAGTGCTGGGAATTAGGCAAATAATACAATAGACTGTAAAAAATCGTCGCGCTTCCACTTCCATTGGATGAGTTCAGATCGTATCAGTAAAAAACCAAATACTCTTACAACAATCTTAATCTGGTTTTTTATGAATGTCAACCAATTTTAGGAATTGCAATATAATTACATACATACCAGTAGTCCGACAAACCTCGGAAAAGTGTTAAAAATTATGTTAAGAACAGGCTGCATTCAACATACGCGTTACACAGAAGCGCTAGCTGGAGCGATATGATAAATGTCGATGGCATGTTACAAAAGACATGTTCACGTTCACAACCAAAAATCATGGGCAAATTTGGTGAACGCAAGATGAGAGAACTGACCGGAAATCAGCATCTTTTGAAATTATTCGGTCATCGGAAAATTATCGCACCATCGCCATTGTCTCCCTTGCTATGTGAGCTAAAGCTATAGATTACTGAAATTATATGTCACGATTATTGAGGTCCGGTATATCGCACCAGAGACGGTTTCTGATGCTTCATTTTCAAAAAAATATAGACTGATAACTTTATCAACCATGATTCCACCCAAACATTGCAACTAAAACGGTGCAATTGTTGCTGATGAAATGCTTTCGGATTCTTAGTACCCCAAATTTGGAAATTCGGTTTATTGAAACAGTCGTTGTGTTGTATCACTCGAAACTAATTCTTCAATTGAATTTTATATTGATACATCTTCAGATCAACTTTTAATGCGTCGTAACGACGTTCGGGAGGTTCCTTATTATGTAGCATATCGATGAATACAGGTGGATCAGTTCAATCGTATGTTTGCGATCTTATCATAGTCAGAAACAAAATACTGATCTTTTTTTTTTTTTTTTTTTTTCTTAATATATTTCTTTATTTTCAGCTTATAAAATTGTTTACATTTGTTTGTTGGGAAAAGAATATTACAAGAAAAACCAAGGTAAGTTTGTTAGTATTGAAACATCTGATCCAAGTAGGATTCTCATGTTATTTACTTATGGTTTTTAATTATTATGTTAATGTTTAGGTTTTAAGACTATATTAATAATTTGATCTGTTTTTAAATAATGATTGTTTGGCTAAAAATAATGCTGTATTAAAAACTTGCCAATTCATTTCTTTAAAGTTTTAAACTAAATTATACTACTTATTAAAAAATTATTTTAGGATTGCGTTCTCCACCAGTATTTTCTTAATATTGCGTTGTATTTGTCTTCTGGTTCCTTTTGGAATGCAGTATTATATCTCAGATAATTTTCCGGATTTGTGAATTTGGTTGTATTGAATCCTTTTTCATTGGGTCTTCTGTTTACATGGCTGATTATTGGAAGTTGGTCATCATTATAATACATTATAATCATTAAAATACTGATCTTAATCTTTATGAATGTCTATCATTAATTTCTTAAGGTTTCGCAATATATCAAAGTACAGGCTGCATTCAACATACGTGTATAAGAATGGGAAAACAGAATTTGAATATTTGTTACACAAAGTATTGCAGAAACGCTGGCTGGAGCAATATAATAATGCCGATGGCATGTTAAAGGGGATATGTTCGCGTGCACAACTCAAAAAATCAGGGGTAGTCAAATTTTAGGAATGAGATGGCCTTGCGAAATCAGCATGTTAAGAAACTATTCGGCAATCGGAAAGTTCTTTCAGAATCACCACTGTCTCTGTCATTATTGAGAACTACCGGACGTACTAAATTTTCCAACATGGTCCGGTATAGCGCTTTAGAAACGGTTTCTGGATGCTTATCTTCCTTTTTGAAAACATGTGGACCGATAACCCTATCAGTCATAATTCCACATACCAAAGGGGATGTAATTGTTGCTGATGCAAAACTCTTGGCTTCCCTGTACCCCAAACTAGGTAGTTCTGTTTAGTCGAAGTTCGGAAGATGTCGAATTGAGTAGAACGACGACAAGTAGATACAGATCAGTGTGGACACTTTTTCCTAGAACAGTGTAAACAGGTCGATTTACGTTCGTGGTTCATCACCTTATCTTACCCCGATCATCAAAACGAGTCATTAAACTTCTTATAATTTTACACTGAGAGCCGTCGAAGTATTAAAATGCTGACGGCATTTTCTTTGTGAGGTAACAATTCATGATCATAGTTCACATAATAACTCCCGTTGTGACTTCCCACCATATCTTGTTTATTTGCAATTCAATGATAAGTTCAGCACCGAAATTACCGAAATCACTATGAGTATATATTTTTGAGACATATTATAGTTTCTAATTTTATCCCTTCACGTTATTAAGAGGATAACAAGACTCATAGTATAACAAGACTCCAACAACTCGTCATTAGTTGAATCTTACTTAACAGCTTCAATAACCTTGAAACTATCTTCACTTCCTATTTCTAGATAAGTGATGGGCTATTTCAACAATTCCAGTGTTGACTTTGCCTAATGATTCATCTGTCGATGGTGAATCTTCCACATAACGATTTTATAGATTCCGCTAAACGCCGTTACATTTTGCTGACACATCACTCCAAATTGCTCCTTTGTGTTTTTATTGGGCTCTAAAAACCTTGTAGGTTTACAGAATTGTAGTGAAGTCACACTTTCACATTTGTCTATCGTTGCAACAGCATTTGATAAAGTTTTTCGTAGAAAGCGTACGTTCAAAGTTGAAATGCACCTTGATCCATTTGTTGAATATTTGAGGTAGTGTTTTGAGCGTGCAAATAAACTATTTTTACGCTATCGCTGAACTCTGTAATACCAGGTGGGTGACTTGGCGCACTGTCCAAAAGTAAGAGTATCTTGAACAGAACTTTTTTATGATCACAATATGCTTTTGCTTCTCGCATGAAATGTTGTCTGAACGCTTTATTATTTACAACACAGAGCGTTTGAGCCATATGCTTGTTTACTGCTTTCATCATTTCGAGGTTTCAACTTATATCCAGCATTATTACCACCCAATAAAATTTGAAACAAAGGATAATCGAAATAAAAAGGCCGTGTTGTTCCCGTGTATAGTACCATTTGTCGATGCTTTGAATTGTCGTAAGGCGAACCGACGTAAGTCGAAGACAATTAGTATAACAATAATAATCTAACCGCCCAGGTGGCCCAGTGGCAGTTGGAGCGGGAGGTATCGGGTTTGAATCCCGATAGGGGCAAGATGCAAAAGCGATTTTTCACCATCTGATTTTTCATACATCTATGACCCCCTATTGGAATGCAGAACTCATGAGCCGACCCATCTTCCATGTCAGTACTATACAGGCTGATATGGAGCTATGAAATGCCCATAAGGTTCTACGTAAATCGGACCTATAGTCGTACGTCCTCGATTTGGCGTGTAAAGGCGTAAGGTAAGACTTAAATAAACGTTAAACTTATGAACCTTCCGTAAAACGTTCATTAAAGGTGAAAAAATTAATACACGACTCACGGGAGATTCTAATTAAAAACAGTTTGGTTCGAATTTGAAAGAAAGTGACTGCTGAAGTTTTGTGAAGAAAGTTTATAAGATTAGTTTATTGGGAGCATAGAATATTCGCGTCTTCGTCCAGTGTACTCGATCGATAATACTATGCTGGTTTTTACTTGTATTTCGCGTGCTAACCCGAGAATCAAAACTAATTTAAGATCACAGCAGCTAAACATTATATGTAGCTGCATAAAGACGAAAGTATATGAGATCATTTTCTTTCAAAATTCAACTCACTCAGACACGTATCACTTTTGGAATATAGGAATTCGACTTGGCTAAGTTCTGGTTCTAAACCGTAAAAAATCAATGTTACGTTGACAATGTTTAATTGATGATGTCACGAACAACCCAAGATCCAGCTAAAACCAATTATTATTTCGAAAGCACTTTTATATGCGCAATACCCATTAAGGCAATTAGCTAAATATTTTATTAATATCTTTATTTAATTAATTATATATAACTGAATTAATCAACGTGTAATGAACCGAATATTGTAATTTTTAACATTAAGGCGACACACCTTAAAGAAAATAATCTTATATATGCAAACGATACATGCATTTGTTTGAGGTCATAACACCTTTCACTTTTCGTTTCTTTTGATTATGCATTCTGGAGCCGAGGTGTCTGAATAAGTTTTATATAGAACGAACATTTCTTATATATATGATCGTGTTATGGAAAGTGCTGTGAGAAATATAATTTTACGACCTCTTTAAGAAATTTGGTTGTTGTTGTTGTTGTTGTACGGAAAGTAATAAAGATATTTTAATACTTGGTTACGTCATTGCAGTGAGTTGATATATAAATTTGTCTTTAGTTCACATCTTCAAGAAAGTAAACTAAACTACTTTATATACAATTCAGCCAACGTAAAATTTATGACAAACAATATGGAATTAATTTTGGGTCCAGTCAAGCCTGAATAATTTTGGGGTCGCGAAGTAATCAGAAACTCTCGCAAACACTAAGCCTCAAGATTTTTGTTCTCCTTCCTTTTCACTATACGAGTACATTACGAAAATACAACCGAAGAATGCCACCTCATAGATTGTTGATTCCAAATATATTTTGATTCGTCTCGAGGGCCAGGAATGATGATCCTATATGATGAATCGCTTTATACTGCTATTCTGCGTAGTTCAAGATATCCATCTTGCATATAAATTGGATGTGTATCCAATCCCTTTATACTGTTTTGCAGAAAGATTTTGACTAACGAGCTTTCGTATCCTTATACACAAAATAAAATATTTAGGACACAGGTCGTATAGGTTTAGTAAATGGTTTAGTTTTTGAAAATGATGCATAGGCCAGAAACGTTACTGTCAATAGAACCGCGTGAAAGGAACCTTACCGATTTTCAAAATTAGGTTTCTAACAACATGTCTCAGCGTGCTGGTTCAATCAATGAGTTGAGAAAAAGGCATTACTTTGCTGAATGAAGGCTCTAGCTGCACCTTTTGAAGAGTTCAAGAAACTCATATAGTTTTTTCAACAGGGATGGGAACAAAATTGGCTTTGAAATTTTGATATTAAATTTCTATTAGTGCACAGTCCATTTTGCTATCAAAAGTATATAAAATATAGTATCTTGTAAATGATAGTCAAGCTTATGGACATAGGTACAGATGTATATACTTAAGAATAATGGTTTCAAAAATTATCGTCATCGCATGAGATTTGTCATGATGAATTGCTAGAGAATGTTGATGAAAGCCTAGACTTCATCAGCAGTTGTCCGGATTTCAACATCTTCAGATAGCTATTATTTAAGTCTAGATAGATTCCCGTACATCTTTACTATCTTCTCTATCCAGGTTTAAACTATCCAGCTAAGAATCCAGAATGTGTTTGCGCGCTCTTACGAAATCCAAGATTTGCACCATGGCCGTTTCAGACCATGAGTGTTGTCGAGTGTTTCACTTTTGTCACTGTCTTGCAAGCAATCGATAGAAATTTGTCAATTTAAATGAATCTTCGCATTTAGCTCTGCTTCGATGCTTTGATTTGTGCTTCCTATTCCGCTTCAACATAAATAATATGCTATTATTAATGATTCATTGGTTATAGTGTCGACAGACACACCCAAATGGATTGAGCCAGTGTAAGGTAATTATATGACTCTCTTCGTCATTAAGGATGTACTAAATTCTAAGTCCTCATTTTTATGATGATTAAAAGAAGGATTAAAACTAACTGCATGGCATTAGGACCTGTTGAGTTAGTAAATTTCCTATATTTATTTGTTGCTTCACCGAACGAATATATCCACTCCGGACATGGACATTTTTTTTCTCGCCACTCAGGCTCAATCGGTCCATTGTGACATTTCTTATTAATATCTGGTATCCGGAAGGTTAATTGATCTTTAAATAGGAATTGTGATTCAAAAAGTCTATGGGAAGAGCATGAAGAACTCGACCACAAGAAGTGTTCAAAAGTTTCTTCTTCGTCTCCTCCACATACTGTTCGCAGTATGCGGTGTTCCTAATTTTCTTTCAGAACAATTTAAGAACGACTGGAGTTTTGCTGATTTATTGAGGCAAAGAAGATTTTGGACTGTGGACAAGAGATAAGGTTGTCTGATCATCCAAAGTTATAGTCGATATCTCCTATAAGAGATAATTACGTCACAACTAAAGCGGGCTCAAGTTTGACCTCATGGTTATGTATGTATAACCTGGTACCATCCAGATTACAGCAAAATGATTCATCAGGAAATATCATCATATCATCACCAGAGAGATAGGATGGTACGTCTAAATTGTTTGTAGTATGTCATAGAGTAGCAGCCTAAATTCACGATACCGCACGCTTACAACCTACCAATATATTTTGGGCGTTTATTTTCTACTTTAGAAAATCTTGATCGATATATTACTGAGGTGATCCAGTTATATGACAAATCAGCCGATCGAATACTGCGGCGACACAAGAGCTAGTCTGTATATACGTTTTAAAACTGAAGTTAGACCCGTGCTCTATATAGCTATATCCGGCAGCCAAGTCTTTTCAAGAAACGTCAAATTCAATTGAATTTAGTACAATTTAGATGGTCTGGCTTCGAGGCCATCATATCCAGCCTAGTACACAAAAAGGTCAGTAAATGAATAAAAATCCTATTCCTCGTGTTTAGTATATACGCTCATAAACATTGTATTGATTTGTACACGCGGTTGTATGCGGCCTAATCAAATCGTTAACTATATTTTACTATCACCGAAAGTGTTAAGACATAAAAAATTACTGACCATTTTTTTTTTTATTTATTAATATCCACCTCATTAAATCCCAACGTGACATAAGATAATTAAATTATTATGTTCATAGAAAACACTTAAAAATACATAACTACGAAACATGAAGCATTAATTTATTTATGTATATTATGTCGAGTGTGTATCGACTTAGTTATGTGTTTTATTCAATTTAATCAGGTGGACTTAATTTATGTAACATGTTTCTAGAGTATACACATATTTTGTTTTCCTTATTACATAATTCGAAACTTATAAATCCGAGTGACACAAAACACAACCTGACTTAAACCTAAAGTCACATAATATAATTGAAATTATTAAGAAATAAATTATTAAACCGCATAATTGAATATAACGCAGATCATACAAAATTTTAATCAAAACTGAATGAACGCGATGATGGACATTTCTTAAAGCATGTACATGTTTGGAAATTTCGAAAGATTAACATATAAGGTCATTCAATAAGTCCGTAGGATAAGTAAGAAGAAGCAAAATTTGGAAAAACTCGATTTTATTATTCAACATAGTTACCATAGTTGCCCATTCGGCCTTTGTTTCGGCGATTACTTCGTTATTGGACTTAAATTTCTTTCCAGCAAGCATTCTTTTGATATTTGAAAACAGGAAAAAGTCGCTGGGGCTAAATCTGGAGAATATGGTGGGTGGGTAATCAATTTAAAACCCAAATCATTTTGCCATCGCTTCCATCGATCTGTGACACGGTGCATTGTCTTGGAAACAACACCTTTTTTTGCGTTTAATCGATCCAAAAGTGCACAATAATAGTCGCTGTTGATGGTGGTTTCTTTTTGAAGATCGTCGACGAATATTATTCCATTCGTTTTCCAAAATAAGGACGCTGTCACCTTGCCGGTCGACTATTGCATCGGTCGATTCGGTTCGTTGTCTGCTGTCCACTCAGCTGACTGTCTTTTAAATTCTGGTGTGTAATTGTGGAGCCATGTCTCATCCATTGTCACATGTCGGCGATTGAATTTCATTTTATGAAATGAAGCACCGATTCGTTCTTGTTTTTGATCAACTGTGAGCTCACGCGGCACCTACTTTATACAGAGCTGTCGCATATCCAAATTTTTGCCATTAAAAAGTAAAACTCGAAATTCACTTTGTTCCATTTTTTTTCAAAACCAAAAGTTGCTTCACACAAATTGCTATAACCCACAATAGTCAGATTACTGTCAAATTTAAACCTTTGAAGGTATAAGTACTAAATAAAAATCATATCGAAAAAAAATCTAGTAACGCCATCTATGTGTCATCCTACGGACTTATTGAACGACCCTGTCAATACCAGATATATGCAGTCACCCACCAACACAAGATTTTGGTTTACGGTGTTGTGATATTTTTACAAAACACCTCAATTACTTTTATATCATCTTTGGTAAAAGTTTAAGTGAAAGCAATTTATTTGGTTGTGATTTATTGATATTATACCCTCCAAAGTTTTATTGCCGACCACTTACAAATCAACTCTTAAGAATAATTGGGTTTCAAATTTAATTATTTTGTTACGTAACGATACGGTCATTCGATTGAAAACTGGGTTAAATATTATTATTACGTTTATTGCGTCTTGTTATGAGGCCAATTGACTTAATGAGCTTTATTGGGGCTGTACTGTAGTACTCTAAGTACATAGATACACTGAATTAAATAATGGGTGAGCCATCTATCGGTTTAAATTTGAACCACCGGATATTTGGAATCTAGCAATTCTTATGTCATTCTATTCTGAAATGAATCGATTTACGCTTGAACAACCTTGGGTTGATTTCATTGTTGATACGCCAATGACATGAGCGTGCGCTCGTACAGTGCGTACACCCGAAAATATCGAAACTGTGGCTGAGAGTTTGCGTGAGAATCCATCAACATCAACTCGTCATCGTTTTTAAGAATTGAACGCTTCACGCAGTTTACGCCGAATTTTGCACAAAGATCTCGTTCAAGAGTTGAACCCGCATGACCATCCGCTTCATTTTCACTTCGCTAGATAGGCCAACGAGAAACTGCAAGATGATGTCGATTTTGTCAAAAAAAATCATCTTTTTGAATGAATCTCTTTTTCATCTTGGTGTGTATACGTTAATAAGCAAAATTACCGTATTTGGGGCTCATAAAACCCACACGTGGTCTTCCAGAAGCCAATGCACCGGAGGCATCACTGGTCCATATTTCTTTGAAAATGAGGACGGCACAACCATTACGATCAATGGAGACACCTATGATTTTTTTGTGCCTGCTCTTCATGGTATTATTGTGAACGATGTTTGGTTTCAACAGGATGGTTCAACTTGCCACACATTTTCATGCAACAATCGATCTATTGCGTCAAACGTTTGATGACTATTTAAACAGTCGAATTAATCGAAAATGAATTAGTCGAAATGGTGATGTCAACTGGATGGCAAGGAGTTGCGATTTAAAACCAATGGAATATTTTCTGTGGGGTGCCGTAAAAGACAATTGTTATGCCGACTGAAGAATTAAATCCAAAAACAACATATCAGCTCAAATGTGAAAGAAGGTACGGAGTCGTAATAAGAGGTGTACCGTCGTCCACCGATCGCGAAGTGATCAAAGCATTGATCGAGGACCACGGCCATAAAGTAATCAAGATTCACAAAATGTCAATAAATATTGAGAAAATTATAAGACAATTCCCATTGTTGCAGGGGGAAAACAATAAGGACATAAACGAAATCAAGAACCTCCTATATTGCAAGCTGTCCATTGAACCACCTTAAAAGGTAATAGATATACCTCACTGTACAAATTGCCAACAGTTAGGACACACGAAGAACTTCTGCAATAGGCAAGCCAAATGTGTCAAATGTGCAGAAAGTAATCAAACAAACCAATGTCAAAAGCCACTAAATGTTATACCCACTTGAGCACTTGTGAAAAAGGTAATCTGACTAGCTACAAACGATACCAAGTGTATATCAATAAAAATGCTGAACAAGAAAAACAACAGTATGATACTATTAGAGAAGAGGTTTCCCTCGCCCAGGTGACCAAATCCACAAACAACGATCTAAATCAAGAAAGCAGGCAGAAACCTGTAGTGAACGAGCCTACCATTAGTAATATAATGAATATGCTCACCGAATTTCAGGCAGAAATGATTCTAAATTTTAGCCAGCTTACTAATTAGGGTGGATGAACCTGAAGATAATTCCAAGCCACCAAACCAACCACTAAACCATGTAACTAGATGTATTTCTAAGAACCAACAACATAGATGTAGCTTTAATATCAGAGACATACTTTTCAGAAAAAAACTTTATCAGGATATAGAGCCTATTGAACGTTGCATCCCAATGGTCGTGCTCGAGGGAGAGTCAGCAATATTAATAAACCAAAATATTCTACATTTCCAACAAGAAGAAATTATGGTGCCATTGCAAGCTACCATAATAACCAATAATCATGGTGGTGCGGAACTAAGTTTAGGGCCGATTTACTCATGCCCATTAAGACATAATATGGTAAGAAATCAATATGTTAAAATACGACGAAGGTTCATTATAGGAGGTAACTACAACGCGAAACATATACTGCGTGGGGATCTCGACTTATAACACCAGGAAAAGGAAAAGAATTCCTAAGACATCAACAAGATTTCAAGATTTGATTGGCTTTTATATCTCGAAGGAGAAGCCAACATTGAAAGAACATTGAAGTCGAAGGTATTGTAGGCCAGGGTAACGTATTAGGGCCCATCCTCCATCTATTTTACACTTGCGATATACCGACAACGAAAACAACCTTAATCGGAACTTTGGCTCATGATATAGCTGTATTGGCATCAAGCGAATCGCAAGCACTCGATGAAATCAGTCAATGGACCAGGGATTGGAAAATAAAGCTTAACGAGCTGAAATCAGTAGAAGCACGTTACAGCACTAAATAGCAACCGCCATACATTACTCAACGGGTTACAAATTCCCCGAGGTGAATCTGCTAAATATCTCGGATTGCATCTTGATTTAAGATTGAAATGGAAATACCACGCTAGACAAAAATATAACAACGCGAGATATATACTGGGAAATAATGCTAAGCCTGTACACTGTAAACGCCTGATAGGTTTGAGCTCAATTAACGAACAAACATTTACAGCACATATTGTGAATGAATTCTATTCTTAGTTATGACTTCCGTTTACGTTTTGCCTTCTACAAATTAACACAATTCTCAATAACATTTCAATTTAATCCTCGCTACTCAAATCGGGTTTAAGATAAACAATCACAAGTATATCGTCAAAAAAAAAATTTGAAGAAATCCTAAGTATAAAATCTAATCAATCATAATTTTTGTTGTTGTTGTTTTTGTTGTTAAATACTAAACAAATATTATTCCTTTTTATTCCGTTCTCGAACCTAAAAATATTAAAAATCAGGATTGACGGGAAACAAAAAATCCTCCACAAAATTCAAATTACGAATATCCTCCTGAGAATATAAATGCTGCCGATATCGAGTCGTTTAGGACTCTCAATACACGTACAAAACTAATAATGTCTGAGTATATAGTTGGAGTAGGTATATACAGGCTGCTGGATGTTGTATGCGCATACCTTAAATGTGTACGTTCGCCCTGTACCTGTCTTAACTTTATTGAGATGTACATTGTACACACACACATATATACCCGTAAAATGTTAGTGAAATAAAATAAAATTTGTTAAAATAAAAATACATATGGATGGATAGAGATGATTCTGGACAGCTTTCGAATCGATCTATCTTCCTGTCACCTACAATGCGTATTGTGTACATTTTATTCTCGAACTCCCTAGTTTTTTTTTACACTCGCATGTTTCTGTACACACATATGTACATGTATATGTGTACACACACACATCAATATGTTATTATCTTTTATCTAAACAAGATTTTATTGTATGATTTGTGAAATTCAATGCATTAAGAGCACAAATTAAGTAATTTAATGAAGGAAATTTTTTACAATTGCATCCGCCTAGTAAAATAATTGTATTAGTCATGTGCAGTTACATTTGGGGATGTCAAAAAGCTGCATATATACATATGATAGTAAGCCATTTGAGAAAACACTTTATTGCTGCCCAAACTTGTTGGTTTGGTCGTTAATAGAAAGTTTTTGAGGATAATCTCTACTTGAACTTCTTTTTTCAAACAAAAACCATTTTTTTGTTATGTATTAGGTTCGGGTCTCTTTTATTCTAGATCTGTATAGCTGAAATTTTTGACTTATTTCAGAGTTTAGTTGTTTAATTTTGTCAACCATTATGCCTACCATTGCATACCATTGCACTATCCACACTATTTAAATTCATATCTCACGAACAACGTACATTAACTGCATGCTTTGCACAAGCGGTCGTTCATTGCACACCGATTAGGTTATGCTGTCGTGGAGTATACTGTATTAACTGTATATGGAGGATTTTAGAGTAAGATTTTGGTTTATGAGCTTTAAAAATCAAGCTGGTAGAATAATTCAAGCCAAATATCCTCCGGGCAAAACTACCACTCCAGTGTTAGCGTATAGCAGATAAGTCTCTGAATTTCTTGCATGATATATCAGAAGTTCTCCTCTAAATATCATGTACTCTGTACTTGAGGGAGTAATGAGTTACAGGTATATTTTATTCCTCATGACAATATAGTATATTTACACAATTATGTAAATTAACTTATAATATGGGAAGGTATACTGTATGATGTCATATTGATAAAATCGGCTAGCATACAAAATAAATTAAAATTAGTCTGTATTGTAACGTTGTAACTGGAGGATTATTATGGACGAAGCAAAATTTCAATAATTACTTATTAACACTTCCAAAACTATTCCCAGGTATTCCCTATATAGGTATGACTGCGGTTCCTTTAAAACGATTTGAGTTTGTTCTATATAATGAAGTGTGCCTGCGGGTTGGACTCCATTCATATTAATATATTTATCTAAGTTGAGACACATGGACGAAAGTATATCTACATCTCTGCTAATCATATTTACTGGTTTTTCCTCCTAAAAGTATCTATAAGTAGTTTTCTTAACGTTAATGGCATAAATACACTAATCGTTGCGTTACATTTACGATTAATTTCCTTTTGGTTCAAATATTAGCTTCAATCTCAATTGAACAGCTATAATTAAGGTATTTGCCATCAATATTTTAATTTAATTAAATAATCATAAATTAATTAATACATTTTTGTATCGTTTGTTTTGAAACTGAAATTTCTATGATAAGAGTGCGACTGTATATTTTTAGTACATCGGTTGGAATAGCTGCTGCCGATAAAGGAAAAACTCAATAATAACTAGTACGGTTTAAAACCAAAAATATTGTTTTTTATTCTAATTTAGTTTAGCTTTGATAGATGGCACTAACTATTAATATGGGGAATATAAGGTTTTAATTATTTGACATAATTGTTTCATCAATTTCATTACTTTAATAGATTATTTTAATTCAAATAAATTTATTTTTATTCAAATTAAAAAGTTTATGTAAGTGTGCTGCTGCCAGATAATTATGATAAATCAGTTAATAGAAAAGATAATAGAATATAAAGCTAGGTTAATTTTTCGTTAGATGGCACTAACGAGAATATGAAGTATAATATCATATGTCGATAACATAGTGATGAGTGTTTTGAATGGTTTGTAACTTTGACTAGTACTAAAAACGTTGTACTTAAATTAATATTTATTAAAGACATTTAAATATGTATAATAGTTTTTATTTTCGCTAGATGGCATTAATGATAATCTGAATTATTTAATTTCAGTTGATTTACTCAAAGTAAATGGTTTTCATATAACGTCAACGTAAGTGAATACTGAAAAAATGTACCATGTTTGACAAGTAATTAAGAGTTATTTAACTAGTCATTGATAGAAAATATTGGAATTGATGTCGTTCATTAAATATTGATAGATTAAGTATAAGAGAACATGGCAAATCAATATCGCCAAAGAACAGGCCAAAACAAATAAAATCAGAAAACTGATTTCGCAGCGCTTATTTTTAAGGGCTACTGCATGTCTGTACCGGATTTCATTCAAATCGGAGACCAAAAATTTTTATGACAAAAAAAACAGATAGGCTAACCACTATCTGTTTTTTGAAAAATGATCAAAATTTTTTTTAATCGATTTTATGGTTGAGATCGATTAATATATCCATAACAAACCTATTAGTACCATACAGACCATATCAATCGATGTCGTTCGGATAATATTGATAGTTAAAGTATGAGGGAAAATGGCGGTGTTTGAATTCATCCTGTAAATGTTCCATGCAATATTTTTAATTCATTATTTAAACGAAGTGGGGTGTTGCGAGATTGGTTAAGAAACCCTATATGATTGTATTATACGACAAAAAAACATGTTGCTCCGGACACAAGTAGCCAACTTTTCTTGACTACCGATATGTTGCTGGAGGAAGACACTATATGAAATCACGTGCAACGTAATTGTTGGAATGGTGACTCCTAAACACCATCACATAAACAAATCCAAGGTAAGCGCGGTAGATGATGACTACATAAGATGGACAACAATCTTATCTGATTTACAACATTATAAAACTGGATATTAATCGAAACCAATCGACTCACCGACTCTTGACACGATTCGGACTGGTAAATGTTTATAAATCATCCCATGTATGAAGACCGAACAAATTTGTTTTTTAATTAATAAAAAAATAATATACGGTTAAATTAAATTAATTAAAATTTAGTTTAAATTTTTATTTATAAAATCGTTTTAATTTATTAAATTGTATTTGTATTTAACCATAAACAATCGAAAACAAAATTTAATTAATAATAACAACAAATGCTTAATTAGACATAATTGAACAAATGGGGAAAATCATAAACATAAAATTGCTAATTAAAAATAAAACAATCATATAATTTTGCATAAATTTTTTATTAATTAATTTTTAATCTATATTTAAGAATAATTAAGGTATAATATTATATAATTTGTTTAATTAAATATTTATATTTTGTTTAGCAGTTTTCTTACGATTTAAAATAGTTTTTAATTTAATTTAATGTTTTATGTATTAGAATATAATAATATAGTTAATATTATTAAAATAATTTAATTAATTTTTTTAAATTTATATTTTTAATTATTTTTTTTATTAAATTTTAGAAAGACATATTCTTTATTACGTATATTGAATTTTAATTTAATTAAAAATGTTTTGTAGTTTTATAACATTTTTATTTATTTACTTATTATTTATAATAATATTTATTATATTATTGTGTAGATATTTACAGAAAGAGATTTAAAAAAAAAATATTTTTTTAATTAAAATATATTTATACATTGTTTTATAAAGATAATTTTGATTTATTTATATTTTTAATATTCTAATATTTATTTATATAATTAATTTAATATTTAAAAATTTATTTAAGTACGTATTAGAATAAAATAAAAATTAAAAATTGTTTTTGCAAGTGTGTGTGTGTTTTTTTATAACAATTGGGCGATTCATTGAAATCGATCACATCTAAAACGAGAGCAAGAGAGCGAGTCTACACTACTAAATGGGAAGGTAAATTTTTTTTTTTGTATATGATATAAATAGGGGATGGATATATTTTTTTTGTGCTGTAAAAAAATCGGATGCTGCTTTTTTACATACACCCCCACCACGTCAACACACCATCATCCTACTTGCTGGTTGAACAGAAAAAAAAATTTGTTCAACGAGATAATAAAAAAAATTCACCACTACAGCGTTGGTATATTCTGTTCGCCTGGTAAAAAATTGGATGTGTCCACGTGTTGCTCAATTTGTTCGAAAATTGTATTGCGTTGTAGCCGTCCAACAAACAACCAAATCCCATCAAACTCGTACATCAAATGTCCAGGCCATGTATATCGTATGGAAATCATACAAGTCCTTACTGCCATACAATCCTGCCAGCCTTATAGGGAAACATTTAAAACTGGATCACATTGTGACGTTGTTCAACAAATTTGTTAACAATACAACAACAAACAAACAAATAAATTGCAATTAAAATTTGTTTGATTTTTGAAACAAAAATTCCAACAAAATATTGAATTTCGTACCAGGCGAGCAGCAATATGAGAACGTACAGAGTTTGAAGAAAGTAACAAAAAAAAATTGTACACAAAGAGAGAAAAAATATTGTATTGCAACTATATAGCATGGAGAAAAAAAAATATAAAACCAACCCAACACTGAGAATGCTCGTACAAAACAAAAACGCAAAAAATGGGATGACAAAAAAAATATAAACGAAATTTTATTATGAACAGAAGGCGGATTTTGTTTTGTTCGGGTAGAATGAGTTTGGTGGCGGAAACAAAACAAAAAAATTGTTTTGAATATTTTTTATTTTGTTTTATACAGTTGAAGGGCACAAAATGTTGTTTAGATGCGATGCAAAGGTGTGGAGACTTTAAATAGTCTTTGATATGATATATTGATGAAATCTATGCCATTGGTAGATTTTATATATAGCACGAATCCTGATGTATGAGCGATTGCCTACAATCCCAAGAGTAAGGGCGGATATTGTTATCCAACAAGAACAATTGAAACATGGAAAGCTCCCGAAAGGAATCACTAAATCGATTTGAGGTTATTATTGCTAAGCTATTAAAATATTTCGTACCGTCTAGACAGGGCAAAATGATTTTACAGAAATACTTTGAAGTGAATAAGATCCAGCAGTGTATATTCTAGGAATATCAAACAAATTAATGTTATTTGTAAAGGATACGGCGAAAACGTTCTGTCATATTGTACTTTTTCGTTTGGTAGAAATCAAATTTAGATTGAACCCAGAATTGTGGTCAATGATACTATCTCGATCATTTATGTGTCTGGCATCACGGGCTGAAATAATATCTGTGACTGTATGTCAGAACCGAGTTTTAACAGTTATTATTGGTTTTATTATTAAATATAGATATATAGCCTTTCCATCACACAAAACGTCACTTCATTTTTATGACCAAAGATTGAATGTCCAAATAATTATAACAAATCGGAAGAGACGTCTTTTGATTCGTGCAAGCACGTGAGGATCAATTTTAAAATTGATTGGATTCGATAGAAATAGTAGAATAATTACTTGGTACGTACATAAATGAACAGATCGGTTTGTTTAAAAATAAACTCTCGGTGAGTAGTCTTATATCTTAGGTCATTATCGTCCTGTATCGTGTCAACAATCTGACTCCATCGCTGTCGATCACGAGCCAGCTTTTTATACTGATGTAAACAGTTAATCAACTAACAATTAATCGCTTCTAAGCCGTAGACTCATCGTCACTGACAGCGACCTCTTTACCAACCGAAAGGTGGCTCTCATTCGATTCGGATCAGCATGAAAAAGTGACCGAGCCGGAATACTTGTCATGCACTATATCAGGAATATATCGCACGATATAACACGCATAATTCTGTTTTCCAATGTTAGCAGTCGTCTTTCGTTCTCATTCGTCAAGGTCAAACTCTCATATCCATACATGCGACAAAGGGTCTGATCAAGTATCTGTTTCATAACTACATTTCGCCATACCAATCGAATAAGATCGAAAAGTCAGTTCCACAAAGTTAGCCCTCCCAATATCAAGAGCCCTGAATTATTGCAATCAACTCCAGGTGAACAATTTTTCTTTGATCTCTCTTTGGCCATGGTGAATTTCTCATAGGATGGATCCTCAATGAACATCTCTGCGGTCTCTATTTGAGGGTATTGAAATACAGCTTGTGATATATGTGGAACATTATATAGGTCAAAAAAATTTGCACGCCGAGTACTATATCGACGTTAACACAGACGTTGTCATCCTGGCCCCGAATTTTGGACCAGATAATGGTCACTGCCTACGAATTTTATTGAAGCAGATACGAACTCGCTCTTTTGAGATCTACACATGGCCAATTTAGCTTCGAGATATTTTACTTGAATGTGTCAAGCATTCGTGTCGGAAGTATGGATCTATATCATTACATAGGTCGGTCTGAACTTTGCCAGCTCAAGCATTAAAGTCACCAATTACAAATCTAACATCCTGCTCAGGTATAGATTCCATTAGATTATCCAAATGACTGTAAAATGAGTCTATCTTGTGGTTGGCTTACATCAGTAGACGTATGTATACCCAGACAACTGACAGGTTATGGCTAATCTCATGTCCAAGCGAAGCTTACACATTCGATTATCGACTGCCTGAAAGTTCAGTACAGCCATTCTTTACCTGTGGCCCAATGCGATAGCAATGTATAGCCTACCAGCCGATACTCTTTTCTACATGTGATTCTCAGTCTTGAGTCCGGGTTCTTAAGTATTGGGGGTTCATTAGGGTGATTTTCTATGGGTCTTAGGTTTCGTTCAAAATATTTACGAAACATGGATACCTCAGCCACAGAGCCCAAAATAAGTAAGTACATCAGAAAAAGCTTCGAGTTATTTTGATCTATGCAAGTATATCAGTTCTCTTCTCTAAGTTTAATTGGAAGATTATTTGAGCTATAAAATTGTGGGTGAGAATGATGGATTACATGGATGGCATTATTGGATATTGGGGGTGGTGATCTTTGACCAGAGCATTGAAAGTATGAAAATTACTAAACGACACATGGGGCAGATATATTGAAATGGTTGTGATTAAAACGCTCCAATACAAACTGCAGGGACGTTAGTTAGAATCGTCGTTTGCCTGGAATTGAGTCTGAGGTCTAGTCATTCAGAGATAGCTTTCTGAAAATATCTGTTCGATCATACTCGATTGGTAAGACAAAGTGAAATTATCCTGCAGGAGTTAAAAGTGGCCGCGCCATCTCTTCTTTGCTTGTCTCTTAATGAGATGAGTGATCATTTCAATATTCAGATAGTCTGGTTCCACGGCCACTTGGGCGTCATGGGGAACTGCCGGGCGGACGTACTAGCGAGGCATGGTTAGGGAGACCCATTAAGGCACTCAAGACTGTGAGGAGGCTAGGACTAGAAGCAAATGATTTTTGCAGAAGCTGTATGGACGAGGCGGAAGAAGAGACGCTGATCCACCTCCTATGCTCATGCCCGACTTTGGCACACAAAAGACATGCATATTTGGGTAAGTTCTTAATCTCTACAGTATTCAATGTAAGTTGCGAGACAGTAGTTTGAGTTTCTTATGTAGTGTGATAAGCTACATAAGAAACTCAAACTGGTTCTCATAAGGGTAATAGAGAAGTAAGATCCTGTGGTACCACAACGGACCGTCGCTGGTCTAAGTGTGCTGTAGCAGCCACTCAACCTAACCCATCACTTTTTTGAATGTGGCCTCGTTAAAAGCGATTGATTATATTCTTTTGGGAAGGATCACTTTGCAAAACTCTCAAATGATTTAAGTACATGAGGCTGAAAATGGCCATGGATCGATTAAAATTACCACCGATCAGACACAGTAGATATCAACGAACATAACGCCGTGTCCCCAATTTTTCGATTCGTATCAGTTTTCGTCGGTCCAGTTGTTTTGTGTTTTGCTTAAGAAATTGAAAATAAGACGATTCCTTTGGAATTACCTTAGTCCATCTTAAATCTATGTACATATTCTATATAAATATAATTTAACAATTAAATAAAAAATGAAAAAAAAACGTAAACAGAAGTTAAAAGTTGAGTTTGATCGTTTACCAATCAAATTGAACTAACTCAATTGATAGTATTCGGGCGCAAAATCATTCGCTAAATTGCTCAAAAAATTAAAATCCGACGAGCTATTCGAATTCTCCATATTCACTTCGTTTGTATTATTTGGATACGCTTGATGGCCGGGATGGTGATTGGCTAGCGGTGGCGGCGGTGGTATAATATTCGAATTGTGATGTATAAATCCGCCCCCATTGTGTCCAATAATTGTATTGTTGTTGTTCGTATTGACGTTGTTGGTTGTTATTGGTGGGGCACTCGCATTTGTCGCTGGCGGCGGTGGCGGTGGTGGTGTTTCATAGTATTGTGTAAAACCAAAATTATCACAACTATCGGCTTGCAAACTAGACGGCGGTGTCATATAGTTCGGTTCGTGATGCGGATGATGTCCGGCAGGATACTCACCGCCGCTATTATTCGGATGATAGTTTAAATTATCGTAATATGCCGATTGCGTTTTCGATTCGTAATAGCTCGATTGTTCGAGTGCTGCAGCACTTTCGTATTCGTTTGGATAGTATTGATTTTGATATTGTAATGCGCTGCCACTACCATTCGACTGTTGTAGTAGGGTGGCGACGGATGGTGGGGCGCCGACTACTCCCGCGGCCGTACCATCGATTAGATGCGAATTGCCGTAGTAGACTGAACTTTGATGGTGGTGATTTTGATGAAACTGATGGTGGTTTGGCCCGATCAAACCGACCGACGACGGATGATGATGATTTTTGAGGTGGTGAAATTCATGTGGTGGTATTTTTTGGTGATGGACATTAAAATCGGCGCCACCTTTCATGTTATAATGAAAATCTGCTTTTATATGATGATTGTTGAATTCTTGTTTTTGTAGCGCGGTTTGATTGTGTTGGCCGGGAAATCCGAGCGGATCGTGAACTTTCGGATGGTGATGATTCAGCTCCAATTGATGCGGACCAATCGTTTTGTTATTGATTGTGTTCGGAAATTCTATATCGTGTTGCGCCGCCACTTGTTGTTTGCCATAGAATGCACCCTCTTGATGTTTATAGTATGCTGGGAAATATCCTGTATTACTGGGAACGATCCCCATAGCACTCATCTCCTGTTGAAGCAATTGATGATTCGCATTTTGATTGCCACCAAATCGGCTATTCCCTCGTCCCATTCCAAACGCTTGGCTATTACGACCTAATGGCGTGTTACCAGGTGGATGTATTGAATTCATTGGCGATGCTATTTGGTCACCATCACGGCGGTACACATCAAAATTATTATAAAATGGCGACGTTTTTGAGGTGGTCAGCGATTCCTTCTTCACCTAAACAAAATTATGATATACAGTTAGATATGAAACAAATCGGTACACTGATGTATACACACATTTCTTACTCTTAGCTTTCCGGTCTCCTCTTTCTTCTTAATCTTCATTGGTATTTGTTCCTCCTCTTCATCCAGGCTCGATGCTACCGACGAATCAGCCGTTATAATGTTTGTTACCCCGATGCCATTTTGACCCGACGACGTCGGACCAGACGATGGGGATACCACAATATCTAGTGTCGAATTAGGTGTCGCTACCGTTGTTGAATTTGTTGAATTGATTATTGCTGAGTTACTATTACTGTTATTACTACTGGTACTACTGGATGAGCTGTTACTACTATTTGGTCCTTGATTATTTGTTGTATTCGTGTTGTTGTTGTTTGTTGCGCTTGGTGTATTATTATTATGTCCGCGTGAATTCGATGTCGAATCGGGTATATCGTCCGATGGTAGTTCACAACCTTGACATGATTTTTTCGAATTTGAATCTGCGAAATTGGGAAAAATCAATTCAAAAATAATTAAAATAAGTGTTTAAGGTGTATACTTACTGCACGATTGACTATCATCATCACCCTTGAGTCCATCTTTATTTGAGTCATCGTCGTCTGTTTTCGAGAGTGTTTGCCGTTTGTGCTTCATTCGACGATTTTGAAACCACACCTTAACCTAACGTCAACGTACATATACATTATTGGTATCACCTTCGACAAATTCGTTATTATATATTTACCTGGCGTTCTGTTAAATCTAGACTAGCTGCTATTTCGATCCGACGTGGACGACATAAATATTTATTAAAATGAAACTCCTTCTCCAACTCTAGTAGTTGTGTATTGGTGTAAGCTGTACGTAAGCGTCGTGGAAGACCATTTTCGGCAACGAATTCCGCTAGAATGAATAAATTGGAAAAAAATAAAGACACACATTATAATATGGCGTAATCTTATTGTCTTATCTTTTAGATTATAAATTTTGAGAATGAAAAATTTAATCTAAATCTAAATCGGGCGGGTTGGATGTACCATGCAGGATATAAACCATCTATGTAAGAGAGTTCCGATTTGTCTGATTAGCTATTTGAATATGTATTGGGGTAGAACTTTCCAATTGATTGGTTCCAAGTAGGAATTTTAACCAACCGATATCGTGACATGTGGACGTATTGTGTTCGGAATACAGAGCACTATAGTAATGGATTACTGAACTGCATCGACAACCGAGGTTTTCACTTCCCAGTCATGTATACTTCACCAGACTGATAATTATATCGCAGAATGCTATTACTCACAAGATCTTGGTATTTTTCGGCCCAACTCAATTCCTAAGTTATCTCTAATGTGTGTAGCAATGTATATAGCCATCGTCGCCGACAGCGACCTCTTCGCCTACCGAAAGGCGGTTCTCCCTTCAAAGATCGCTGTATCATTCGTTTCGGATCAGCACGCAGAACGTGACCGAGCCAGCGTATTCGCTGTCCTTTGATTTCATGCACGATATCAGGAATTTGCATTAAATTCCTGATCTCGTGATTGAATAGAACTCGGTATGTGCCATCAACGTCGCGTTTTGGGCCATATATCACACGCATGATTCTTCTCTCGAATGTTAGAAGCCATCTTTCGTACTCATCCGTCAAGGTCCAACTCTCACATCCATACATGACAACGGGTCTGATCCACACTCTGTACATAGCTTCAGCTTATCCGTATTTGCAAGATATTTTGATTTCAACAGTGGACGTAGAGGATACAAAGCCCGATTGCCAGCGGCAAGGCGAACCTTGATATCCTCTCCCACACTATTATCGTGAGTAATGAGAGATCCAAGATACTTGAATCTCATCACTCCTTCAAACGTGTGGTTTCCACTACTGAAATCACTTGCGTCTTGGTCTCGAAAACCAGAGATCAGATATTTGGTTTTTGACTCATTGATGTGGAACATTAAGTAGATCAGAAAAATGTTCACGCCATGTATCGAGTACCGCATCGACGTTAACACAGAGGTTTCCATCCTGGTCCCGAATGGCAGTTGACCGAGATCTTAAGGTATGGTGCAATTCGGTGATTCCTTTAAAGAAAAGACGCGAATTGTGCTCATTGCTGAGTTGTTGTACTCTTAAGACCTTGGCCTTCCACCATTCGCGCTTCTTCTGTCTACAAATGCGTTTAAATGTCCTCCTAGCAAGAACTGCCTTGTTTTTCCTTGCAATTGTAAACCGAGTCTGCGCTTAATTGTGGGCTTTATTGCGTTGCTCAACAGCAAGACGACACTCCTCATCAAACCAATCATTTTTGGGCTTAGTTTTCACTATACCGAGAGTGTGCTGGGTGGCATCGACAACCGAGGTTTTCAATACTTACCAGACACTATTCGCATTATCAGATTGGTAATTGGATCCTAAAATGCTATTGCTGACAAGATCTTGGTATTTTCGTTGCGTTTCTTCATTTATCAGACCTTCACAGGAGATTCGCGTTTTATATTCTCCTGTCCTCCCTGACTTGTACGAAAATTTCCATCGCAGCTTTGCAGCAACCATAAAATGGTCACTGCCTACGAATTTTGTTGACGACCGATACGATCTCACGTCTTGAACAACCCGAGCCCGGTCTTTTGAAATCAACAAATGGTCAATTTGGCTTCGCGATGTTTTACGTGGATGTGTCCATGTTTTCAAATGGATGTTTTTATGGGGAAAGAATGTACTTGCCACTTTGAGATTATGAGCGATCGCAAATTACATCATTCTTTCCCCATTTTCGGTCGCAGTTTCGTGTCGGGAGTACGGACCTATGTTATTACATAAGTTGGTCTGATTTCTGCCAGTTCTAGCATTAAAGTCACCAATCACCAATCTGATATCGTGCTCAGGTATAGAGCCCATCAGATTATCCAAATTATTGTAAAATGAGCCTTTATCTTGGGGTTGGCTTACATCAGTGGGCGCATGTACACAAACTATTGACAGGTTGGCTAATTTCATGTGCAAGCGAAGGTTACACATTCGATTATCGACTGCCTGGAAGTCCAAGACAGCCTTTTTTACCTGCGGCCCAATGAGAAAGCCAACTCCAAGATTTCCGAGGTCATCTCCACTGTGTAGCAACGTATAGCCTTGGGACACATGGACTCCACTTTTAGGCCATCGAGTTTCTTGGAGCGCTACGAGTTCCAGCCGATACTCCTTCATACATGTGATAAGGCCGTCCAACGCGCCAGGTTTTCTTAGTGACTGCACGTTCCACGTGCTGATCCTCAATCTCGTTTCCGGGTACTAAAGCGGGGGGTCATTGTTATTTAGGCGGTATCTGATTTAACACGGTATTAATAGCTTTAACCACTACTGTGGTTGGTCACTTATACCTATCGTCTTTAAATGAATTTATGGGGTCACCCTACCCGCTCAAACTATATATACAAATACCAAAGCAACTTAAATATAATTTAGAAAAAAAATCCATAAATTATCTTACGTAATGTATTTCAAGGTCATACTTAAATCATAAATATTTCCCCCTTTTACCATACCCATCCGTGTCAATAAATCCTTTATTAGACGAGAAACCATTAAAAACAAAAACGTTTTCGTCTTTAAAATAATGATAAATGGTTTTGATTTAAAGAGCACATCGTGGATTCACTCGAGCTTTAAAGCTCGTCGTTGTATATATATATATTGTTCACCTTTCAACTTAACGTACAAATCTTTTGTTTTTGTCTAACCTTTAATTTCGAATGCTGCTGCAAACCGTGGATTTAATTTCGTTTTGATCCCCGACGAGGAGGGAAGTGAATTTTTTTTGCGTTGCCTTTTCGGAATCTTTTCAAATCAACGAAAATTTTGAGAAGATCGCGCAACACAAAATCAAGAAATCAAAGTGATTAATGATGTGAATTTGTTCAACATTTAGAAGACGTATAAAAAAACTGTTATATATTGTTTAGAGCGTATATAGTGGAGGAATAACAATCGTCACACAAAAATAGTGAGGAGACGAAGAAAAATGACAAATGTTAAAAAATGTGTTGACGACAGGTCCCTTTGTTGTTGTTGTTGTTGTATTTATAATATGGAATTATGCATAAATACTAGGCAACAACATAATACATAAAAAAAATGTTACATGAATAAATATAAAAAATATTAAAATTTATCCAAGTGTATTCATTTTATAAATCAGACCATTTAAATTATCGTTTCTTGTGCTTTTCAATGTACGAGTTCAGGTTTCAAGGAAGTAGTCGAGATGGATTTTTTTTTTAAATAATGGAATTAAAGAATTTCGGTATTGAATGGGTAGTCAAATCATATAAATGGAATATAATACAATATGTCTTATATATAGGTATGATGGATGATATAGTTATCGTCATTGGGTATTTTGAATGTATTAAATTCGATTGTCCTGCTGTACGACATCGTACTCAATCCAAGGTTTCGTTACGACTCTTGTGTCCATACACTATACACAGTGGACGTGCATGACAGCCAAATCTACGTAGAACCCTACACTTGCATATAGGGTCGGCCCATGAATTTCGCACTCCAACAGGAGGGGTTGCGACCGTACCCTGGACTATTTTTATAACATTTCTGTGTGTGTTGGATATTGTATTTATGATATCGGTGGTTGATATCGTCTGTATCTTGAGTAGATGTGTGGCACTGTGTATTATATTGTAACGAATAAACCTTTATGTCAACGCATTCAAAGTCACAACAGTCAATAGTCGAATGGTTAGAAGCTGGTTCAAATCCAACCAAAGACAATGGAATATTTTTATGTCTGTTTCGGCGAGCGAGAGATGTTATCTCTTCAACGCCTCCAGTGAAAGTAGTAATAGGTGATAACACCTTGAGAAGTGATAATAAGATACTAGGCAACAGCTTTTTCTAAAGAGTATAGAATCAGAAATTTGCTGGGTATAGTTCACTACCAGAACTGATTTCAAAACTATATCAATACAAGCGTTTTTTGAATTCAAAGACAACCTATCATTGGCTTTCGAAGGAGATAGGGATGGTGGGCACAGTCACCAAATGGATTAAGAAATGTCAAGACGAAAACCTTGAGACTCTTCTTTGGTAAAATAGAACAGTCCTACCGAAGCAGTTATAGCTATATATAGGCACTATAGTATACAGTACTTTATTCTAGTGCGATCGAATTATATCTAATGGCTAGTTGGATCCTAAATCAGAACTAGTAAGAAATCACTGAACCTACTTCCATAAACCAATTTTTAGAGCTGTTCAGTACTTGCACTAGGAAAGTCAAACATTAATACAAGAACCTGACAAATAGTTATATATTCTAGGAGTAAAATATATACGGGTTTTTACATGTAAATTTACATTTTATATGAAAACAATGATTTCATGTAAAAAGACAGACGCGCCATCTCTTATCAAATCTAATTGTAACTAAAGCACCATCTGTTATAAAATCTTTACACTTATTTACAAACAGAATTTGTGAAATAATTAACTGTCACAATATAATTTGTTTTAGATTAAAGTAATTAACAGATTCAATCCGTTAAAAATCACTTGCACCCGAGCCAGGTGAAGGTAAAAAATCTTTTTCAACTACTAACGCGAACCTGAAAACAAAATTGATTTTGCAAATACCAGTTTATCTATATGTCAATGACCAAACCTAAAGTCGGTAAATTGCTAACATTATAAAACAAATGGGACTGCGAATAAAACAAATGAAACTGCGAGCACTCTTTGCAAAGAATTGCAGAGATCATTGTATTTGCATTCTTTCTGACAGCCAGGCTGCTCTAAAGGCTATATATATATTGTTTCCAATACTATTTCATCGAAACTGGTTTTTGAGATGATAGTTGCTTTAATTCGATAGGCATAGTCTGAATGAAATAAGACTTCACTAGATGCAGTCACAAAGGTAACAAAATAAATGTATTGGCCCGTTTGGGTGCAGACTCAACTTTTGTGGGTCCAGAGCCCGCTTTAAGTGTATCGTCATTATATCTTAAGAGATGTTTTTACTATATTACTTTGGTGATCTGCATCAGAAGAGATGGGATAGCCGCATATCTTGTTCACTGTACCGAATGAAAATTAGGAGCAACGAAAAATTGTGGGGGAGGAGAGAAAAAGCTATTGAGCACTTCTTGTGCTCCTGTTCTGATAGACTGCACTATTTTGGATCACAAATCCTATTTGAAGGTCAATTGACGACCTTGAAGAACACCGGATATTTTGGACTTCATTAGAAGAATAAATAGATTTCAGGACTGAGAGTGTATCAAGGCCAATCGAGACTGAGTGGCATGGGAAAAATTGTACTAGCCTGGGTTGTTTGTTGTTAGAGTTTCAATGCTCGTTTCCAATCCGTGTCCTGCTGCAAAAGTTAAAGATCAATATTTGACTTTGTATTTATGTTTCAGATTAATGAATGATTGGTCCACTGAATCCAATCCATATTGCTGGATAAGGCATGTCAAGGAGAGATTTCATTCATGGATTTCATTTGATTTATTCGTTTTTTCTTCTATGATGTTCCCGAGCGGTTCGATTAGAGAGTTAACCTGTCTTCAGAAAGACTAGTTGTCTGGGTATTGTGAGAGCTATGCATACCGCACACCGATCTCATCTTCGGATGAGATGGTGTGCAGTGCACACAGTGGCCTATATGTTCTCGAACTCTATGGTGACGAAGCACAACTTTGGGAAATTATTTGACGATATGATAATTTTTACTGAAGGATCAGCATGCAGTAATCTAAAGTCAATCATAAATCCTAAGGTCAATATTATTTGTCCTCTTTAGGTATGCTACTGTCTTTTAGGCGAAATCTACCGTAATTTTGAGAGCAGCACTCTTTGCAAAGAAGATGAATTGAAGAGATCGCTCTAAAGGCGATTGTCCCTATACTGTTTCATCGAAATTTCTTTTGTTGATGTTAATTGCCTAAAATCGATTAGACAGTTTGAATGAAATTAGACTCTACTGGATACCTAGTCACATGGGTATAATAAATGTTTTGGCTGATACTTTTAATGGACAAAAGCTCGCTTTTGGACTGTCGTAATTACTGTCTTAAGAGATATATAGACTATTACTTTGACAGTCTGCACCAGAAGAGATGGGACAACCATATCCTTCTAAAATCTATTTTGGATCAATGATAAGCATAGGTCACGTAGTCCTTCTTCAATTGTCATAGGCATTTCGAGGATCTTGCTTTGTGTTTTTATAGGACATCATTCCCTGAAGAATCTCATGTTTCGAATAAAAATTAGGAATGTGTGGGCCACTGTGACCAGTGTGGGGAGAGGAGAAGAAGAAACTGTTCCCATACGCCTATTGAGGATCAATTAATGACAGTACCGGATACTTTGAACTTCATTAGAGGAATAAATAGATTTTGAAGGTGAGAGTATACGTCTGGGAAGGGATACCACAATGGACAAATCGAGACTGAGTCACGGGGGAAAAATTATGCTAGCCATGGATTTTCCGATCCACATCCTGCTACAGTAGTTAAAGGTCGATATTTGATTTTGTCAGATTGGTCCATTGAATCCAATCCAGTTTCTAGAACTGCTGGATAAGACAAGGGGAGATTCCTTCATTACACTCTCTTCTCATATTCTCTTCATTTTAAATGACACTCCTCTAATATTTCACCATATATGTATTATATTAAGAGATATTTCACCACTCATCACATATTATATTATGATAAATTTACTGTTATCATTTAATCAAACACATAAAATCTTAAAGTTTACATAACAAATCTGTTGTTTCTTTACATCTAATAAAAGCCATAATAATAATAATAATAACAGTATATGGAATATAATATATTTAAATAAGGGTTAAATGTGTATATTTATATGTGTGTGTGTGTATGAACATATCTATTTTCCAACCGAACGAGAAAACTTCTATATACGAGTATATAACAAAGGGATGTGTGTACATCCTGAAATGATCATAGGATGATGATATGTGAAAAAAATCATTGCTGAGATGATTCAAGTGGAATTAGTTAGTAAAAAAAAGGATAACATTTTTAACTTTTCCAGCATCGTTCGGGTTGTTGTTCCCCGCACCGATGAGATGATATGTATATGATATATGATGTTGATTTGGATTTTCTAATGTGGTAACATTTTAATATGTGGAGAGCAAAACTTTTAGTTTTAGAATTTTTAGAATTTTGAGTTTTGTGTTTTGCACACGTAATGTACAATATCGATTTGTATTTGCCTGTAGTACGAGAGTACATCACAAAAGTGAATTACTCTAGCACGTGTTAACAACGCTATCAGTAATTTTTTTGTTTTGTTTAAAGCTCATATATCATTTTTATTCGAAATCTAACATATGTAAATTTTTTATTTAATATATAACAACCCCCCCCCACCCGCGTCTCATATTATAAAATTTATCTTTCTTACAAAAAATTGAATAAAATAACTTTCTTTGTGCGTTCCCAATCGTACATCCATCCATACGCACACACACACGCACATAATAAAATGGAAAACCCATAAAAAGCAGAGCATTACGACACATACACAGTATTGAAATTTTCACATTTGTTCTTGTTGCTGTTTGGTGACATATTTTTCTGTAATTTTTTGTTGTTTTTTGTTTCAAACGGAAAATGGGAAAATCGTGAGTTGATTTTAGCACAGTTAAATATTAATAAAAAAAAAATAATACATAATTTAAAATTTATTGAATATTTTTTTTATGTTATTATTATTATTTTTATCGTTGTTTCGCGAGATTAAATTTGTGCCCGGGATAGATACAAAAACACTTGTATTTCGATGTACTTTTGGTAGGAGTATGGTTTTCATTTATGTCGAACTTTGCTCAAATTAATTTTTACGATAATTGTGCTCTAAATCGCGGGCAATAATCTACACAATGTATAATTTGGAACACACACTACAAAAGAAGATGTAGTGCAGCGAACGTACATAATACACTGCAGTCCTGATCAATTATGTGCATAAGATTCCACCAGTTGCGAACTATTTAATCAGTCGCTGAGATTTAAAAAGTTTCCTAAAAATGGAAGATAACCAAAATAATCTCATTATTCAAAACTGAGGATAGAAGTGATTCTCAAATTATTTCAACTTGTAATATGTAATTCCTTCAAAGAAGTGGTGCCTCGACATCTTTCACCGTACCAACATGAATTTATTCCAAAGAGATCAAAATCTACAAGCCTTATTGAATTCACCAGCACTAAAATCAAAGTTATTGAAAGTCACAAGCAAGTTGACGTCGTGTACCCAGTCGTTTGACTCTATGAGCCATTGTAATACCCTATATAACCATGATTATGAAACTATGATTTTCGAAATGAGAATACATGACAAACTGTAGTGTCGTCATTTCATTTGACAGTTTATAATAATTCATACTATAACTGTGTGGTTTAAAAATATTTTTATTTCGCTCTCCGCTTTATTTTTTCCCAGCTTTTCTTTGATTTTCCATTAATCTATCAAATGTATTTTTTTTTGAGAACTTCAAATTTTATAAAAAAAACAATATTTATAGTTTTCGGTATTCACTAACTGTATAACTGTGGCACTGTTATCACTAAAATGCCATGTGATGAGGAAAAATAGCTCATTCCGAAACCATGTCTAAACCAAGTTGCAAACCATGGTTAGCAGTGACACATTGCAACGAAATCATGGTTAACTCGAAACTGTATAGTTACGAAACCAGATATGTGTTTATAGTATAAAGCACTAGAACGGTTATACTCATTTGGATTCTCAAACAACTTTGTGGCTTGGTTTAAATCTCACTTAAGTAACCGCATCCAATACAGCAGTATAACCACATTGGTAACAGCAGGTCTAAGCCAATTAAAGCTACATCGGGTTTTCACAAGGTTTTCATCGAGCCTCTTGGATTTTTACTATGCAGTTTCAAAACATTAGGAATGCAACAATATGCCACTAACGCGTGTCTGGGATCAATAACCTCAGAGTTATGTTCGTGGAAAATATGAGCAGTTACTAAATCTAGTGTGTTGCTAGATCTGATTCTGTGTGAGATCTTATTAAACGATGGACGGGAGATATTTATGACCTGGAGACAATCAAGATTCTGTATTTCGCATACGTATATTGCGCAATATGCTGTTATCGTTTCCGAAAAAGTTTATCCGTCACATAACACAAAGCGGTTGGGAGATGACCACGAAACACCCTACCATGAAAACCTGCAGCGTTCACCACGATATTTGGATGGCTGTAAAATATACAAAATAGCAACTCTGGAAAATAGACGTGAGCTTTTAAACCAACTATAGTTCTATAATGAACCGATTAACATGATGTGCAAATCCAAAAGCTTTAATCAGATAAATCAGCTGTTCGATTTTACTTCTAGCAAGGATACCTTAAAACGAAGATTGAAGCAATACTATGCTACCTCCTGTATTTTTAGACTTTTTATAAATAAATAAAAATAATGATGTTGGGGTTTTCTTTCGTATACAGGCCTGAACACCTTTAGAGTTTCCACTCAAATCAGAAAGCTTGTTAGTTCTAACACAACTGCATCCAAAGTTCTGAAATTGAGTTCGAACTGGAAATGTTTTGGTAATAAACCCGTACAGCCTTGAAATAACCGTCATTGTGTTATACTTATTTAAAGCCAGCTGCCCATAATCAAGTCGCAAGTTTTACCGACCACACAAAGTTATAGTTTTTATTATGTCGTAATATGAAATTATCAGATTCTTGTCACCTAAACATTGTATATATAATAATTCTGATGAGGTAAGATAATTGTGTATAATCACGCCCGTCGCCCAGTATATACATATTATCTTGAAGCACCTTCATTATATCACTGGCAAAACGGTCCCGGACTAGGTTGTGGATTTCATTCATTGTGGTCCTCAACTGTTCTGGTTCGCTAGTAAATCGCCATGTAAAAACAGCCTTGAGGCCATGTGTAAGCAGAAATAGCCTGCAGTTTGCACCAACAACCGTGACTAGGTAATACAGAGTCTGGGATGATTTCTTAAAATTTGCACTCATGGCAATCATCTTCCGAAAAGGTGACTTAATTAAAACATAGTATCTCTTTGTGTATCTTTTGTCTTAAATAGAACCTTCTCAAACCAATTGGTAGTATCGTACAAGCAAGTAAGGAAATCACTTCCATAAATTTTGACTAAAATTGACTTTTGTAAACCACTTCAAATAATCGATTCTACTGTAAAAGCACCAAATGCTCGCTTTTAACCTGTTGCCAAATACATCAGAATTTTAGTCATGACTTGACTAAGCCAAATTTTATTAACTTAGCAAAATGCAGTTCATTTAATATTATTGTACACTCTGCTTCTAGACAACACTTTCTTCCACCCTGCAGTGATAATCCTTCCATATTACGAAACTTCCATGCTTTCTAAAGCAACCGTGAAATGCGTTATTATGTTGTTCATATCCACCCCAATTATTTTTTTATGTCTTAAACTTAAGGATGAGAAGCTGGGAATACGTGTATTAATGTAAAGCTATTAATCCCGTGGTGGATACCTTTCAGGCGCTTTAAAGCATTAAGTGCTTTATGCAATCGTATATGATCATCAGCAAAAGTTTTAGTTTGTCGATGTTGTGGGAAATTTTTCGTTCAGGGGGTGTTATTATTGCTTGCCGTGAAATATCGTCAGATTACTTGGAAGCAACAGCCTCTCAGATAGTCACATATGTAATGTAAAATGTGTCTTTCTTATTGTTGAATAATGTCGCAGCATTCTGTTGTTTATTCCAATTGGAGGAAGACTGTTTAATTATTTTTTTGTCCCAACAGATTCGAATTCAACTGTAAATATTGTACCAGATTGATCATTATTCATCGATTGGACGAACGATCTAAAAAGCATAATTTATAGCTACACATGGATTTTCCGATCGACAGCATAGTAGACTAACGAATAGTGATTTATACCACCCTGTTAAGAGTGAACTTCGTCCAGTGGTTGATTATTTAAAATTATCCATTCAGATCACTTACGGGTGACTACTATAGTGACGGATTGCTATACTATTCATATATTTTGAAATTGTACCTGTAGTATGATGATTAGTCTCATGATATTTGTCATTCTGACTTCTTATTGTGTATCGAGCGATGATACATAGATTATTGGTACATAACCTTCAAAATATCAGTATACATATTCTGTACCTAAAATAGTTCACAAAATGATTGATTTGAAGGTTAGACTGCACCAATATTAATAACAATTTTCGAGACCATGTTGTGGCCGAATTATTATTGTTAAACGGAGCAATCGTGGAGCCCCTCAAAACTATATCTCAAGCACGTTACTTCCAAAAGGCATAACAAATGATGTCCTCATCATTTGGTAGCGCCGCCAAACCGGGCGAAATCCAGTAAATGATGGATGATAAATTAAAATTCATGATTGCTATTAATTTAATACATTTTATTAAGGATACAAAAAGGGTCATATTTGTACTACTGTTTTTGATAGGGTTAAATGAACAACCACAACCGTATTAGAATATAACCACTATGTATTCGAGTATATATACCATTTAAAAAATAAAAGTTTTGGTCAAACAAAATTAATCATACTTTTTGGGGAGGGGGGTAGTATTTTGGATGAAACCCCCAACTTGGAATGTATACGTCGAACCACTCACAATTATTGATTATTAAATTTTAAACTGTTATAAATAAGTGTGCAAGACAATATTTAGCTATAGTAATACTCACAGCAAATCGATCCACTCCGATCACCCATTTTGAATTAATTTAAAACTTTTCTTCTACCCAAATTAAAGTTTTGGGTGTAATATTCATATTGATATTTATTTATTTATCCCAAAAAAGCACAAAAAAAACTCAAACATACACACATTGAGATGATTTAACTTTTGTCAAAAATATATTTTCCCAAACGAAAATTTCACTTTGTTTCCAACAACCATCGAGGAAGTTTTACATTTCTCTTATAACAAGGGGTAAAACTGTCAATCAAAATCACTCAAAAATGTATATAAAGAGGCTCAAAATGAATGATTTAAATATATAATTTTTTTTTTCTAAATCTATGTACAAAAGTTTACTTATGTACTCCATATATATACATGAACATGTAAATTAAGGGATGGAAAAAAAAAATTAAATAAAAGATTTTTATTTTGATTGGATAAAAGTTTGTCTTAAAAGTGTTTTCGTACGAAATTAATAATATTTCGAGTTTTTGTTATGTACTAAGCTGTTGGGATTTTCAAAATTCGGCGTAATCTACAAACTGAATGAGCACATGGTTGTTGTCTACATCCGTATAGATATTCAAGCTAAATTGGACTTCGAAAAGCCCTTCCAGCATAACTATACACATGCCGAATCGGGAATGTTAAAGTACAGAAGAGCCGACATTTGAAAGTGGGTTTCATAATTCCTTGGCACCTACGAAATCATATTACAAGCCGAAGTGGCCAGATCTTATAGGGGCACAAGAAACTATTTTGTATCGAACAGCTAATTGACCCTATACAGGCTTTTGCGTCCCATATATAAGTCTTAAAATATATAGCACTGTCTGAAGACAATAAAAATACGGGAATGTGGCTCTTATATGGAGGCACTAAGGAACACGTTAGAGCAGCGGTAACAAGTTGGCAAAATAGGAATGAACCAGGTTTTCCTATTTTGGGTGCTACAGAGATGACTACAGTAAGCTTTGTTAGAAGAAAACATGGATCCAGACGAGCATGAGTTTAGTACTAGTGTACTAAATGCAGAGAATGTAGTAGAAGGGTTAATAAATGCCAGGAGTGCCTGAATTTCATTATGGTGTAGTTAATGGCAGCAATGCAACAAATGACATCAAATTTTTGTTTCTCTAAATACCAAAATTGACTTAAATTGAAGCTCTCGACGTTCGACTGGTCAACGTCCTGCAACTAGTGACTAGTAGTGGTGTTAAAAGGAGGTGCGGTAGACATGTTGTTTATTATTGTTCCAGAATCCGTACAAGTAGATTATGATAAAATCATGCTGGCATTAAAGCGAAAAATGGTGGGGCGCCCATAACCGAAAATTATCTAGTGTATATGAAATTATGATCGATGGTTTAAAATGCGATCTAAAAATAAGTGTCTGATTGTAACCAAACACTTATAATTCAAGAGAAACCAGCAAATAATTGGCTACCAACAAGGTCCAGGATGGCATATTTCGGCCTGGCCATTTTTGAGAGATTACAAGGAAATAAGACATAAGCGAACAATGGAACATCTTCGATGTATTGGAAGACAAGCGAAAATTTTCTGCCATGAATATGATAGCAGATATTATTGATGAGATGCTTTGGGTGTGAACTTCATAAAATATTAGTATTGACGTTGATCGGGGTAACATAAGTTGTGGTAATGAGCATTGCAATAGAATAGTGGAAGGCCAGTCCTCAGGTGAATTATATTGAACCATCCAGCAAAGCAAGCACCACACTCAGAAACAGTAATTTGCAAGAAGTCGGATAAAAATGTAGAATTAAGGGTTGTGGAGGACTGAGGTGCTGTTTTAATATAAAAGAATTAAAATATATAAATGAGAAACAATCTCGAACTCAGGATAGAATCATGTGCGGTACGCCGGTACTACACTTTTCATAGTAATTTCATCAGATTTGGTTTTCTTTCTAATGTCAAAAAAATGCTGACGTTCAAACTGAAAAAAATTTTGTCAGTATTTTTTTACTGAAAAAACAAAGCGAGCAAAAAATAAAAAATATCATTAGAGCGACAGAGATCGTTGTTTACTTTTTTATTTTTTTATAGTGGATATATTTTGACAGATGCTTATAACATAACCAATAAATTTCAATTTTTTCTTTGTTTTTGAACAAAAGAGACAAAAAACACTGAATTTACAATAATAAATAAAAAAAAAAAAATTTAACATAATTATTCATTATTTAAATTATGTTCACAATGAATTAAGATGAATGGCACAAAACGAAATGTTAAAATTATCACTTGACCATAAAATAACTACTATAAAATGCTACATAATGACGTCATACAAACGATTTCTCATCCATGTACATTTTTCCTATAAAATATTTCTCCAGTACTGAATAAAAATACTTCTTTTGATATATTTTGTCAGTACTGCTATAATAATTTTCTCAGTAACCATAAAAATTTATTCAGTACTGAATAACTTTTTTATACTAAAAATATTTTTTATTTCTCTCGCACTTTTAGAAAAATTATATTTTTATCCTACTCTGACTATTTTGTCAGTATTTTTTCAAAATGGAAATCAGGCTTAAAGGCTTTATATCATGAGAAAAATTGACTGTCAATAAATATTAAAATGGGACAATAATATAGATTTTATAGTAGTGTAAATGCAACAAAGCTATCTCAGGAAAAATTTGACTGGAAAAATATTTCTGTTTGCGGTAGTATGACTGCCATAAGAAGTATAAATTGAATACATTTTATTGCAGTCACACTCAGCCTTCTGGTTATGGTTTCTTCAAAATTCTGCTATAATTCGCCATAACTAAATAAATAAACAATAACGTTGTCTTTGTCTTTTAGTTGGAGTTTTATAAATATTTTCTCTTTTCGTCTTTTTCGACTGTCAGTCAATTTTTCCCTTGGAATAGAGCGTTAAAGCTGTTAAAGCTATTTAATGTGATGCTTATTTTGACTTGAAAATCAGTCATGAATTATGGTCACAACTATGAAACTTCATGGACCAAACCATGGTCCAGACAAATACAATAGATTGGAATGAAGCTATAAAAATTACAACGGACCCTCACCAAGCTAAGCATGCGTTTGCAGTCACTATAACCAATGTTGACCGTGTATTAGATTTTCTCAATCCTAATTTTGGAATAGGAACCACCTTAGCAGTCTTCATGTATAGAGACGAACCAGTTTTAAGACACGAGGTTATCTCTGTAGACAAAGATGGAGTAAGAATAAGTGCACTTTATGGTTCGAATTAAAATGAAGGGTCCGAGCCTGGAACGCGATGCCATCTAACGTCAGTGACCTCAAGATTGTTTGGATGAGGAGTGGGATGAAATATTTCAAGTTGGTGTCAACATCTTAATAATGTCATTGGAAATGCACATTCGAACCGTTGTAGACTCTAGGAGGCTGCTGCTTTTTGAAAACCTCGTACGGTGGTGGCTTGTATGCATATTCTGAGCTGGAATATCATATGAGGGAGATATTTATCTTGTTTTTGTACACTGGTAAATGCAGTAGAGAAGGTCTGATTGCCGAACGATATATCGTGGACAATATCTAGCATTATGCAGTACGGATATATAGGACATATTTTATATTGAAGCATAAAAATATCCGGAGTCACACAGCTCAAACCACTCGGTAGTTTATAGATGAGGTTGGACTCGAGGCGATGAAGTGGCCAGTCGTCTGCGCATACATTCAATTGATCATTTATGGCACGAATTAAAACGTACGGTCTGAGCCAGGAACCCGGTACCATCTAACATCAGTAACCTCACGATTACGTTGTATTAGGAATGGGATGAAATCTCCCAAGTTTCTGTGTAGGAATGGGATGAAATCTCCCAAGTTTCTGTCAAAATCATAATTGTTACAAATATGACCGTTTATAGTTATTCTGTCTTATAGCAAGTAGTGGTCAAGACAACATTTTCGGAAATGCTTAGAAAGATCCGAAAATTAAATCCACCTGTCGTACGAATACGTATCTAGCCTATATACATATATAGGATTTCCCTTTAATATTTATCGTGACCCTTCGAATTTAAAACCAAAATTGTGTAATTATTTGAAATACAAATAAATTTTAAGCATAAAATATTTTCCACGTCCTTCATAGACGCGTGAAGCAAAAGTTAACTTTGCAGCAAACGAACTGAAATAAATTAACTCAAGGAAACTTGGTAATATCTTAAAGAGGCAAATAAAATGTTTATTTTTATCTACAATGATCACAATAATTAAAAGTTAAATTTATTCATGTTTTTATGGCAAACAGCATTTTTTTTTGTATACTTGCGTTAAGGGCTATCAGTTGGAATTCTGAAATGAAGTGGAAAAAAATTGTAAGATTTGTTTTTTTTTTATTTTTATGTCGGTTGTTCGTTTTAAATGACTTGAGGTGATTTACAAATGGTGAATGGTTGTTTGAGTTTTTTTTACTATATTGCAAGATATGAAATGAGGAATGTGTTAAGTGTGTGCGAGGTTTGGTAATACCGCGTAAACTATGTGAAGAGCATTATAGTTTGATTCGCTTCGTTTGTTTGTTATCAGCATCATTTTCCACAAATCATTACACTTTCTCACACTTTACACGCAGGATAGGAAAATGATATTTCATTTGTTTTTTTTGCAATATAATGATTTGATGAAAAACCAAAACAAAATGAAACACAATTAAAAATATGATTGTAATCATGCGGCCATATAATGAAGACGCCCAAATAAATATTATGAATTACTATTAAAAGTCATTTCCTGCATTTTATTTATAAAAAAAAAAAAAAATTTCCTCGGTTGTTTATTTTACCATATTTATGGAATTATACAACAAGAATAAAATATGATCATGGTTATGCATATTTTGCGCGTCTGTGTGGTTTTTAATTTTCATTTCGTACACACACACACACCAACGGTTCAGAGCTCCTCAGGAAATTAATTCCTTTTCATTCTTAATTTTTTTTTTTGTGCTGTACTTTGGTTTTTGTTTTTCATCCACCCTTAAAATGTACAAATCCACAACCACCGCCAAAACGGTATAAACACTGTACTAAATTCAATTGTGAGGAAAACAAATTAAAATCTTTTGTGTTGTGTATCTGAACGCGGTTTTGTTAAAAACCAATTTTTCCTCCTTGTGAAGATGTATGTAAGTGAGTATATTATGCACGATGTTGGTAAGTCAACGTCAATAAATAAAAACAATTCAATCGAAATGAAAAATAAAAAAAAAAAATTATCCTTACACAACCCAACGAAAATTTGCATATCAATTTAATATCAAATTTTTGTTCTTGTTTTGGGTTATGGATTTGTAAGCGCGAGCGCGGGGGAAATTATTTACAACTTCTTACACCCCATTTACGATAATCCACAACCATTATTTTTTTAAGTTATGTGCTATATGGTTTTATTTTATTTATTTATTTGAGATAAACAGAGATCTAAATAACTTTATTATATAGCGGGTGCGTTGGAATCGTGCAGGATATTATAAATCGTGTTCAAACGATTTAGTGCGTGTGGACGAGTATACTTTTGTGATTTTTGGATACGCGATTGACAAATTAGCTGTTCCCTTCCCAATCGAACGTTCTTAGTCCCGAAATTTGCGGTTTTTGGCTCAGTATGGGAATCAATTACTTGCCCAGAGAGTGCTACTCTAAAATTTGTAGTAATTTTTTAACTGAATTACAGTATAATAGAACTTAGAACGAAAAGCCTGTAATAGGTTGTTATGTGACTGCTAGTTTCCTTCCATAGGTGTGTTATGCACAATAACTTGACGTATGTGCCGGTGGTTCAGAGTATTCTGAACATATAGAGAGTACATGACGATGTCGTCGGAATACTGGCAGTACAATTCGTTGTCGTTTAGTTGGGCTTGCAGTCAATTGACCACTAAATACAAAACTCGATCAAAACGCGAAACTTGAGGACACTCCTTTAGGTGACCCAAAAGTCTACTGGACTTTACTGCCCAATTTTGGAATGTATCACAGAGCCAAACAAGATCTAAAAATATGTAAAAAGTGTGAAAGATTCCATTTTCACTGAAAGCTGCCAGTTGGATTGTCGCACAGGAATATCTCCATTTCAAAGTCTTCACTACAAATACAGGTTTTCATGTCTGTTATCCTAGTCTGCACAGATCTCTAATACACCATCATGTCCCAGATCTCTTTGGGTTTCTATAAGAGAATAAGCTTAAAATATGAGTATATTAATGATTTTTGTAGCACTTCAGTTGTCATATGAAGATAAGTCTTTTAAGAGTGAAATGCGTCTTGGTTTAATATTTCAGCCGTCTCACAGCCATAGCAATGATTGGAATATTCTCGCGGTTTTCGTACTCTTTAGTTTTAACTCTTGAGTAGGACGATTTACCTCCAAATATAATGGAGAGTAGGCAGATACTATTTAGAATATCATACGTCTAATAACCTACGTCTAATAACCGTGTTCCTTGACTGGGGTTACATTAAGGTATACATTTTGTTTGAAATGAATGGAATTTGCCTGGATTATTCCTAAAATATCTATCTATACCAAATATTCTCAACATTTGTAAAGGGAAGAGGTTGAATTATATAGGTAGACTGCATTTGGCCTGGTTTTTCATACTTCTGGATGAACTCTACTATGACTCTCCTATGACTCATACTATATGAACTCTATTATGACTCATACTATATGGTGGAATATATCACAGAGTCATGGCTCTAAACTGGCTCTAAACATATTTGAAAGGTTCCGCACTCACGGAACCCTACCAGTTGGTTGTGGTAGCATTCCCATCTTTTTGTATGTTAACTCTTATTTTCGAAAAATGAGCTTACATTGAAGCCCATAGGGCTTTCTGATTTTGCGACCGATTTAGTTCCATCAGAATGGCCTAAATACTATCCACTATACCTCACAGAATCGATTAAACATAATTGATCTTATATTCTCTTTAAGAGAATCTGTACAGTACCAATTATATACACTAAAAATATTTCATGTCGCTTTCCTTCACAAATCCTTGATTCACCAAAGAGTCACAGGTCTCTTAGGTTTATTAAGAAAACAAAAGTTCTTGTGGTAGTTAATCAATGATTTTTGAAGCAGTTTAGTTTTCCATTCCTCAGGATTAGAGAAGAGTAATGCCTTTTGATTTTATATCCGTATACTACCCTGCCATAGTCTGACTATCTTTTAATATATGGATTACCATTTCTATACTTCATTTCCAAAGTCATATTGGCACACATCAACTTTCCATATATTCCAGAAACATTTCATTTAGCATGCCACATATAGGTGAGGACAAATGGGCGTTGAGTCGCTCAGTAATGCAAACTAAAAGTTATTTCGTGCTAAGTAAATATATAGTCCATGGCCCATATATTCAGGCTTTTAATGAAAATCTCTGCACGGTGTTGACATCACTATGTATTAGACATACTGTTTTGTCTCCACGATCGTAATCTGCACAGTGGCTGGTCTTCAAATTATTGGTCAAAACACGGGGCTTAAGCCTCGATCAAAGCTATTACTCACCAGAACAGGCTCTGCGATTTCTGATTTGGGCATTCTGATTTTATTCCCCAGGAACCTCCAGCACTTGTATATCAAACGTTTTGCCTCAATAAAAATTCATTTATGCGGCTGTATATGAATTTCATTTGGGACACAGAAAACAACATTTTGGTTCCAGCCAATATGTTCAGAAGATTCGGTGGACTATATGTGAAAAATATATCTAGTACATCGACCATTGATAGTTACCCTCTGAAAGTATTCAAACTTGTAAAAGGTAACTATCATAGAGCGGAGTGCCACAAAAGGTAGATCATCATTTTCCATAATTTATTGAGAAATTTATGTATTTATAGCCCAGAGTAAAATAGGTCCCACTGCGTTTCACACAAATTTAGAGGATACCCGTTTTCAAAAAGATATCTAGATCATATAGCTACAATTTTACCATTGAATCCTTTACACTAATGTAATCGTTACAATAAAAGTCATCAAACCTAAAACAATCGACAACCATACATAAAGCAATTGACAATGGATCAGATCATCTGCAGTTAAATCAAACGCTGGCTAATTTCGGTTTTAATCACATGTTTTTCAATCGTATCTAGAAACAGAAATGTTCCTGTTTGAGCTTTACAGCAAGTAGCCAATGAAGAAACGGTGGAAGTGGGACCAACTAAGGTAACGAATTTGAATGGAGACAACGTCGTCAAAATATTCTATACATTGAGATTTTATCGCGATCATCAATTCCTATCGCTGTTCGAATAAGTCATACCACGCCGTTTATCCGTATAGCTCAACATGACAAGCTTCAGAGTGGATATGACAAAAATTTGCCATACTACAAAACATTAACCTGTCTATTACCTAACCTAACGTTAATAGATATGCATCAAACTGCGACAACACCAAATTGCCACGCTATAGATATATATAACATAAGACAGCAACTATAGGTACTTCAGTTATATCATTATCGTCTTATTGAGGCACATCCACACACTCCATATATCCTGGAAAACATTTAATTAAGGTGGTGGCACCTGGGCTTTGAGTTGCAGATCATTGCGATCCAAAAGTCTTAATAAAACCGACAATATTTCTCGCCGGTGTTGACATCACTCTATTTGACCTATTGTTATGTCTCCAAGATCGTAATCAGACAATAGCTGCACAATGGCACATTACATTTTACGCAGAGTACACCTTCGAATTACAGAAACGAGAACTATACAGGAAGCACTAAACCTAATTTTAAGGTTGTATCTCAAGACTGTCTAAAGACATCGGTGAGCTCGTTTGTTCTATTGAACTAGCAGCTCTTTGTTAATCGTCTGATATAAGAGTATGCCTTTGCACAAATGATGCTTCTGGTCTCTACTAATCCTGATCAGGGAATACCACAATAAAATGTGTGTGAATAGTAACGTGATTTCGTAATTTTCCATCGCCCGGTATAAAGTTCAAACGTAATACCCCATCATAAATCAATAACATTTGACCCAATTCCCTTAGCAACATGACCTTAATTTTTCCTATTTATTTTATACCATGACATAATAAAAATAACTTGAATGTTTATAAAAATTGTACTAATCTTATACACATCTATATATGAGGAGAAAACTACCCACTTTCTATTTGGAAATGGATATGTACGCGATATGTGGTGAATATAACACCCATCATGATCCTATATAAATACAAATCTATTTAAAATGCATCATCCACTAAATTTATGTTAAATCATCTATTATTGTATTATAGGGTGGTTCTAAATATGCATATGTGTATACTGTACATCAAAATCACCGTGGATCTAAATTGTATATTAAATCCGAACCGAAATCTAATTCTATTAAATTCAAATTAATATATCAATTACGGGTATATATATGGGAATCCGTGTGTGTGTTTTTGTATCGAACGAGGCTCACATATATTCATTCTTCTCGAAATGTATCCAAAAAAAAAATGTACACAATGTGTATCCAAAATAAATAACAATATCAATAATAACACAAGACGAGATGAAATAAGAAAAAAAAAACTGTCAAAATGACACAAAAAAATGTATATACTTTTCTGTAACGGAAAGAAAGAAATCAATCATTCTTAAAAAACATTATTTGTGTGCGTGTGTGTGTGTGTACGTTGTGTTGTGATTCGCCCAATATCACACACAGTACGAAAACTGTGAAAAAAATGAAAAACTTTCACACTCATCTTACACTCAGTGTTTTCTTATTTTTTTTTTCTTTGGTGCCTTCGTCGTTAATATAATGATTATCATTGTCACATCTTTTGTATTGTCTAAAGATTTAATATTTAACATTTTTTTCTCGTCGTCGTCGTCGTCGTTCGGTTGACATATTTAGAATATATATATTCAAGTACATATTTTTTGAAATGATTTGAGAGTAGTACGAGTACACACACACACACTCTTCTTGATCGTGAAAGGCCACACCAAACATAAAATTGTGCACGGGTTTCTTATATGCAAGTACCGGGTTTTCCAATAAGAGGTTTCATTTTTAATAGCAGCTGTTAATTTTGAAGATGTCATTATTTGACATTTGACTCGCCATTACTGAAAATAGTAAGATACACGCTTCAACAATGCATTGAAATTGTGACAATTCACTACAAAAATGGTTGAGGTTTTACTGAAACACCTTCTCGGCCGGTAATAGTAGGTTAGGTGAGGTTAAGTGGCTGCTACAACACACTTCTACCGGCGACGATCCGTTGTGATACCACAGGATCTTACTTCTCTATTACTCTTATGATAATCAGTTTGAGCTACTTATGTGGCGTAATAGGTTTCACACCTTGCAGTTTTAGAGATCAGGGAGGCAGTCTACTAAGAATTTACCCAAATATTCATGTCTTTTGTGTGCCAAAACCGGGCATGAGGTTACGAGGTGGACTACCGTTTCTTCCTCGTCCTCGTCCATACAGCATCTATTAAAGTCATTTGCTACTAGTCCTAGCCTCCTCAGGAGTGTTCTGTGAGTATCGCCACGATAGTTTTTAGTTCACGTCTTCGTAGGAAAATCAGTGTTTTTGAGCGTTTCAAGTCTATCTTTGGCCTGCATTGCTACCGTCTACTTTTTAAGCACAGTTCTGTGCCTTAATGGGTCTCTCCACCTTTGGCCTTTCCGGTAGCAGTTGGAGAGTTGTGCCTTGTCTCTCTAGTGAAATACTCACTCGTTTTAGATATGAGAGACACAGAATCCAGCGACTTGATTGCCGCCTGACTGTCCACATAGGATACCATATTATGTCGCAAGGACCTCCTAAATCACTATCACCTCTGCCTAGTACACGCTGCAGTGATCAGTGTGACAAACTGATATATCTTCTTCGACCGGCATAAGTAAAACTGGTGAACAATTTTAGCTGTTGAGACCACTTACTGATGTAAATAATCGAAACCGTTTGCGTCGCTCAACAAAAACTGGGAATATTGCTGCTGTAACCCGTAGGGTTGAAAAAAATCCAGGTTTGTTGTTTCCTCGTCGATCATTGGAATTATAGACATTCCACAAACTACATTATACCGTATTATGCATAAAGACTTAGGTTTTAAGACTTTAAAAGTTCATTTAACACAAGAACTCAAGCCGGTCGGTCACTGTTTGGTGCGGTTTTTTTGGCTGGCGGTGTGATTAGACCTTACTTTATCGAAAATCGAATGTTGCGGCGATTAATGACGACATTTTGACGAGATCTTGTGATTTATTAGCTTTAGACCTTTTTTTTTGGGACCACGTGAGAGTGAAGTCTAGTCCAAATCTCCACAATCGATTCTAGACTTTAGAGATTGAATTTGTGAAGTTATCGAGGACATACCTTCCGGACATACCGTTAATGGCATAACTTCCTCTTAACACTGAAATAAAGATTCAAAATACTCGTTTTTTTTAAATCAAATGAAACCTCTTGTTAAAAAACCCTTTATATATAGACAAACAGGTAGACCCTAAATTTAATAAAATAATTAATCAAATGTTTTTGTGTTGTGCGCACTAAGCCTCCACACACCGCGCATACACATAGACACAAACACCCAACCTAATGTATTATGCTTATTTATTTGTACAGGTGGTTGTTGTTCTTGGCTTTAATTTCGACTTTTAAAAGTAGAATTTCGATGGGAATGTATATATGTATAATGTATTTATGGTAGAGGCCGGCAAAGAACAATATTAAGACGAAATCGTATTCAAAGTGTATATAGAGAATAAGATCGAAATAAATAAGCAACATTCATTAATTATCTTGATAATCTGCCATCAATGGAAATCGGTAACTTTTCCTTGTAATTTTTTTTTATAATTCATTTTTATTAAAATAGAATAATATTACAAATTCTATTTAAAGATATTTTAATAATATTTCGAAATAATAAAAAAATTGTGATTGGTAAAAGAATTTAGATACTAACGAGCTGTAGTGTGATCATTTTTCAAACGACCGAACTATATTTAACAGCAATTAAATCATTTTAATTGATTAATTTTGTTGTTAATTGTTTTGTTGAAGGAAATATTATAAATGTCAATCGTCTAGACTGGAATTCTTATATAAGTCAGACTTAGCTGCATGACTCGGTCTCCGATAACACTGTGGGTGACAAAAACGATTGTTATGACTTGAAATTTATGAATCACTAATTTTTAACTGAAATGGTGCATGAGGGGGTCTTGGCAATTTATCTTATAAATGCTTTGATCGAAGAGAAAGTCGGTTATTCTCTCGGATACCAAATACAACCTTGATAAATTCTGCTGCTATATACGTTCTCGACAGGAAGTATTGCAAAAGCTTTGGTCGCCTCCTTATACACCAACACTTATTGCGTAGATTGGATCCTAAGATGGTTTTAACCGATGACTCCATCTCAGTTCACAATTGCGCATCGTTGTCTTCGGAATCAAGGCCATGTTTAAGACCAATGAGATGGAGATGACCTTTAATGAGGCAATACCTCCTATGAATCGATAGCAATCTCAATTGGTCTAAATTAAAACTCAGTGCATATTTATAGATAACTTCAAGTTGGTACATTAATAAACCATTTAGGGGATCCAAGCTTCAATTTTCAATCTGTAAAACAAACGCTTTTCTAACAACTTTTTAGAACCAATCCAATAGGCTAATCTTGACCCAGATTTAGCTATAAAGAATCAATAATCTTATTACCTTCAATGTCATAGTGAGCAGACAGCTGCATATGACTGAAACTCTATTATTAGAACAAAACTTAATAAAATGTGAGCAGTCCTTAAAAAGTTTGGCAATCAAGTTTAGTGATTTACTGCACAGAAAAATGTGCTTGAAATTTTCAGCATCAATATTATAATATAATACTTCAGGGGGTTTGAGTCTTCGAAAAATGCTCTTCATTGTCAGACCTGTGGCTTTGAGTTTGCGCTCGAGATCATATTTAAAGTTGAGTACAAATAGAATACACGAAAATACCAAGATCCTTAATGTTGTATGAGCTATAATAATTTGGAAAAATATTGATCGTTTTGAACTGGTATAATAATCTATGGCTTAGAGGCCGTAAACGGCCCTTACCGCGTCTCAACTGAGACCTTATGAACCATTTTTTAACGATTGGTGCACATTGTAAGTGGTCAGCCCAACGAATGTTTTTACACACAATCGCGTTTTTATGTCATCCGGTTGCATGTTCATTTTTGGTCAACGGCGGGAATCGAACTCGAGACCGCGGCGTGATGAGAAACTCTCTTAATCATTAAGCTACATCCGGCGACAATCCGGTTTTGAACTGGTATATAACCAAGATATAGTAATAACCAAGATTAGTTATCTGTTTGTGTAAAACCACTTATATGCTCAAGAAAACTGTCGAAACACTATTATATAGTTAACCTTCTTTAATAGAATTTCGTCATAACCTAAGAAAAATCTTAGGGTATAGGCTTCAATTTTGAAGTATTGGAAAATACTTCGTCCATTTTAAACATACCAACTTCATCTCTGAGAAACTTTGAATATAGACAAAGCCCAATTAAAAATTTTCTCTATCGACAAATGTGTCTTCGGTTTGCATGTATATATTTCTAAGCAAATTACTTTGAGCTCACACTAATGCCATCTCTCAGTGAACTCATCAATGAATTGTTGTATATAAAATTTATTTATTAATTGATTGAAGTCAATATTGGTAGGAAGAATTCGAGGCTGACCACAGCCCAATGGATTATAAATATTGGAGCGAATACGAGTAATTAATATAAATACAGATTCCGCAACTGAAAACGAGTCACCATTTATATCAACAGATGTAATGTTATTTTTCAGACAAGATTTTACAAAATGCTTGAAACTAACACGAGGTCTTCAATGAGGACGAGATGGAGCCTAAATATGGAAAAAACTTACATTCGTTATACACGATACTAATACACTATCGATGTAGCCTTATTAGTAGGGAAATACATCCATATAGTGATCCGCTGAAGTGGTGCTCGCAATATACATGCATTTTCAGCTTTGTTTTGTAGACCCTGTAACCATCATGCATTAGCAATACTATAAGGACACCATTCTGCTATCCTGCCCAGGATGTATAGAACCATCAGTTCTGCGTTCGAAACTTCCCTAATATCTCTTAAATAGGCAATCTTTGATTTATCCCGTTTAGTCCTATAGTATACTAGAATTTTATCATAACAATTTCATTCCACAATGGTCCGTTCTTGCGGTTTCTCTAATTACATTATAATTGATATTACTGAATTTTCAGCTTGATATTTTCTGATGTCTTCGTTACTCCACCATTCAGATGGTAACATTTGCATGAGTTAGACGTGAATCAGATGTTCTATAATCTCCGCTCGCTTACACTCCGAATGATATACAGCATGCGTAACGTATAGATGTAGTTGTTCTGGTTATGACAAGACTTCAAAAAGTATGTTATAATCTATTCCTGTTCATCGATTTTCTGAGGCGCAGAACTCGTCTTATGCCATTATTATTGGTGCTATAAGTATGCAATTATTGGTGCTGTACACAATCGTAGCTCGTTAAATGGTTGCTGTTACATGGATTATTTCAACACTTCTTTCTGGTTCTGAAAATGTTACTCAGTTCCATAGCAATTATGTTATTTTTGAATACACCATAGACGAGTTTACCCATAAGCGTTTAAGTGCCAATTCGTTACTAACACAGAACCAATATCCACTATGCAGATCCTAAGTTGAAAATATTCGTGCACCTATACCAAGGTATACATATATCGATGCAGAAATTCATGCTACCATAAATTCATGCCACCAATATTAGTGATGAATAAACTTCATGCACTTGCTGTTTGCTTATCTGTTACCATTGTAAGGTTTTTGGTGTATTCGAATTGGCATAGCTGGTTCCGAGTTGATCTTGTGTTTAACGACGTTTATTCTACCATTATCTTTTTGATCACCACATAAAATGGTCATGTAATTTTCCAACAATCCTTTACTACTTGTTTTTGTTTTGGAGTTAGTTGTTCTGTCCACTTCAATGCTAAGTCTTCCACTATTTAAAATTTAATTTACATTCGGATCCGACTGTTCACAGTTAACTATTGTGGGTTTCTGATCCAATTAGCCTTATTAATGGTTTTTGTATTGTTCTATAAAATGGGAACACTTATTGAAATTCTATAAATACCATACGGTTGGTCGTCTTGACTGAATTCCAACCAATTTACCCCAAATTACTGTTTCCGAGTTCCGAGATCACCTCAGCAACAATATCTGTTACCAGAATCTATTTTGGCTGCCAAATTCTTGTCGATGTTGAGATTCAATGTCCTATATTCTAGACTGAGCTTTAGTTGGCAAAAAAGCTACAGATGGCACAATGAGATAACGATTATGACAATCAATTGGTCACGGCGTGACATATACTTTTCCTTCTAAGATTCTTTTGGCCAAATATATTTGTTTGATTTTTTACTATGGCCGTAGTACTGGCAACTTTTTGCTGGTTTGCTTTTAGAGTGTCACTGCCTACCAAATTGAGAATTTGGGTATAAATCTGCACGTTGCATTGTTCCATAACAGGCTATACTGTAACGACATGGAAAATGGGTCGTAACTTTATAGATAACTCAGCTATTAAAATTTGGAAAAATATTGAGCGTTTCGATGTGAGCCACCAATACGTTTCGTCAAATCGAATCACAAGCTCGTTTGATTTGTGTCGTCTGTTGAGACAAGACTTTCAGGTATAGTATACTACCCGTTAAAGTCCATCGATTTTCTGTGACAAAACTCGTGCTTTGCCAGTATTATTCGCATCCATATATAAAACCAAGTTTTTAGTTGGTATTGGGTATGCAGTTATCGTTGCTGTGCACAACCTTTTTGTTAATCTCGTTAAACGTTTCTTAATGCTCTTCACTGAATGGAACGTCAGCAAATGTTGGTATGAATCTATAATATTTGCATTCTGATATAAAACTTTTACGGTTGGGTAGATTTTGTGATCTTGGCCAATACTTTACAGTTGAAATTTTTTATATAGAATTTTTTAATAACCAGTTCATTAGTCGATTAAAAGCTGCACGAGCGTGTTATGCAGAAACTCTTGCTATCATCCTTCTTTTCCACAATTGCCACTGATAAAATCCGTTGACTTCGGTCGATTCTGGACCATGGGCTTTTACTTGTCTCGCCAATCGTAATCTTCTATAGGTGCATGTTGAATTGGCATGGTTGTTGCCATAGTATTCCGATCAGCTGTTTCACCAAGACCTCACAACAGTGTTGTGCAATTACACGTAAACAAATAATTTCTACATAATTTACGTAAATAAACGTAAAAATGGGTTAAAAATGGTAACATAAAAAGCGTATCGTAAAAAGCGTATCAACAGCGACATTTGGAGCGGGAGGGTACCAGGTTCAAATCTCAATAGGGCAGAATGCAACATAATGTTTTACCATCTGATGTGTTCATTCACAGCACCTATCGTTGGTCTGAGAGAACACATATATCACTCTCTGTTACAGTGCAAAATTCCGAGTCCGATCTTAAGGCTGATAATTGCCGTAAGTCCTTGACTTGACTGTGTTATGGCGTAAAGTAGGGCATAAATAAGCGAAGCCTGAAATATTTGGGAGTGCATTGGGACCCTAAAAAAATGGTAAGGATAGACAAACTGACAGAAAATATGAAAGTGCCATCTAAACGTTATTAGTTGTTAAATCTCTTACACAATATTTACATTAACTACCATTCGCAATTCTACTCATAGCAAAATTTACTAATACTTAGTTTACATTGACCACAAAACAAATTGTAGCCAACTTTAAAGCAAAACCTTCAGAATTCCTCAACCAATTCTCATAAGCCTCGATTGGAAGAATGACTTTATAGACGTTGGTATGCTAGGACCTAAGAACGCTGGATTACACTTTTACAATTCACCTGAAAGATCACAGCATCATTCGATGAGCATATGTTAATGACCAAGGCACAATTCATTTCAGAATCGATGTAAAGCGGGTATCCAAATATGTACAGAAACCTAACAAATATGCCCTCCAAAGTGTAAATTTTTTTAAAATTTGTTAAATTTTCTTAAATTAAATATTGCCCAGGTGGCACAGTGGTTAAAGCTGCGGCAGTTGGAGCGGGAGGTACCGGGTTCGAATCCCAATTCGGGGCAAGATTCAAATGGGGTTTTCACCTTCGATCGTTTGGGCGGAGCGATCGGTGTGAAAAATGAACATATATCAGGATCCCCTGTCGTAGAATCCATGGGCCGACCCATCTTCCATGTCAGTACAGTACTATAGGCTGACATGGTGCTAGCATTGCATAGCAGAAGGTATTACGAAAAAACTCGAACCTATAGCCGTACAAAGTGGTATCACCGGACCGATCGCCAATCTAATTGTTCGATAGCAGCCACAACAACCTAACCTAACCTACGTAATGAAATATAATTTACGTGCCCAACAAAGTCTCAGAATATGGTCATGTACTTTTCTAGCACCAACCTTTTTTCTACTTGTGTTTGTACAGTAGTTGGTTGTTTTGTCCACCTCTTTGTTAATTCTTGCACTATTTGTGTTAAAATTTAACTTTTACACTCGGATGCGTTTGTTAACATTTTACTATAGTGGGTGCAGCACATCACATTTGCATTAATGATAGTCTCTTCTTTTTAATAGTCCTACAAAATGGAAACCTTTTTAGAACTCTGTTAGTTATTATACGATTGGTCTTCCTTGCTGATTTCCCCAACTCAAAACCTCTGTGTTCCAAGACTTGCAACCAAAACTATGTTCCAACCATAGAATCATAGTCAGCTCTATATATTGCAACTTACTATAGGTCTTGTGTTTTTGTCGACGCAACATCTACACGCTAGACTCAGCTTTAATCGGCAAAAACAATGCAGGTGGACAAGAAAGGTTTCAGATTGATATACCTTTCCTTTTAAGATTTGTTTGGCGTCCCACCTTGTGCGTTGCTAGCTCAATTAAGGCCATACGGTTATAGGTCCGATTTGACTATAGAACTGACATGGAAGATAGCTCGACATGTATTTTGTGCAGATGCAAGTAATAAAATATGTCCAAATGAAAGATATCGTCCCATAACATCTCAAATATATGTGGTCCACTTTCCAAATTGAGTGACGGTCATTTAAACCAGCCAATACGTCGCCTGAGAAGATTTCTTCATATGATCTCTAAACTTTCAATCATTAATTAAACCTATCGTAGGAAAATTTGTCAAACGGATATACACACACACATATATATATATGTACAAGTATAACAGAAAATCAAAAATAAAACGACATGTCATTCCAAATCATATGTGAAGAGTACACGAACGTATTTTTTTTTCGTACATGTCATCTATTTTAAAACCCATTTTTTTCGAGTGTATATCGCGCTAGTGGTGTCAAACCAGAATAATTATCTTTAAATATTTGAGGAGGTTTATTTTTGACACCAAAAAACAAAAATAAACAAAACAACCAAAAATTATGATTGTTGAGTGAAGAATTTAATTTATTTTATCTAAAATTAAAAAAAACAAAAAAAAACTATTAAATCATACTTATATTTGTACCCAGTGTTATTAAACGCGAGTGTACCATCATGGTGAACGAGGTCATGACGGCGACATATTGTTTTTCGCACAGTTGTGTCAAATGCGAACAAACAATGTATATATATTGATATAGCATTGTGTATACGTAATAATATATTGGATGTACGTAGGATGCGATAAAGTGGGTGGTGTAATAATACGGATACATTATTCTATAACTTTCCACCCCATTTGAAATCTACCAAAATCTCAATATTGAATTTCTTTTTAAAATGTTATAAATAAAATATATATTCTTATATTCGCTACGAGTATATTATTATTTTCACTTAGTTTTGCTCCAGCTCGACGATCTAACTGCCTATACATATTTTGTTGTACTTTTCGAAAAATGAATAAATTTTAATATGAAAATCCATCGGAAAAATGTGTTTACCTTAAAAAAAAAACAAACGAAATAATATTTTGGTATTCTTCTTGAGACTTCTTTAAAAGTCATTGCGAAGAAGGAGCGCTGCCAGAAGACAAAATAAAAAAAATTCAACGACGGTATAATAATATTACAATGACTTTTTGAACTGCAATTTAGTGAATCTGTTTACTGTATAAATTTTATCTTACTAACAAAAAATAATAAAATTAGAATAATCTATTCTTCGTACGTCTTATATATATATATATATATATTTACATGTATGTATGTGTGCTGTTCATTGTCTAAAGATTTGGCATTTTGAATTTTGAGCTGGAATAGGGGATCATTGTTTTATTCAAATTAGAATTTTATTACGTTATTTTGACTCTTTATAATGCTATTCGAATCGATTCAATCGAACTATTCATAATAATCGGTTATATAACCTAAAGGTTGTCGACAAAGTTAAATGTTGGTAGAAATAAAAGCTTTGAGGTTTATTCGGAGACGGTAGTATGGATTCCACGTTGAAATGGCCATGATTCGTCGACTGAAATAAAGTGGTGGGTCGGATGGAACTATATGTTCGGTAATTACGGTGGTGACGTAGTATACATCCCATTGAAACTTCTTCATAAAGTCCTAGACGACTATTGCAACAACTGGCAGAACATTGTCGTGCTGAAAATTCACTTTGCCATGATATTTAGCATATTGTGTGTGTTTGAAGTTCAATGCTTCAAGCCAATTGTTCAGAACGTTCTTCAGTGAGTGGTTTTGTTAAGCTCAAGTTGTGAATCGTGTATCACTCTTAAATGATTTCGCCAGCTTCTTGCCATAAATATTCGGCTTTACTCTTGAATTTCTTGGGTTGTCGTACCGAATCATCTTTTCGTCTTCCATCACATTTTGTATTTGGAGCAGTTGTTCGCACATGGAAAAAACGACGTTCGAAGTGTTTTGGCTTGAGTCCATACGGTACGTAATTTTTTTATTTTTGCATCATACTTACGGTTTCGAGACTATTTAACATCACACTACTTACATCAAGAAAGTAAAGGTAGAAATTGATGGGCAATGGAAAACAGAACAATAACTATTGAAAACATGCTATTATATAACTGCACGTTATCGTTATAGGATTACCTGTTAGAGAGACCATCGTTTAGGCAAAAAGAATTATGCCTAGCCGGTATAATATACTGTAAGCCTCTCGAAGCGCAATTGGCAAGATTATCTCGTGGTCCTATATATGATTCCATTGATCAAAGAATTTTTGTGAGATCGCCATGCCCACTAGTTCAATACAATTGACGAATCGGCCCACGAATATTTTATTTGAGTTTTGGCCATATATGCGTAATGCAGTTAGACAGCTTTGGCGCAACTATAAATCACATTTTCTGATCCAACCGCAAAACCGCGGAGTTCTAAATCCGTATACATTGACTATCTTTTATCTAGTCATCTGTTTATTGGAAATTTTAGATTTCTGAATAAAATTCTTCGATGTCCAGAAAACCATAATCATGAATTCGTTTTAAGTGTTGCTAAGATCACTTCTTAGTCTTTCTAGTTGAAGCACATATTTCTGAAATATGAAGAGTAAGATAACATTGGATGTCCATTTGCAAAGGTGAAGTCAGCACTTCGTCGCATACAAACTAAATACTCAACAATTTTTTCTAAACTTCATCTCGGCTATATGTTGTATAGTTCATCTTGATAGACTTTATTCTTTAACAACCTTCTGGGTCATCACTATTACCATCGGGAATAATCCAGGTTTGAATAAGAAATGATGTACTGTAAACTACGTCAGTTAGAGTGAAACGTCTTGTAAAGCGTGGAGCTTTAAATATTTGAATAGTATGTTTGAGCATGAGTTGTAATGCGAGTTGTTGCTTATATGTTGTAATTCGCTAGTCCTGTTTCGATCTGATGATGACGTCATTGAATGATTATGTGATTAAATCGATCTCATCAGGCATATGCTACCGGACTTGCAGTTCGTACTGTATGATTTGTATATGTACCATCAAATCGTGACTTAGTTGGAAATATCGATTTAAAAATTTATTGATTGTGGCATGATGATATAATTGTATTTGAGAATTATATTTTAGTAACTCTAAGCGCCACAGTCTCGTGTACAAATCACAAAAGGAGCAAAAGCTATGTATCTGACTACTATTGGAAATGAACGTTTTTGTGAGTGACATGATACAATGTAGATTTTAGTAAATTAGGATTTAAAACCTAGGTCACCCGTTCATCAAAATCCGCCTCTTATGTGGAAATAATTTATGAAATCGAGTTCGTGCGAAAATAGATATCATTTCAAACAAATAATTGGGAATTGTTTAAGCAGTTAGTAGAGGAAAAAATAGAACTTCAAGTTCCGATCAAAAGTGAAAATGAAATTGAAGAGGAACTAGACAAGCTCCTTGATGTCATACATTGGTCCGCTTGGGAATGCGCTCCCAAATTATCATTGAGGAAAGAAAACTTCGTTATTTACCTAATAGAAGAACTAGTGCAGGAGAAACGAAAAGCCCGAAAGAAATGGCAGATTACGCGTGCGCCGCAAGATAAAACTACCTTAAACAACTTATGCATCAATCTTAAGGCACTTATAAAAGCAGTGAAAAATGAAACAATTGGGAAATACCTTTGTTCTATAGCTCTAGCAAAAAATACCGAATATTCCCGCTGGAAAGCAACAAAAGGGTTGAAACAACCAAAAACGCAGATCCCCCAATAAAAACAAACAATGGAAAATGGGCTAGAAGTGCAAAAGACAAGGCTAACCTATTTACTTAACATCTTGAAGAAACATTTCAGCCTCTAAGTCGTCAGACCAGTTACGAAAACACTACTGATACGCAAAGAACATCTTCGACTTCGACTATATATCAACCATGTAACATTGAAAGAACTAAAAGCTGAAATTAAGAACTTAAAAGCCAATAAAGCTCCTGGTTACGATCTGATAACAGTGAAAAGCACTTAACTATACAGCAGGTTCATAGGCTTACAGATGTCATTGAGAATACATTAGAGAGAAAACAGGTTTGCTCTAATATCTTCTTAGATGTGGCGTTGGCCTTCGATAAGGTGTGACACAGTCACACCTTATTTAAAATATAATTTTAAAATCATACGTTGAAAATCACCACTTTCGGGTGAAATATGAAGAAAAATATTCCGAGCTAAAAAATATATCGACAGGAGTCCCGCAGGGTAGTGTTTTGAGACCTATTCTTTACCTGCCCTACACCAGAGATTTACCTCAATTAAACTAAGTTACTGTTGCAACATTTACAGATGATACTGCAGTTCTCTCAGTAGGAGACACTATCTAGGAATCTACAACGAAACTTCAAGAAGCATGTGACAAAATCATAAAATGGACAAAAATGTGGCGTATCGGGCTCAATGAATCGAAATCGATGCAGGTGAATTTTACTTATCTAAAAATCAGCTAAGAACCTTTAATCATTAACGGTCAGCAGATTCCGTATGCAAATTGCAAATAAGGCTAAATATCTATAGGGATGACCTTAGATACCAGGCTCAGGTGGAAAGAGCATGTTAAAAAGAAAAAAGATGAACTTAATATCAAATATCGAAAAATGTATTGGTTGCTCGGGAAAAACTCGAACTTGTCAACTGAAAATAAATTGCTGTTATATATATATATATAAACAGGTGTTAAAATCTGTATGAACTTATGGATTATAGCTTTGGGGTTGCCCAAAGAACACCAATACTAAAATAATACAAACTTTTCAGAACAAAGTGCTACGAGGTATAGTTAACGCTCCGTGGTACATTAGGAATGATGACCTCCATAGGGACCTAAATATCCAAACGGTTGAAGAAGCAATAATAAAATTTGCCATAATTCATGGACAACGTATTTATCAACACGTAAACGAAGAACTTCGTGGTATGTTGGACACTTCAGTCAGACGATTGCAGAGAACGAAACCACATGATTTAATAGATTAAGGACATCAGTGCAAAGACTATTTTAGTAAATTATCTATAAATGGAGCTGGCCAATGAGTCTTTTCACATTCACAAGTGACTAAAGTGACACAAGCGCTGTAGTGATAGTTTTACGCCATCTCCAGATGTTGCAGTGCTTAAGAAATTAAGCAATGCAATACCACAAACACAATAAATGAGATAATAACTATTGTGTATTTATGTAAAAGGATTTATTCGGCTGGCTATAAGTCTTGGTGTTTAATGAATTTGTCACTCAAAATCGAATTTTTCTCGATTATGCCTTGTTAGACCTGAACTTTACCCTCTCTCTCTGCCTTAATTTTTAGAATTGGTTCATCCAGTGGTTATGCGTTTCGACTTATTCTCATCCACTAGACAGCGTTGAAGCACTGTTCCATATGACTTGAGAGTATATTATATATTATATTGAGAATGACATGTGATGTCATCCTCTTGGACTGGACGAACACAGTGACCTAAACTAAGGACTCTGTAATAGAGCTCGTAAATGTCATTGTGCTACTGTATAATTATTGAAACCTAGATAGTTAAGCAGTTCCCACTCCTTCCCTTTTTCTCATTTCTTCTAATTTAGTTACAGCCGACATTCGATTGGGTCAAAAAACAACTAAGACATCAAATTTATGTTGTTCTATCTATTACCTTCCACTGGACCAAATTATAAAATTTCCTATTTTTGTAACACAAGCAATCACAAATATATTATAAAACGGCCAGAGCAACCAGTGATGTGTAAAGATTACATATTAGCATAATACAGTCATTAACACCTTCTTACATGACTGCAAACTTTTACATAATTCTACATAACATATAGATAAGCATGTATGTAGATGTCTGTGTGTAAAAAAATTTGCTAACTAACCACAAAATTATCCATTTCTCATGTTCGTACATATATATCGTTATCCAGCTTCTCTGGTACGATTATATGTCAAAAAGATATAGGGCCGCAATACCACAAACATGTAACCAATGACCGCTATTTATCTTTTAAATTTACTTCTTATCATCAAATATATAAAAATAAATAAATAAGAACAAAAAATTTATATTAAATAAAATTATAAAATAATAGTCGAAGTGGTCAAAGGATTCTGACCGTATCCTTATACACTAATAGATATACAAAAAAATGGGAAAGACGATATTTATCTTATTTTTGTGTACAATGCGAGTGTATAAATTCTACCACCCCTCACTATTTTTGGGCATCAAGAATTTTTTTTGTGCTGTTGAGCGATAGACTTAAGGTTATAAAATAGACTGGAAAAAGGATCTTCCTTTTGTAATTTATTACGATTAAATTTATAACGAACGTTATGAAGGGTTAAATGGTGTAATTAATTTTAACTAAATATCCAAGTGTTTGGGTGAATTAAAACACTTACGGTTTCGTATACGTATCAGTATATACACATAAAACTATTTGTTAGACTAATTAAATATTTTTGTTGGGTGCAACATATCGACACTGTCTGTTCGCTGAGTTCTTTGAAGCGCTTATCAACTTTAACCTCCTTATGATATTCGAATTTCTTCCTTATACTAATTAGACCTTTAAATGCCACTTTTCAAAAATCTAACATTTGTCTATAAAGACGCAGTTGGTATGGAACAGATTCCTTTCCTATATTAACCTTAACTCGATCTAGATTGTGTTCAGTTTGAATTGAGTCATTCCAAACACCATATGCCTTTTCTAACACATTCCTCAGGCAATATTCACGATTTGTTCAGAAAACTAGTATATCTTTCAAGTAGGTCTCAATCACCACAATGGTTCCGTCAATCAAAAAAGCGCTCGATGTCTTAAACTTTAAGACTTAAGATGATGGCCGTCGAAAGCAGTTACTAGTAATTATTGAACATCGCGACTTAAAAGATATTTTTTATTGTATATAGTATCTTTTATACACCTGCTCACTCGAAACCTCTCGTCTGTATAGACATCATGATTAATTCCAAGACACAGCATCTTTTAAGTTGGTATAAGCTCTAACGACCAACGGAGGAATCAATCTCCTAGGTTCAATCACTAACATATACCATGAAATGTCCAATAATGTAAGTTTTCATGGTTTGATTCAAACTTCTTGGTGTAACAAGTAACAATTTTAACACCAATGATAAAGAACATAAATGGAGTCAGTAAAGTTTGAAGAAGATCTCGCTTCAATTTTGGAATGATCGAAATATTTTCAAGGTTAGGCGACCAAATTTCCCTAACGTACAAACGACGCGCTCACTAATAAGTAATCTTGGAGAAGACAACGCAGATGTAATTTTGCTATGATAAGAGCCAACGTCTAACAATCACTAAAATGCAATAAAGCTTCTATAAAGGGTGTAGGGGACCAAAGCGTTGAGGAAGACAGTCCATTTTCTGGGCTGAGTATAAGAAAGATATCATGAGTGTAAATTATTCTGGGTTGAGTATTGGCTGAGAGCAAAAAGTGTCATGATAGGTGGGATTAGTATTGCCATCGTTGTTTCCTGGGATTAGTTCTGAGCTAACTTCACATACATAACAGAAGGTAGCTTGCCATTTCGGCCAAGGCATGTAGTTCAATCACGAAAATCTTGTATATGCGACATATTGATCTGAAATCTACACCACGTTCGGATGGCAAATATATAAGATCTTGGGCCAAGTTTGACATTGATACGACACATATTCGTAGGATGTAAGTTCGTGGTTTATTGTTGTCGTGTGTGATAAAAGAAAGGTTTTGAATAAAAAAAAACAGAACTCGAGATTGCTGTGAAAATTAGAGGAAGTTCAAGCCTTAGAGGTGATTCTAATTGTACCATCTGTAAGTAAAATAAGGTCTAAACCTGTCTTATGGCAAGCAGAGCCACCCTCCATAGCATAATACAGCGTAACGGAAAAAATATCTCCGCGGTTTGCTAAGTAATATGCAACATGGGAGAGAGGGATCATAAGCTCTTCCGTTCCGATGAAAAAAAAATTAATTTGGACGGGTCAGGTTTAAACAACTTTTACTTTCATTACCTAAGAAAAAAATCTAATTGTTTTTAACCAAATACACAGTAATGATTTGAGAAGCAGTGTTTTTTTCTCTGTTGTAATAATTGTTTAAGACAGGACACATCATGCCAAGATAATAAAAGTGTTCATCCAGGAGCAAAATGTAGTACTATTCTATTTGGCCCGTCTTATACATCCGACTTTAACATTTTAGAAAACGTATGGGCATCGCTATCATGCAAAATCTATAAAAGAACGAAGCAGTTCGATAATAAGGCGAACTAATTAGAGACATGGTGGTCCAAGGAACTGAAGACCTATCAGAAGGCGTGTAGGATAGCCATTAATAATAACAAAAGTACAAGAAAGACTGAAACTCATAAGGAGAACCTCAAAGTATATAAAAAAAGAATTGACAAAGGAAGAGTTGCCGATACCTCTCGTCTTAGGAAAATTCTGTCTACTAATCCTACCAGACCCAGTTATTTAATTAAACCGGATGGATCCTAGTTTACTCCTAGTGAGGAATCTTTTCAACTTCTCTCCGAAACCCATTTTCCAGGAAGCTTCGAAGACTCAGCAGAGACTAGTACTCACCGAGAAGCAGTTCGTGTATGTCTTTAAGGGTAAAAACGATTATTTATTTCTTTAAGGTCAGAATAAAGATCGTTATTCCGAAAGCGGGTAAATGCTCACATGACTACCCGAAGGACTTAAAACTCATAACTCTATCATCCTTTCTACTAAAAACCTTGAAAAGGTTGACGAATATCTATAAACGCTCAAAAATAAAGCCTAGAGACTGGGCCCAGTCTCAGCATGCTTGGTGGAAAGGTAAATCTGTGGACTCAGCTCTGCACGCCCTGGTAAGTACAATTGAGAAATTAATATTCTCACAAGAGTTTTGTATGGTAGCGTTCCTTGATATTTTCAGGTTCAGGTTACAACCCCTTCCATTGAGTCGTTCCTTTATTATTTGAACCACTGCAAGCACTACAAACAAAATTTTGAAACTTTAACCCCTTAAAATCTATATTACAGCGTGTCCACAGTGAATTGGTAACATATTTGGCAAATCATTTTCAAGATTCAACAAACTTTTAAAACTGTCACAATATAAATTCGATTTATACGTCATTCATCATATACTGTTTCACAATTTCCATCAACATTTTCACTATACACTTTTATATTTTTTTATAGCGCGACGAGTTTGTTGTTGGTGTAAAGCTCTATACACCACTGTACACAAATCGAATATTTTTCACATAATTCAAAAAATAAGTTTACTCGAAAAGTTTCAATATATATATATATATATATATATATAAAATGAAAACCCCATAAATTTTATCCTAAAAGCATAATTCTATGATAATAACATAACCAAATAAGAAAAAAAAAAGTTTTTCAAAAGTTTAAAATATAAAACTGTAAGAGGTGTGTATCTATATACTCTGTCTCTGTGTACAGCATTTTGTGTGATCGGAAGTTTTTGAAGTTGATGGGTTGATACTTAAACTTCTAGATATACCGTATATGTACGGGTATGTACATACCATTTATACATAAAACAACATGTATGGAAACAGGATGCTTTTCAGAAAAGACATATCGGAAATGTTGGGTGTGAGAGAACATAAAACTTTCAGATAGTGTATATAGTGGTGTACGATATATGTACATATGTAGGAGGGAAACGTATGTGATTTTAAGATTTATTTACATTTATCAGACACTTGTGAATTATAAAAATATGTCATGGCAAAATACACTTGGATGCAAAAAATTTACCGTGATGCATACAGCAAGCTTTTGAATTAAATTCTGAAAAATTACTCAACAAGATCAATATACAATAGCATGCCATCAAATATCTCGCTCGGAATTGTGAGCATTCGCTTATCGAACCATAGCCTGAATGGTCGACTATTAATTACGTCTTCAACCGGATCAAAGAAATATAGATACCACACCAGAGGAAGCCGCACAAGTGGTTGCACTAATTTATGAGGGGCAGTAACAAAGTGTAGTGGTTTTAAAGTTAAATTTGAGACCATTCGTTGAGTGTAGTAGATATATCAGAAAAATGATGGCTTCAGACGGGACAAGGATTTGACCAATCTCGTGCTAGAGTACATCGTGATGACCGCTTCGTTGCGGAATCGTCGTATCAATCGGTGGACAGTTATAAGATGACTACGAGAAGTTAATCTGACTGCAAACAGGCCAGCAAACGGGGCGAAATTGACCGCAGGGCACCGACAAGCCTGTCGTGAGTTCGCTTAAACGCATTTGAATTGGACAGAACAAGAATGGAGAAGAGTCCTCTTCTCTGACGAGTGCAGAACGTGTTTATATGGCACCGATGGACGCGGAAGGGTGTACAGGAAACAAAGAGAGCGATATGCACAATGCTGTATTGAAGAACGTTTGTCGTATTGTGATAGATCGTGCATGTTCTGGTGAGGCATATCACTAGAGGCGAAGACAAATTTTGTATTCATCACCCAAGCTAATACTGGCTGTCGATAAAGAGGAATGACTTCTAAACAGTATACGCTGAGGAAGGACTCGAAAGTACCTTTTGCCGAGTTTGTTGGTGAAAATTTTCTGTTCATGCAGGATAATGCTAGAGCGCATACGGCTGGAGTAGTATACCAGTACCTTGAAGAGGAGGATGTGCCTGTTATAGAACGGCCAGCTCGAAGCCCGGAACTCAATCCCATTGAATATTTATGGGACGCGTTGAAAAGATATTGCTCCAACGAACCTCCAGGAGCTGCAACAAATAATTGTAGAGGAATGGGAGGCGATACCTCAAGATTTTGTGAAAGCTTTGGTGAATTCAACGCAGCATCGAATGGAAGCTGTCATTCGGCCCAGGAGAGGGGATACTTCTTACTAAAAAAACAGTTTTTCTCGTGTTTTAATTCGATTTTTACCCCTAATTTTCATGCTGACAAATTCACAAAAACCGTGTACCTCAGATGCATAGGTATCTGGAAAGGTAATAAAATAGACAAATTGAGTAAAGTGCGACTTTTTTACACCCAAGTGTATTATATGACGTAAATGCATTAATATATATACTTCGACCTAATTTTTTAATTCTGTTTAATTATTTTTTTGAAAATAGTGAAAACCCTTTAATTTCATTTTAATCCACCCTTCATATAAATTATTAATTTTAATTTCACCAACATAATAATGATTTAAAATAATTAAAGCAAAATGTTTACTTTTCGTGAACACACAGTGCCGTTCAAAACGTTGGTTATAACTTAATTTAGACGGTATTAAAACGAGATAAATTTTATTGGTTTATTATGGGTGACATCCCTCTCGATGAAAAACCCCCCGAAACAATTTTCCATCGTAAATCTACGCCCATGTATAAATACTTATACATAGTATAATAGTACAAATATACCACAAAATTGAAAATATAATTCCATAATTTTCAACCCTTCCTGCAGACGACGAGAATTATCAACAAACATTTTGTTTTTGGTGCTGGAAAAATGATATAATGTTATAAATGTATATTTTCAGTTGGTTTTTGGAAAATAAGGGTTTTCTTCGACAAAAGTATATAGTTGGGTAAATCTACACTACAGAAGACGAACATATATTGAGTTATCAGTGATATATAAATAGTTATGATGTTGTATTTGTATTGAGTTGGGGAAAATGGTATGAAAATCCAAGCATTTCAGCATGAAATACGATATAAGAGAAGGATATTTGATTTTAATCAGAACATCCTTTTTGATAAGTGTTATTTGTTTGTACAGGATGTTGAGAGTTGTACATATGTACATATGGTATATATAAGATAGGATGCTACGATACGTAGGTCTATATAGATATGTACTTTGTTTATGAGATAGATTGGTTCGTTTTGTTTAAAGTTAGTATTTTGCTGAGAGAAAACACCTTCGCAATGGTTTATTTCACGATAATATGGCGACCATGTCTTTTATGAGGAACAACATTCTTCGATTATAAGAGTTTCGATTATGCCGCCAGGCATAAGTATAGGTGACTTGTGTTCGGATGGAACTTATAGATATGGACTGAGTGTTTGAATGGCACAAGAAGTATTTAGAGATGATATTATCATTCAATACGAGCGGTAGTGACATCTTCAAACCTATATAACATATATTATATCGAAACCATTGATATTATACGAAATAATTTTAAGAAGTGCTGCTCGATCGCCTCTCGAGGAAACCAATTATGAGGGAAAGCTTAAACCTAGAACTATAAATGGTATTTTATCACCATTCCTTGTTTGATAAGAGATAGGGATGGATAGTGATAAGAGATAGTGATGAATGACGATAGTTGCGATAAATTGTCCAGAACGATTTTATATGCGATGCACATACATCCAATAGATGGTAAAGTTCAACCGAGAAAAAAGAACGGGTTATATGCGAATTGGAAACCACCAGCTTCGTAAAGCGGAGCTGATCTGGTAGTGGCTATTGTTGATGATGTGGTTTTGAAGAAGCATCAATGCCATTGCATTGAATTATATTCTATAAACGAACAAAGATAGCACCATTTTCAGAAACAAAGAACTGCGGTAAAGTGGAAGGAGAACCTGGTATATGCAAAGTACAACCAGAACGGGAAAGAATTAAATATTGAAGTAATTGAATGAAGGCTAGAACTGACATCGGACCAAATAATAGAAGAATTAGTGAGATGAGAACCTGGATGGCAAGGATTTTATACTGCTTTGTAGAACACCAACACTTAAAATTCCGTAAATGGACTACTTTCCTTAACAAAACATTGCCTTTGAAGAAGATTTCTTAGATTTAGGTGATAGCTGATTTCCAAAACTTTTATTATATTTTAGACCTGTATTGCAAAACTTTGTCTAATGTCTGTGGTACATCCAGAAATCATAGTAAAAACCTTTAAATCAAAGTAAATCATAGTAAAAGCTTTAAATCATAGTAAAAGCTTTAAATTTATTGGTATTTACAACCCTGCACATTGTTTATGGTTTCTTAATGGCTACAGAATTCAAAATAATTCTATCAGTCTTTTGAAGTAGATTATCTACTGTAAGTAGATTATCTACTGTAAGTGTTAAAAGCTTTGGTTAACATTTTAATATATTGTAGCCTTTATCAGAAATAGCTGTAACATTCAACCGGCTTAAATAGCAAAATACCGTGGACATTAAGGCGAAAACCCCCAACAATCTGTGTAAAAGGCTTGCTCGTTCCAATTCCGTTTTAAGTGTTAGCTAAATCTTAAGCTAGAGCTTTTTGCTTTTTAAGGAAACAGCTTTACCTGTCTGTCCAGGTTTGCTTATTTACGTCCTACTTTACGCCATTATAGATAGCCAAGGACGTTCGGCTATAGGTCCGATTTTCGTAGAACCATCTGCGTATTGCATAGCTCCATGCCAGCTTATAGTACTGACTTAGAAGATGGGTTGGCCCGTAAATTCTTCACTCAAACAGAACATTATAGCTGTGCTCATTCTCACCACCGATCGTATAATCAGAGATTTTCTAGCAATTCAACTCAGTGACATCTCATGCTATTCAGAAAATACTGGTGACGTTTGGTACGAAATAAACACTACATATACGAATCGCACAGTTATAAAATCAAGTCCGGTAACATATATATACTAGATGAGATAAATTTGATCTTAACTTGATGTTAAGCCGGTAAAATTTAGCTAACATTGAATCGTAAAACGTGAATGGATAACAACATAATCTTTTGAACCACCTTTCAAATCTTTGGGGTATGGTAACGTTTTTAAGCCGAAAACATATCCAAAATCTTAGAAACACTGTTTGTTACTCTATACTTGCGGCTCGAACAGAACCATCACTTTTTGATTTCCTTAATTATCATGGAGTATATCATGTATGGGTGTGAGTGCTGGACAATTTTTAAACGGAGAGCCATCGGTAAGCGAAGAGGGCGCTATCGGCGACGATGACTCCACGGCGTATAGAGAGCGATCTGGTACCTTCTAATTGTTTACAACAGCGTAAAGAGCTGGCTCACAACTGTAACCGATGAGGTCAGGTTGTTATACAGTTGTATACTCAAATCAAACGCATCGAATGGAGATTCGGTTTGCGATATTTGCCAACCTACTGCTGTAAAAAATTATATAACTTGACCATATTGGTGTTGCAATTTCAAAGCCAAAATGTAATGGTTGTTCTTAGTAAACGGAGAATATTGAAATACTTGCAGAATGGAGTTATTAAGAATCGAAGTAAAGGGTGGTACAATTTTAAGGGCCGACGTTGAATGTGAACCACATACCTAAACGTCAAGTTTTTTTTGCATTTAATTTGACTTTTTTCAATTTCAGACTTTCTCAGTTTGAACCATGGAAAGATACACAATCGAGCAACGCGTTAAAGTTATTCAGGCATATTATGAAAATGGGCGTTCAAATCTAAATGCATATCGTGCACTTCGTGTTTTTTTCGGGCAATTTAATCGTCCAAATGTGCGTACAATGGGAAAAGTAGTGCAAACATTTGAGGAGATTTTAAAACACTAGTGCATGCTCGTACAGCTCGTACTGCAGAAAATATTGCTGCTGTTCGCGATATTGTGGCTGATGAGCCGTCCATCTCAACTCGTCGTCGTGCCCAACAATTGCACCTCTCACGCTCGTCGTTGATGAACATTACCTTTCGAAGAAAATCATCTTCAGTGATGAGGCACATTTTCACCTCAGTGGATTCCTTAATAAGCAGAATTGCCGCATTTGGGCGAATTATAATCCAAGAGTGATTGTCGAAAGGCCAATGCACCCACAAAGAGTGACTGTTTGGTGCGGTTTATGGGCTGGCGGCATCATCGGGCCGTATTTTTTTCAAAATGAGGCCGCTCAGGCAGTTACTGTGAATAGTGTTCGCTATCGTAAAATGATAACGAATGTTTTATGGCCCAAATTGGAAGATATGGATGTGAACGATATGTTTTTTTAACAGGCCGGTGCCACCTGCCACACAGCTAACGAAATAATGGCTCTTTTGCGCGCCAAATTCAAGGGTCGTGCTATCTCACGTGGTGGCGATGTCAATTGGCCGCCAAGATTATGTTATTTGACACCGTTGGACTTCTTTCTTTAGGGTTATTTGAAAGGTGTACGTCGATAAGCCAGCAACAATTCAAGAGCTAAACGATGAGATAATTTGGCACATTAACGGCATAGAACCTGAATTATGCCTAAGCGTCATCGAAAATTTGGACAATCGGGTGGAGGTGTGCCGACGAGGTCACGGCGGCCATTTAACCGATATTTTGTTCCATACATGATTGAACCATACCATATTATCATAATAAAAAGAATTGACAGTAATTTCTTAAATAGTTTGTGTTTTTTGTTCAAAATCAACATCGGCCCTTAAAATTTAACCACCCTTTACTTTATAACAAAAGACACTCTACCTGTGAACCATGTTGATCTCAAAACATTTGTTATATCAGTATTTTTTCACGGAAAATGAAGAAATACCAAAATAAGCTCGGGATGTGATTTCATAATGGAATGCGTTAAGCTTAAAAATTGTTATATATAGACAGCTCATACGATTATACATATGATCATCAACGACACACTCCCCAAATGCCGGAGTCTCTCAGGGATCAGTTTTGTCACCAACATTGTTTTTATTAATGACTTGTTGGATAGCACTGTGAACTCTATCCACAGTTTTGCCGATGATGCAACATTGCACTCTTCTATTTCATTCGACGTCGAGCCTACTTCTTCAGAAAATACCACCATTTGTTACGCCAGGCCGGGTAACACGAGGAATGGTTAATGCGCATAGCTTAACGGTGAAGCTGCCTAAACCTCGAACTGAAGTTGCAAGGCGCGAATTTATTGATCAACCATCTAAATAGTGGAATTCGTTGGTCGGTTTTCAGTTTCCGTTGAAATATAAAATGCACATGTTATAACCCTTGAAACATAATTGGTTGCGTATGAATAGAGCTTTTAGTTCTTGTTTGCTTGACAAAATTGGATTCACTGAAAGATGTCACTTTTTACGTGAACTATCTCAGAATAACTGTATTCTTATTAAAATAGATTGAGAACTGCAAGCAACGGATTGGGCCTGCAAGAGAAAACATATTTTCGAAAAGGTGTTATAGATTAAATGAAACCAACGGCTCAATGAACTCACTTACTTGCCAAGTACAAAATAAATCATCTATATAGTCGAGTATACAGTCAAATCGATAATTATATGTATTTTATGTATATGTATGTAACTATACACAACATATGTCTACATAATACAATATTAAATTCAATTTAAGAATTTGGATTATGTATTGTTACTACCCTACATACATAAATGTGTTTATATGTGAAGTAAGACAATTGTTTTATTGTATTCTTATATCAATTCACCGCCATTATGTTTTTTTTTGGTTGTTGTTGCCTTATACAATGTTTCTTCGTCGACGTCTTATTCTACTTCATCGTCCGGATTAATATTATTCTTCACGTTTTGACTTCTTGTTGTTGTTGGTGGTTCTTGTACATAAATAAATTATATGTTTCGCCCAGCCTTTGAAAACTTCATAAAAATAATATTTTTTTTTCCCGAGTCCGTCGCCTGATATACTCGTATATATGTACTTTGTTGTTGGACTTTAACATAAACATAATTTTCTTGTACATAAAAAATAAAAACTTTTTGGTTCTTTCGATTTTTTTTTTGTTTTTAATTTTTAGTTCCCCATGGCACTTATGTACTCGTACATACATATATACGTTTTATGTACATAAAAGCTATAATTTAATCGTATTTTTCGTTTAATACAAAGTTTTTGGGTTTGAGTCAATTCAGCGTTTCTTTGGGTTCTCCTTCTTTGCGTCGAGCACAACAACAAAAAATTGTACACAAACACGAAACACTGTATACATATTATGTATATATGCTGCACTCACATAATTATTACAACAACATTATCACAAAACTATTGTATAAAGTTTAAATGTAAAATTGAAAACATGTATATAGTTTTCGATTGTTGATTTGATTGGCATGGTCGAATGATCATATAACATTAGATGGAACGGCTAGATAGGTATGTATATATGGACAAAATAAAATTATTATAATTTTACATGAATTTTATAGGTTTTAGTTGTACATATATACACACATACGACTCTCTATATACACATGGTCGGCGTTTGTTAGGTTTCGTTTGAGTCAAATAAATATATAAAATTGGAGGACTTTAATTCGACTTGGTTGTTAAAATTTTGTTGTTATATTTTAGATATGGTCGATTGGATTATAAAGAATTTAAAATGGTGACCATAACATAAAATTATCAAAATTATAGGAAGAGAATAATTTGGATATAAAAAATATGTTAACTTAAATTCAATATAATTGGTATCTTCTGGGTTGTGCTGTTGGTGTATTTATTGAGTGGTTTCGAAGGTTTGGTTTTTAATTTGGTGGGAACATAATTTTATATAATGGTTGTATACGTAAAATATTTCAAATAGCACAAAGAACCTTGGTTATAGTTTCACTTGTATAGTCGGGGTTACCAATTCTATTATACATATAAGCTAGACCCGAAGAAAATTTCAAAAGTAACATAAAATGACAGTAAATTATGTGTTACAGTTACTATTATATTCGTTGTAATATAAAATTAAATAAGACTTTAAACAAAAGAAGTATAAAGTTACTTAAACACTTGCTTTGAAACCGATTATTTTAAATTATATTTCGTTGCGGTCTCAAAGTGAACTAGTCCGGATAATATTCCACTCAATTTTCTCAAATATATTGTTGAAAATTCAATCCCAAAAAGACAACAAATCGGATTAAATGCATTATTTGCGAGCTGAAAAACTATTAGGCGCGTCGAGCGCGTTCAATAGGAGACTTAATTATTGCCGTCACTGGGCAATGGAACAGGTACGTTAAGCAATCTGACTTATCACATATTGCACTTGATATATCTCAAAGCATTTCATGCTGACAATGCGAAATACCTTGGCATGACACTAGACATTAAGCTCAGGTGGAAATCGCATGTTATAAGAAGAAAAGGCCAGAATTAAATTTTAAATTCAGAAAAATGCAGTGGCTAATTGGAAGAAACTCTGAGCTGACAACACAAAACTAACTACTGTTTAATAAACAAATCTTTAAACGTATCTGGACATACGGCATTCAATTTTGGGGCTGTGCAATGAAACTACAGTTAAGATCATACAAACATTTTAAAACAAAGTAGTTCGTAACATTGTGAACTGCGGAACCTATACTGAATGGATAACACCAATGGGTTGTATTAAACTCTAGCACATAAATATATTCTGTATTTTTTCTGGTTAAACCGATGGCTAAACATCATCTTTCTAGATTAGTGAACTCAGATTGGCTACATCTGATACCATTGCTATGAGACGTGTGAAGTTTATAAAACCTAGCAGAGCAGCGAAAAAGTATCTGGTTATACTTGATAGAATCTAAGGCCGAGCATGTCAAATGAATACGAATGTTAATATTTCATCTAATTTTGATTCTCTTTCTCAAAGACGGAACGTAGGAGCTCAATGCGTGTTCTATACAAATAAATACATGGTCGTTGCTCATCGGAACTACAAGGCCCATACGTTAAGACGGGCGTAACAACTTATGTGAGCATAATATAATCTCTAACTGAAAAACTATTTGCTAGATCACGATCTTATATATGATCGTAAGTTTTTGTCGAGCGTGTTCAGCAGGAGACTTAATTATAATATCTCGAAAGCATTTCATTGTCCCATGGTTTGCTGTATAAATTCGTAGAAAGATTTGCTATGAAGGATCACTACAAGCGTGATCTTTGACAATTCTTGAATGGATTTAATTCAACTCCATCACATTTTTATTCTGTATTTTTTCTGGCCAAACCGATGGCTATACATCATCTTTCTTGATTTGTGAACTCAGTTTGACTACGTCTGGTACCATTGCTATGAAAGGTTTGCGACTCATAAAAAGTCGCATCGAAAACGTATTTGGCAACACTTGTGAGAGTTTTACGCGTATTCTTCAAATACGTACAAGGTCGTTGCTCATCGGTACCTTACAACTTTACCCTGGTTTGTTAACTTATACACATATATGTACGATCTGAAAATCAAATTTGCCAAGACCGCAATAAGATCAAGAATTAGTTCAAACTGAAAATCTTTATTCCGTTTTAACCTCCATGGTACCTCCAATTCCTTCCTATTGAAGAAGTATTGTGTGTTTCGAAACAATCCTTAAAACAAAATTTAGCTTCAGATAAAACCTTCTACCACATCTTGTGTTTCAGAATTGCATTTTGATAATATAAATTGTTGGTTATCTTCTGTCTGGACAAATGCATCAATATATCACTTGATCATAACAGACATCGACAGTGACGAGATATGATTTTGGGCAAGCTATTTGTGATGGCAGTCAACTTTTCTCCTCTGCCACCATTCCATACAAATAGAATATTACCTATACTCCAGCACCAAATGTTGGAGCCTCAGAAATTACTTAGTTTAAGTCGATGCTGTGCAGTTAAAAATTGCGTAACAATACGGCCATGTTCAATTTCTTTCTTAGTTGTTGGTTTAAGTTATGGTTATAAGGTGCTTTTAATATAAAAACTTTTTGGAACAACTGTAGTCAGAATCGTACTGTGTTTGTGTAGTGACATAATGCCGACTCTATAATTATTATCGAAAATTCTTCTTGTTATTCCATTAACAACAGTTAACAGTTTATACACACACACACACGTTTTAAACGGCCCAGACTAAATATTCCTAATAGATAATTGATGGTCCAAAACATCACTGATGCATCATGTGACGACCGCCAGTCCTATAAATGCTGTCATCTTCATCAACTAATGTACATTATACAAATGGTTTAATGTAAAACTTGACAGCGATAGCCAAGAGAGTGCGAAACTTGCAAGATATGATTAAACCTCTTAAGATAATGTACAATATGCACACAAGCATTAAACATCCGAATTATAAGCATCATATAGAAAGTGGGGAAAATGAAACCAAGGCATAATTTTTAGCAGAGCTTTGGCACTGCAAATCGAGTGATAGGCCAAAAAACTTTGAGTATGCTTTAAGGACCAGAACAAAGATTTGAACAATTTGGTTATTATCCGAACAATGATTATAACAGGTTCATCCTGGGCTCTGTGAGTGACATCAGAATTAGTCAACTTGAATTAAGAAAATAAACTGTCTACAATTAAGCGCTGATGGCAGTCAGTTAGATACGAATAGTCAATATTACAACGAATATATAGTCACAAATGTATGCAAAAGAGCAGTCGTCGTATTGTAGTGCATGCGGCAACCTGAAGTAAATTTAGTTAAACAAACAATATTTTTTAATGTATTCACTCTCAGATAAATGAAAGTACACGTAATGGTACGTAATGGTCCGTTAACTTGAAATGTGGGATAGAATAAATGGGACTATATTATTTTTAAAAAAAATTAATAAACGTTATCAGGGTCAATTGCATTGGACCTAACTGCGAAAATTGTCGAATGATAACGATTTTAACTGAGTTAGGTACGTACTAGATGGCATGGATGATGATGCCAAGAAAAAACTATGAGTTGGATTTATCTATCTGGGTGGTGTTTGATATTACTCCAAAAGTCGTGTAGCCAAGGTTGGATCGGATTGGTATATTTCGAGATTTTTTAAATAATGCAACACCAAAAGCAGCATATAACCAACCAAGCTTATCTTATTACAAATTTGTAGATTGTGGATGGGGAAGTATTTATTAAAAGACTCCATTAAATTAGAGTTAAAGCGATATTCCTTTTTCAAAATCCAACAAGTCGGTTGTATTAAAGGGTTTAACTGTCGCATCATTTCAATTCATCATTTCAATTCAAGAACTAAGTTTTCGAATTAATCGTATGCCAGTGTAAATTGGTTGAGTTGCATTCTGGAGTGATCCAGAGTTTAATACCTGCAGTTATATCTGCTTATGATTAAGGTTGTTATTACTCATCAATCTTTTTATTCATGGTTACTGGATTTTTGAAGTGTTCGATTGAATTTCTTCTCAGGGTTGCTTTACTTGTCTATATGCATCACTGTGAAAATCAATCAACAAGCACATGAGTCAATTTATTTATATATAGTACTAAAGCTCTTAAAATTTTTAATTATTTTATAATTGTCGGAATATGTCTCTCTATTATAAAGTATAGATGTAAGATTAGCTTGGTAGATTGTATGTAGAAACTGTATAAAACAATTTTTTCTAAGGAAGTACATAGTTTAATGTTGACAATATTAACAAATATTTGAAACAAAAAAAAACTCTCACAATTATTTTTAATATGAGAACAATTATATCGAAAAGGTTAAACACCTTAACATCTTGTTTACAAAGTAGTAAACGTTTATTTATTATACGTATGTGATATAAGAGTTATACATAATTGTTTTTTGTATAATTATAATCTTATTTTACAACTGAGCTTTCCAAATCATCCAGAGTAAGCTAAATATCATTTTTAACCGGTTGGAAATCACCAGTCAATCTAATTTCAATTTCCAAAGTATCAAGGTTCCAATTCTTTGAGCACATATTTCAGTTTATAAGATTCAAATCGTCTCATCTTTATGTGAACTCAAATTGAAAACATTTTGTTTGGAAGACCATATGCTGAAATGCGACAAAATCTGCCTTAAGCTTAACTGAGTCCAAATGATGTTGTTCGAACCACGTTGTGCTTAACCGGAAAAAAATATTCGAATTACCTTAAAAGAATGGAAGTATCTTTAGTACTTAACCACATTTGTTACTGGCGATATGCTTGTACAGCTTAATCGGTTGTTTAGTCGAGAAATAGTTTAGTAGATCAAATTTTGTCATGAGGTCTGCCTACTGGCGCGACTATATACGATGCTTCATATAACCGGTTGGCAATATGAAGTGGTTTCGTCAAAAGGTATCTCACGATGAACTCGAAATGTATACCAGTTCTGGACATTTTTAGAACCATACAGACCAATGAACTTTTTATTGATGGTTAGTAATGGCATAACCAAACGGTTTTTGTTGAAGACATTTAGCTTCTCATGTTACTCTTTGTTTCATCGATTTGTGAGTAGCTCTGAAATGGGTTTGCAAATAGCATCAGGCAATGGCGAAGTCACGTGATGATTTTTGGCGAAAACATAAACAACTCTTTAATGTTATTTCTATTAAGCAATATTAAAAGTTCGATTACGTAAAAAATCATAATCGTGACGAAGTTCCAAAGGACAAGATTATGAGAGTTAACATTTTTGGAGTCTATTAAAATCTGTTTTAACACATTAACTATATCAGGTTAAGTCGAGGAACGAGTCGACTGCCTATATACTAGACATTGTAGTTGTGCCTTTTTGACATCAGGTTTTTCAGTCATTGATGTTCACGGTTCCCAATATGTTGCTACTTATATTTTTGAGTTTTGGTGCTAGTGGCCCTTTTTTCTTAGGTTCCTCACCAACTACTTGAATCATTTCTGAAAATTTAGAAAAATTGACATGACTAGGTTTACTGCCAATCCCCACATTGTTTGGGACAGGGTTGTTCGGATTGGGATTGCTGTTTAGCCAAAATCTGCTTCAGTTCCTTATATTTATCTTTGCCTTATCGATTTGTGAGTAGCACTGAAACTACGAGCCATGTCGAAATCACGCCATGGTGTTTAGCGAAAATATAACCAACCGTTTCAAGCAATTTCTAATAAGTAATTTTGAGAGTCCGTTTATAATTGACAAGATAATGACAAGTAAAACTTCTTAAGCCTACTGATCTCATACTATCATCATTGATTATGCCACTTTGTGTGGTCGATAATTTTGCCAGATCTGTCATGATTAGACCGTTTCTTGACCTACTCACATTTCATTTCGAGAAGTTAGTGTGCTTTCCATGCAGCCTGTGGTATAGTATTGACTAACAGGTCTCATTTCAAAGAGAATATATTTCTGAATTTAAAGTATTAAATTACACCGAACCACACATAATCCATTTGCTTATACACAAAAGCAAACTAATCGAACAATTCCGAAAAATCTAATTTATTTAAATAATTAGATAAAAAAATATCAATCACTATATAGCTCAAAATGCTACCTTAAATCAACGAAGAAACAAAACTTCAAAATCTACATTATAATTTGCCGTAAAATTAAAACTTTTCATTAAAATTAATTTTTATTATTACTATTGTGTATTGCTTATATTGTTATTAACAAAACCTAAAATAAATAATAAACGAAAAAAAACTCTAATAATGAATTCCAATAAATCATAAAACCGCGCGATTTATTTCTCTCGCTGTATGTCGAAAATAACATAACCAAAAAAAAAACCTGTGATGAACTAATTTAATTTAGCAAAACCGTCTAAAAGTTATGAAAAGTCATCAGTTCTCACTTTTTTCTTAATTTTTTTTTGTATTTTGCTAATTTTTCATACTGGTTTTGTTTAACACTTAACGTAACTACTTTTGTATAGTTCGGTTCCGTGTACACATACACCATATAGTGCCTATTATACAAACGAGTATAATAGTTCGATTTATTTAATGTTTGTACAAAATGGCACTGTAAGTAAATAAACATGCACAAAACCTTTGTAGACCAGAAAAAGCTCGAAAAGTTCGCACAGTGTTAACATTGAGCAAAAAATTTCACTTAATCATTTTGTTGGATGCGCGCCGTTTCGGTACATGTGTACATATATTTATAGTTCGTTTGAAGAATGTTGAAACAATTAATTTTAATTGCTTATGAAGTGTATGTACACATACAATATTATGTATGTTTGTATACAACAACAAATTATGTTGCAAATTATTTGATTCTGTTTGTTGTAGACGATAACAATAATACAACAAAAACTGCTTCACTTCATATATATATGTGAACTCAAAATGTTCCGCTAAATTATATGATATATGCGGCGATTTGTAATAATTTGTAATATTGTTACATAAAGAGTTGCCGACATTGGCAAAATCTTTGATTTAATTATTAGCAAATTGTACAGAAATACAAATTGTATATGAGTCCAAACAGGTGATATCTAGTAATTTTATATAAGCTCTAGTCTTAGAAATATAATTATCATTTCTGTCTCGTAGATCTGCCTCAAATTTTACAGCTTGAAGGTATCTTAATTATGACAGGAACAGTTTCTGTGTAATAAATCAGTTTGGTCATCGATGTTAAGTAAAAAACCAGGTATCAGTCGGCTTAGTCGCAGAATAACATGAGAAAGTGCTTTGCTTTCTAAGAATTTGTTTTACACCAATAAAAATTTCAATGGGAAAAGATGTAATCACCTTGCATTTAAAAAGTCTACCAAAATGGTTTGAAAAAAGACAGTCTCGGTTACATGTACGCTGAACTGTAACAACATGAACTGTGTACGCTGATAACAATAAAGAAAACCATAAACTATATGAAATATCGTATTACATCTGAAATTTAATATTTTAAGGTCGTCGGGGTGAAATTTCCCCCACATCTGAAATAATATTCTATTATTGTTAGGCATTGCATTGCAAACTTAGAGCTTTTTTGCACGGCGATTATTAAAACTGTTATTACGAAGAGGAGTTGACAACTTTGTTAGATTTACTCAATATCTGTCTTTTATTATGGCTCATACCAAATAAGAGTTTTGCTATGGTAACCTTAAACAAGCCTTTATTTTAACCAAATAGAGATTATGAATGATATAACTAGTTCGTAAAAGACACCAAGAATTGAAGAATCACAAAGTCCACAAAGTTCTAAGTCCAAATCGAAAGTTCAAATAAATCCACATCTACGTCCAAGTTCAAGTTCAAATCCAAGTCCAAGTTCAAGTCCAAGCTCAAGTCCGAGCTCAAGTCGAAGCTCAAGTCCAAGCTCAAGTCCAAGCTCAAGTCCAAGCTCAAGTCCAAGCTCAAGTCCAAGTCCAAGTCCAAGTCCAAGTCCAAGTCCAAGTCCAAGTCCAAGTCCAAGTCCAAGTCCAAGTCCAAGTCCAAGTCCAAGTCCAAGTCCAAGTCCAAGTCCAAGTCCAAGTCCAAGTCCAAGTCCAAGTCCAAGTCCAAGTCCAAGTCCAAGTCCAAGTCCAAGTCCAAGTCCAAGTCCAAGTCCAAGTCCAAGTCCAAGTCCAAGTCCAAGTCCAAGTCCAAGTCCAAGTCCAAGTCCAAGTCCAAGTCCAAGTCCAAGTCCAAGTCCAAGTCCAAGTCCAAGTCCAAGTCCAAGTCCAAGTCCAAGTCCAAGTCCAAGTCCAAGTCCAAGTCCAAGTCCAAGTCCAAGTCCAAGTCCAAGTCCAAGTCCAAGTCCAAGTCCAAGTTCAAGTCCAAGTCCAAGTCCAAGTCCAAGTCCAAGTCCAAGTCCAAGTCCAAGTCCAAGTCCAAGTCCAAGTCCAAGTCCAAGTTTAAATAATAGTGAATAGTATGATTGTTTAGGATACCATTACTTATTGGTGATTTAACAAAGGAAGCTTGAAACCACAAAATGCGCAGTAAATTAGTAGATTTGAATTGTGTTGTCTTGTGCCATACGATCAGTGTATCTAAAACTGGGTTGTTCTCTCCTAAATAACAAAATACCTTTCCTATGCCTATTCCACTCTGTGTAATAAAGCTGCCACTTTAGTCCTGTCGAGTCGATTTTGAAGTAAAGCTCTTAAGAATCGAGGTTGACAAGGTTGTAGTGATTTGTAATAGGCGGAATAACTCTCACTGGGCAGCTATTAGCAACTCCCGTAAATGACATTATTTGATCCTTTACTTCACACATTTCTTCTCTTAATATCATAGATTTTGAGTTTGATAAATCAAGCTTCAGAGGAATAATTGATAGAATTTGGTCGTTTAGGCAAACTTTTTGTAAACCGATTTATTTTGAGACCAGTCAAATTCCATTACAAGCAGCCGATCAGGCTAAACTTTAGAGTTCACTCCCATTAAATGATTCTCCTTGGTAAATTAGTTGATTTTCAGGCCACTAGGTGGCGTAGGTAACTGTTTGAATTCTATATTTAACACTGAGCTTTGCATTTGACTAATAAAAAGCCACCTTCTTGGTTGAGCTACTCGAGTAGTAAATTTACTAGTTGAGGTTTCAAGCGTTGCTTTGAAAATGATCTCGTTACTTTTAATGACACTACTACTTCCAATTTACTTGCATCCAAATCTTTTCTTTCTTTCGTTACCACGATGGATTTTGGTTAGCTTAAAATTTTCACTAAATGAATTTTCATTTTAACTAAATTTTCACGCATTTACACAATGACGGTTTGTTTTTTTTTCTAGTTCCATGATCTCGTTATTCAGTTCTAGTATTTCTGGAACTGGCCAATTTTACTGTTATATATATATATATATATATATATATATATATATATATATATATATATATATATATATATATATATATATATATATATATATAAATATATATATATATATATATATAATATATTTTCACGATTGGCCTTTTATAATAATATTAGTGCGATCTATTGAAATGTCTAAATAGGTTTGACATTTAGAAACCATATCTAATTCAAACAAACGTGTTTTTTTAAGATCAAGCAAATATCTTAATGAATATTGATCAATCATCCGTGTTTATAAGTGTTTTGCAACTATACGTATTACTAATCAATTCGCAACGTACATATATATGTCTTACATATTGCATATCATTCGCGTGGTTTTAAGAAATGTTCAAGGCTATGTCTAATAATTGATGTACATATATACAAAACCAATTCTTAATCAAATTGTCAAAACGTAATTTTTTTAACTTCTTATACCTTAAGCATCATACACAAGTCTATGTACGTCAGTATATACGAGTGTATACATAAAACAGAAATTTAATTTAAAAATATAATTATGCTGAAAAAAAAATATTGAATACAATAAAAATTAGGTAGAACGCCTCCATGACCAATTCAATATTAATAACACCGAGATGTTTAAATAAGAAAATTTCAACAAAAATAAATCCTAAATAATTTATATAATTTAATTTTTTTATTTTGTATTATAAAATTAACCAAACTCTTTATTTGAGGTAATTAAATTTTGTTGTATGACGGCGCACATCAAATAAAGATCCAATTTCAGACTTGAAAGAAAGCATATACATCGTATATATGTACCCAGCGTTACAATAGAATGAAGAAGTTGATTTAATCGTAGCTAGTTTTCAGTTTGTATACGAAGCTCAACCATAAATGATATGTTTATGTAGAATGTGTGTGTGTGTGTGAATTGAAGTTAATTATTAATTTATATTAATATTTGTTTGTGTTGAATTCTTAGAAATTTGCAATAAGAAACGATAAGAAAAGTTATTTTCTTCTATATATGGAGATGTAATGAAAATAGATAAAACGAGATAAGATAACAGCATAATAGTACTGTATATTTATGATTAACAATTTATAATATGTTATAATTATAATAGTGGATGTCTTAATTATGTGAAATTATAAAGAGACCGAATATATACTATATATATATATATATATATATATATATATATATATATATATATATATATATATATATATATATATATATATATATATATATATATATATATATATATATATATATATATATATATATAAATATATATTTATATTATATATATATATATATATATATATATATATATATATATATATATATATATATATATATATATATATATATATATATATATATATATATTTATATATATATATATATATATATATTTATATATATATATATATATATATATATAACGGGTGATTTTTTTGTGGTTAGGATTTTCATGCATTAGTATTTGACAGATCACGCGGGATTTCAGACAAGGTGTCAAAGAGAAAGATGCTCAGTATGCTTTGACATTTCATAACTGAAGCCGAACGATCTGCCACAACGTCGAATTTTCAGTGAATGGGCCCTAGAAAAGTTGGCAGAAAATCCGCTTTTTTATCGACAAATTTTGTTCAGCGATGAGGCTCATTTCTGGTTGAATGGCTACGTAAATAAGCAAAATTGCCGCATTTGGAGTGAAGAGCAACCAGAAGCCGTTCAAGAACTGCCCATGCATCCCGAAAAATGCACTGTTTGGTGTGGTTTGTACGCTGGTGGAATCATTGCTGTTGGACGCAACGTTACGGTGAATGGCGATCGCTATCGTTCGATGCTAACAAACTTTTTGTTGCCAAAAATGGAAGAACTGAACTTAGTTAACATGTGGTTTCAACAAGATGGCGCTACATGCCACACAGCTCGCGATTCTATGGCCATTTTGAGGGAAAACTTCGGAGAACAATTCATCTCAAGAAATGGCCCGGTAAGTTGGCCACCAAGATCATGCGATTTGACGCCTTTAGACTATTTTTTGTGGGGCTACGTCAAGTCTAAAGTCTACAAAAATAAGCCAGCAACTATTCCAGTTTTGGAAGACAACATTTCCGAAGAAATTCGGGCTATTCCGGCCGAAATGCTCGAAAAAGTTGCCCAAAATTGGACTTTCCGAATGGACCACCTAAGACGCAGCCGCGGTCAACATTTAAATGAAATTATCTTCAAAAAGTAAATGTCATGGACCAATCTAACGTTTCAAATAAAGAACCGATGAGATTTTGCAAATTTTATGCGTTTTTTTTTAAAAAAAAGTTCTCAAGCTCTTAAAAAATCACCCTTTATATATATATATATATATATATATATATATATATATATATATATATATATATATATATATATATATATATATATATAAATTTTTAATTCATATGAGATATTTTGAATCTCATTCGGCGAGGCATTGAGTTTATTAAGCTTTGACACCTTTCAACGGGAATGGACATCCCAGCAGATTTGGTTATTTCCCATAATTGCTTCAAATTTCTTTGGTTGGAGTTGGAAATCATTTTTTTATATTGACCCACAAATTCTCAATTAGATTGTTATCAGGTGATTGAGCAGGCCACTCTATGACATTAATTTTATTTCGCAAGAACCATTCCTTCGACTTTTAAGGGGTATGTTGCGGATTATTGTCTTGTTGCATGACCAATTTAAGCGCATTCCGTATTTTCCATAAGGTAGCATAACGGTTTCCAGTATTTCAAAATATTGATCCGCATTCATAATTTCCTTAATCCAATATATCGGACCAACGCCGACCCACGAAAAACAAACCCAAACCACTATATTTCCCCTCCATGTTTAATGGTTTTTGACATGTATTGCAGTCGGAATTCAATCATCGGTGGTCTTTGGACATACTGAAGGATACTTCCGCCAAAGGAAACCATTTTGGACTCATCCGTAAATAAAATATTACGCAATTTTTCAAGGGGCCAATTTTGATGATTTTTGGCATAAGTTATACGCGCCTTGACTGGTCGATTATTTAAAAAGGGCACCTTCCTAGGCCTCATACCTTTTAAATTTGCTGCTAATAGACATGTTTTTCCTTCTTTGATTAATTTTTTAATTAAATCTCTTCGCTCTTCGAAACAATGCTGTCCCCGGCCCCGGGCCCATTATTATTTAAATAATTATTTTGTTTATCAAATTTTTTTTATTTATCATATTATTTCCGAACCGCTTTTCTTGATCACCTCTATTTTAAACAATAATCAATAAGAGACTACTATTATTTCGAAAATAAAAATTTAGACTGACAATCGAATATAAGAGGAATCCCGAACTTGTTTGAGAAAAAAATACAAATAGCGTTTGGTTTATGTCCAGTGGACATTGAAAATCCATTTTGATAATAGATGTCAGTTAAATCATGAAAGGATATTTTTATAAACATAAAACCTAAAATAAAGATACACACTACTATTATTACACTACTACTACTATTATTACACGACTGTATATATATATATATATATATATATATATATATATATATATATATATATATATATATATATATATATATATATATATATATATATATATATATATATATATATATATATATGTATATATATATATATATATATATATATATATATATATATATATATATATATATATATATATATATATATATATATATATATCTGCAAGAAACCTGGATTTTACTTTGACAATCACTAAGTACGGACCAAAAATGTATTCAATCATAGTGGCTTGGCATTGTATTTTAATTGTTGATGACATTGCAAGTGATTCTTTCAAGCATTCTCTTGTTCTACAGAGTGTTTGCATTAACGTCAACTCATTTATTAATATAAAATGGTATGTCGACTGGAGTTAGCAAAAACTCTTTAAAATATATTAATTAATTATTTTTAAAAAAGGAAATCCATTAAAAATGTCTCAAAAAATTGTTGAGGACATCATTGAAAATAAACCTAGAAGTGTTTGTCGAAAATATTTAACTCTCGTAATCCTGCATAACATGTAAGGTTGAAATGGGAATGGAAAAAACTTGTAGTATTCAAATAATCAGGAATATTTTTATTAAAGCCGAATGCAATGGACGCACGGTGCCGCAAACTAATGATAGCCAATAATAATAAGCTTAACCATTTCACTTATGCTTAAAATATATGGTAGAAAGTCAGACAAGTTTTGGAGTGCAGTTTTGTTTTCTGACGATAGCAAATTCAATATTCTTTGGTCGGATGGTCGTTTAAAGGTTCATATCTTCAATAGTTAAAATATAACAATATGGGGTTGTATGGCTGCCTCAGGAAGAGCTATCATAATTAGAATCAATATTGAATTTTGAAATAATTGGATATTTCGAAACAAGTTATGACGAAAAGCGATGATAAATTGAAAATGGAACGAGATTTTGTGTTCTAAAGCGAAAATAATTCCAAACATTTCTAATTTCTTGTGAGGGAATATTTATTATATAAAGTCAAGACTACATCAGTAACTAAATAGACGCTAGGTCTACATATGTATATTTTCTGTTATAAAACATTAAAAGTTTATAACAGTCGCAATTATATAGCGAATTGTCAATAAGGGCTATTCACGACTCTTATAGACCACAACAACAAAATAAAATTTAGCAACTTTAAGTGAACTACAAAACACATTATTGCTAACTTTAGGCTTTTATTCACCTGGTAATTATATGCCGCTGCAATCGCACATCTTTAAAGGCATCAGTTTATGGTTTTCAACATTAGAAAAGTGGTGTTGAAGAATCTTTCATACACCACCTCTTCACGATTATTTGACAGATATATTGTTTCACGATTATACAACATTCGATATTGCTTGTGGAATGTGTGGTTGATTCCACTTTTTGCAACGGCCCAACGTTTTCTAATTTTTTCTTTAACCGGTAAGTCTTATCGCAGAACGCGTTATGTTGGCTGAGTTATGTTGGCTGTACAGTGGAGAGCACAAATTGCACTTTTTGCAGAACAGCCATAAAATGTTAAAATCAAGTTTACTTCGATGTTTAGTTGGGTCTAAATTGTCAAAGCTTCTGAAAACCAATAAACCATTATTGGAACAATTTTAGACAAAGTTAATCGATTTCGAGTAATTTTCTATGAGTAATTTGTGGAAATGTTGATATACAGGATACCTCGTATAAGGCGATAGTTACGTTCCAGAAAAATTTCGCGTTATGTAAATTCGCGTTTAATAAGTCATAGATTTCATATAAATTTGAGATTTAGGTTCCGATAGGTATTTTTTAAATAAAATACATACGAAATAACAGACGCACATATATTTCAACTCAAAATTAAAATTCAGATTTTGTTATAAAATAAAAACACAAAATAAATATAATAATATTACAAAATCCAAAAAAACTAACAAAAACCTAAAACTTTAAAGTTAAAAGTTTATTGACAAACTTCATTGTTGTTCAGGAACAGGACTAATCTGTTTCACTGTCTTCAAACATTTTATTTCGTGAAAAGCGTTTTGGGCGTAAAATAGCTTATAATAGTAGAAATTTCACGTTGTACTGAAACCGATTTTTTTCAAATCGCGTGATATCGAAAACGCGTTGCATAAGTACCGCGTTATTCGAGGGATACCTTTATATATATATACAGTAAAACCTCGATATAACGGACCCCGATATATCGGACTTCGGATAAACCAGACACATTTAGGCCATACATGTACTTGAACACTGTGTCATTCAAAGACACTTAACCGCCGACTTTTTGGCCAAAGCAGCCCTCTTAGAATTAAAAAGTGTCAAGAGAAGATATTAAAAACTCCGTTCATTACGAAAAACGTATGGCGAGCCTCTTTCACTTGTAGAGACATGAATTTCTTTATTAGTGACATTAATCTGAAGTTAAATAAATACGCTGAGGACTTGGGGAGAAAATATAAATTGGTATTCTTACGGGTCATGGTCTAACATACATAAAACACTAAAAATAAACTTAAATGTGCGTATTGGAGTTTGAGAGCCCTGATTATAGATTGGAATGAAATATTGTGTGCGGTGAATTAAATAATTAAATAAAATATTAAATGACCGTTTTAATTGATAAAAACTATAGTGGGAAGTTCTAAATTTAAGAGAAAGTGAGTTGTGTAATAGATCTGTAAAAATATGATCGAAAATACAAGTAATTACAAAAATTAAAACTTTTGACACAAGTACAAAAGTGTAACAATATATTTACGCGTACTCATTTTGACTTTTTGTTGTTGTATTGTTTATTCTATTTTTGCATTTCGTGCATTTTTAATAGACAAGTAAGTGAAGTCAGTGAAGTATAAACTTTTTGTATGATTGTAATAAAACAGTGGACATTATAATGTTGCAGTGCGATAAGTGCAAAAAAGCTACAGACTCGAGAGAAAGAACCACGATTAGATGTTTTGGTAGATGCAAAAAATTGTACCATTACACCTGCGTTGATTGGAATTTTGATAAGTTCGGCAAACTGTTTAAAGAATGCCCTTATGTGAGATTTGTATGTTTAGACTGCCAAGGTGTAGAAGAAGATACAGTGTATGAAGAGTTCAATAAAATTAATGAATTCATATGTTAGTTGAAACAACACTTGACTGTTAACCATATAAAACTGAATCAACAATTAGGAGAAATAAAAAATCAAGTAGTAGAGATCGAAAAGCCTGTGGAGCAACCTACCACATTTGCAACAGTAGTAAAAACTAATCCAACTAAGTTGGTTTTACTACAACCGAAGCAACCCCAAGAAAACAAGAAAACTAGAGATGAATTATCAATGAAAATCGATCCTAAAAGCATACCAGTAATGGGCTGCAGAAACATTTCTAATGGAGGAATTATCCTACAATGCGATACGAATGATGCCAAGGAGAAGCTTAAAACGATTATTACAGAGAAGATGGGTGCTGAATATGATGTGAAACTTCCAATGGAGCGTAACCCAAGAGTTAAAATTCTTGGTATGTCAGAAAAATTAGAAAATGTGGAAATAGTGTCGGCGCTAAAACAACAAAATCCTATTCTGGCAAACAGTGAAATTAAGGTTGTTACTACTTATGTTAGACGCAACTCTCATAAGGTAGACACAATTATTGAAGTTAACGCGGAAAATTTCAGAAAAATTATAGAAGCTGAAAAGTTAAATATTCATTTTGACAGATGCCATGTAGTGGAGTCAATTGGGATATCACGGTGTTATAATTGTAATGGATTCGGTCATCACAGTAGTAAATGTACGAGTAAACTTTGTTGTCCAAGGTGTAGCGAGAATCATAAAGAAAAGGATTGTAATAGTCAGGAGGTAAAGTGCAGCAATTGTATTGCTGTAAATAGCAAACTGAATATGAATATTGCTACTGATCACTCGACTTGGGATAGTTCTTGTACGGTATATCAACGAAAAATTAAAACGTTAAAAAGTAAAATCAGCTACCAATAGCAATCCATAAAAAAAGATTTGCTCTATACAAATATTCGAAGTCTACCCTCAAATTTCTTGGAATTACAGTTAATGTTTAAATACTATGAACCAGCGATAGTACTTCTCAGTGAAACACGAACAACTGTCGATATGTATGACGCAGAATTTTATATTGAAAATTATAAATGTGTAAGATGTGACTCGGATAGTCGGCATACTGGAGGTGTTATCATATATTTATATACATGAAAACATAAGTTTCAAAATTATTTCTAATTATGAAAGGGACCGTACTTGGTTTTTAGCGATTCAGGTCATAAAAGGTTACCATACAGCTGGAATATTTGGTGTAGTATATAGATCATTCCAAACAACAAACGCAGTATTTTTAAGTAATTTAGAAGAATGGCTTGAACAAATTATCAATTATAATAAATTAAATTTTATATTTGGAGATTTTAACATTGATTTCAAAAGCAATGATTTTTATAGTTTAAAATTAAATCAGCTAATTAAAGATTATAGATTGACGCAAGTAGTTCAAGAATACACTAGAGTTACGCAAACCAGCAATACCTTAATAGACTTATTATTGACCAATTCAACAATAATTCGGTGTGAAGTTATTAAAGACCAAAAAATAAGCGATCATGGTATTTTGAGTGCGGACATAAGCAATGGAAAGATAAAGATATTAGAAGAACGAAAAGGAATCGAAATTAGATCATGGAAAAACTACTCTGAGAATAATCTGAACTGTATTCTTAATCAACAATTGCGGCAAGTTCAAACGAAATGTGATATAAATGAAAATGCAGATGAATTAATATTGGTTTTAAAAAATGCCGTTAATAAATTAACTCAAACAAAAAATAGTGAAAGTAGAAATACAATCCCTTGGTTCTCAGAAAACTTAAAATTACTGAAGGAAGAGAAGGTGCGTAGTTATAATATTATGAAAATCATAAATTCAGATGGCAATTGGGAAAAATATAGAAAAGTGAGAAATTTATATAAGCAATCATTAAGGAAGGAGCAATCTGAGTACTTTAAGAACAAATTTATGGAACACCAGTACAATCCGAAAGAGCTGTGGAAAACACTCAAATCCATGTACAAGTCAAAAAACTCGACACAGTGGAATATTGAATTTGATAGTAAAACAATTACCGACAAGCAAGAACTAGCTGAAGCACTAAACCATGAATTTGTGTCTAGCGTGACAGATATTCACAAAAATATTCCGGAAATATTGGATTGGAATTGTTTAGAGGCTAATAAGGATTTTGGACAATTCCATTTCCATGAAATCACCCAACATGATATAATAAACATATTAAATAAAACAAAGTCTCAATATGGAATTGAAGGTATTAACCGAAAAGTCATGCTAGATGCGATGAAAAATCCAAAGTTCGCTGCAATTTATACTGATATAGTAAATCAAAGTTTATATGATGCAATAGTGCCCACCTCTTGGAAAATATCAACAGTAATTCCTATTCCAAAAACCGTAAAACCGACCACATCAGAAGACTTACGACCTATCAATATGCTCCCAATATACGAAAGTGTGCTGGAACGGTTAATTAAATCCCAACTAGTTAATCATATTGCTATAAATAACATACTAGTGGACCAACAATCTGGATTTAGAGAATTTCATTCCTGCGAAACAGCATTAAACCTAATGTTGGATAATTGGAAAATGCAAATTGACAAAAATAAATCAGTGATTGCAGTTTTTTTAGATTTCAAACGAGCGTTTGAAACTATAGATAGGGAAATTTTACTCAAGAAATTAAACAAGTATGGAATTCAAGGAAGAGAAGTTGAATGGTTTAATAGCTATCTGCAAGGAAGAGACAACAATATACAAAAGTCGACAATTTTGTATCATCGAAGTTACAAAATAATCTTGGAGTTCCTCAGGGTTCAGCACTTGGGCCATTACTATTCATCTTATATATAAATGACATAGTAGATGTTATAAAACACTGTCAAGTAAACATGTTCTCAGATGACACATTAATCACAATTTCGGCCACAACTTATTCTGAAGCAGTACGAAAAGTAAACGAAGATTTGGAGAATCTGAGGAAGTGGTTAATGTTTCATAAATTGTCACTCAATATCTCAAAAACGAAATACATGGTATTGTCAATCAAAACAAAGTTTGAGGATAATGCAGATATCGTAATTGGCAATCAAAACATTGAAAGAGTAAAACAATATAAATACCTTGGAGTTGTTTTAGACGAAAACCTATATTTTGACCAGCATCTAGATTACATCGCCAAAAAGATGAATAAAAAGTTAGGTCTTTTTAGTAGAATTAAAAACCAGCTACCAATGGAGACAAGAATTATATTTTATAAATCACTTGTGGCCCCTCATATAGACTATTGCTCATCTGTTTTATTTATCATGAATCAAACACAAATAACACGTTTGCAAAAGATACAGAATCGATTTATGCGAGGAATCTTAAACACGGAAAGCAGGACGCATATAAAGGACATGTTGACGAAATTAAACTGGAATTCAATTAATCAAATAATACAATTTAATGTGTTGAAGCTGTTATTTAGAATTGATAAAGGTGAATTACCAAAATATTTAGGCAATTTGCTGTCTACCAAAAGTGAGATTCATAATTATAATACAAGAACAACACATTTTCGTTTACCAAAAGACAGCAAATCATTTTCACAACGTTCGTTAGGATATAATGGGGTGAAATTATATAACTCATTGAGTAACTTTTGCAAGCTGGACGATCTTACATCGTTAAAGTATAATCAGTTTATAAAAATATTACATAGATTTGTAGAGGAAAAAATCAATATTTAATATAAGTTTTTAGTTAATTAATTCATAAGAAATTACAAAATGCATCAAAGTGTCAATATGATAAATAAATAAATAAATAAATAAAATAAATAAATAAATAAATAAATTGGTCAGAATGAAAATCATGTATTTTTATATAGCGGACAATCGGCTATTACGGACTGCCCTCGTTTGAATTAGTCCGGTATATCGAGGTTTTACTGTATATATATATATATATATATATATATATATATATATATATATATATATATATATATACAGTATATATATATATATATATATATATATATATATATATATATATATATATATATATATATATATATTTATATATATATATATATATATATGTATATATATAATAAATAATTATTGTAAAATAGTTTGTGGTGTCGAACATGTGTTTTTGGATTATAAGAAATTCGAGCTACTGAAGGAAATCAAACTCAACTCTTATAATTACTAAAAACGACAAAGTTATGAAATTATATAAATGCGATATAAATTCGTTACACCTTTATAAATATCATTTCTAGAAATAAAAAATTAAAAACAATTTTTCAAAAGTCTTTCTTCAACAATTCGACATTTTTCTTTAATTATATCTTCGTGTCTCCACACAATCAGTTAGCTAGAATATTGTATATACTCGTATGTGTGTATATAAATGCGAGCGCACAGTAGAAATGCTTTTGAAATTACAAATATAAGAAATAAAGTTTCTTCTGGATTTTATTTTTAATTTTATAATTTTTTTTTTAAAGCCGTGAGGCATAATTTTATTTATGTAATACAATTACTGAAATTAGTAAACTGAAAGAATTATGTACATATATGTGAATTTTAAAGATTAAGAAGCACAAAAATTACAAATAATTAATTTTATTCAAGTTTAGTTTATTTATTTGTTTAATTTAAATTAAATTCTAGGAATTGTATTTGATGATTGACAGAGTACATAGGCACACAATCGGTGCCAATACTAAACTCGTCCATTCAGAGTCGGTTCAATTTAACCGCCGGCTATCTTATATATAGGTACAAGCATTTCTATTTATATATCATAATTTTTCAACACCATCCAGTCCATCACCTGTAAAACACATTTTGAATGCTGCTGAATAAATTAATCAATAAATTTGATTGATTGATTACAATTTATTGATTGATTATTTTATTTATTTATCTATGAATTCTATTCATGTGAAATTCAAACAATTTCGGTGGCAAGACAGTGTCAATACACAGGTACATATACGTACATATATATACAATTAAGAAATATATTATAAATGAATTGTATCGATTGAATTCCAAAATAGTTGTTTATTGTTTGCAGTTAGATTTAAATTAAGTTATTTGTTTGATAAGTCAAAAGGGTTTGTGTGGTGAAGATCGTTCTATTATATAAGGTTTTCATTCTTATATAAGGTTTTCACTTCATCAAGTTAAATTCATCTATTGACTAAAAGCTTAAAGTGTTCCTTGCGGAAATATTTCGAACTAGCGACAATCATTCGAACTGCCCTTGGAAACTCAAACTCTAATGATAGTGGAATTGAACGTGCGAATCTACTACTCAACAATATAAGATCCTACTGGCAGGCCTCTCATAAATTTGGTACTATATTTAGTAGTAGTTAATTTTCAGAGATATTAAATTATTTGGCCACCAGGTGCACAAAACAATTGCTGGGTTTCACACATAGATGGTGCTAGCGACACACGTAGTTAACATTTATGTCAGAAGTTGTGTTTTCTTTTTCACGTGGCGAGCTGTTAACTATCACCAGTTGTAGTACTAACACATTTATAAGAAAGAAAATATCGAGTTTTGTGCCAAACAAACCGCGTTTGCGGGAAGCTTGCTTTTCATCTTGACCTTGAAAGAAGCAGCTAAAGGATGACATTTGCTAAAGCGCTCTGGAAGATGAAAAACATTTGGAATTACCGTACTTCAAGCGTTATTGAATGAAGATGATACCCAAACTCAAGATCAACTAGCGAAAGTATTTTCAAACGTTTACATGTTAAAAAATTCAAAAGGAGCGACAATGGGTGCCCCATTGACAGAGAAACAAATATAAAATCGAAGAGAATCATGATAAAGTATCTAGTTTAAGAATTTCAAATACAAAAATTTCACCTGTGGCTGAGCATCAACATATAAAGCACATCCAAATCGCTTTGAAAAGAAGAAAATGCTCTACGTTTGGAAAAACCAAAAATAATCGTGTACTATGAGCTGCTGTAAACTGTCAATGGGCAACGCTACCGACAACAACTCTCAATAAATCTAAACTATAGGCATTGCTCGAAAAATGGCCAGAGTGGAACACGAGACACGAACGTGTGATGTTACAGCACGACAAAGCTCCATATTATCGAACTTTCATCGTTCACGACACCTTCAAAACGCTGAGATGCTATCTGTATCCACACTCGTCTTATTTGTGTTCCGATCGATGGCGGATGGCTTGACAGGACCAAACTATTATGAATTGACAGCAACTCATCAATTTGAATCGTTCATTGCTCGAAAAAGGGTCAGAATAGAACACGAGAAAAAAACGAGTAACATTGTAGCGAAGCAATGCTCCATACTATCGTACTCCCATCGTGGACAACATCAAAACGCTGAGATGTGTGCTACTTCCGAATCTATATTTGCCAATCGCCAGGTCTGGCCCTTTCGGATTATCACTTGTCCGTTCGATGGCGTTTGATTGGGCAGGGCTACACTTGGATTCGGTTTTAACAGGACAGTGAACTTGCCACATACCAATTCGTGCTGTGTTCGCTTTCTTTGGGGATCGAATAATCAACCATAACGGAGTGTTTCAATCAACTCATTTTGCTTATGTTTTATGAGTTATAGCGTACTTGAAGCATATATACTGTGACCTGAAAGATGGGGAACAAAATCTGTTCAGGGTTAAGTCAGAGGAAACCTTAATAGAAGATCGTAGAGGTTTTGATGTGCAAATCGATTATCGGAATTGGGTATAGGGATATATAATACAAACTGGCTAATGCGGTCAAAATTAATGTTTCAGTCAGATACCATGACAGGTATTGCTTTCTTAAGCCAGCAGGACAGTGGACATGGAAATTATAATCCACTAACGAATGTGCAACGACTTACCTGCCGAAGCAACTATAGCCCTTAAAATAAAAGGCGAATCCTACAATTTGACACCAAGCAGTTGCCATTTGACTTTGTTAGACTTTTTTGTCGGGACTCGTTAACGATAAGTGTTATTACGTGTACCATCCAGAGATGATCCAAAACTTGAAAGATCAATTCGAAATTGTCTTTGCTGATAGGAGCCCGTCCTATTTTTAATAAACCAAACCGCTTTAAAAATATTATTTTGTAGGAATTTAGAACCAAATTAAATTTTAAAGGTTAAATGGGCTACCCTTGGTGCCGGCAGCCGAAGTGTCACCAGTTATAAATGTTGTAAATTTGCCAATATTGCGAAGAGCAAACTTTAGGCCGTTGACCGTCTCCTATTTGGTTTAGTTAAATCTAGTGGGTATATATACAGAGAATATAGATGGTTATTTTCTTTACGGCGAATTTCGCCGAGGTAGAGTTGTTGATTTGCCCTCTTCAGTGAAAAAGATCGGCGAGTCAGTTACTGCAACCCAAAAAAATCACTGTAGTAGGTGCTTACTGACATAGACCAATTCGCTAATTAAATTAATTGTTTTTTGATTTGCACTCTTACCATCAAAGAACAAGTATTTTAACACCTTGTCACTTGCTAGTCGAATTGCCTTTACTCAAAGTTTCAAATCTTGCACTTTCTGTATTTAGTAGGGCTTTACCCCATGCTACAACACACTAAGATGTTTTATGCCACCAATCGTAGCCCATTAACAATGGCTGGTTGCGATTTTCCAGCAAAAGACAATAATCCTGTTGCGTTTGAATTCAATTGTTTGCTATACAGCAGCATACAGTTATTATGCTTCTAGTGTCGACCCCTGTACATAAGTTTGTCTTGTTACAGTGTTATATATACTTTCACCAAGTCTTAGATTTTCAATATAGTTTTTAACACACAAGTAAGAAATTCTGTACACACAAGTTTTTAAAATTATGTCCATAGTTTTTTTTTAAACTACTTCCTTCCTTTGTTTTACTGTTATGTTTTTATGTTGAACATAAGTTTAGAAAAATTATGTATACATGCAGTGTATATGGTATATACAGTAAAACTACTTTAACCGAATGACTATCATTAGGTAACAAACCATACCATATGGTTGAGCGAAAGAAATAAATAATAATCTTCTCATGATAAGAATCGATTTTTGAACTTTTCATGTGTACGAGTATGTACATACTCGTATATAAAAAATTTTCCCCTTGTTTCAAACAAGTTTTGAAAAATATTTTCATGTCCACACCCCCTGTCAATCAAAAATCATCCCTAATTTTTTTTGCTGGCTATACACTACACACACAACAATTTTTTTTTGGAAAATTATATGCTGTATAGCTGTTACTATTATTTATTTCATTTTATTTTCTTATATACAATATTACGGTTTATATATACATATATACGAGCAGATAGGAAGATGGATGAATGTCTTAAGGCATTATTTAAAGACGAGACGATATAAAAATAAAAATAAAAATCATTATTAGACACGATATAAAATAGCAATCGATTGATCAGACAACGATGACGTTTAATGTTTGATTTATTGTAGCGGATTAGGGTATGTACAGTACACATATATAGAGAGTACAGTGTTTTCCCAACATGTTGTGGTGATTTTCTCTGTTTTCAAAGTTCAAACCCAAAATCAATAATTGAATTTTAAATTTTCCCCGAAAAACAAAACCACTTTGTCGCTGTTGTGTATACTTGTGCACGTCTTATATGTTATATACCTGCAGTGTACACAATGTGTAAGTGGGCAATAAACTATATGATTAATTGCTACATATTATACGAAACTTTAAGTTTTTTTTTGCTATACAAGTAGTTTCCCTTACATAAAATTCCTTCCCTTATATTATGTACACATACGTATCACGATTATATAACACAAAAGTCGTATTCTTTATAAATAAACCGAAAAGTGGGAGAAATAATGAAAACTTAATTTTATTACAAAATGTTAACAAAATGTTTATTTTCCCAAAAAAAAGAAAATTAAGAAAATTTCTGTGTGATAAATGATACTGTAATAAAATTTTGAAACGAAAAACAAGAAAATCGCGGTTATGTTTTATGATAAAACATAAAATCAAACTGATAATGAAAATTTTTTGGTTTTTCAATTTTCTCTAAATAAAAAAAAAAGTTGGTAACAATAATTATATATCTACTTTGTGCGGATTTGTGATTGTGGTTTTTTGTACGCAGAGAATTGCTTCATTCACATATATATATATAGATCGGATAAGAAATTATTTTAAGCAAACTCATGCTTATCACATACTTAGCTAGGGAATTCTCTACTCGCACACATCCTTGTATAGATATATAGCTATATACATATTCCAAAATAATGGAGAGTGACATGTGAATTGAGACATGGAAATAAATGATATGATAAAAGCATGTTTTATGATTATTGGATATATGTACATATATATGTTGGTTTTGTGTATCACGCTGTTTCGGCAAACATTTTTTGCCCAGTCATTGTGATTTGTTCGACGAACGAGATTTGAAATGATTTAATTGGTGTGAATTTAGCTCAGCTTGAACCTTACGCGATATATACCTATATAAAAAATAATTAGCTAGATTAAACTTAAGGTTAGGTTTTCAACAAGGACTTTGTTGTGTCATCGTATAGTTTACAAATAAAACGTTTTCAAGGTTAAAGGGTAGGAAAGACACAGTAGCGAGATAGATTCCAATAGTTCAAATATGTTGATAATGTAGCGAAAACTGTTTCATACATAAATATCTAGACATTAAACAAACTGCCCTTTGAGACGCCACAAAATGAGCCAGGAGTGATCTCCTCCAGAACCGAGCTAGGTCTTTCTACAAACAAATAAAATATCCCGTCTGCCACTATCTTTTATTTAACTTAGACAAATTTGAATAAAGAAGATCAGAAATTTTAAGGAATTTGGACAGAACACTCAATAGTATGATCAAGTTGCTGTATAGCATCTGTATAGTCCTGTCAAGCCATGCAAGATCGAATGGAAAAGTGATAATCTAAGAGGGAAAGGTTCTGCGAATCAGGTGGGAGCGATATCAGACTGCATCTTAGCGTTTTAATGGTGTCCTGAACGATGGAAGTGTCATGGCATGGAGCATTGTCACTTTGCAATTTCACTCGTTCGTTTCTCGTGTTCCGTTCCGTTTTTTCAACGATGCATGTTTTAAGTTGATGAGTTGGTGTCAATACATGAATATAACAACGATGCTTATTTGAACTGAAACCACTTATCCAACCAATCCAACCAAAAGCAAAATTTGGAAAGTGCGTCTTCGATTTTCTATTTTTTTCTGTCAACTCATGTGTCACCCATTGTCTGTCTTTTTGAATATTTCTCATATCATATAAACATCTGGAAATACCTTGGTGAATCATGTTTAACGCCTTCGCCAGTTGATTTTGTACTAGCGTATCCTCTTCATCCAATAACGTAACATTTAAAGACACTGTGCTGCAAGTGCCTTTAAATGTTTATGGGTTTCTGAAGCGCTTCAGTAAATGTCATCCTTGACGATGAAGTAAAGCTTCTCGGAAATGCTGTTTTGGCACAAAACTCGACCCGGAAATTTAGTTGCGCACCTTATGAATTCTGGCGGCCAAATAATATAGTATCTATAAAAATAATAATTTGATGTTTCTCCTCACAGATCAATTATGAAACCTTACGATCCAAAAACATTTAATCCAGTTTTTACTTGAATGACGTAAATGTACGACAAACCTGGCGGATTGTTGCCATGGCGTTAAACGGAACCAAAGAAATCCGCGTCATCATAAACAAAACCGTTCAATCGCATTAAAGATTCAAAGGAATACTATAATGTTGAATAAGAAAGAACAACATGGGAAGACTATAGTACGATAGGGACTTGTACCAAATTTATGAGATCGGAAGAACTCAATATTTTTGAATATAAATGTGACTTCTTTATTTAAGTTTCTAAAGCTGCATTCATACTTTAATTTCTTCGTTCGTTCATTCATTCAAATAATTTTTTCAGCCAATCGTAGTGCTCCAAAATTAAAGTTAACTCGGCGTCTACACCATGCAAATTCACTGATGCTTCATATATCATGTCTGGGCATTTTACTATCATGATAATTATTTTGAAATGTCAATATTTTAACTGTCAAAATAATATAATTTTTTAAATTTATCTTATTTAATTGGCTTAAACGTCGCCGTTTTTCGGTACAAATCAATTAATTCAACAGGACTTTCAGTCGAAAACTGCGACATACATATTTATTGAATAATACAAAAATCGAATTAAAATTACGAAGTTTTTCAGTTTTCATTGAAATGGTTGATATAGCCCATACGTCTTTAATCCAAAATTAATATTTATAATGAGGAAATTTAACCTCAAAACTTGACATTTCGTAATAATTTCATAATAATTTTTTACGATAGTGTCAAAATTTGTATAATATACTCACACATATAATGACAAATTTACATAGTGTAGATGGCGGGTAAACTATCTCTTGCAACAAAAAATTGTCATTTTGGATTACTACGATTGGCCGAAAAAAATGTTTGAATGAATGAATGAACGAAGAAATTGAAGTTGAATTCAGATTTAGTGAATAGATAATTGTAACTTATAATGATCATTATTGATCAGAATGGGAGAGACATTTATCGAGTATCAATAATATGTGGATAAGAATGAAAACCTCATATAATAGAACCATCTTCACCACACAAAACCTTTTGACTTATATAACTTAAAAAATTCTATTTAATTGGGTTTGTACTAACATCAAGGATGATTTTGAAATGAGCCAGCGCTTTACTATTTTTTTACGGTTTTTACAGGCCATTCTTGGCCCGTATCGTGTCAACAATCGTGCTTTACTATCACAATACAGGAGTACCGCGCATAGTATGGCTCCGACTATACCGGTTTCACTATAGTATACGGTTTTGAAATTTTCAAAAAAAAAAAAATATAAATGAAGAAAAAAAAGATTCTTGGAAAAACTTATTATTTTAATAAGCAAATTTTATGAAAGTATGAAAGTGACTCTGCCACCAAAAAACGGAAATGGTTCAGTTTAGAATAAAATCTTAATGTTATTTAACTTCATGAAGAAGGTGCTTGTTTTGCTAAAATGGGAAGAAAAAAGGGTCTCAGCATCTTATTTATCAAAAGTGACCACAGTTAGAAGCGTTCGAATGATAAACATTCAACGGATTTTGTCTATATGGATAGAGGACCTTAATCAATAACGTATTCTATTTAGTCAAATGGAAATACAAGCAACAGCACTGTCTTTACAAAGACTTGTCAACTATTGATGCAGAAGAAAACGGAGGTGTGGGAACTAGTGAAATTTTTGTGGCTGGTTGCAAGTGCAGATAAAGAGTCTGCTTTAAGATATCCGAAAGAATTATCTGAAATTATAGAAAAAGGTGACTATAAAAATGAACAAATATTCAACGATGATGAAACGGGATTATATTGGAAAAAGTTGCCGTCACGCACTTTTATAGCAGCCAAAAGAAGTCAGGCATTGGATATAAAATCTCAAAAGATCGTTTTACAATTTTATTAGGTGGAAATGCAGCAGGAGGTTTAAAACTTAAATGGGTCACAAAAACTTTATGAAGATTGGTTCACGAACTATTTTTGCCCTACAACAGAACAGTATTGTGGAAAAAATGGGTTGAATTTTAAGATTTTATTGATCAGCTTAGATAATGCTCCAGGCATCTCACCGGTCCTAGCGATTTAAACGAAAATCTTCAAATAACTTTTCTTCCACCAAATACGACAACGATAATTCAACCAATGGATCAAGGTGCCATTGCAACATTTAAGAGCTTTTATTTGCGCCGGCTCTTTTTCACAATCTATCAAAGCAACAACAGGAGAAAATGCGCCTATACTTTAATAGAATTTTGGAAGAGTTACAACATCAGAAGTGTTATTGAAAATATAGGTGGAGCATGTCAATTTAATTGGTTTTATTCGGAAGTTACCGATAACATAGTTAAGCTTCGACAACACCTTGGATTCGAAAATTTGGATTCTGACAACGTAATTGAATGCATTCTATCATGCACGAACGAGCTTGTTAATGAAACACTTATTAACATAGATGAGCAGCGAACTTATGAAGAACGGAATGGCAACTCAGGCAACGGTAACTGTGCCGAAATGGCTGCAGAAGGTTTAACGGCTGAACAGTTTTCAAAAATGGAATGGTCGAACAAGTTTCAGATCATATTATGGAAGTTGATCCTAATATCGGACGTAGCATTACAATCTCGAACAATACACAATGCAATTCATTGCTACAAAAATGATCCAGACATCGTTAAATTTTAAGTAGAGGTAACCAAATCGTTAAGTAGAGGTACGATCTTATGAGTACATAAAGTATACAGTATATTTTAGGACCTCATATGTTAGTCACCCGAAATATGCCTTGAAGATCTTCATATACCAGTGAAATATCTAACGTCACGGTACCGACCAATATATATTTTTATATATATATATATATATATATATATATATATATATATATATATATATATATATATATATATATATATATATATATATATATATTTTATATTTTGGACGCTTATATTTTGTTTTGAACGGTTTTGGTATACTAGTACGAGTATATATTTTGAAGTTTATAAACCTCTAGAGAAACATGGCGGGAAGTATTAGGTCCTCAACTAAGTTTCCGAGATTTTAAAAAAATGGAAATGTTTTTCGCTAGTTACACACTTTACGTGCCATTTCTCTGGCAATACATGTATATAAAGCGTCTTTCGATCGAAATCATTCAACAAATTGTGCTCATCGTGTGTGCCCTTCTCGTCAAAATTTTCGTGCTCAGTTCAAAATCCACACTAATAAGCCAATGGTTGTTCATGCATCGGTTTCTCAATATGGCTACGAGTGGATTTTCTGAGTATCAAATAGGATAATTTTGCTTGTTGATATAGTATTCGAGATGAAATAGTCTAAGAAGCATTTCGTTTGCACTGAACTTTGCCATAACACGTATCACGTAAGTGCTGCCACACTCGAAATTATCAGTATGACTATATAGATACAGACTCAACACTTTGCCTATATATACATTATGATTGCGGTGTTGTCAGACATAAAAACCAAAAATAAAATTCAATCTACCCTTACAACAACAATTCAACATGTGATTTTCAACCCATTTCCATTCGAGCAATCAAATACAGACACAGAAGCACCGCTCTCTATTATTTTATTCATAAAAAATATGTCACTTAATCTTATTTAGTATCTATAAAATCATAAAATTTTCATATTTAACAGGATCATAAATTTGTTTTGTTCTTCGTCGTCGTGACGCTCAACAAGAATGGGGTAGAGAATCATTTTATATTTTATGCACAGTATAAAGAACAAACCGCGTGAAGAAAATCACAAATCAAGATTTGTATATTTTATGACTTATTTGCGTTCTGGATACACATTGCTACAGTGTGCTTGAAATGTCTTAATATCATAACAAATATCATAACTTTCTAAAATGGAAAAAAAACAAAATAAAAAATTGTTTAGCATTTTTGATTAAAACTAATGACAATTCATTTGTTTTTATATATTAATTTAACGTTGACTGTTGAATAAATATAAATTTTTTGTGCTGTCAAATCGTCATAACCATAATAATATAGTGTAATAACCATAATACATAACGAATTTTTTTTATGTCATGTATTTTAAGCTACTCGACGGTTTGTCAAGTGGATAAATTTTATTGTGTGCTTTTGGTTGATGTATGTATGTGTATGCATCCAGTTAGTATAAGGATTTATGGATTAGTGAAAAGAGGAAAATTAATTAGTGTCTCCATAATCTGTTTATGGGGGGTCGTAATACTTTCAACTTTTTTGTGGTTCACTTATGTAGGTTAAGGCCACGAGATTATATATGTGAATCACCAGTTGATGACAGGGATATTTAAATCCAAGCACTATCAGTGGCGGTTCTTTATAAGGGGCAGATTGAACTTAGCCCACTTCCATTATTTCCTATCATTAAACTAATTTCCATAATAAATAATAAGATTATTAATATTTTTTCGTTAATAAATAAATAGACCATAACATAATCAAATATTTGAATTTAAATCAATAAAGACAATATTTACCCCTCCAAATGTTATATAGAAGGTGTCATGCGGAATGTCGAACTATATAATGAGAGTGGTAGTTATTGTGTGGATTCGGAGACATGGAAATCTGTGTTGTTACTTCGTTGGGCCAGTTTTCATCGAATGAGGGTATTTAATGGCTGCTTGATCTACTAGATTTGACAGTCGCCAGAAGAAGTTTTTTTTAAGACATATATAAAGGGTGTTTTTTAAGAGGTTCACAACTTTGAGTTGCTGCTGTTTTTGTTTAGTTTGGTTTGACATTTCATTATGCATTATGCATAAGGACAACGCTTGCAAATTGTTGAAGATTTTTATATCAAAATTATGGTTCTGTTCATCCAACTTATCGTGCACTTCGTTAATTTTATGGCGTACATAATCGTCCTTCAGAGCGACTTATTTGAATAACAAAAAATCGTTTACTGTTACTGACAATGTGCATCCACTGAGACGCCGAACAGTGTGCACTGAAGAAGCTGTAGCCAGCCAGCTGTAGCCAGGAAGCATTGAAGAAGATCCAAATTAATCAATTCGTAACCGTTCTCAGCAACTGGAGTTGTGTCCTTCCTCTTTATGACAGATTTTACGAAAGAATCTTGGCTTTAAGCTTTTATGACTCAAGTTGTGCAGGAATAAAAGCACAAATAGATATTGATGTTGAATTTCCATTCCAAATTTTATACTTTGATGAAGCCCATTTTTGGTTGAATGAGCACGTAAATAACCAGTACTGTCGCATTTGGAGTGAGGATAATTTGTACAAGCATTTATTGAAACACCATAACATTCAAATAAAATTACTGTTTGGTGGGGTTTATGGGCTTGTTTATGGTTTTGATGACATAGGGACCAATGGTGAACGATATAGGGACATGGTGAGAAATTGTTTCGTAATTCGATTAGCTGGCATTAATCTTGTTGGCATGTGGTTCCAACAGGACGGAGCTTAGTGGTCTAATGACATGGCCAGCAGAATTAGATTATTTCCTTTGGGGTTCTGTTAAGTCACTTCTCTATGTCGATAAAACAGAGAAAATTGAACACCTGGAAATCATGTTTTCGTTATTGGCGAAATACGGCGGCAAATGCTACGTAAAGTTTGTGAAAATTGGTGTCCTAGATTGCGTGGAAACCACATGTCCGAAATCATATTTAAAGATTAATATCATAAAATTGTCTATCAAATAGAATAAACAGAAACGTATTTATTTTAAATGTAGACCACACTAAGGTCCTTAATTTTTTGTAGAATCCGAAAAGCTTTACTTATGGTACAAGTCCGAATTGGTTTCAATATTTGCTTAAGTCATCGAAATTAATTTCCTCCAATCAGCATCTTTCTGTATTTGATTTCAACTTCTTCCTTTTCTTATGTGTCCTTTGTATCAGAGGTGTGGGTTCAGAATAATGCCACCTTGTTTTGTTATGACTTACTGTAATGCTGTACTATTTCTTAAGAGATGATTGCAACTTATGTGCTGATTTCCCATTGTTTTTTTCAACAGTCAAAAAATCACCGTGCCAACAGAAAAAGTCGCCACGGCATAAAATTACTAATTGCAACGCTAGGATGGTTTGTAACGTAAATTAAATCCTTCGGGCCACCCATTATCAAAAGAGTGAACAAACGATTTTCTTCTTTAATATTTTTACAATAATATTGGTTATTCTTTGAACTTGATCGATTATCGATGTTGGGTCTGAAACCCGAATTTATGATTAAGGCTTTTCTCTCAGTTATCAAATTTACTCTTTTAACCACTAACTTCTCAAATACGTAAGTCATAACTGGCAAAACCGAAATTAGCGAGTAAAACGATATACCATGTGTTGGTTTTCCAGGTCTTGGAATCATGATTAAAGTTGTAAATTGTTATTAATTGGTTACATTTATAATTCTAAAACTTTCATTTTTAAGAGGAGTGAGCTTTATTTAGATTTAGATTATTTGAATGAGATTACTGCAAATATAGTTTTATCTTGAAAAGCTCATGTATATTAATACATAATATTCTTAGTGCTTTTCTTTATCCTGTCAAGAGTTCCTTAATTTCCCTGGAGTAATTGTTTTCTATACACTCTTCCATTTATTTACAAGGGTATGTTACCAAGCTGACCTTTGTATGTCTGATACAATTTGTTTACTTCTTTCTGCCATACATTGAAAAGCGATACCAGTTGGTCAATATATTAGGCAAGTTCACCTGGGTTTAAAGGTACTTTACAAAACAATTCAAAATGATTTACTGAGCCCCGTGGTTTGAAGTTTATACACACGTATTTAGACAGATAGATTTACACGGACAGGTTTAAACGGACGTATTTGGAATTCAGAAACCCATTTTGTTTGGAAATTATCACTAGTGCTAGTGGTCGAAAAATTTATTTTATCTTCCAAACATATAAAGGAGCATGTGTTATGAAGTTACTCGTGATTATTAGGTTCACAGTTATGCAACCCTTAAATTTAATTCAGTTTTTCAACTCGATTTTGCTAAAGAAAAATGTTTTTAGGAATACGTCATTAGGCTGCAAATTTGTGTTGAATTTCATGAAATTTGCAGTAAATCATTATAACAACACCGACATCACACATCGCGACGTATTAAAACACATGAAAGCTTTCAAAAGAAAATTAATAGCGCAAGAGAAGCAACGATCTGATTGATTTATTAGAATTGAGCTCATTATGGGTAGACCAAATATATCGAATGGCTTTATGGTAACCATATAATGATATAATCCTGAATGATCAATACGCAACCACCAATGGATTGGTAAGTTAGTATAGAAGTGCCAAAAGCTCAACTACAACAAACTATACAATTGGCAATGCTGGATGCTTTCGAAGCTTTATTCCATATAAGAAAAGAGATAAATGAGACTACTTGCATTTTTTTGTGATTAAGTTTAGAAAATTTCCGACGCTCATACTGGGATCTATATAGTGATCAATTATCCGTCTTTCATTAAAAGACAGAAGGATTAAGAAGATTGTTGTAAGAAATTATTCCCCAATTTTGATAGCAAATGGGTCGTGAGCTTTCAACAAATAGAACCGATAGCAGCACGGTTCATACCATATGTTGGCAAAACCATTGTGAGCTGTGGAGACAACTGTGATAAAAAACAATTGAAAGTTCTGAGGTTATCGAAATATGTAGCAGCAGAGCTTTTTAATTTGAATTGAATCATTCATTATACCGATTTTTTAACGATCGGCGAACTCAGAATGGATTTACAAATCTCTTCTTTGTTGCTTGAAACCCACATTCTGTCTAAATTCCTGAAAGAATCAGGTTGTCAAAATCCAGAATATAAAAATATTACGAATATTGATGTAAATGTGAGCAACAATCAAATAAGCTTAAAGCTTGAAATTGTGTAGTAACAAGGGTGAAAGAATGGTATGTGTATAATTAAGGTCAAACAATGAGTTTAATTCGTTCACATATACCATTTTAAACACTTTGCACAACAACAACGTAATACTTCATTAGATCACCAAGACAACTGTTGTGACGATACACATGAATTGAAATCTCATATTACTTTCTGCATACAAGAAGAAATGTGCATATCAGGAGAGCTTTTTTCATCACCAATTGCGGTGGAATTTTTGAGAAAGCACGTCTGATCATATGGATGAATTTAATGTGATGACAACAGTTGTAAATAAAAACAACTCCTCTATACAATATCGAACAGACTCATTTTGGAGGTATGGTCATTATGCGACACCTATGCTAAATATCAATTACCTATTCAATCCACGTGAGTAAAATAATATTAAAGGTACGTACATCAAACCTCGCACACACAAATAAATTATACAATATTTTTTTTCATTAAATTCATCCAATTTAAAATATTCCACAACCCACAAAAAAAAAAACGTTGTCATTCCAACATATCACAAACATATGTGACTTTAGACTGATTATTTCCCATTGACCTTATGGATGACCTTAAAACAAAAAAAGCGGAGAGATTTATATTTTTGTATGATTTCCATCCCTTAATAATAGTTGTGTGGAAACCATCACCCAACAAAAAAACCAAAATGTTTTCCTATGTGCTCTCGTTTATCTATACGTATAAATTAAATTAGCATAGGGTGACACATAATCCAATTAATCGTAACCAAATTTTTTTTTTCTCATTCAAATCTGAATTAAGTAATTAAGAATGTAATTTATCGCATTTGGAAAAATTTTAAAGTTGATATCAATGACATCAAAAAACAAAAACAAAAAAGAAAATGTTTTTCTTCTTGAATACAAGAAGTGTTTAACAGAACCGTACAAGACAAAAAAAAATCTGTTTTCAATAAGATAAAAAAAAAGTTTCATGTCTTGCTATTTTATTTAGGGATGCACACACAAAAAAAAGAACAACAATAAAACTTAAGTGTTTAAGTTTTCCCTAAGGAGTTATATGTAGATATTCGTGTGCACACACAACAAAATAGAGCGTCTGGAAAATTATGTTAAAGATCATCATAATAGTCCATTAAATTAAAATGTAATTATGTATAAAATTGTGGTACACAGCACGGTACGCGTATCAACGGACTCGGTATAAATCAATCAATACGTAAAATAAACCGAAATTTAATCGGGGTGGATTTTCGCGATTTTCCACCATCGCATTTAAATTATCTGTTTTTTATAGTTTTCAAACAACGAATTGAAATAATTAAATCATTACACCCCTTGTAGTTAAGATAACACATACGAAACAAAAGATTTAAATGACACTATATAAGGGATACATGCGACAGGATGTGCAAAAAATTGTAAGTCGCGTGTTTTACAGAATAAAAAATATGATTTGTGTGGTTATACTATACTATAAGATGCTGTATTCATCCAGCTCCGCACTTTTCATCAAATCATCTTGTATATATAAGTAAAATGTTGATGATATAGAAATGACTTTTCATTTTCATGTGTACGTATTAAAATTTTCCACCAATAATGCAACGTGGAAATGTATCGCACACAAACACAGATGAAATGTAAAAGAATCGATTCCGATTTATGTTATCTTAATTTTTAATATTTTGTTTTATTTTCATTTTCCGAATGATTTTCATGAATAAACAAAAAAAATATTGAAAATCATTTTATTTTGATTAGTTTTGGGTGCGGATACATCTTCATTCATAAATGTATGTATGTGGCTATATACCTTTTATATATAGTAATGTAGTTGTAACCTCAAACGTATATGTATGTGTTTGATAAACGTAATGCGGTGGGGTTTTGGTGAAGACATTTTGTCTATGTTCTCTAGACTGGAAACTCAGGTAATTAGCCTTGAAATAAAGGAAAATAAAAGTAGTCAAATTATAGTTTTGGTGTGCGAACACTCATGCTTATCCATCGTTGTGCAGTCGAACGGTTTATATGAGTGAAAGACTCGCAGATGAGTTGGTCAAATCCGTATAAATAGAGAAGTGAAAGTTTTATAAAGTAAACTGTGTTTGGCCAAATGGTGTAATAATAAGCTCAGTTCCATATTGTATAAAATCAATAAATTTTGAACCAGAAATCAGAGCTACCCTTAGCTCTGGATTTTGAGGGGAAAACGACACTCCCATCGAAGTATGAAGTCCTTGTGGTTTTCTAGAGGAGGCACTTAATTGCTCTGAAAGGTTAGATCTTCATTACCTTCCATTCAGCATCTTAATTCGTGTTTATGTGTGATCAGATTTCATTTTACACTCAAGAGCTATTTAACGGACTGATCCTTTTTTAAGAATACTTCATCTACCACTAAACAGTGAAAATTGAGTAGTTCCAACATTTAAGCAGTCCAATTTTACTATTTTTTCATAGGTGTTTCAGCCCACGATATTGTTTTGCGGTGAATCTCAACAAACGAAAGAGACAATGAGAGAGATATGGTGGTCAGGGATCTATAAATCGGCAAAAAAGGATATAACGGTCAAAGAGGCTATAGTGGTCAAGGAGGGTATGGAGAAAAATATAATCCAAGTAGAAATCAGCAAGGAAAATTAAAATCAGCAAGGAGGTGTTTGCCCAAGTAGTATTCAACAAGGTGATTGTTATGGTGTAAATAATAGAGGCAATCAACAGGGTGGTTATTCTAGAGGAAATCAACAAGTTGGGTATCAAAAGGATTATTGGGGTGGCAATTGCGTTCTTATCAACAGGTAGCCAACAAAGGATGTATCATGGAGAAAATTATCCAAGTGCTGGCTATCCAAGTGGGAATCAACCCAGCGTAGCATAGCCAGGCAGATGAAGAACAACATACAGGTCAACCAGGAAGAAATATTAGTTTACGAAGAAATCAACTTTCAAGTACCGGTACTACAGGTAGTGTTGAACGAGATAGACATCTACTCCCCTTTGCAAATGGCGATGGAAATGACAGAATTGAGAATTTGCTGGTAGACAGAGTGGTCTTGAAATAGAAGGTTTTGGTGGAAACCAGTTAGGAGAAGGTCCTATGGTAAAAATTTTGGTGGTAACAATTTTGGCAAAAGTGGTCTAGGCGGAATGATAAGTGGGACTGGAGTAGATGGCAAAATAGGAATACAAGGAGAAATTCAGCGTGAACATGAAGAAGGAGATGGTAGAATAGTATGAAAGCAGAAAGACAAAGACATATTACCGGTAGTAATGGTGGTATAGGTATGAAGTGACGAATTCTCAAAAGAAATTAATTGCTCTGAATTCTATGCTTTCTGGTTAAATAAATGACAGCAAGTATACAGATTTAATATTTCATCATAACACCGGTGTCAGAGGGTATAACAAGGTAATTGTCTTAGAGGCAATCAGCAAGTTAGATATCAATATGATTATCGGAGTGACTTTCAAAATGGACGTTTTGGTGTATACCAATAAGATGTAATGGGGTCTCATCAAACTGGTAGCCAACAAGGGGTGTAAAATGGAGGTAATTATCCAGGTAGATGGTAATCAACCCAGTGTAGCATATCCAGGAGATAGAGAACTACAAGCATATCAATCAGTAGTTTACGAAGGAAATAGTATAGCTTACGAAGAAATCGTCATTCAAATACCTGCTGATGGCGATGGAAATGATGGTATTGCAAGAATTGTTCCGAGACAAAGTGGTCCTGATATAGAAGGTTTTGCTGGAGCTCTTCGGGGGAATTGGTGATAAAAATTTTGGCAGAAGTGGTCTAGGCGAAATTCTGTGTGAGACTGGAGAAGACTGCCGAATGGGTATAAAAGGTGTATAATGGTGGTAGGGAAAACAATATGAAGGGAAAACAATATGAAAATACATGAGTTGCTCTGAATTCTATATCCTTTTTGGCTCCAACAAATGGCAGCAAATACAGTTAAAAGGTTTCATCCTAACACCGGTCTTTCTAGTCAGAAACTGGTCTTACTAGACACTTCAATTTCAAGTTCAATTCTTTTATATGATCAAGTGTACGCTACATCACTTGATAATTGGTTTCTATTCGGTTCTTGATATGTATGACGATTTCGATTTTGACTGTGTCGATGAATTCAATTCACCCAGGTTGATAGTGAAACCCGCAAATAAAAGATTTTCCAAGCTGAGCGTGACTAAACTTACGACCACACTTCCTTCCATTTTTCAATATTTTGCCAGGAGACCTAGCCTGGTTAAATATTTTGATGCGGTTGAACATTTTAACACAACAGGAACCGTTTGATTTATCCTGAATTTAACGTGCCTCATTTTGGTGTAAAGGTTGCATGTGACTAAACGTTTGCCGAGTACTGAATAAATCACAAATAAATTATTTTTGAATGGAACTACATTTCATAACAGTCTGTATGATGCATGTGGAACATTACGTGGGACAAAGAAATGCGTCGAATACTGCATCATATAGGAATTTGGTAACTCCTGAGTTGATATACCTTTAATAATTCAGTCTTCAATCATTCATGCCTTTTCTGTCTAATTTACGGTTCTCTTAGCAAGAACAGCTTTGCTCTTCATTATAGGCTGTATATGTTATTGCTTAACAGCGATTCCTCATCAATTAAACAATGATATGGAAGTTATAGAAATAAACGGAGAAATTTAGCATGAACATGAAAGAGGAGATGGTGGAATAGTATGAAAGCAGAAAGACAAAGACATATTACCGGTAGTAATGGTGGTATATGAAGTGAAGAACTCTCAAAAGAAATTAATTGCTCTGAATTCTATGCTTTCTGGTTAAAATAAATGACAGCAAGTATTCAGATATAATATTTTATCCTAACACCGGTATCAGAAGGTATTACAAGGTAATTGTTCTGGAGGAAATAATAGAGGCAGTCAACAAGGTAGTTATCCAAGAGGAAAACAATAAGTTAGGTATCAATATGATTATCGGATTGGAATTTCCAAGAGATAGAGAACTACAAACAGATCAATCAGTAACTTACGAAGGAAATAGTATATCTTACGAAGAAACCGTCGTTCAAATACCTGCTGATGGTGATGGAAATGATGGTATTGGGAGAGTTGTTCGTAGATTGAGTGGTCCTGAAATAGAAGGTTTTGGTGGAGCTCTTTGGGGAATTGGTGGTAAAATTGTTTGGCAGAAGTGGTCTAGGAGAAATTCTGGGTGGGACTGGAGGTGACGACCGAATGGGTAAAAAAGGAAAAATTCAGCGAGGACATTCAGGAGGAGATTGTAAATATTAGAAGATATTACTGATATTAATGGTGGTAAAGATATGGAGGAAAGACAATATGAAAAGAGATGAGTTGCTCTGAATTCCATTCTTTTTGGCTCCAACAAATGGCAGCAAGTACTATTAAAAGATTTCGTCTTACAAAATAATCTTTAAAGTAACCTGGATTTTACCTTTTCGACCATATAATATAATGTCGGTCAGGTTAAACTTATTAGATAAAATGTCACGAAATGTCTTTTAAGGGTGTCACTGCATTTATGTTCTAAAATCAAAAACGTATTTGAGAACTATATGGGGGTGTTGGGAAGAAATGTGTTCTATTATTATTTATTTATAATAAATTTGCGATAAAGGTCAGCTGCTATCTATAGTGAGTAAAGTCAGTTCAAATCTTTTATATGATCAAGTGTACTGCACTTGATAATTGCTTTCTATTTGGTGCTAGATTTACATGATTTTGGTTCTAGATCTATACGATTCGATTTCGGATTGGGTTGTTATGATGAACTCAATTCACCCAGGTTGATAGTGAAACCCGCAAGTCAACTTTTTTTGAAACGTTTAATTAAGTGATTTTCCTAACTGAGCTTGGAAAATCTCTTATTTAAAGCTTAAGACCACCCAGCTTAAGACCACATTTTCCAATGTTATGCATGGAGACCGATAGTGTGGTTAAAATGTGGTTAAATATTTTGATTCGGTTGAACATGTTGAAACGACAGAGTATTATAGCTGAAACGTTTTATCCAGCCTGAATTTGGCGTTCCTCAGTTTGGTGTAAACATTTGCCGAGTACTTAAGGTGAATAAATCTTAAATACATTATTTTTGAATGGAACTGTATTTCATAACAGTCTGTATGATGCATGTGGAACATTAAGCGGGGGAGAAAAATGCGTCGATCATTCATGTTTTTTCTTCCCATTTTTTCAATCTTCTATCATTCATATTTTTTCTTTCCAATTTCGTTTAGCTGTTCTCTTAGCAAGAACAGCTTTGCTCTTCACTGGAAACTTTATATGTTATTGCCCAGCAACGATTAACTAATTATTTGCGAGTTCAGTTACAAAGCAATGATATTCGACTGGGCAGCATCAGACTGGTAATTAGATGACACGATAAAATTGCTGGCAAAATTTCTTCGTGTTCTGGCCTACAAAGCAATATTGACTCATCGGAGAATGGAGAAGATTAAACACTGCAATTTACAATTTACAGTTGATATTGTCAAGTTCTGGGAGGAAATGGATATGGAGAAGATTCTAATTGAACTGCTGATACCCATGAGAATTTTACTGTGAAGAATGTTTGGGTTTATATAAATGTAAAAGCCTTCGAAAGTGGAAATGATTTGCAATTGTTTGTCTAATATCTTGGCTAATGATTGACTACAATTTATATACAATCTAATCGTTTACCGTAAATAAAGATCATACTCGTGAAGAGTGTATTACTTAAGCCTGTGAACCTAGTATTTTACCTCCAAAAGGTTCTCGAATCCCGTTTATTTTTACTTGTTTGAATATATTTATCTTTGACCAATGTTGGATTGTTATTTTCACTGACTGAGATTTACGGACTTTTTTAAGAAGTTGTGTGAATCTTGTGTGTTTTGCAGATGTTTGTAGTCACTCCTCGTAGTCACTCGACCTTATGTATGATCTTCTTTGATCTGTCTTTGCAACGAATTAAATGAGGTTCCAGTAGCGACCCTTACTGGGCACAATGTTACATGTACTGTCTTGAAGATGATCATGACTGACTCTATTCACTTATTTTGACCAACTTCATATATGCGGTCACTGTCTACAGCTGTATAAAGAGAACGAAGTAGAGTTCTACTTAGCATGCTCGACATGTTGCTAGAACGTTGCTAGATTGTTTGCCTTAATTTATATCCTCAAAAAGGAGCAACGACTTCGAAAAGACTCATCGAGTAAAGAAGCAATTCTTAACAAAAATACTTATATTATACTTTTATGTAAACACCACTCCCCAAATCCAAATAATATCCACCTTAAGACTATATAATAAAGTATATTATATTTAATATTAAAAATATTGATTAAATTAAATAATAAACTTTTATACTCATTTACAAAATAATTTAAAGCAAATTAAAAACCGACAAAATAAAAATGTTCCACCCTATCCGACGAGTATAAAACAAACAACAGTCCAAAATCTAACCCTCGAATTCATTTTTTGTTTTTTTTTGTCTTTCAATATAATCCCTTTTCAATTGACACAATTAAAAACATTAAAGAAAGTAATCCTTAAAGTAATTTTCATTTTAATTTTCCATATTTTTGTGTTGGTGTTGGTTTGTTTTTTGTGTGCGGTTAAAGAGATCCATTAAACAAAACCAAAATATGTCGCTCAACAATTTTTCCTTTTTCACTCTGCGTACTCGTATATACTTTCTTATACATACGTATATAAGAAATGAAGACAACATAAACATAATCTGCGTTTTATGCTTTTAAAATGCAAAATTTATGTACATTTTATTTATTTTTAAAGGGTATATGAGTATGTTTTGGGAAAACCGCGCGCATTTATATAGCGAAATCGATTTATGCGGAAAAATTTTCATAAATCACTGTGCACATACATATACATACACACAGTCGTGGAAAGCTATCACTAAATTATCGATAACGTTAAAGTATTCGGATATTTAAAAATTAAAATTAGTATTTAGTTTACAGGAAATATAATTTTTTTTGTTACTGCCAAGCCGATACCAAACAGAATAGGAAATAAAATGTTTTTCCATTTCTTGGATACTCCTACCACTGGAGGCCTCGTTTTTTTTTCATTTTGTGTTATCAACAAAACAAATTCCCTTTTTTTATTTTTTTTATAACGTTTTCCTTAGCACAACAACAAAAACATATAATTTCCTTTCGAAAGATGTATTTGTTTGGCGGTTGTGTTGTTGTATATATTTTTTCTGGTGGAAGAATTTTTTTTGCTTCGCTCGTTCTTCCTTGCAGTCTTAGAGCGATAGATTCACCGCGAGAAGAATGATTTTACAAAAAAAAATCACATTAAATTTCGCGATTTTTGGAACTAAATGAAATCAATGAATAAATATAAATATATGTATGTATGTGTAGTATGAGTGTATGTGTATATATAAACATTTCACCGGTGAAACATAACTGGTGAATTTATAGGTGTAGGGTGTCCCAATAGCCGGTTCAGATTTGACAAATTTCAGTAATTTTGGCTCTGGCAACACTTATGTCATTTTTTTCTTTGTTTGACAGAAACTTAATAAATATTATTTCTAGATGACGACATGCGGCGCTTAAAGCTCCAACAAAGGTGAGAAATGTTGAAAATGTACTTCCACAACAAAAAACTTTCGTTCCAGCAAGATGGACACATAGGGCGTTACAGTATAGCGCTATGCCACACATAGGGCGTTACAGTAGTGGAACTGCGTCAAAAATTCGATGACCGCATTATCAGTCGAAATGGTGACGTGTGAATTGGCCAGCGCAGGGAGCTATGATTTTACGAGTTTGGATTTTTATTTGTGGAGTGTCTTGAAGAACAAGTGTTATACGGACCATCCACAAACAATAGTTGTGAAATAGTTTCACACACAATCCAAAATGTGCTCATAAATCAGACCAACCGAATAGAGTTTTAAATCTGAACTGTTTACTGGGACACCCTTTATATAGGATGAGCAATGAAAATTATTTACAACCGCATGAAAACGAAAGATACTTTTTTATTTGAAATAGATAAGACATTATACCATCGATTGTTAACATAATTTATGGCTATTCTATTGTATGCTGGCAATTTTATGTAAAATATATAAATGTTCCAATTAAGAAAATACGCAGTGCACAAGACTCTCTAATTTACACCGTTGTTATGGCTATAAGATCCGATTTACATGGCATGTCTTACATTTCAAATAATACCCACAGGGATATAAAATGGTTTGACCATTGACTTTTATAATGCAGGAGTAATGAGTAACGTAGACCACAAGTTGTGAACTATTTTTTACATCAATTTATGCAGCACATTATAGGCTCGTACTCTGTGAACAATCAAACACCATTGTAGTTGACAGTAAAATTGTCGGGTACAGCAGAAGATACTCGCTGTCTTTAGAGTTTCTGCATGATATCAGAAATTTGTATAAAAGGCCTGATAAAACGTCTGAGAAGAATTCAGTATTTTTCATCAACATCGCATTTTGGGCCTTATTTTTGCAATCTAGAACTAATTGCAAAAGTTCTGAAGAGACTAACTTGACTCATATTATTGTGACTTTTGGTATTTTTAAATATTTCGCATATCATAGTTACTCTCGATTGATTGAGTCATAGCCTTGATTCAAGGCTATAGGCATTCCTGGGGTACATCGAGCACTTGAAAAGAATATTTCGTAGCCAAATAACCCTGAAAAGTGACTGACTTTAGACCTCTTTGGTAGTCATCGCTTCGTCCGCCAGAGGAGTAGTTCTTCTTAGGATAAAGTACGCGTTTGGTGCTGGGCAAAGGACAGCTATACCGCGCAAAATCTGTATTTATAGCGTGCATCTTCCATTCTTCACCAATCGAAAAAGGTCGAAAAGACATTTCTACATAGTTATACTTGTCCGACTATCAAGAGCTTTGAATTAATTGAATCAACTCCAGGTGAACGATTTTATTTAATTTTTCCATGGGCTTAGGAATTTCTAATAGGATGGATCCTCAATGACCATCTCGGCGGTTGGTATTTGAGGGTGTTCACACATGTGGAACATTAAGTAGGAAAGTGATGTATCGAATAAATCGTTGATATTAACACAGAGGTTTCCGTTCTGATCCCAAATGACAATTGATCGAGATGTTAAATTATGATGCAATTCGGTGACTTTTTTATAAGAAAGCAGATGAATTGTAGTACTCTTATGACCTTAGTCTCTCACCTTTCACGCTTCTACTGTCTACATATTCGTTCAGCAGTCATTAGGAACCGGTTTATTTTTCCTTGTGATTGTAAACCAAGTTTCCGCGTCATTATGGGCTTCATTTCATTACTGATCACCAAGACGACCTTCCACATCAAGCCGATCATATATGATGTAGTTTTCACTTGACCGAGAGTATGGTGGGCGGTATCATTAAACTAGATTTTCAATACTGCTCAGATAGTGGTAATTAGATCGCAAAATGCAATCACTGATAAGCTCTTATCACTTATCAGACCTCCACAGGAGAACCTATCCTCTCTGACTAGTATGAAAACCTCCATCGTAGCTTTGCAATGACCAGATAATGATCAATGTCTACGAATTACATTGCAAACCAATACGTTTTAACTGGTATCTTTGATGAAGACGTTAAAATATGTTTGCAAGGTGTGTTGATGAAACGGGAATCTATCACTACACAACCTAAATGAAAACACATCAAATTAGAAGTCATACCTGGAACTGAGGCTTATATTTTGCTGAGTGCGAAGAGATCATATTTTTTGAATGTGATAAAAATTTTAATACTCGGTGCATCCAGCTGAAGGATAACTATATCGAAAACGTAAAATCTCGCCTAACACTGTGATACTTATATATTAAGCCCTCGTTATATAAGATTGTTCCCTTGAAATTTTATTTGTTTGTGACTGTATTTTGTATACATACAAAATATTTTTTGTTGAACGATCGTCGACCAACACGAGTGCCGCTCTTTCAAGTTATGCATTGACTTTATAACTCTAAATATGGTCAAATTATTGAAATGGGATACGGTATAGTGTTAAAGCCGGCATCACATGTAAGATTACCAACGAGTGCAAAATGAGTGGCTGCTAAACACCCAAAACTCCTAATAATGTCTCGGTAGCGTGGCGTATTACAACTGTTTTCCCTTTCGACATTGTGGTATTCAGTTAACTACTGCTTCACTAAGACAATACGGCGGGATATATTTAAACACACATGTTATAACGCAGTCATTTGACCATACGATTCTTTTTGTCTTAAACGGTTCGAATTTAACAACAAATCGACTCATTTGCTTGAATACAATGAGTGTGAAATAATGGATTTATTGAGAGTAACGTTTGGTGACATATATTTTGGGAATTGATCTTTATTACGATGGATCGTTTGGAGACTAAAACTGTGCATGTTACTAAAAAAATCAACAAGTCTTAAACAAGTCTACAACAGGTCTTAAGCTACTTATGATAGTGGTCTTATGTTATTACACGCGTCTATTGGTGTATTATTCGTAACAGAATTTAGAAAAAATGATCTAAAATGCAGTTTTAATATGAATCATAACAGGAACCACAAGAGGCAAGTGAGTCGCAAATCACTTCATTCTAAAAGGTATTTTATACTATGCTCCTTTACAACTCGATGACTATAGTTATTGTACTACTTAGCCATTAAATAAACCTCTAAGAGATTTCTGTTGTATTTATTACCATTGTATACCAAGTCATATCCAAACAGTCCTACGCCAATTATCTTTCATCAGTAGAAACACTATACTCATCCTGACCAGGAAATAACACAGTATAAGTATTATGAAAGTCAATTCAGTTGTCAAACAATTCAAAGGCATGCACATGGATAGGTGGTCTTATAAATTATCAGTTTTAATTCTCAAATTAACATTCAAATTGATTCAATAATATACCAATGTAGGACACATGTATGACCTCAATAATGGTAAAAATGTACAGCATAGATTATTTTGGGTTTTAATCCCCAAGTATAGTTCCATAAAGCTTTTGACAGTTGCAAAAATGGGTTTGTTTTATAGATCTTGGTGATATATATATTTTTGTGGATTACAAGTCAGTTTCAGATCTAAGACTATTTATTGATTAGTAAGCTTTGTCCTCATAGAGTCTAACACTTGCATTATATATGGTAATATTCCTTCGAATTTACTCCCTCATGATCACATATAGCCTAGAATATTAAATGTATGGTTTTTACGGCTTCTATGAGAGAATACCTTCATGGCCTGAATGTTGACCGAATCATTTTTTACTTTAGATGTTTCAGAGAACACATTAAATGAAGTTGCTAAAAGCTCTCACATTGAATTTACGAGATTAGTAAATGAATTGGTTGTAATGTGTTGATTACTCCCTTCTACATAGTTTTCAAAATAAACGAGGTAATGGTAATTAATTTATATGCCAAATCTACACTATAAGACATAATCGGTTGCAGATAGAACGTGGATTTGAAATAGTGTTCATTTTGAGCACCTTCATCTTGGGGAGATGCTTTGGTATAGTACGACCAAAATAAAATGTAGTCATTTCCTAACGTGACTCCACAACGTGTAAAAGGATCCATCAATCAAATCAAACTGCCAACTTATTTCCTTTCACACTATTTAAAGATGTTATATCCATTTTGTATATATGTTCTTTACCTCGTTATTTAAATCCTTTGAGGAAATACAAATAAAAATAGACAAAATAATAAATCAAAATAATTCAACAATTATTTGACCTCTTCAATCAAATCAATAAAAAAAAATCGAATTTATTTTCCCTTTTGTATATTTTAGACATTTTTTTAAGGTCAAATACTAAACAGTGATCGATTACAATTCAATAAAATAAAAAATTGGGTAAAAATTACGCACAAGGGTGAAATTTATAACAATTTTACACAGTACAGCATATATATCGAATTGCGAACGATTATTTATTTTTTGTGTACTGATATTAGATACTCACAGATCCATTACACGTTTCAAATAACTACTAAACAAAATTAGTTTTTATATTCATTCAACACAGCATGAAATTGGATAATTATTATTGTATATATAGTTTGGAATATTTAAATATTTTCATTCATACGAGTAGTTTTTGTGTATGTATGAGCTTTTTAAGTGGTCACGTCGATCTATTTTTTGTACACTATTAAATGATATAATTAAACGATAAACATGTAAAGTGATCCTATGCATAAAAAACATAATTTATTTCATCTCCCTTTATGGCTATGTACGCGAGTGTTTCCGAATCAAAAACCACCAACGACCCAAAAAAACACTCAAACTGTACAGTAGCAAAACAAAAAAAAAATATAAATCCTATATTAAACCACAAGACTAACTGCGCGAAAATCACAACAGGGAGCCCTAATCCGTACAGTCCCCCGCGCAATAAACAAACTGTGTGGTATATATACGAGTACACACACACAAAACCAAATATATTTCCACTCCATTCCATTCCACCAAAACCAAAGTTTTTTTTATTATTGTTTATATATTCCAGTCATCATTATCGTGTAATTCAATTATAAATCCCAAATAAAATAAAAATTATGTTTTATGTTTTTATGTAACGTCATCTTGTGACTATAAATTTTTATTCATAAAAAAAAAAAACAAATCATAAATCGATGTTAAACCGTATATTTAAAAGACTAAAAACTACCTTAAGTGCGATGATCTCTTATATATGTTTGTTTTTTTTGTTGTTGTTATATTTTTAAAATTTATAGCTCAATAAAAGGTAATTAACGAAAATATTTCGATTTTTATATAGGTGGTTCGCGGTTATTGAAAATTGAACATTAACAATATGTGTTGAAAATCGATAAATTATATTACGAGTATCGGGCATGTAAATAATTTTGAAAATTTATTGATCGGCTGTCTTGTTAACATCCAAATTTATACTAATTGTGTGAATAATTTATAGTTGAACGGCACGAGCGATTGTATACCAGCTAATTTATAAAAAAAATTAAAATATGTTGTTTGGGTCAGGGTCTGGGGAGAATTAATATACGAGTTATCAAGCCAATATCTCAATATTGTACATTTCATACGAGGATGTCGAATTATATCGTATTAAGTCGAACTATCAAAGTAGATAAGAAGCAGAACCCTATACCCAAGTTGTCTACATTACATACAAAGGTCTTATATTTGATAAAAAACAAAGAATAGCGATAATACCTGTTCTATTATCAGGGTCGAACAATTTTAGGTAAGGCGATCGACTCGGCAAGTAACGATATATATTGATCGACAAGCTTGAAACTCTGAATGTTAAACCAACGAAATTTTACATCCTATTTCTAAGTTGAAGGAAAACCTCATAACCTATTAGTCTGAACGACTTTGATTAAGCCTATAATAAAATCATATATGGTATAAGTATGTATATTTCTGCGTTTAGAAGACTAACGTTAATGGTAACTTTAAAGCTTAACTGTTTAGTTTTTAATTCTTTTAGCCAATCTTAATCTCAACCCACAAATTGGTTTGAAGTGACAGAAGCATGAAAAATAGGAATTATCATTTTGAATAAAGTACTGATTGATTACTAAGAACTAAGACCATCTTGATGGACTAAGTTCTAAAAGCAAAAAGTAATTTTTTTCAAATACTTTGGCATGGACTACTATATGATATTGAAGCTATGTAATTCGCATATGGAGAAAAATCTGTAATTATTTATTTGAAAAAGCGCATATGGAAGCAAGTTGTAAAAAACTATTACTTCCGTTAGGCATAAAAACCTCTTAAATTTTTTACTGCAAAAAGTCAACACCATGCACGCACATCTCATTTTGAGTACAAGCTCATTTAAATTGGGATGAGCAGCAGAGATTAGACAATATGTATAAAAACAAATAAAAAAAAAAAAAAAAAAAAAAATTACTTTAAACTAATTATATTGTCATTCAGACACGCCGTTCAAGAAAATTCGATTTAAACGTATCGGCAGATCTCAAACTTCTAATACTGTAGAATTCCATAGAGAAATACCTCTAACAAAAAATGACGAATTAGACCTAGAAGAATATCGAGCAGACAGCAATCCAAAATTGGCGTAATACGACCTGCTAAACAAAAATTTTTTGAATAAATAATTTGGTTCTTTACTTTTTAGTAGCTTCCTAATAAAAGCGCAAATCCGAAACTCATAAAAACTAGATAAACTATAACCAAAAACAAGCCTAGTATAGGGCCTAGTATATGGTCAAATTACCTAATTCTGAAAATAAAACGAGTGCCAGCATTAAAACATCTTTTAATAATAGACATATTTTCCTGAGACATACCAAATAAGACAACATCACCATAGAGGAAATGCGGAAGTAGATAGAACATAAACATCCTCTTTTTGAACTTACTATCCGTAAGCCCCACCACTTTATACAAACAACTAAGAAATCCAAATACTTTTCTACTTACTTTAACTAAATGATCACCCCATGTAAGAGTTTTGTTAAAAACTATCCCCAAATTCCTAACAGTATGTGAAAACGGAATGAATGACCCATGAAGATTAATACAAGGAAACGAAAACGTATCTAATGATTTTTTGATAAGACCATTGGAAATAGACCAATTATATACTCTATCTAAATCCTCGTTTATTTTGAATTGATATAACAATAATTTTGTGAACCATAAAACTCTTTTTGTTGTTGTTCAGAACATAAAATCATGGTTAAATCGTAGATTTGTGGCGTTCACAAATACGACAAATAGTCACGCCACAATAGTGAAGCAAAAAAACAAAATAATCGAAAAAAGATTTCGATTCAAATTCTATAATTCGCTAGAACTGTTGCAACATAGCCTGGTCAAGTCCGGTCGCATATTCCTGATGAGATGGATTTGATCTTTTCGATCACACAACGAGTCAATGACGTACAAAATGCCATACATACAAGATGCCATATATTTCATAGACAAACGTCTTTACAGCATCCAGCATCATCAACAACACTATTCTACAGATTAATTTTAGAAAAATTTTAAATGATATATTTGTTTTGGTTTTTAAGAGCCGAAGTGAAAATTGGAGCATCTCTAAATATTGATGAACCCCAATATACACTATACTCGTTTGTTTAAATGAGAAATAACCAATTTTTCAAATCTACCATTTTTAGATGGATATTAACAACGCAGGACATCTGTTAAGCTATTCCCAATTGCCATGTTGTTGTATCTTATACATTCCCGTTAAATAACCTGCAGTCCAGACCAATTCTAAACGATTGTTAAGCCTTTTCAAGTGATAAAAAAAAATTCCAATGCCAATTCGCCAAAAAGATAAAGATTGCAGTTTTGAAGCGAAATGACCGTTTATGGTTCTCACTTTTGGTCTAGATTTTCTTAGAGAGACCACCAATCACAGAAAGAAATTCAATGACACTTAGGATACTGAAAAATTATAAGAGCTGACCTCCCGTTACAGGACTCTTTTTTACTATTTTTTGGAAGTTATGGAATGCTCATATCATAACTATAGTTAATCTATTAACTGTACTGTCGTGATGTCATTCCACGACTAATTATTCAAGAACTTATGAGGTCATCCTTAAATGACTCAGATCTATAGTAATTCTACATCGCACTTGTACTAAGCCCATGCTTACCAGTATAAACGCTCCATGAGTTAAAATTTTAAAGAGCAATTTAGCTGTAGCAGATGCAATACAGGCATAATTTTCTGTTTTATTGTGCTTAAGCAAAAGTATTTATAAACCGCAGACAAAAAAGAAAAGTGTACAGTCTCCATAATCCTATAATCTCTATTTTAACAGCAAAGAAAGGTAAATCAGGTTTCCCCTAGTAAAGTACAATTTACCTTAACCCATCAACAAAGCTTAATGTTATCCATTGACAATACTTTATCATGACACTTTATCGTGCCAGAGTAACTACACTAAAATGAGTTATTCAAGAGTCCTGCTCCGAGACTGTAAATAATAAAAGTTATTTTCAATTTGGTGACTCACCAATTTACTGCCCAACAAATTTTAACAAAACAGTAAATCTTATAGATTCGTATTGAAGCATTATATAAGTCGGAGAGGAAATAAAAAAGAATAATAGCAAACATTCAACTAGCTGCATGGAAAGCACATTTTTCAAATATATGCAAATAACATCAGCTATAAAAATTATCGACTTGTGGCAGTTATTCTATATTAGTATAAAGTGAAATTGAAACTCTATACAAGAATAAAGTACCTGGGTATGACCTATTAAAACACTACTAAATATATACGTGCTAAGAAAGTAGCTGGTGGCTTGTATTGCTCCTGAACAGGATGAAACCCATACAGATGTAATTCCTATAGCCAGCATTTTGTTTTCAGAAAACTCGATCGGGCTCGATCGGTGCTCAAGCTCAACCAAGAACCTCTAAAACGCGGACCAACAGAAAATTTCAGCTCTACTATAAAATAAAGTACTGGAGCTCAGAAATGAAGGAACTATAACAAGTTATGCTGACGATGTTGAAAACTACGATGTTGGCTTTATAGTAAACAATGTAGTAGAAGCTGAAAATAACCGATACAAACGTAAGATCTACACGTACAAATATACTAGATACAAATATAATTAACTCAAGTTAATGCTTATAAAGTTTAAAGGAAAGAACATGTCAAAAAGAAAGTGGAACATAATAGTTGAACATAAAATATAAAGGAACATGTATTGGGTCATAAGTAGACACTCCGAACTATCCTTTATTGACTTATACGGAGGCATTATAAGTACTTCGTGATACATTAGAAAGGAAGGAAGCCCTAGAATTCAAAGAGGTTTTCGCAATACTACTTTGGTTAGCTCAAAAGAAAATTGAGTGCATAAAACAAAAGTAAATTACTTATACTGCAGGAAGGACAACCGTTGTAAAAATGCAACAGTGAAGCCTTGATTCGATATAATGATGTTAGGAAAAGTCTAACAATTCTTCGCGGTGTTAGTAGGCAATGGATCTATACAACACTATTTTATCAGTACCTAGCAGTCTTGATCACAAAAATGAGTCCATCATTTTGTTGTGTGGAATCGATTTTGGAAATAATTGAATGGTCCGTTTTATAATGGTGCAAGCAAACCAATATCACCATGATTGAGGCAAAAAAAGCGATTTAATTTACATAAAATATTTGAAAAGTCTTCAATAAATTTTCTTTCCCGCGACATCTATATAAAGCTGTACATAGATGAGTCGGAAAAATTCTGATTATTTTAATTCAATTTTCCAAGTTCCTATTTTATTTATTTTAATTTAAATATCTACTATTTTTTTTTTGTTGGATCATCTTTAATTCATTACAATAAGAATTTTCTTCCATCCAGCTATTTCCTTATTACTACTTTTATTTTTATTTTCTTCATTGGGAATTTTATCTTATTATAATTTCTTTTATTTGATATATAAAAAATCAATTTTTTTTCTCATCTCTCGCATCTGCAAATACATAAAATGAAAAATGTCATTTATTGTTTGCCATTCCGTTTAATTTTCGTTTTTTTTTCCATTTTCATCTGCCTTCTGCGGTTACCTCCTTAGATTTTGTGGTTGCGATGTTCGAAGAGGAAAAAAATCTTGTCTATTTTATCTTCGCTCCGGCTTGTATTTAAGATTTCATTTTTTTCTTCTTCTTCGTCTTCTACCGTACGTTTTCAGCTGGGATTATGTAGGTTGATGGAAAGAAAATTGAATGGAAAAGAGGGATAGCAATTTTTTTAGTTAGTTGAGTTATCTCTAATTTGTTGAGGATTACTTGTGTCTTGTGTATTTTTTTCTTCTTCTCAGAATTGATGCATGCTTATATGTACACGATAATTATTAGACACACTGTACTTGCGTTTGTTTGTTTATTTATAATTTAAATGGATATTTATCTTTTACTTGTATGACCACCAACTGATTTTCACGACTATTTTCGTTTAATTTTCACAATGAGTATATCACGAAGAATGTGTGGTCGCCGTTGTAAACCATATATTGTACATAATGATAAATCACTCTTATTTATACATGCCCAATTATGTCAAATTTGTAAACATATTAAGAAATGAGGTTATGTCATAGAGGCCGCTAGTAGAATGGCTGGTATGAGTAAAACATAACCTATAAATATATAGTTATGTATAAGAACAGTTCACTAGTGGGTACTTGGGGTTTATCGGCTGGAATCACATTAGTCGGAGGTCACGTGTAGTATACGTACATTTATACATTATATTGATCTTCTTACTCTTAGCCCGCCTATTAAACAGTCAATCAAAAATAAATATTCACAAAATGTTACAAAACATAAACTTCCATAAAATTCTCGTTCTCGTAAATATAAAATTTGAAAAAAAAAATAATAAAATGATTTATGATTTTAAATTTTTTAATTATACATTTTTGAATTTTAATTTCATTTATTAGAAAAATTAAAATAAAACAACAAGGTAGATAACTATTTATACACGTACATACATATATTGATTGAAAAGTTTGATAACATTTCGGAGATGTTGTCCAAAAATATAACCTTGGTGTGTCCAAAACAACCATAAGCTTGGTGGTTTTTTTTTTGTACTCAAACCACAAAGGTGTATATCCAGGTTAAATTTTCGACGGTCAAACGAGCAGCAACAAATAAAATATTCAACAAATATAAGTGTGCCAAATATAATTTAAATGTGATTTAAATTAAATTACATTTAATAATCTAATTTTAATCAACAAAAAAAAAAATTATTAACTTATCATTATGGGCGTCATGTCGAAAACCAAGTTAAGTGTAACGACACAAAAAATCACGTTAATGTACTTTATGTGTGGAGATAATAATGATGATTGTTAAATAGTTAATTTAACGGATATATAGCACCTAATGTGTATAGGTAGGTATATATACAAAAGAAAATGGATCTTCTTAATTATAAACAACTATTTTTTTTTTATTAATAGTCTATGTGGTTCTTAAACCGACAAGAAATCAATTAACACAAGTTTAAATGGTTTCTAGCAATATTCAAATGTTTAAGAAATTATTATATTAATGATCATTTATGTAATTCATAAAATTTAAATAAATTTTTATTTTAGTGGGAAAATTTATGGGTTGCATAATTTACATATGCTACTATTTAACATAATCGTTTGAAGGGTCAAATACAGAGCGGTTAATAACCGCTGTTTCAATGTAACTCATATTACGTCTTATGAGATTTATGACGCATATTTTATGTCCAAATCCATAATCGATAGAAAGAACGTACCAATCACTCACTATCCTAATCAAGCCGGGCTTGTACAAATTTCCAATTTGGACCAACAGCTTTTAAAATATATTTTTGACATCATTTTAAATGAACCTTCCCCATGGATAAAGCTATCCTACTTTTTTTATATAAGCTCTTCGATGAAAAAGGTAAATATCGTTGAATTCAGAGGTCTGGATTTTTTAAAATTTACAATTCATGTCATTATTACGCGTTTTGTTCAACTACCAGCGCCTTGAGGTTATCAGTGCATGGATAATACCATGCTTACATAAGGTAGATATATTAAGTTCTGTAAACTATTTTTCTTAATTTTTCGTGTACGATCTTATAATATGTAACCATTGCTGTGTACAATTCGGCATGCTGTAACGAATACTGCAAATTGATCGTGATCCTGTCAAATCAAAAACAATTCTAAACCTGCGTGGTGTCAGAGTTAAGTACTTTTTGCGAAACTCATCATGATCGACTGGGTCCTCGGAAATAGATAATATTTTTGTCAGTTTTAAAATTTGTCAGAATAGATTTTAATAATAGAAGACCTTTTAGATGGAATCTACATGAACCGCATTTTCCTTTGCCCCATAGTCAGAAGGCTGACTATGGGGCAAAGGAAAATGTGGACAATGTAATGTTTGAAGCAACGTGATTGGAGAAACGTGATGTTTACAGACGAGTAATTTTTTGAGCTATTTAACTATTGGCGGAAAGACAGTTAAAAGTCATAAATTTGTTCAACAACCGGTTAAGCACACTAGACTAGATTTGGAAAGACTAGTCCTCTTCGCAAGAAATCAATGCTCAATAAGAAATTAACCTAAAATGGTTTAGGTTAAAGGCCACTGAGGAGCTTTTTGGGAATAGAAATTCAGACTAGGTCCGACAAAGGCATTACGACTTAAAGCAACAGGAGTCATCTTTGCACGTCGTGGAAAGAACAAAATTGTAGTGACACAATGAATTAGCTATCACAGAGTCCAGATACAAATCCGATCGAAAATGACTGAGATCTTATGAAACCAAGACTTACAAAAAACAGCATATTGTTCGCATTCTTAAAAAAATTTGGAAAGACTTTACTCCAGACTATATATGTGGCGAAATTAAGTTAAAATTGTTGACTGGTCATTGGACTAAATATACGTACTAAAATAATTGCGAACTAAAAATTAAATCTGCAACCACTTCAAAATGGGTATCCAAAAGCAAATCTAAGGACGCAGATCGTTCTACAGGTATTTAAAAGACAAATCTGGTTCGCTTTTTTTACTTCAGACCATATAAAAATGACCGCAGGTCTAACACAACATTCTCTGCATTCTTTGCTAGACCAAGTTAGTACATAAATCATTCTAACGACGCGACTGGCAAAGCTGCGATAGTAGTTGTAGACCGTATCAAGTTTGTAGGCGGGTGGTATCGATGAAGATATCTATGATCTTGTGTGATGCAGAATTTGTGTGCCACAATGCTATTTGAATATGATCTAAATGTAAAATTGGTAGCGATTTACTGAGAAAGTAGGGGTAAAAAGTAGCAAGTCATAGGCGGGTGTTGTCGATGAAGTTGTCTATGACCATTTGTGATACAGAATTCATAGCACATAATGCAATTTAAAGAGAATCTAAATGAAAATTAGGCATCGATTTACTTCAGCTAAGGCAGAGCGAGCACTGTGGAAGAGTGTATTTCGACCCAACAATAAATTATAGGAGGTACAAACCTTTACTTAGCATCCATTTATAATATGCTTAGATACCATTATTTATAAAAATAGCTTGACTATAGATCAGTAATTCTTGGTTCTGAAGAATCACACAATAAACTTATTTTAAGTCATAATATAACACTTCTTTGCGAAGAAACATCGGCTAAGCTTTTTTAGTGAAAGTTGATCTGGAAGACTTGACTTATTCACCGCAAAATTGATAAGCCTGTCAAAATAGGACATATTTTAAAGTAGCATATTTTTTCCCCAGTCACTCAGACTCAACTGACCCATTGTGACATCTCTCTCAGACGTAGACTCTTAGTCTTGAAATCTGTTTGTTCTTCTAATGAAGTCCGAAATATCCGGTGTCCTCAAGGTCGTCAAATAGGAATTGTGATCTAAAGCAGTGCACCAATCGAAAGAGAATGAAGAACAAAGCACAAGAAATGCTCAACAGTTTCTTTTTCTCCTCCATCACAATGTACGCAGTTTGCAATTTTCCAATATTTCATTGAGAACATATGATTATTCAGGGAGCAATGCCTGGTGAGAATGCCTAGCAAGCGTCTATCATAGTTTAAGGAGGACTGGGATCTTTGCTGGTTTATTGATCCAAAGAAAATTTTGGATAGTCGACCGGAGATGAGACTATCCGGTCTCTTTTGGTTGAGATCACCAAAGTGATAGTCAATTTCTCTTTTAATAGATAATGGCGTCACTCTTAAATCGGGCTCAGGTCCCACAAAAGTGGAAACCGCACCTGATCGATTTATGGCCACTAGCGTCTCCAAAACAAGCTTTGATGAAACAATATTGGAACCAATTGCCTTTATTGACTGGCTTTCAGAAAGGATGCAGATTCGACGATTTCTGCAGTTCATCTTCTTTGCAAAGAGTGCTGATTTCACAATTTCCGCCTGCAGACATTAGCATACCTACCAAGTGGGATAGATAATTCGACCTCAGCATTTTGTATATAACCCGGCACCACATAATAGCATATTGATCCGTCAGTTAAGATCATCATATATACCATCACCAGAGAAGTAGGATGGACAATTATAGTCCCATGTGTGATTTCCGGTAATAGTTACCCAAAATAATTTCCTGAAGACGTGCTTCGTCAAAATAGTGTCCGAGGGCATTTGGGTGGTTGTGTGTCGGCCCACTTCTCTCCATATTTGACAATGCCCAGAAGGGCTAGAAAGATTGCCTTTGCATTGTAGGTGTTCGGCTGTTTGCGTTGCACAACTTCTGATCCAATGATCAAGTGGTAGCATACCCACAGCCATCTCAAGAGCTGCAGTAAGTAGCATTACTGATTAAGCTGATTAACAACATGCTTTGATTATCTTGTCAGGTAAGTTCAATTTATTTTGTCTCAAAAAATTTAAAACTAAATTGCATTACTCCATTGCATTACTCCTCGTAAACTAAATTGCATTACTCCTCGTAAGTCAGTTATGCAAGTCAAAAAACAAACACTTGGAGTACACATATACCTAATCGCCTGACCTGCAACAAACAATTAAGTAGGTAGTAAACCTATAAGTAATACGCTAATTGCGTTAACAAAAATTAGGCAATTATATATAAAAGCTCTAAAAGTGAGAGCTGTGTCCTTGTTGGATGGAAAACAAAACAATTTTTGACAGGTCTTTCAATTGAGTGAAATGTTCAAGAGAAGTAAAAAAATGTCGTGTGATAAATATAAGCTTTAAGACAATACTAAGAGTGATGACTGTTCCCTTGACAATCTTACAAAGTGTTTATGAAAGCTTGGCTTATAAATAGATTGCCATTAATTTACTAACATAAACTATTAATCCTAACGTACCCTCGATACCCTCTCTCCAAGTTTCTTGTACTAAATTAATTATACCCATTAATTAATTATTTTTAGCACACACGGATATTTTTTGTTGTGTATTCGCCCGGAGTTGCAAAGTATAAATCAACAGATTGCTTGTCTTGTAAAGATAATGATGACTTCTGGCGATTAAAGTATTACTAGCTGACACCTCTATACTTAGAACCGAGCGATATATTTATATCCGGTAAATATTTTATATTTCAAACACCTGTACGTATAGCCTTGGTCCAATACATTATTACAACCTGTACGTGTATATTTTTCCACCGATCAATACACAGTCCAAAAGCTATTTATTATTTACTACAATAAATCACAATAATTACAATTACATATTCACATTTTAACACAATGTCAATCAATGTCATATAAATAGTTTTGTGATCGTTGATTTATTTAATTGTTGAAAAACAATAAATTATTTAATCTTATATACATCTCGTATTTGTGTATACGAGATGAGTGTATAAAAGTTCATAAATTCTACACAACACTTCCTTATATATATGTTACGTGTTATGAGTGTAATGTGTTTAATCCACATACAACAAAATGAATCAACAGGCTACTAAAAATAAAAAGAAATATCGTCTCATACGATATATGTACACACAATAAGGGAGCTTTTTCGCACAGAGCTGTTAGATTTATTATCCTTGCTGAGATATTACAATATAATAAAAATCCAAACCCTTCCAAATCTAAAATATAAACATACTCATGAGTTGGATAAATTTTCACATTCATCTTCTCACATTTTCTTTGGTTCATTTAAACTTTGTACATACCAAGTAGTTTTTCGTTTCGGTTGTGCATATCTACATGAGTATATATACCCGAGTATATCGTGTACTGATGCTGTGTGAGAATAGAGTGGCAAAACACATTTTCAATTTGATATAGGAAAACTTATGTATAAGCTTTATAGTTGGTGAACTTCAAGCAATATTTAAGAAGTAAATTTTTATTGTTAACCACTGTACAAATTTTGTATATCGTTCGGGTATAGTTATATAAGAATAAAAAACCATTTAACCTTTTGAATAATTGATAACAAAGTATTTTTCTATTTAAGTTTTTAGAAAAAAAAACTATATAAATCGTCTGGAATTATAAAGTATTTAGAAATGTAGGGTGTGAACGTGTGTAAAGTTCATGGTTTTTATTGTGTAATGAAATATTATATTGCTTTACCAATAGATGGACGGGGATGAACAATCATCACTTATATGTATAGTGGTTTGTAGCGAAGTCACGGTTGAAAAGTTCACTATACTTAATTATTGTACTCTCGAAAGCTTCGTATTTCAAGCTTCAAGAAATTCGTTACAAAATATTTTGGCCAATTTAACTGTAGGCGATTGTGTAGTAGAATCCCTATTGTTCGTATAAGGATATGTTGCAGAAATCAATACAATTAGCAAATTCGAGTGATGCCACTTTGTGCAACCATTTGGACTACACAAGCAATTTAGCTAAATGTCTGTTGATATACAAAAATTGAAGAGATAATTTCGATCGCTCTAGAATCGAAATCTATCAACAAGGACTTCAAACAATCGTCGAATTATAAATAACTGGCCTTTTTAACAAATCACTTACTGTAATCAACTGAAGACCAGCAGAACGAATTTTAATCAAAGATTTCAAGTGATTTTCGTTTGATCAATAGACGATGTGATTAAAGATCAGGAGATATCTAAAAAGTTGACCAAGAGCAGGACACTGAGTTCATTTTAATTTAAATATAACTATAATAATTATAACTGTTCAAGCTACGAGATTCAAGACTAAACTATTCAGTGGTTCAACCTCATGAGGCGCGTGATGATATTCAATGGATGAAATAACATGAAAGACGACAATAAACGTAATGAGGTGGCAAATTGAGATTTGGACAAAGAATCATTTTAGGGAATAATACGTATAGCCACTGATATTTCTAGACTTATTAACTATCAATTTATGTTTATGGAACCATCACAAAAATAGCATTTAACTGACTATATATTGATAATTTAGCAGTTACATTTCATTTGTTACGAAATTACTGGTAATTTCAAAGAAGTGAAAGGACTTACACAATACTATAATAGAAGTGCAAGCCGCACTTACACTTATTTCCTCAACGTTCAACCGCAACGCAGATGATAAATGGACAAGCTGTCAATGAATGACCTATATATAGTGAGATTGCATAAGACGGCTGAACAACCTCAAAAATGTTTTTGAATTTGATACATATGATCGATCCCAAAATGAATCTTCAAAAAACATAAGACTGAAAATGATTGGTACACCAAACAAGCGACATAAGCGAATGTTCTGTTTATATTTGAAATTTGTGTTCAGTATTCCAGCCATTTCACCATGAATAGAGTTAAGCGAGAACGACGTTTAAAAATGGTGGAAATTTATTTTCCACCAGTGTTCAGTGGAAAATTGATTTGCGCTCTTCGTCTATTTTATAGTGTTCAATTGTCCAACTGAACGCACTATTCACGAAACAATCAATAAATTTCGAACCAGCTGAATGGGTTACGAAAAACAAAGAAAATTGTTTAAAGCCAATCTATTCTGAAAAATGCACTGCTTGGTGAGGGTTATGGGCAGTTGGTATGATCTTTAAAATGATCAATGGCGCAAACTACAGAGATCAATAAGTTTTATTACCGGAAATTAAAAAATTGTGGTCTCAACAGGGTGGTTCAATGCAGGCCAGACCCGTGAACATCATATCAAGTAACTGACCCGTGAATTGGCCTCCAAGATCTTGTGATCTGATGCCGTTAGATTACTTTTTATGGGGTTATCTGAAAACACTTGTTTATATCGATTTCTGGAGTAGAAGCGAACATAACACTCGTAATTATCGGAATATCAACAGGAATGTCGAAAAGGTGCTGTAGAATTGGACCCATAAAAAAGATAATCTATAAGAGTCAGTCATCAGTTCGGTTATCATAAACCAAACTTGCGACACAGATAGAATATTTGATTATTAAATTGATTTTAACACGTTTTATTTCAAATAACTGCCGGAAGTTATTGGGTCACCATTTATATTGACATAAGCAGAATGTCGCAGACACACAAGAAAAAGGAAAGAATAGCAATAATCGAGAATGGGATATCATGGCCGAAACATATTATCATCAATTCAAACAATTTTTTCGCCCAATCGTAGTTCTCCAAAATGACAATTTTTTGTTCGAACATTTTGTCACAAGAGATAGTTAAAACTTAACTTTATGTCTGAACGGACATTGAGTAAAAGAGACAACATGACACCAAAATGAAAAATAAAAAATAAAAGCTATGCTACTCGGAAGTAAAATATTGTACTTTAATTTATTTTAATTAGGGACAAAGTCGTTCAGAGAATCGTTCTGAATTTTTACCATAGCAAAGAAGAGGAACATCTTATATGAACCTCGGTTGCATATAAACTAAAAATACTACTGAGTTTTTTTTGTGATGTCAAACGAAATAGGATAAACATATATTTTTTATTTCGTTTCCTCTTTCGAACGATAACAAAAAAATTTTTGACTATTTCAAAACTTCTCTTACTATTTCATATTCCACTTTACAATTGAATTATAATATGAAATAGTAAGCGATGTTTTGAAATAGTCAAATATTTTTTTTGCTGATGATCGAAAGAGAAAACAAATAAAAAATATATGTTTATCCTATTTCGTTTGCCATCACTAAAAAACTTAGTAGTATTTTTAGTTTATATGCAACCGGGGTTCATATAAGATGTTCCTCTTTATATTTATACTCTTTGACCATAGTATGAATCGCCAAAACAATATTACCGAACGAATGAATGAATGAATGACCGAAGAAATCGAAGTATGAACTCAGCTTTAGTATGTTTTGCTTGTATTAGTGTCTACTGAAATAATACATCGGATCATAGATGAAAAATGTCAAATGGCATTGTTCTTATTCTTTATAGTCAACATTTTTCACATGACTTATTCTGTAGGATTTGAGTAAGTTTTATATTCAAATTTCAAATCCATATTTTTTTTGTGCGGCTTAATTGAACCTAACCCCGTCCAACTATAAGACCTTACAAACCATTCACAAGTATTGGTGTAGATTTACGGTAATCAAGCCCAATGAATCATTTCAAACCGAACTCGAGACCACGGCGTGATGAGAATTTCGTATAACCACTAAACTACAACCGGTGACTAATACCATCCATATTACAACCAACAGGAGTTGATAATAAAATTCATGATGAAGACTATGGATTTAAAGCTTGTTGATTGTATCATTTTGCAGCCATTATTGTATCATTATTATTGTATCATTATTATTGTAATAAATGATTTTTATTACAATAAAGCTCTATATTAAGCAAAAGAGATCAAATAAATATATTTCTTAACTAGGTAATGATACATGCAACACATTCCTTGATTCCTATACTTTGATTTATTATTATTTTCAATACGTCTAGAAAATCTTCTAAATTGTTACCAACAACCAACAATATCCAGGCAATAATTTTTGCGCTGAAAATGATCTCATTATGGTTTTACAACTTGAGTCTACAACTTGAGTCTACTATAGTAAACCATGTGGTACAGTAATACCAGGATTTACGTAACAGATATATGGCCCTGCGCAAAGGTAGGTTAAAAGTTATTAACCCATTATCATCACTCGTTAACTCAACACCAACAAAATAAAGAAATTTAACCCAGCAAATGTTAATACTAGAGACTTCGTGACAACACATCCAGGAAGTCACTTTTGAAAAATAGCAAAGTAGAATAGTGTTTCAGTTGTAACCGCAAAAGATTAAAATCCTAGCGATAGACCAAGACCAAGACTCGAAAAGGAGTATTATATCGTATTCCTTAAATGCAAATATTAGTTAGTATTCACTAAATTCTCACTTCGCCATGAAATTGAGTATTTCATTGTTCACCGATATAGAACAGATAGAACGATTTCCAAAAGGGTCTTTCAAGCAGTGATCCCACCTGAACAGAATAAAATCGGAACCACTATATATTATGTTGGAAGGGTTTTGAGGAAAACGGACAGTGGTGTAAAACGTTTTGGGGTTTCAAAAAATATTACGTTGGGGCCTAAATTCCAAAATTGCATTGATGACATTTATATAGAGTTAAAAACTATTTTTAACGCTTCTCTTAACTCTATAGCAATAAATTCGTACTCACAATGCAACCGCTACCTAAAGAGTAATATTAACTCCACAGTTTGTTGAAAGTACTTATTTCACTGTACTCATGCATACCCCACTATTTCCACTCAGTGGGAGATTCAACCCTCCATATAACAGAGACTCCGAGACAACACATACAGGAAGCAACTTTCAAAAATAGAGAAAAAGCGCAAAAAAATAAATGTTTCGACGAGTGAGACGGAATAATGAGTTAGCATAGGTAGCTTTCGACGAAACCCCTGGCGATCGATCAAGACTAATCCACTTAAAAATTAATATATAAATTGGGTGCGATCAAGAATTCAGTCACTTCAGCCGCCTTTATCTGATAAAATGTACTGCCTTAAATGTAATTCCGAATTTTTGACAGATTTTCTTTGACCAACATAATCTACATCGTGTATCGATTTACATGGAGTATGTTGTATTCCCTATATGCAAATATAATTCACTGTTGACTGGAGTTCGGTCTAGAAAATTGATTGTATGCCATCAATATATAGAGTTAACAACTATTTCTTACACTCCCTTTAACCCTACAGCAAAAAGAAAATTTTGTATGAATTTGTACCCGCAATGCAACCGCCACCTAAGGACTAATATTAACTCTTGGTCGAAAATTACATTTAAAATGTAACCAGAAATGCATGCATTTCGGATCAATTATAATTGTTCAACCGTAACACCACACAAACCGAGTGCTCACAACACACACCAATGTATCAACATATGGTCATATATACGATTCGCCCACGACAATCGAACTATATAACATCTGCATGAATTTGTCTCGAACCAATATTTTTAACCTGTCACAACTTGAACAGTAAAACTTGTAATTTAACTCATTCAAATCACAAAAAATTATAAATGAATGAATGAAGTCAGAAACAATGGCAAATTTGTTGTTTCACCATGTTATGGCCGTCACAAGACAGTATATATTGTTGTACATAGTTTTCGAAAAATTATGATTAATTGAAAATTTTGCGAAAACTTAAATGTCAAAAAAAAAAAATTTCATAAATTGATTTATGTTTTATGTACTCTCGCGCTTGCAACAACACGAGCATAATATATGTATTATGTACGACTAAAGTCGACTTTACATAAATGCATATATATATATATATATATATATATATATATATATATATATATATATATATATATATATATATATATATATATATATATATATATATATATATATATATATATATATATATATATATATATATATATATATATATATATATATATATATATATATATATATATATATATATATATATAAATATATACACTGAGAAAAATTTGAGTTTTCATTTCAAAGAAATCAATCCTTTAGAAAATTATTCTTTATTTTAAAGAAAATTTACGTGAAAGTCTCATTTGTTTCAAAACAAAAAAATCTTTGCTTTCGTATGTTAAATGAACGGAGTTTAATGTAAAAAATCCTTAGATTGAAAGAATGTATACTTTGCTTCAAAACAAATTTATCTAAAAATTAGTACTATTTAATATAAAACACTTTGAATTGTTTAGAAAAAAGTTTTCAACCTTTAAGGCAAATTATATATGCACTGACAAAATCGTGAATATTTTAAACTAAAGTTTTAAGGCTTTGTTGCAAATGTTTTGCTTATTTGTTTATGCAATTTACGACTACGTTAGGAATGTGCTTTCGTTTAATGTTGTACCGCGCGAGCAGTGAGTTGATTATTTTAATATAAAGTGAAATTTGATAAATATTAAAATATAATTAAAAGAAGTTTGGTGTGTAATTTGGGATAATTTGATGTAAGTATATTTTATTATTTATGGTGTTAATTTTTTAAAATAAAATTGCTTCTAATTTTTCTCTTATCTTTTAACGTGCGTTGGAATCCGATCACGAATATGACATTTTGGGAATTTCGTAACCATAAGTGAATTAAGAGTCTTCCCAAACGAAATCAAAAACAAAATCAAACAACTTCTACATGCTGGAAACTAAGAATTTAGATGAAAGTAAGAACATCTATAAAATTATGTTGTTAATAGTTTGCAACATTTATTTATTATTTATTTTTTCATATATTAGAGACATTATTATTTGCGGATTACTCCACGCAAAAATACAGCCCATGAGAGTAAATCAAAATATTAAACCGACCATTTCCGAAGCGCAGGAGGATTTTGCAATTTTAATGAGGATATTGGAGAACCTTCCAAGGATTTAATATCGACTGACTTCCTACAAATAAATAGCTTACCGGTCAATTCTACGTATGTAATATCAAATTCTAGCAAGGTTATAAGACCTAAGAAATACCTGTAATTTGTGTAATGAAAATGTTGTATACAATGTCTTTAAGGATTATCTAAATCAAAGATAATAATAATAAGAGAGGAATTTATCATTTATTTAAATATGTATTAATTTAATATATTATTTGTTGATATTTCATAATAAAGATTTTCAAAATATAACTATTTTGTTTTATTAAAAATTTAAATGTATGTTTTGAAACAAATATTACGATTCTTTAAAACAAAGCCTAAATAAATATTATTTTTAAAAGTAGTCTCTCTTTGAGCTAATAGAGATATATTTTTCAAATAAAAGTTCAAAATGTTTTAAATAAAAATTCGATAATCTTTAAATCAAAATCTTTTGTTCATTAAACCAAAAGATGAAAATTCTTTGATTTAAATAATTTATGGTTTCAATAACCTTCTGGAGAAAAGAAAAAGTCCTTTGTTTTTACTTCACAGTAGTTTATTCCAAATGAAAAAAAAACTTTGATTTAAACTTTTCCAATTGTTTAACTTAAAACTAAAAAAGTTTTGCGCAAAATCTATAGGCAAAAATTCCTTGTCAAAGAAGAATTCTTTGTTTTTAAGATACAATTTTTCTCAGTATATATATATATATATATATATATATATATATATATATATATATATATATATATATATATATATATATATATATATATATATATATATATATATATATATATATATATATGAATTAAAGAAAGCAATATTTCTTAACTATAGAGTTGTGTTTCAATGAACTTGTCACAAAACAGTGATTCTCATATCGTAAGTGCCTACACGTTTCCGGTAACAAAGCCCTTCGAGTTATTTTTAACACACACATATAACATAATAATATAAAAATCACCTCGATGTGGTAAAACATAATTTTTGTGAGAACCAAAACATTATTCTCATCCTAAATCACAAATTAACCATGTAGCTTTTATGATATAATCGTCGTAAGTATATATATATATACGCAATTCTCATAAAACATAATAAACATAACCATAAAATTATAAGACGTGTTCGTTAATTTAAAAACGTAAAAATTTCGAAAAACTTTTCAAATACATAATTTCGCGGTGTGCGCTGTGTTGATTTTATGATTTAATGAAAAGCGCGCGAATTGGGTACTGATTAAATGTGTGTAGACAATACGGTATATACATAAGGGTTGGCTTTGTATATATAATATACTCGCTGATTACGAAAATGTAATTACTTTAATAACACAACTGCGCGAGTAAGTAGATCCATCATATTCGGGTTGTTGTTGTTGTTGATTTTTGGTGGTTGGATGTTTGTTTTTGATTTTAATTTTTTTTTTGTTTTAAAGTGTATGTCAAATTTTGTATTTTCAAAAAGGGATTGTAAATAAGTTTTTTTTTCATCCCCAACGAAATGAAAAAAAGAGTTAATTTTTTTGTTTATTGAATTAAGGATTATATTTCATTACGTTAATGTATTATGATTTTAATGGATTTATGCGTGTATATATAGTAAAAGTTTAGTTCATAGTTGTCATCTCTAAATTTAGTATTCGATGGGTGTTCTTATTTTATATATACATCGTGGAGAAATTCTAGATAGAAAGGCGCCACACTCAATGGTACACCGCACTCGTGGTGCAAACAGAGGGCTTTATGTCCTAACTCGTAAATATATTGTGCTGATTTGCCAAACTGCATATACGAGCTTATCCGCGGAAGAGTGGCCTACTGGCCTATTAAATCTGAAGTGTAAAAACTGAAATCGAAACGACCAGATCGCGTTATATATATATATATATATATATATATATATATATATATATATATATATATATATATATATATATATATATATATATATATATATATATATATCGGGCTTTAGAACCTACAGCTTATACAGGGCAATATGTAGCTCTCTAGCCATAATGATTTAGATTCGTCGCTGATAAAACAAGTAACTCCTGATACCCGATTTATAATACTTTACGACGAGAAAATATCATCAAAATTCTCATTAATCCTATAAAATACTTAGATGGTTCAAATGATGGTCTATTTCTAAAAGCCATGTCGAACATGTTTGACGCCTCAATGCACAATTATTGCATGCGTTATTTTATATATGCGTCTGGCTTATAGTGGTTCGGAAGTGCATAAAAATGTCATTTCGGTACAATGGGTTTTACAAGAATCGTTGAGTAGCATGGTGGCTGAATACATACCCATTAAACGTGGCCCATTTCGATTAAGGCTTAGCTCCAAACCCTCCCTAATCTGCAAAATCTCGGACGAAAAGCTATACAGTGCAGCGATGGCAAAAACTAATTGGCCTGGTAGTTCATAGTTGTCATCTCTAAACTTAGTAGTCGATAATGGGTGTTCTCGGTTTAAATGTTCATCGATCAGTAATGTTGGCTAGGACCCTATAGCAAGGCGCCACATTCAATGCCACATTGGATTCATGGTGTTAACTCTCAAATATACATTGCATTTTTCAGTTTATACCAAGGCAGAGTGATCCACTGTCCATAGTAAAAAGTACTTCGCGTTCCGAGTAGTTGCTTTCATAACACCGCATTAAATGCTAAACAGCTGCCCCTTTGGACTCGATTAATCTTATATTTCCTTCAATGCACCAATATTCCGTGGTACCCACATGACTGTTACACTGTTGGGACAGAGACGACTAATCAAATGTTTGCAGTACTAGGTCATTTCAGAAATAGGCAGGCCTGTATATAGGTTCTAAATCATTAGGGTCGGGATTTGGAACCTACAGCCTACAGGGCAATTAGTCTATTTCCCAAAACCAGGCCTCAATGCATAATTATTGCATCGTTATTTTATATATGGCTCTTATTTATATTAGTCAGGCTTATAGCGGTTCGCAAGTGCAAGTAGAGGTTTGGCTGAATACATACTCATTTGACGTGGCACATTTCGATCAAGTGGTCCATTTCGATTTAGAGTAAGCTCCAAAGCCCTCTGTATCTCGCTCGAAAAGGTGCAGTACAGCGTGGGCAAAAACAAACTGGTCTGTAGATATTGAGTTCGAGGACATAATGTCAGCAATGGCTCGACATGTCGTACCTTGTAGATAATCAAGTGTTACTATTTCGGAATAGCAACAGAGCACCAAACAACGTATATAGGTAAACCCAGCAATCTATAAATAAACATTGGCATTTTTGAGGTCCAAATGCTTTGCTACATTACTATGTTTGTTTCGATTATTTCAAGGTGAACTTTTTATATAAAACCCAGATGGTTGGCGAACCAAGAACTGGTAATAGTCTCTTAAAAAACGAAGGAATAAACATTCCCAAATATTCTTTCGTCTGGCATAGACAATCAAACTGGTTTTAGATGGATTAACATGCAAACCCTTTTTTTCACCCGTCACTCAAGCTCGATTAGTACATTGTGACATCCCATCGCAGACGTATATTCTGACTCCCGTTTGTTCTTCGATTGATATATTCGGAATTATCAGTTGATCCTCAATTAAGAATCGTGATCCAAAGTAGTGTAATCTATGGGAAGTTTATGAGGTACAGGAGCACAAGAAGTGCTCAACAGTTTCTTTTCTCGCACACTATTCGCAGTTTGCGTTGCTATTCAGGAAACAATGTCTTGTGAGAAATCCCAGCAAGATCCTCAATCAAGCGCGTCTATCTTAATTCAAGTAGGCCATAGCGACACAGGACAAAAACATGGACCAAATCAATAAGATGATCTCAAATTGGTAAACAACTAAATACTGCCAAAATCATCGGCAATATGCATGAATTTACTCATTACGAAATTTTGAGTTAAGTGATTTGTTTGTTTCACGGCATTTACCAACCCTGTTAGCTTGTTGGGTGAACCTGAGTGCGAAAAAATTTTTAAATAAATTTGTCTACGATTCTTTCTTAAGGTCTTTTAAAGGTTGGGAGTAAAATTACAGGCCAAACAGTTTTGGGGTCGGTTATTCTGATTCTGCTTTTGGAATCGTGTAGTAACATTTGAATGCGTCGTTCAAATATGCAAACCAAGAAGTATTTGAAACAAAGAAGACTGCTCAAGAAATACAAAATTTTTCAGATACATGTACTCTGGCGGAATTTTGTCAAAACTTTGTAATATCGGTAGTGTATACGCCCATAAAAAAAAATTTAAGAGTCCTTTAAGGAAATTTTAAATTAGATCAAGGCAGCGAATATGATACCAATTCTTTAATAATTTGATAAGTTTTGAACCCAGGTTTTTCCATTCTACAAAAACCCTTCATCTCTTTACCTTTATGTACGAAAAAACAGTGACTTATACAAGTCTATCCTATAACATTATACGAGCCTGTTTTTTGATAGAACTAGTAAACTTAGAACTTTAAATGAGTGACAGTGAACGTAGTACTTTAATTCTCTGAAGAAGAGAACAGGACACAGAGGATGAATACAGACGATCTTGACGCAGAATTGAGCACAATATATCAAAAGGCCGACACCAACCTCAGTTATCCATCGAGTGCTACACTTACAAATCTGCCTTATGTAGGCTATGACAGTTATTGGTATGTTACCTTAACCAAAAGCTCTTAAACTGTAAATACCGTTCCTCATACGTTAGCTAATCGTTTTTTGAGATCTTAAAGATATCCAAAGAGATTTTTAAAGTATCTGCAGTTCGATATAAACTTAAGATTGGTTTCTTTTTATTTTTATCAATTTTCAAATATTACCTAACAAAGCAGATAAAAATCGAGTATCTGTATACTCATCAGATACAGAATCATATACATTTCACCCTTTTTAATTTAATACAAGACAGAATTGTTATAATCTATACGAATTACGAGTATATATACACATTTTGAACAGTTTCTACATCTTATGCTGAAATGTGACTTTGATCGATTTGATTGTCAAACTTTACGAACAAAAAAAAAGTCACATGAAAAAAATCCCAATTTCCTTTCCACTAATTTCTGATACTGATGACAAAAATCTATCTATTTTGAGTATACAACAAAAGGGGTTGCAGCAAGGTATACACACACATTGTACAAAAGTAGAAATTAAAATTAAAAGAATTAAGTAAGTTGGATATACTCGTAGATATATAGTTTACTAATTATTATTCGGATTGATTGAGATGAAAACAAAAAAAAAACTCTATAACCTTTTATCGACGGGGCACTCTATCGATCTATTGTACATATGTATGTATATAGTGCGGTGTAAGCGCCACTCTCAAAATTACCAAAATATTATGAATAAAAGACGATTTTTTATCCGCGGACATGTTAAAGCTATTAGTCATGTACTTATATAAACGCCGAGTATATAAACAGCCTTGTTGAGATGCGATAGGAGGCGACATGCTGTGAATGGGTTTAAACAGTATTTATTGTATCTGGTTGTGTTTTGTTTTCGAATATAATGAAAAGACAAATGATGTGAGATTTAAGATGTTAACATATATGAGTATACAGATGAAATAGGTAAATAAATTATTGGTTTTTGGAAGTGTTTTGTATAATATATGTACTTGTATGAGAATTATGTTGGATATGGGGAGGAGGTATAACAGGTTTGAAACTGGTTGGATTACATAATTATATGCAATCGAACCAGTTTCAAACCTGCTATACCCTCTCCGTATCTATACTTGATGCAAACACCGCTATTGACTCTTAGAGAGACAATCTGAACTAGCGATACATTTCAAACTGCTTTTATGCAAACAAATTCTGAAACCTGTATGCACCGTTGTAGATTCGAAACGTCAAACTCCATTGAGATGTTAAGATAGACTTGTCGCAGTTGAAAATAAGCATCATGCAACAAAACGCCTGCACCACCATAAAAATATGGAGGTACGCTGCATGCTGACTTCCATTCCAATAAGAAGACGGCAAAGAACCAAACCATTGAATTTGTCGCAACCTACTGTTGCGAAAAATCTGAAAAGCGGTCAAAGCTCAGTTGTTATATATAAAAAAAATCTATACGTGATAAGTAAGCTAAACTGCTTTGCTATGATAAAAGTGAGAACTTCTATTCGATCTTTTATTCTTTCCTGAATAGATTTGTACATGGGTAATTGTTTTCAAGGTCACAATGATGCAAGCAAGAATATATATATAAAGATGAGAAGACAAGGGACGTAACCTGGGGGTGAAGATGCATTGGGTACATAGGAAGTAGTTTAGAAGCTAACGTCATATGAATAGCTAACCTATAATCACTAGAATTGTAATGCATTCTATAAACATTATGTAATGTGGCTTCTTTTAAAACGACATATACTGTCGACTTGAATTAATCTGGCAAGCTCGACTTATAACTAAAGTACACCTTATAAACAACGACATGATTGTTGGTCTCAAACCAATCTTCACCAAAAATCGAATGTGGTGATTTTATTAATTAATTTTCGATGTCCCAACTGTCGAGCGATGGACGTTCAGTTGAAGTAACTTACTGAGACTACAAATATGGTTTGAAAAGGAGATAATGAGGCAGATCATATTTAATTCAAAATGACACTTGACGTTTAAAAAAATGATTGAAAATTTGGACTAAAGTCAACGAGGATCAGGTAGGATTATGTAGCTGTTCATGAAGAGCACAGTACTAAATGCCTATCTATCTATATGAACATGTAATGAGAACGTAAAAACTCCTAAGAACGTTATATATTGTTGACATAAATGGATTAAATTAATTTTGACAGTCTAACTTGGAAAGGTAGCTAATAATGCAAAAGAAAATACTTGTCAAGTTTTTATGGGCTTTGAATGAACTTGATATAAGCTTCATACGAGTCTTAACGATCCTCAATGTGCTTAGACTCGTATGAAGCTTATCAAGCTTAGTTAAAACTCCAACGAACGAAACAGTGAAAACATTCATCTGGAGATGTTCAAAATCTGTCGATTAAAAATGACATGTAGAAGGCTATTACAAGTAGAGGGTGTAAATCGACGAACTGTGGCTTGAATTTCTGTATCGTCTGAGAAAAACAAATATACTTGTTCTATTATAAATCTAATTATATATTTAAATAGAAAAAGGTGAAAAAAAGGTGACAAGTTGTTTTGACATTTCGACAGTTTAACAAAAAAATTAGTCGCAAAATTTGTCATGACTGACATTTAAACAGAAAGCCCTGGCGGTATTTCGATCAAATAATTATAATTTATATAAAACTTAAATTATAAGAATAATTTTGTGGCGTCGTCTGTTGCGGCGAACTAATGATCGTAACAAATTTCATTAAAAATTTCTTTTCATCTGTTCCACACACCATGTCTAATCAAATTTTGAGCATAATTTTTGGTAACATACATAAAGATCGTATAATATACTTGTGTGTAAGTGTCTTAAGTCTATATATGATCAATCCGTATAAAAGGTGCATTTTGATACGCAGACACTCACATGTATATCTAAAATTCAATTGATCATAAATTTGCTACGGAATTTAATTGAATATAAAACAAAAAACTATCGGAAGTCTAAAATAATTGAATGGATTTAACGTAAATAGGTCGTAACCAAAAAAAATTGTGAAGGTCAGAAAATTATTAAAGTTATAATAATTAAGAATATCAAGAAGACAAATCAATCAAAAAAAAAATGAAGCGGATATATTGTTAAGGTACCATACACTAAACCACAAGACGAACGAACTGAACCAACCTTACACAAAAAAATAAAAAATAGTAGAAAGATCATTTTTTATATTTTTTGATCTTGGAGACCGCAATGTTCTTAAAGAAGTCGAAGAGAATATTAAATATAAAAAAAAGGTTCGGTTTTTTAAGTTTTGACAAATGAATCTAAATAACAGGGTACGAATCGGACGTATACACACAGAAGATCATTGATGGATTTCTGACTGAAGTGAAATAGTTTTTTGAATAATTAATGAAATTCGATTTTTCATTTTAGACAAAAAACAAAACGATAGAACAAATGATAGCAAATTATATAGATCTTGTTCGAACTTTCGGTGCGCTTGATATAGTTTTTCGGTTACTTATATGATTAATAATAGAAGCGCCGGATCTAATCATTTTTCATTCTCGAAATTTATTTTATATATATAAAAAAATTAAATTAAATATATATTTATATAAAAAATGTTTGAAAATTTACAATTTTTTCTCAAACCTTGGGCTGTATTCTTCCTGGCCGTTTTCTTTTCCTTCATCCATGGATATTCGGGTACACCATCCATATTACTATTACTATCTTGTGGTCCAATTATTTGATAATTTTGTTGGCCACCCATTTTCGGTGGACTATCGGGGCTCAAATGTGTCAAAAATTCCGCCATCGATGGTTGGGAATTTATAAAACCACTTTCGTTTGACATCCAATAGGATGTTTGACTATTATCACCAGCACCAATAACAACACGCTTATCACAATTATTATTATTATTATTTGTTGGACCATTAGTTAATTTCGACACGATCGATTGGGTTGTCGTTTGTGTTTGAATTTGCAATGGATTTAGGGGCGACTCGGATTTTATTTGAGGCCCTAACTGAGGGTCAACTGTACTGCAAACTTCTTGCATTTTAAAACAAATATAAATATATAATTCAATAAAACAAATAACACTTTCTTATATATAAATTAATTTATCAACCACTAATTTGCACTCATTTTCTTTTCTTCAATAAACATACATATTTGCATAATACACAAAACAATCAAGATATCACATAACGCACTCACTGTATAACATTTAAACTATTTGTTGCACTTATTATCCCGCCGCGTTAATTACACAAACAAGTACACAAACATATACAGTACAATAAGTAGTATATTGTTTCAAAACAGAAAGCACATGTAAATCATATCACACACGATCATATATGATCATCATATCAAACCATATGCGGATATGACGACGTTCGCAATTGTTAAAACACCGAGTTCTGATTTCAAAACCGCCAACGTTCGCGATTTCACAAACGAATATCAACTAAACACAAATTTTAAACAAAAATTTTTTTTTGTTTTTAAAAATGGTTGACGATTGAAGTAAAAACTAAGTTGGAAAAACAAAAATAACAACAACAACTTTTACAAAAAACTACTATGCGAGAGCACGAACAAAAAAAAAACGACTAAATCGTATATAGTGGCAATGGAACTATGTATTTTAATATATTTAAATTTAACAACAACAAAAAAATAAACTTTCGAGCTTTTTTCCTTCGATCGGTTTCTATATATGATATTCTCGCTCTATACGAAAAATACACTTTGTGTGTACAACAAAAAAAATATATTTATTTAAGCACGTGACACTACTGACCAATGGCGCATTGCCTACTGAAGTTTATTTACACAAAAAAAACACAAAAATTTGTGATAACAAATCGAAAAAAGAAACAAAAAATTTCATATACATTATAACGAGGGGCGTGTTTACAAAAAAATATTATTCTCAAAAAGCTCGTATTATAATATCGTCGTCTGTTTTCATGCGCATTTGATGGGCGGAGATTCAATATATCGTTTTTACTTCTCACACCGATGACGTGCCATAGTATATAATTTATTATGTGTGTAGAGTTTTATATATACAATAAAGTCTCCAAAAAATTTATTTTTGTACATTTTAAATTGTTTCGATTATTTCTTTAATATATAAAATAAAAATACCGACTGAAACAGTATATATAGATAGATAGATGTATATATAACTGGAAAATGTGGAAAATTTGTGATGTATATACCTACACACATCATAATACATCAATAGAACTTTTCTATTCGGTTATTTTTGATTAAAGTTTGTTGGTTTCGTGAAGATAATTTTAAAATTTAATCTATATATAAGACAACATACATATATGTACACACAGGAAAGATGGATATACGGCGCATACAAGACGAGGGTGCGGCAAGTGGTGTATATACATACACAAAATAATAAGAAGAAGAAAAGATTTAAGATATAACGCTCGCGCGAAGTTAATATTGACAGATATCATATTGTTGTGTCTTTTAAAATAATTTAACGTTTCGTTTTTCTTGCGTGATTGTTGTTGTTATTATTATGTATATATGTATATATATATATATATAGAGTAGGTAAGTTTGATTGTAATTTGATTGAGATTATATAGGATTTTAGACTTTGTGTATAATATTTTTTTTGGGAGTTGTTGTTTTTTCGTTGAGCAGTCGTTCTCGTCAAAATTGGATTTTCAAATTCAATTTAGGTGTATGGATGCGGGTGGAACTTTAAAATATTCGTGACGGATTAATAATTTCAGCATACAGTGTTTTGTGTAAGTAGAATTGAAATATGAATTCACGTTTTCGATCATGTACTAATCATGCTTAAATCACGTGTGATTTTCTTATTCCATGACATTTATTTGTTCTAAATGGGCTTTTAGGTAGGTTTTCTCTTTGATCTGATGCTTAAAGAAAAAAGTCTCGTTATTTATTGTCAATACAAGAAGTTAGATTGTATGTATTAAGTTGTAAATCGAACTGATAAGTGTAAAGTGCTTGAAAGTTATACCATATTATATAAGTTGAAATGCATTACACTTTCATCGTTAACGATTAATCTGAAATAGAAGCTGTTTTGATAGAAAGCATCTGTTGTGTCCGACGTTTTATAAAGTATTCTTAAAGCTGGACACCAACCGTTGCGCCATAAAGAAGATAAGCAATTTATTTTAATACATAATCAGAGACATTATGTTTCCTACTTACGGAAATAGTATATTTGAATGTTGTGGTTCTATTTTGGAAGTTTATAGAAAATATTAGTACTTCCTGCAGCATATAAAGGGCTTATTTTACAATAACTATAGAATTATTTGATAAATTTACAAAAAACCTCAAGAAATAAGCCCATTTTGGTTTATATAAACTATGTTTTTTATTTTTTTCTGCCTCTAAACTATCTGTTTTCGGACAGAATCAGTCCCAGCTCCTTCACAGTCTCCTTGTTATTTACCACCTTTAACCGAAGCCAAGCCGAGAATTTGCGACTTTAGCCCGAATTTGAATAGACTGAATATGCAATCATCACATTACAGTGCTTCATGCCTATACCTATATATAGTATAAAGTCACACGAAAGATGGATCGACTAAGTAATGCAATGCAACAGGGACACGTGTGGTATATCACTTGTATATAGTAGATATAGGACTGGGCCCAGAACCCTGCCTTGAGGGACTTCGCAAATACTTCTCTCAGTCCAGAATACTCATCTTCTTCTCTTTCTCTAAAAAGCCTTTCAGAAAAATATGTTCTCAAAAGATCAACATATGGTCCCGGAGGCATCGGAAGTTGTTTGAAAGGTCGAACAAATTTGTTTATCTTCTAACGCCTTTTCTATAATATCTATAATTCCTAACCTAATCAATATTGAAGTTTTGCATCTGTATCCAAATTAGTGATCCGGTATAGGTGTCTATTTTATATTATTGGCTTTATTGTTGCTTAGAGTAGTCTCTCCATTAGCTTTGAAATAATAGGAAGCAGCGATATCAGACGATACGATTTAAACAAAAACAAAGAAGATAAGAAATATATTTTTAAAAATTTCAGAGGAAGAATGTTGTCCCTTTTGAGAGAGTAATAATGTCGCAACTTTCCTAACTAATAAATTGTTGAAGCTTTTGGAAAGTTAGTTGAATAGAAATTTTCAAACAATTATGCGGTTGGTTTCTATTCATTTCTGTTTGCAGCAACGAGCCGATCACATATGACTAAGAGTAGATCATAAGAGTTATTCGATAATTGTTTTGGGCCAAATTTGGTATTTCTGATTCTTGATAAATGGAGTTGTAATTTGGAATGGCAGATACCTTCCATATCAAAATCTCATATCAATTCAGAATGGGTGTGAATCGGGCAATTACTGAAAGAAATCCATTTTGGAAACAGCTCAGTCCCAGCTCCTTCGCAGTACCCTTGTTATATACTACATTTAAAGTTAAGGATTTACGACTTTAGGCCGAGTTTGAGCAAACTATATGTAATCTTCAGATTGCATTGTTTCATGCCTGCACCTACATATAGTAGTCACATAAACGATTGGTCGAATTTTGAGTCATGCAGTGTAATAGAGAGATGATAGAAAAACACTATTCATCGAACCACTTCAGTTGCCGCAGGTTTCTCCGTAGTGGTCGTCAATAAACTGTGTAGTTCAACAATAATAGTGCCTATATATTTCTATGAATTGATAGTCCCAGTTATAGTATTTGCAATTGAACTCTTTTGAATATCCTCAATATATAATATAACCGAGCTAGAATATCGTTAACTTCGAATTTGCTATAGTTCAAACTTAAGTATGCCAATACAATACTTTATCATGATATGTGCATGCTGATTTAAGAGGAATAAGGTTTTCCGCGGTGGTTTTGCTATAGCTTGTAGATCGCCTATAAATACAACGCCTCTCACGGATACATTGCCTGTCTCTAAATCATTTCAACAAAACTGCGTTTAAGGCGATCTGTTCATATATTTATAATGTCGATAAAGGCCTCTTTATAGACTGTCAATGAAGTTCAAGATGCTTTTCAAATAAAATACTGTAGCTTTTGCCTTTCTGTATATCTATTGCAATGAACGATATGCATAAATGATCGTGCTATATTATTAATGGTGACAGAAGTCCAGGATGACAGATGGTCGTTTCTGTGTTTGGGAATTGAGTTGATCTCCTTAATCACACCGCATTGCGGCAAAACCTTTCAAATACCAGACTTTTAAACAATATCTTGGTCTTGTTAAATTTCTCCAAAGCATAATTACGAATAGATATGGATGACCAAATCTATAGAGGAGTGTTAAGGTAAAAAATTGCATTCTATTCGTTTCAATTATTTCCATTACTGGAATGTTCTTGCAGACAAACAAATTTAAATTTTCTCGACTTAATCCAGAACGCTATATTCTATAAGCAAAAAATACTTAATCAATACCAGATCGATATAAAACAGATTAAAGAAACCATCGTATAATATACTGTTCAACGATGGATATTGGATCAAAGGTCAGTCGCTCATTATATACTTACATATATATAGTTTTTATTATGTATACGCTTGTATATGTACGCTTTTCATTCTGTTATCGCTGTTATCAGTAGAAAAAAATATATATTTTACATTTTAATATTCATTCAACAATATAAAACTATAACAAAAATATTTATTTATTAAACAAAAAAAAATTCATGAAAATTTAATTTAATTTTTTTTTTGTTCGGAAAATGGAAAAAGCAAAACACAAAGTGCTTTTCTTATGTACATATATTTCGTTCGACAAGCGCTTGCGCAATATAAACAAGCACACACAAAAAAGCTTACATACATGGAATATATACATAAAGTTTATCAGCAAAACAAAAATACTTTTGTGATATTAAAAAAAAAAAAAAAATGAAAACTTTTTTTTGTTTGTTTTTCTTTTTCTCGATACGGTCGATGTTTTTGTTGTACACAAAAAAATTTTCCGTATATAGTTTTCATTTTATTTTTGTTGAATATATTTTATTGTGGAAAAGCAGAACAAAAAAAAAAATACAGAAAATCGTCCAATAGAAAATTGTATATGTAAATTTATTTTTTTCTCGTTTGGTTTGCTTTCTGGTGAGCTTTCCAGCTTTTTTTGTATATATACGAGTATATATACCAGTTATATTCCGAAATAACACAAAAAAAAACGAAATTCAATTTACTGTTTTGTGAGAAAATATAAATTTGACTTTTTTGTGACAACTTTTTTTTTTGAGCTTTTCTTTTTGTTTTGTTTAGAAAATTCGATTAAAAATAACGAAAATTTGTATGAAAATGTATATAGGTTTGGATGGAGTGGAATCCCGTACAGTATATCCCAAAACGCCATTTTGTCGTTACTATGTAAGTGGAAGTGTACTAACCAGCTTAAGTAATTATATTTGTCACTTTAGACCTTCCATAGATTGGTTCCAGGGAACTTTATATAGTTCTTTGAAACTTGTGCTTCACTATAGGACAATTTGTGAATGGTTGAACGATTTTATGAATGGGCACAAATAACTTGTATTTGGAACGGAATTACAGGTTCGAGGGGGAGGTGGATATTGGACCTCCGCAAGGATTAAAATTTTGCCAACTCTCGTCAATTTGCATTTTGCAGATAACTTATTCATAATGGATAAAGGTTCAAACATCGAAGCATTGAATAGGTATTTAGGGATCTGGATCGATAAACGTTTAAGTTTTAAAGCGCAGATGGAGAAATTAACTTATGTAAGAGAAATTGAATGTTACCAAAGAGGTAAATAAGCTGAAATAATAAGCTTATTCTGGTATGACGAATAGATTAAAACCCGTTAATGAATCCCGCTCGAATTAGGAGAATATGGACATATTCGACCAGATCCAAACAGTCATGCTAATTGTTCCTCCTGCAATTACTGTGGTATGACTGCATTTTGGAGACACGACAAAAGCTTTAATGAATGAGTTATCAGTTAAGAGAGAATTTTACATGATACAAATGAAATACTTTGCACATTTGGAAGTGTACACAGATGCTAGTGGTATGGGTATTGGAGTTTACATCCTAGCACTAAAAAGTAAAAAGGTTAATGATAGCATCGGCATAATGAATGCCTAATTGTTTGGTATTAAGGACAATTAAGTTGGCATATATAAAGAGTTCTTATATATCGGACTCTCGGACTGGTTTAGAATAAGGATGAATTTTGAGTGTTTCAGGTGAATCAGTGGAACTGTCAAATAAAAGGAAAGAAATACTTTGAATGGTCTAGTGTTCCTTTGAAAAACCTGATTTAAGAAAATAGATGAGATATTACAATGGTTCGAAAAATAGAGCGCGAGAGATTAAATCATAAACAATTGGAATGTCTGCATAAACGTCATTTGAGTGAAGAAAATGTAGGCAATCCTTGTATACGGTTGTAAAGGACATAGAACATTAACTCCTAAAATGCACAAAATATTGTCACAAAAGAGTGAATTACGATAATTACGATACTTCATGAGTGCAAGGAGTGTGACTGTAACAATAAAACTGGAGATAACTGGGTATAAGACTGTTTGAATTTGTTAAAATGAACAGAATTGAGGTATGAAAGCAGATCCCAGTGTTGTGTTGCGTAGTCTTCTTGGTCGATAATGTATGTAGACAATGTCAAATTGTTGAATTCATTTTGGGAACTTCAAATTTCAGGGCGGATAAAAGATATTGATTTAATTTAAGGAGGGAAATTCAATAAAAAGAGACTTTCACATTTCATAACGTATCATTATTTACTTTCGACTGTAATATAGCAAAGACACTATCTTTGTTTATCGATTTTGTTACTCTTTCGGCCGAACTTTTGGATAAGTTTATCAGCATACAACTCTATTACCGCTATTAATCCCTTTGAGCCGATTTCTAAGGGATGTTTCATTGCTTCAATATGCCGTGATAAGCTAGACAGTTATACTGAACAAGACGTCTTACTCCATTTGCCATAACAAACACCGCGTCATATGATAGCTACTTGTTCCGAGCAATAGATCATGGAATGTGGTCTCATCCTCATACTTACATGGATGAATTCATGAATTAGGAAAAGTTAGCTAGGAAGAGTATTGAGTTAAGGAATTCGTATGGTGCCTGAAAGACGTGCTTATATCATAATAAAAGGCGAAACTTTAGAAGAAATTTTTAAAATCTTATTTGTAGTATTTATAATTTTAAATTTTAAATATTGCTTACCGCAACCACGAGAAAATTGATTCGGAACCTATTCTAGTAATAGACAACTAAGGAACAATGATTTTGGAGGCACAAGGGGCTAGGTCAGGTGAATACGGTAGATGAGAAAGCAATTCAAAGTCGAATTCATCCAATTTTACGTTTTTGCATAGTGACCTGTGATGGGTTTACCCTATTTTAAATATCCGATAAATATTATGAGTCATGCATCTCAAAAGACTGTGTTGCTTGGGTGATGTAATATTCTTAATACTTATCAGAGCACTCGTACTCCGCTTTCGTTACTCAAAGTTTTTGTCTTAAAAGTCTTGTTAAGGGAGTAGAGTTAAGGCTTATTCAGCCGACCAATTTGCTGCTCTAATATAGTGTACTACTTCAAAGAGAATCTATACCTCGGCCTAACACCAGTTGTAGATCATTTATATAGATTTCTCAAGATACCAAAAGATGATTGCATGTACCGTGTTGGTATCATACAACTTGTATTTATACGCGTCTCATTTTACTGATTTTTTTAAATAATATTCACTGACAATTTTAAGATATTCAAATTTTGTCGTTCTCTTCGACAAATCAATTCGATCACTTTTAAATTTTGTCATTCCGGTAGAACTATATAATGTCACGTTTGGTCAAAAATGAGTACTCTTCAAACATAATATTTTAGATATCATTACTAGATCGATCGAATACTGAATATCGCATATGTTCAAGTTGGCTTAAATACTTTACTGAAATTTTCCAGCTGACAATTGTAATTAATTGCGAGCTAAATATTAGGCATGATACTTAAAATGTAGGTGTTATGGTAAAGAATTGTGCAACCTCGTCCCAAACTTATAATAACTGCGATCGAAAGCTTTGAGTATACCTGAAAGTCTTTAATGCCAAATAGTTCTGATAGTACAGTATGCTCGATCCCCTTTACTCTGGGCCATAATTCTTATTTTTCGCTAAAGACTGAGCTCCTTATTCCTGCACGCTTTTCTAAATGTCATAAGGTACAAACGTATCAGATTTTCTTATTGACTGCAATTTCTGATTCTAAATCTAGTGAAGAGTACTTACATATGGGGATTACGTGTGATATCCCATTTTGATATGTGTATCTGTTTATTGTTCAATCTACATACCATGGATGAATGGTAGAATTAAAGTAATTTATGTATTTATGTTATGACTTTATCTCGACAGTGAAGTGTCTGCTGTCATTAATAAATGATTTAAACGTTATAACAACTACGAGTACTTTATCCGCAAAAGGCAAGCAACACAATTTAGGGAATGCACTACCTCAGTCTCACTCTAAATGCTGCGACTATATATTTAATATATAAATGTTTTTCAGGGTCAGTACTGGAAAAATTTGCTGGACGTGTGGACATGAGCTGAGCACTATACAATTACGTTTAGTCCTCCTCATATACCTTTTAATGAAAATGATGTCAGCTTTAGTCTTATCAGAACTAACTAAAGAAAGGTTAAGTCAGCCACTTGCTGAAAGTACCTTGTTGGGTGTAATATGCCAATAAACAAATTGCATATCCAAGCGTCTTCAGTATAATTAGCAACAATGTAAGGTATAAACATGATGTTTAAAGCGTACCACGGAAGAGTTCGATCTGGATGTGTTTAGACCCGCAATAATTGACAGTTGGTTTACTCAAGGAGTATGTCAAATTTAAGAACATCTTTGATTGTTTGGATATCCAAGCAATTTAATTTAAATTTGTCTATGAAGCAACAACTGTACTCATACAGTGTTCGTATCATTTGTAACAATGGAATGATAACATGGTTAATAATATTTTGTATACATACGAGTACGAGTAGATAGTTTAAAATGAAAATCATATATTTAATAAAAATCACGAAACAAAACTAAAAATATCTAGTCACAGATGTTGTCAAATCCTATATTCCTTTTCTCATATTCAGATTATTGTCTTTCTTCGTCATCATCATCAATGGAGCATTTTTTTCTCTCGAAAAGCGCAAAAAATTGAATTCTTCCACAAAAAAATAACGATAAGTGACGAAGGACATATTGAATATTAAATTTTGGTTTGGTGAAAAATGATTTATTTTCGTCACTCGGTTCGAGAAAATCAAAAATCTGGAATTGTTTGGTTATGTTACAATATATTTGGTGAGGATGATCCGCAGACCGAGTATATACAAGTATATATATAGTTTGTGTCAACATATGTGTGTATGTTCAAGGGACTTTGAGATATTAATTATTTTGCATTACAAAAATTTGGTCGAATGTAACCCAATCACAAAAGAATTCCCAAATGGGTAGTCAATCTTTATCCGAAATTTAATCTGTCTTATAGTTCATATACCCTTTGACCAGTCATGATATTTCGATAATGTCCATATAATGGAAAGAAAAATGTATACATGTTAAATGTATAGTTGGTCCACCCATTTTCCGAAAATATATATTTATATGAATTATCCCTTTGTGAATCTCTATGTCTCTTATTTTTAGTTTTCATTTTTAGTTAGATATTTTCTGCTACCACTGGAATTTTACAATCTTTATACTTTTTAATTACTACACAGCAATCCTAATCAGAATGTGACACAAACAATGTCCTGCTGCACAGATATTAACTGATATAAAACCTACTAGTGGGATGGGACGATAAAGTGTTCTATCGAATGAACGGTGTCTGATCGAGCTATTCTTGACGTAATTAAAGCAAATTGTATAGGACTGTACCTGCACTCCTGGATTTCTATTTTGAGACTGAACCCCTTTAACTTTTCCTATGACACTGTCGACTGTTTCTCCCAGTCTTTACATTAAAGGTAACATATAGGTGACGGTGTAGGTGGATCAAACTGATAAAGTTTGTGCTTCATGTTTTGTAACAGAGTAATGCAGAAAATGGCTTCCAATGATGCAGAGATATTTAAAAAGACACCTATAGTATATCACTTCTATAAACAATTACCGTTTTTTGGCCCTATAACCCAATTCAAAGCTACATATACCATCCTTCCTAAATATTCTAGCATTTGGTTACATTGTATGCCATCATGTAAAATTTAACAGCTTGTTAACTGACAAACATTTAGGCTGGTTAAATTGAAAATCGCAGGTACAGATTTTGTTACACTAAAAAAAGTTGTTTCGCCGGTCTTAAAATTATTGAGATGGCCAAGTGAACCATTCGTTGAAATCCAATAAACTAAATTACTGAGCCCACCGCCTGTAAATTACCGATCTAAACTGTAAACATCCACTGTATACATCCAGTCCAGCAGTTGAGATGGCTGTATCGGTATGCTGCCGTTTGATGTTTCGATCATAAGGTGTGCAGTGCAAATAGCCGCTGGCCTACAAGGCAGAGACTATCATTTTGGCCCTTATGGGCACTGATATGCAAGGAGATGAGCTAATACATAACTGCCCACATGCCTTCGGACACTATGGTGACGAAGTACGTTTTCGGGATCATATGGATATGAAAATAAACGTATTGGCCCCTTTACGTGCAGCTTCCTATTTGGTGAAATCTGAGCTCGTTCTAGGAGTGACATTAGTACCACTTAAGAGAGATATTGAGTATCACTTAAGTGATCCGCACCAAAAAAGATTATCTTATTTCTGTCGCCTATCCAAAATCTTCTTTGGAACAAAAATCAGCAAAGATCCCAGTCCTACCTAAATTTTGATAGACGTACTTGGTGATTCGCACGGAACATTTTTCTTGAATAATAAAATGTTACAATGAAAATTCGGAACAACGCAAACTACGAACAGTGTGGGAGAGGGGAAGAAGAAACTGACGACCTGATTAAACGGGGTTTTCCTACAAATGTCGGCGCAATCATTGTCCTAGCAACAAAAAATAAACCTACCCCATCACTTTCAAATATTGATATGCGGTAGTTAATGGCGGCGATGAATCAAATAATGACTGGCTTGGACAATTTGAAAACCGAAATGAGAACCGGCCAAGAAACAATGCTATTGAAAGGTTGGAAGAACAAGATAATATTCAACATTTTATATATAAGTGAGTGAAAAGTTCCGCAAAATGTCCATGTCTTTTAATGCCAAAGTGGATACAGTTAAATGTCAAATGAACGAAAAGTTTGAAGCGACTGATGAAAGGATTTTGAAACTCGAAAAAGAAATGATACACATTAAAAATAATGGTGGTGGTACTCAAATCTTGAAACCAGTCAACGGAATTAAATTAAAGCCCCCGATATTCGACGGAATAACGTCGTTCAACATTTTCAAATTACAATTTGAAACGCCAGCATCAAGAAATAATTGGTGTAAGGAAGACCAGGAAACAGCTCTTATAGTGGCGATAAAAGGCGGTTCATCTGATATGTTGCATATTATTTCAGAATTCGAACGCGGAGACTATGATAGAATCATGCTTGCCTTAGAACGAAAATATGGTGCTGATCACAAACGAGAGCTACACAGGATGGAGCTCAAAGGCCGTTCTCAAAGAATCGGAGAAACACTTCAAGAGTTTGCAGCGGACATAGAGCGATTGGTGCATCTTACAAACTTTAATATGGCGCCCGAATACACAGACAGAATTAAAATTGATGCGGTTACTGATGGTATTCGTGATATAGAAACAAGACGAGCGGTAGTGTTAGCATCAAAAACAACATTTGCGGAGACCATCGCTTGTGCCTTAACAAACGAAACTGCATGTAACATAATCAAACCAGCAGTTAAAGTGCGCGGAGACGAATTAGCACCACAGAACTATAACTGGAGAAATAATATGAGAAACGACCAGTAAATGAAATATCGAATAGGTTCCGTGATAGCAACCATAGAATCAGATGTTGGGCATGCGATAAACTATAGGTCATATATCGCGAGACTTTTGGGAAATTAAACGTAGGCGAGCAAGACCGTAGGTCCAATGATGAACACAGTAGATCGGAAGAGAAGGCGATTCCTGCAAGATCACAGTCATTAAACGAGATATGCTCGGATTGCTTCAAATATACCACTCAACAACGGGAAGAAAGCGCCCACGGTAATGCAGATGGTCTATCAAGATGGCCATATCTCGTAGATTGCAAAAATTGCGGTGTGGAGAGTAAGAAACATTTCGTTGATGTAAGACTAATGCAAGTGTTACCATCCGATAATGGACCAACGAAGAAATCAGAAAGGAACAATCAGAAGATCCTGATTTATCGATCAAATTTGTGGAAAACGAACACAGACCACTATGGAAGGAGATTGCTGACAAGAGTTTAATATAGTTAAGGCATATTGGGCTCAATAGGATAGTCTGTTAATTGAAGATGGCTGTTTAAAACGGGTGTGGGAAAGTTCCAATGGTATAGAAATAAACAATCATTAGTGGTGGTACCAAGGATCCGAATTCCAGAAATTTTGAGGGAGTATCATGGATGAACACGTGGTGTTCTAGTAAGACTTTGGGCAAAAGACCGCGAAATATTATCCTGAGCAGGATGCAGACAATCGGTTGCAAAATGGTGTTAAAAATGTGACCAGTGCATAGATCCTGCAAAACGAAGCCATGGAAAAATGCAGCAGTATAACAGCGGAGCACCATTTGAGCGGCTCGCTATGGATATTGCAGGTCCATTTCCTACAAGCGGAACCAAGTATGTTTTATTGGTGATGGATTATTTCAGTAAATGGCCTGAAACCTATTCAATACCAAACCCAAGAAACAACAACAATCAATAACGCCGTGGTAAATAATTGGGTTTGTCGATATGGGGTACCTATGGAACTGCATTCAGATCAAGGTCGCAATTTTGAGTCAGTGGTATTCCAGGAAATGTGTCAGTAGAGCAACACCTTTCCATCCTCAGTCAGACGGCATGGTTGAATGGTTTAACGCTACGTTAGAAGAATTTCTAAAGAAAACCGTGGAAATAAACCAGTGTAATAGGGACAAAAATATACCACTGTTCCTTATGTCATATTGGCATATAGCAACACATGATACAATGGGAATAACACTAGTTACCCTCGTTTTTGGACACAATTTAAGATTACCTGAGGACTTGAAGTATGTCGATAAATTGAAACAAGATATCGACGAGATACACACATTTTTGTCAGAGAAAGGATACAAATTTCAAGTGAAAGCAATTAGTTTGGCTTCACAACTTTCAACGGAATAGAGGCTTATCACGAAAACTGCAACTTGGCTGGGAAGGACCATACAAGGTGATTATGAAAATCAATAATGTAATATACCGAATTCAGAAGGGCATCCGAGGGAAATCAAAGGTTGTACATTTGGAAAGGTTGACTATCTATAGAGGAAGAGAATTGCATCCTGTTCGGGACGAACAGGTTTGGGTGAAGGATGGTGTTATGTTACGGGCGCGGGTGACATCTCTGATTGAATAGAATAACTAAATGTTCGTAATTGGAAATCAGCACTAATCGCAGTATACAGGCGAGATAATAAACAAATGGAAATTTCTACTATGACCGAGAAGCGAGCAAAATGATTATAAATATGTTTTATAGCGTAAAACAAGCAAGTGGTTTCTATTATTCACAATCCAGTGATCAAACCGTGGATTGGTTTGAATCCCTACTAAGGGAAAACATAACAATATAAATTGCCAGAGCTAGAATGTGGCCAAGAATTTTACAGCTATATGAACGTGATTTGGACCAACACCAAGAATGCGGGTCTAACACACTTCGAAACCAATATTTTATATATGACATAGAAGTTGTAACACGAAAGGGGTAAAATTTTTCACAACGAATCGGATACTACAGAGTACCGATCTCTGGAAAAACAATCAAGATAAAAAAGCGTTCCCAACTAAAGTAGAATCGAACTGTGTGCGGTCTCACATTAATTAAATATTTTGACAATTATGCTTCTGATTTTCTGGGATTCATTCAATATACTCGATTCAAAATGACCTAACAGTGCTGCGTATAAGGCGGCACCAAACATATAGATTAAATAATCTTCGCATAAACATAGCTTACGGCTTAATTCAGCTAAGGCCAATTTATAATTATTACATACAGTTAAAAACTGATTGATAATTATGTATCCATGTACATAAGTATACGTTGCGCTGGTCCAAACAAAATTGTCTAATTGAAGTAAATTTGTGATGGTATATAAGACATATATAAGAGTATTTCCGCCTTTACATGCGGCTATGCTGTTGAGTATAATTTGAGTAGTGCATGATGATGGTCTATAATTTTATAATTAGTTTTTATTTACTTTTGGAAACGTGAATATAATGATCCGTGTATATATGGTTACACAGATATGAGTATATAAACAGAAATATAATTTGAACGTCCTTGACTCAAATCTTACCGATGTTGTTGTGTATATACATGTTTCTTTCATTTTACTGTGTGTTTAAGATTACGGATTTGGACACTGGTTTCCGGAAAGCAGTATATCTGGTTTTTGGGGTCTGAAATCTATCTTTGTCTCGTATATGCTCTTATATTGGCGAATCCACAACTTTTACTGGCATGCCTCAACCAAAATTGTCATTGAGAGCTTTAAAGTTTCATCTCACCCAAAGCTTTATCTTTGATGATAACTTTGATCACTGTTTGATTGTTGGTGCTGGAGACCATTAGGTTAAATTATTTGTCACATACACATATTTCGAGCTATTCAAAAATGTATATGTGAATGATAAGCAGTATGGCAAGCTTTTTGCCGAATAATGGGAAACTGGGGTTCTTATACCATTGAATCATGTGTTCTTTGTTAGCGTGTACTGTTAACCTCTGTTTGTATAAAAAACTTTGGAAGCCAATTGCTTCCTTAGCTATTGATATGTTCGGTATTAATTAGTCGAAATTGTTTTATCGATTCATAAGTGTTTCACCTATAATCACCACGGAGCTTTCTCGGGCATTTCGGCTATTTTTAAATTATGGATTTTTAAAGGCTTTGATGAAATAAGTAATGTTATGAATCAGAATTCGATTTACCAATATAAGTACCAAGTGATAACAGTAACTTCGGAGGTTCGCAATTTGGGCCTATAGATGTACGTCTTCGATTGAACTTCGGTGTGATGTAAGATTTTCAAAGAAAACTGTATAAGAGTTATGGGACGGGTAATGGGACGGCTAAATGGACCTAAATCAGTACAATTGAGAAAACACAGCAGTCCAGATTACAAAATCCCTCAAATGTAGCTTTCGATCAGAACTAATAAAGTTGGAGTCATTGTTACGACGAATTTCACGGCACACCTAATCTCTATGAATGGAATTGGTACTTGATAAAAAGAACGCGGCAACATCTTTTGTTGAGATGGTTGGTAATGAAGGCCAGCGTGTTTTGTGGCCTACGCACAATAATCTAGCGTAGTGATGCTGACTGAATATGCACTGTATAATTATGGAGTGGTTTGTAATATTCGGTTCTACACTATTGTTGAGTGTTCGTTTAACTCAAATTCGACCCTGATCATGATTCAGATTTTAAGTTACTTTTATAGTTTATTTCCCTCAGACTGCAATATCGTGAAGTTCCTCTAAATACAGAATTTGAATTGTTCTAAGTGACACATAAAATGATACTGTAAATACCGTTGATTCGAGTACAATAGACGTATATCATGAATCACTGGACATAATCTTGACAGATTAATTATACTCGACGAAAGAACGCCACTCTAGTTTGATCGGAGTCACCTTGATTTTAACCCAAAATGTTTGCACATGTATATGGTTACGTCTAGATGAGCCATCTGGCATGAAGCTAACGAACCGGTAAAACCCATTTCTTAAGTTGTATAGTTTTGTCTTCTTTATCTGATTTTTAGAACAATGCAGACTCGAGGCAATTCCATCATCGAAGTTCGAAATGTAAACTTATCTTAAAGTCCTATGGTAATAATTTGATCTATTTGGCCGGTTCATATTACGACGATCCAGATCACAGAATTCTTTAAATGAAGCTTTCAATCAGAACTAACAATGTTGCAGTCATTGTTAGGATGAAGTTCAAGACAAACCTACTCCAGACGCTAATGTAACCTTTTATAAAATTTTTGACAATGTAAGCAATGCCTCCCATATTCCTCTTGACATAATATGCTTTCAAATAACTTCTGTTTTTTAGTACTTCCATTCGGTATCACTAGAATCATCTAACGATAGAACGCAAAATTATTGGGTCAGCATGTTTTTTTGTTTCAAAGTGTAGAATGTCAGAATTAGCGGAGTGATGCTGGGTAATATTGTTGAGTCTTCAGTCAACTCGAATTAGACTATGATCATCGATGAAGTGATCCAATGATTTTTAACCAGTGTTTTTTTTTCTTGCTCTGTTCGACTGCAACGTCTATACGTTCTTCTTTATATATAGAATTGAACTTGCTCGTAACGACACATAAGATGAGTAATATGAATAATTTCCTCTCTGCGAATGTATAACAGTAGATACTCCGAATATTGATTGAAGAGAGACTACAGATTTTAAAGCGATGCCAATAAACGTAATTATTTCAGCCGTCGAGTTGCCCAATTAAGTGCTCAAGCCTTTGTTTGATGTAATGTTACCTTATGAACTCTGTTTTCACAAATTATATTGAGCTAGACAAAGAAGTGACAAGTGTATAGTTGGAGTTAACTTGGTTTTAACCGATTATGAGTATTACCTGGATAAGTTATACAGTAGGAACAAACGGCTGCTGAGCTAAGTGGCTTGCATCGCTGAAGCCATGAATCTCTATCGTATAATACTTTACAATATGGAATGGGAATATTGGATTTATCTTTTAAGTTTTAGTACATTGTATGCCCATTGATCCCATTGAGTATAAATCGCATGAAAGTGGATTATCTTATATAAAATTGAAAGCTCAGAACATGAGAATACATATATGTGGGCTAGCAAGCCGAGTAAATCAAAGAGGTATGACATCATTTTTTGGTCTATAGATTTCTTATCGAAATGCTGTCTAAGCGACTGTTTGATTACACTTTCTGAGGTAAAAGTCATATCCTTGTAACATTCTGTAAACTATTTTTTTAGTTATGAAGTCTTCATCTCTAAATCGATCCATGTAAATATCATATATGAGGCTTGTTGGTTGATTTTCAGTACAATGCAGACGTGAGGCCATACCGTCAGAATTTTAAATAGTTGATCGACCTCTGGTTATAATTAGACCTGTCTTTTATGTTTATTTTTGGTCAACGGGGCGAGAATCGAAGTCGAGACCGCGGCGTGATGAGAAACTCCCTTAACCATACAGCTACCATCGGCGACATACGAGCTTCGAAAATTCTTATTTGGTTTAACTGAATTACCACACAGATGTACAATCACATACATATGTACCAGACCATAATTACTTATGTGCTATATGGTACGTGTTTCTTTCCCGTGCGGTCGTCATCACACACACATTAAAAACAATAAATAAAAACAGTTTCGTAAAGATGCAAACCGAAACAATTAAAAAAAACCCTTTATACGATTTTGTTGGTCTGCTTGTTGATAAAAAAAACCAACCTTCTAATGTACGTATGTACATACTCGTATGTAAATGAATTTTTAGCTCCAAAAAGGCAAATGGACTAAAATGTTTCTCAGATTTTTGTTTTTTATTTAACTTACCATCTAATTATAAATTGTCGTATTCTTTTGAGAATTCGTATTATATCCGCACAGAATGTGTGACTTTACATATGTATGTATAGTCGGGTGTGTAACCTTTTTTGCCGTAGGGAAATTAAAATTATTTATGTACATACTCGTATATATATACGTTCTCGTCCATTCATTATATATGGTGTGGTCGGGTATTCTCACAAAACGCAGGAAGAAATTTTCGGTGGTCAAGCCAAAAAGTATATAATATATTTAGAAAAGAACAAGACTCTTCTTATTTATCGTCAACCATATTTAAGTACTTAGGAACAAGTGTCACACATTTAATGGAATTTTTATATATTAATTATTTATTATTCGACCTTTACATTTATCTATTGGGCTAATAAATTTTAAAAAGGTTTACACAATTGTACATTTATATTAATTATTGTGCAGTTTATGGTTATGGTTTGAAATCATATATATACCAGTACCAATCATGTTTGGAGGCAGAACCATGAGTCCGCATGAATTGATTTCGACACCGGTCAGGAATACTGTCGGGTTCATTAGAAGCCTTAAATGGACTGAACGGCTATTGGAACAAATAGAACTTTGTCGTTCAGCGGTCATTGGTCCCCATAATACTAATATAACAACCATTTATTTACCTAGGTTGTGTCTTGTTAGTTCAAATCAGCTCAAACTGTGGTCAGCTGAATTCAATAAAGTTATAATTTTACAAAATATAAAGCATCGTGAGACTTTGTGTATAAGTTAAAATAAGAGACTTTTAACGTCAGGGTCGTAGATTCATGCCCCACGTTTGGGCGCCACTGTAACGAAATTACTGCCATAATTACGTCGTGCCATAATCAGTCTTTCAAGGCTTGATATTATTCTAATAAATCCCACGCCAACTCTGAGTAATTGCTGGCTCATGACATCAAACATGACCAAACAGCATTCTGCAATGGAATGCCCGTAATTATGGCGGTATATTCATTACAATGATAATGATGATCTTTCAAGCATCAGATGCAGTTTACAACAATTGAACAAAAATAAGCATTTCTTATGGTTACCTTACTGAAATGGTTTCGAACCTCTGACAGTCAATATACCATACCCATCATGAGTAAAGGTCATGCCAGAAATACCCACAGATATCTGGCTAGCTTTTCACTTTTATAAGCGTCTTCTTGAAGAATCAGTCTATAAATGCAGCAAATACGATTTCTGGATGGACCCTGCTTGGAGCGAGTTTATACCAGGTGGAGATTCCCTGTGACTTGAATTTGTATACCTTACCACCATTATTGAAGACTTTAGCTACAATTTTAGCTAAAAGTTTTAGCTACAATTTGACTGGGGGCTAAATTGCCAACATATATTGGTTTTCTGTACTTTAACACCAAGTCCGAAACTGTTGGTCCCATTGACTCTTGCATTATGATATCTAGTTTAAAAACAAGTTACTTATGAGATATTAAGACGCAAGGCATATCTTTGTCTTAACTTTATATTTTGAAGAAATGACTTAAGCCTATATATATATATATATGACTTAGAATTAGAAAATTGGTGTAAATTATGATCCAGAGATGGCGTTTCCAGATTTGGTTTAACATTTTTAAAGACGATCTCTACATCAAAAAATGTTACCGTATAGAGATCGAGAAATTTTATAGAGAGGATTGTAAATAGGTTTTTATTTACAATATGCACGCAAATTTATTTAGGGATTCGATGAGTCCAGAAAATTATGTTTGGATTATATATAGGATGATGAATTAGTTTGTCGACCCATCTTTCATTTCAATACTATAGGCTGACATGAAACTATGCAATGTGCAGATGGTTTTTCGTAAAACGGATCTATAGCCGTACGTCTTCAATTTAGGATGTAAATAAGCGAACCGCGAAAAAGTTGGGAGTCCTTGAGCCTCAAAAAAGACGGCATAGATGGAAACAGACCTAAAATGTACGCCTCACACAGTACATCGGTGAAGGCATATTGGAGAATGATAGAACTATAGTTGGTTTCTCTTGACTTCAACAGATTCTCACAATAGGAATACTGTCGGGAAGATCGTGGTTGATGCAGAATATATATATTGGGTATAAAATTACTGTGTATGTTGTTGGATAATTCACCATCCCATTCAAGTTCTATATTAATCGAATGATAATCGAATGTGTAAGCTTCGCTTGCACATGAAATTAGCCAACCTGTCAATTGTTTGTGTACATGCGCCCACTGATGTAAGCCAAACCCAAGATAAAGACTCATTTTACAATAACTTGGATAATCTGATGGGCTCTATACCTGAGCACGATATCAGATTGGTGATTGGTGACTTTAATGCTAGAGCTGGCAGAAATCAGACCGACTTATGTAATAACATAGGTCCGTACTCCCGACACGAAACTGCGACCGAAAATGGGGAAAGAATGATGTACTTTGCGATCGCTCATGATCTCAAAGTGGCAAGTACATTCTTTCCCCATAAAAACATCCATTTGGAAACATGGACACATCCACGTAAAACATCCCGAAGCCAAATTGACCATGTGTTGATTTCAAAAGACCGAGCTCGGGTTGTTCAAGACGTGAGATCGTATCGGTCGTCAACAAAATTCGTAGGCAGTGACCATTTTATGGTTGCTGCAAAGCTGCGATGGAAGTTTTCGTACAAGTCAAGGAGGACAGGAGAATATAAAACGCGATTCTCCTGTGAAGGTCTGATAAATGAAGAAACGCAACGAAAATACCAAGATCTTGTCAGCAATAGCATTTCACGATCCAATTACCAATCTGATGATGTGAACAGTGTCTGGGAAGTATTGAAAACCTCGGTTGTCGATGCTGCCCAGCACACTCTCGGTATAGTGAAAACTAAGCCCAAAAATGATTGGTTTGATGAGGAGTGTCGTCTTGCTGTTGAGCAACGCAATATAGCCCACAATGAAGCGCAGACTCGGTTTACAATTGCAAGGAAAAACAAGGCAGTTCTTGCTAGGAGGACAGCTAAACGCATTTGTAGACAGAAGAAGCGCGAATGGTGGAAGGCCAAGGTCTTAAGAGTACAACAACTCAGCAATGAGCACAACTCGCGTGGTTTCTTTAAAGGAATCACCGAATTGCACCATACCTTAAGATCTCGGTCAACTGCCATTCGGGACCAGGATGGAAACCTCTGTGTTAACGTCGATGCGGTACTCGATACATGGCGTGAACATTTTTCTGATCTACTTAATGTTCCACATGTATCACAAGCTGTATTTGAATACCCTCAAATACAGACCGCGGAGATGTTCATTGAGGATCCATCCTATGAGGAATTCACAATGGCCATGCAGAGATTAAAGAAAAATCGTTCACCAGGGGTTGATTGCATTAATTCAGAGCTCTTGATATTCGGAGGGCTAACTTTGTGGAACTGTCTTTTCGACCTTATTCGATTGGTATGGCGAAATGAAGTTATGCCTGACGAATGGAAAGTGGCCGCGTTATGCCCAATATTCAAAAAGGGTGATCGCATGAAATGCGAGAATTATCGCGGTATAGCTCTCCTTTGCACAGCATATAAGTTACTGTCTTACATAATCTTGGGAAGAATTACTCCTCTAGCGGAGGAAATTGTCGGTGACTACCAAGGAGGATTCCGTCCAAATCGGTCAGTCACTGATCAAGTTTTTTCGCTACGGATGATTCTTTCCAAGTACTACGAAACATCTCGCAATGTACACCAGGTATTCCTAGATTTCAAGCAAGCCTATGACTCGATCAATCGAGAGAGGCTATGGTATGCGCTTGAATATTTAGGAATACCACAAAAATATGTACATTTGTGTAAAATGACAGTAACGCAGTCACAATGCTGTGTCAAAGTTGAGAACAGGCTATCGAGAATTTTTGCAATTATTTCTGGTGTTCGACAAGGAGATGCGCTGTCCCCGATACTTTTTAATCTCATGTTGGAATACATCCTTCGTAAAAGTGAAACACCTCAGGACAATATCTTATTCCGACAATCCAATCAACTTCTTGCTTATGCAGATGATATCTGTGTGATTGGATTAAATGGCAACGGAGTGAAAGAGATACTTGATCCACTGGAACAGTGTTCAGCTTCCGTTGGTCTCAAAATCAATGAGTCCAAAACCAAATATCTAATCTCTGGTTTTAGAGACCAAGACGCAATTGATTTCAGTAGTGGAAACCACACGTTTGAAGGAGTAATGAGATTCAAGTATCTTGGATCTCTCATTACTCACGATAATAGTGTGGGCGAGGATATTAAGGTTCGCATTGCCGCTGGCAATCGGGCTTTGTATCCTCTAAGGCCACTGCTGAAATCAAAATATCTTGCAAATACGGATAAGCTGAAGCTGTACAGAGTGTTGATCAGACCCGTTGTCATGTATGGATGTGAGAGTTGGACCTTGACGGATGAGTACGAAAGATGGCTTCTAACATTCGAGAGAAGAATCATGCGTGTGATATATGGCCCAAAACGCGACATTGATGGCACATACCGAGTTCTATTCAATCACGAGATCAGGAATTTAATGCAAATTCCTGATATCGTGCATGAAATCAAAGGACAGCGAATACGCTGGCTCGGTCACGTTCTGCGTGCTGATCCGAAACGAATGATACAGCGATCTTTAAAGGGAGAACCGCCTTTCGGTAGGCGAAGAGGTCGCTGTCGGCGACGATGGCTCCACGGCGTAGAGAGCGATCTGGCATCTTCCAACTGCTTACAACAGTATGAAGAGCTAGCTCGTGATCGAAACTGTTGGAGCCAGATTGTTGACACGGTACGGGCCAACAATGGCCTGTAAAAACCGCAAAAAAAAAAAAAAAAAAAAAAAAAAAAAAAAAAAATTCAAGTTCTATACAATCATTGACATAATGTAGAATCAATTATTTGTAAACCTATAGAAGGATGGTTTATGATGCTGTCTTTGCAGTGTTACAGATCTTTACAGCAAGAAGAATTCTTCCAAATGTAATGAAGTTCACTTATAATGAAGTTTTTGGCTCCGTCAATTTCAAATTGTGAATTAATGGTCATACGGGTGCATAATTGTAAAAATCCTCAATAGAGTGAAAACTTGTCCACGAAAAAGCTGTGTGGAAGATGGGTGCTCATAATACTTCAAAATTTGATAAAAATGAAGCAAGGATTAATCTTAGATTGATGACTGTTTTGCAAAAATAAACGGATCTCCCATAAGCAGGTTAACGCTAGAAAAGGTGTATTAAAGTTAAAAGGAAATCGGTTGATTATCGACAGTCAATCTGCTGGAATCCACTTCACTATATTCTGAACGATCTCCCATTCGTGTTATTACAAGTGGCTATAATCTCATTTGCTCCATAAAAAACTGATGCTGTGACCTTACCTGCATATCCTATGAAGAACTACAGCATTTCGTTCGATTATTAGTAAAACGATGGGGACGACTGATTTTGAAGTGAGCCCTAGCTATAGAAAGAACATATACACAAATGCATTCAGTCAATATAATTAGATCCTAATTTTTAATCACCAATACACCTACAAATATTGTAATATTCCATTTAATTAAATTAATTATTTTTATTTGAAAATAAAAAAAAAAGTTATATTGCATCGCACCCTTTTCTTGTATGCCTCCCTTATTGAGCGCACAGTTCAAACTTTTATTGACTTAATGAAATTTTATATCATTATGTCGCGGGACACCATTCCCATATTTCATCTTATATTGTATATGCACGCGAGTAAGTACATATTTACCTATTCGACAACAAGACAACAATAATAAAATTATTAAAGTAATCAACACCCCGGTATATACTCTTTGTTTTCTTTGTCCTACTTAATGCCAAGACAAAATCGATATAAAGTAGAGAAATCGGAAGAGGAGTAGAATATTTCCAACCGACAAGTAAGGTCGTATCCATGTTGTGATCGCCGGTAAGTCGACTCAAGTATTGTTGTCTTGTTATCCATGTTGTGATCGCCGGTAACGCGACCCAAGTACGCCACTATTTTATTATTGTTAAAGTTGGTTGGAAACCCTTAGGGTTCCACACTCAATGTCACAAAGAGCCCATGGTCCTTTTCAGTGAAAGAACGTCGTAATTGGTCAGCTTCGGATAAAGCCCTCTGACAAAGTATTTCGTCTAACGACAAGTAGGGGTATCTCCGCAGGTCAGCTTTAGATAGGGCAACGGTTCTAATTGTTTTTTCATTATATGAATAGGTAGAGGCGCAGCTAGTTCGGACCTCCTAAATATAGGCGAGAACCAGTTTTAGCCAAACAATCTGCCCTCAATGTCACAATGGACAGGAACCCACATGACCATTATCTTGTTGTTACCACCAATCAAACAGCAGGTGGTTAAAGAGTTTGTTCAAGAAGTTAAGGACAGCTTTACTATCAGTGCAAAATATAATCTGTTTGTCGTCTGCAACGAGATTAAAAGCTAAATTCAAACAGTGAGTAATCGCAATTAATTCCACTTGATGAATAGTACAGTATATCCCCAAATTCTCAGATCATGCTATGGATAGTAGTAACCAAAATGTGCGCCTTTTTCAGAGAAAGAGCCATCTGAAAAGAATACAAGCGATTCGGATATATGTTTGAGCAAATCTGGTGAGAACCACATATCACCAGGGAAATGGGTAGTAGATCACCTACTTCCTTTTTACAAGAAGTAAGCTTGCCATTATGTAGACGAAGTGAATCAAGTCTACAGGTATTATTCCTGCTCAGGGACTTTCTATGTCTAATTACTGCAGGTAAACTGTTAATTTCCTCACAGAAGATTACCCAGGCGGTTTTTTTTAGGTTTTCGATTCGAGATAAGAGGAAACAAAATCTTAAACGCTTTTGTTATTGCATAAAGCAGTCCAGAAGCCTGCATTTCTATGTTCAAAGACGAACGAATCTTCATACATGATTCGAGTAAGGGAATAAGCTCAAGAGAACATGTCCTCCAGTTGGTAAGCTATTACGGTAAGGTTAAAGCTCTTTTCATAGAGAAAAGCATTCGTCGCTCTGTAGCTTGATATAAATTTAGTGAAGGACATGGAACACAAATTAATGTCAGTTACCTTTCTGCGAGCATAGTTAACAAAAGTTGGTTCACATTCAACCTTGAGGATATCCAACTCAGAAGAACTTAAATAGGTTAGCAGAGCAGAACCTCTGTTGTTAATGTTAGTACTTCCCCATAGAGAGCATCACAACCTAGCTATCAGAGGAATATTATAACCCATCATCAACTAACTATAGGTATGTAAAATCCTCAGAAGGAGGTAGAGTAACGGAATCGTAAGGAAAATACACTGGCAATAACCACTTCAGTTTGAGAGTTAAGCAGGCCACTAAAATTTGGTTATGATTGTTTATCAACGCCAACCCATGTTGAGTGTAATTGAGTAGCAAATTGTAATGTTTCGTGGGCGAATTGAAAATTCCAGTATTGAAGTACCTGTTTTATCTGGGAAATACAAGAAATATCAGTTGAATACCTCATTCCGCGTAACTTTGCCCCAATTAAAGATTTAAATTCTTTACAATTCGATAATTTTTGAGTCTAGACTGAACTATCGATTCGAGCTTTGAACACAGACGCACAAAGTAACCAACTATTAATCTTATTTACACTTCTAATTAAAACACAAAATATAAGTAATTGAAATGTAATTGTTGTGTATAAAAATCCCTTCTAAATTGACACACAAACACAGACTCAAACACATCTCAATTAATATTTTTGTGTGTTGTGATGAAAAACTGAAGATCATTAATCACATTAAAGTGAAAAATTAGTTTCACTTTTCCGTATTTATTCTCTCTCTCTCTCTCTCTCTCTGTCTATATACGACTACTCTCGGAATAAAGATATTTGCGCGGCATAGATGATATGCTGCTATTTCTCAGGATACCTGTTTGTATATTTACCATCTTGTGTGTTTGATTTATGGCTGGAACATTATTTATTCTTAACAAATAATACGAGGTGTTAAATATCTACATATGTATGTTAAGGATTATTGTTAAAGAAAAATATAGTTTTATCCCGATACTTTAGATCTCCCTTGTATTTATAAACAACTTATTATGTAACATGAGGGTGGACTTTATGTCCATATTTATACTTGATTTACAAACAGTCGATAATCTAGCCTATATATACGGTTAGATAACAGACAGATAAACGTACATCTCGTTTTTATATTTAGAACTACCAGTGTACTCGTAAAACAATATCAGGTGTATTTTATATAGAAAGTAAAATCCTATAATCAATTCCCCAAAAAATAAAAATAATTTATTCAACAAAATATTGAATTTAGTCATCGTTACACAAAAAACAAATTAAATTTGTAATTCAAAATAAGAAAATCCACATCATCAAATTGAAATTAGTAGAAATTTTACTGTGAAATTTTTATTTTACTAACACACAAAAAAAAAACCAAAGTATATCCGAAAGGAACGTTAAGAAACAATTTAAATTATTATTTGTTTAATTTTACGTATCCCACCATAAAAATGAATGTACCAAAAAAAAAGAAAATACGTTGAAAATTGTAACTTCCGCATTTCCCCAAAATACCATTTTCGGTGACTTATTTTTTGAATAGTACAGTCGAATACCGCAGATGCTATAGATCCCTTTTCTATATATGTATATTGTTCGACTGGTAATAATAAATATATAGTTAAGGGTGTTCGTCAAATGTTTGATATGTGTACCCCCGAGATGATTGTATCTGTCGCCGAATATACTATCCCAGATAAATTGTGCTTACAATATTTAAACTCAGAAAAGCGATTATTTGTAAGAACGGATCACGGTGAGGAACAGAATATAATGTAACCGTTCCGTCTGATCCATTTATAGATCAAATTCATTAATGGCTGTAATTGGTAATTTATGAGCTACGAAAACGAAATAAGCACATGATATGAAGAGTAACTAATAGTCCCACGTCTTTGAAAAAAAGAAAGTAATGTCTTAACATCTACGACAAGGCCAAATTAATCCCCATTGGGGTGCTCGATAATAACTGGCTTACCAGAATTTTATATTTCAAAAGAATATTTTTCATCAAACTAAGTGGTTTATAAAAGATAGGTCCTAGTTCCATTTAGCTGTCACAATCTCGGATGAGGTGATTCTCTTTCATCCTGAAGTTAACTTTCATTTATTTAATTTTTGAATGCATGAATTCCGTTGGTTGACTTGAAGTGCAGGATGAAGATCAACTCATGGTTATATTGAAGATTTGGGCTAGAGTTTTGAACAGTATTTGAACTTAGTCTGAACCAATAATTTGTTTTCAGTGAAAGAGAGAGAAGAAGGAAGAAATAGAGAAAGAGAGAGATAGAGAAAGAGAGAGAGAGTGAAAGAAAGAGAGAAAAGAGAGGGAGAAAGAGAGAGAGAAAAAAAAAGATAGAAAGAGAAAGAGAGAGAGATCGTGCCAGTGATCATGCTATACGAAAACTTACACGAATTTTACGTCAACTTACACAAATTTTTAAGACTCAGTTTATAAACCATTTCAGCGGTATGAACCAATTAAGCCATCTCGTTTCAGAAGATCAAGTCTATATGCCTGTTTATTTCATTTGGATATAAGCCAGAAACGGGAGATATGACAGGTGCAAATTCATTCTCATTAAAAACTGACGTGTGTTTAACGTATCTCATTTCATTTACTTTTAAATACTTCGAACACAAATTTGTCCTGATCAGTAAAGGTATTTGTTCATTGTTCTCTTTGCTTCATGAACCGTTTAGTGGAACACAGATCTGTCACCTTAGTCCACCATTGTTATCTATATTCATTAACGACGTAGTTGACTGCTTTGAGTTTGCGAATCTCTCGGATTTCGACTGGTTTACAAAAATTATAGGACTGCAGGACTAACAGTAAGCTACTATTAAACCGTATCCGACCTCCACAATTCCAGAATAATTTTATATAAAATTTAAGGTAATTGATATAGTTCATGGCTAATCAAGTGGCTATTTTGGTGCCGGAAATGGTTCTTAATGTTTTAAGTTGGTCATGGTATGGACCAACTGTAGTGAATATTACAGAACCATCCGATTGATGGAATTGGCACAATCGAGCTGCGTTCAGATAGTTCCATATAATATTCTATAATTTGAGACATTCTTTAATTTGAGACAACATCAAGAATTATATCCGGCCCAATAGGTTCTAAGGAGCCAGGTAGTTCTATTATCAATTGGTGCAAAATTATAGTATAAAATACATGAAACTGAAAAAAAACTGGGATGGGATGGTTAAGTTTCTTTTTATTATTATTTATGTCTCGAATATCAAACCTGGGATGGAATAGAAAAATGTTGCCTGATGCAACTTTTTATTTTTTCTGGGATACTGGGATAACTTCACATGCTTCGAAAAACACGGATACTTCGAGTGCAAAGTTGGAGCTTTTACTTTTTAGTTCAGTATTTGTTGAAGATAATAGTCAGATTGATGGTCATGATAATATTTATTATCAATGCCCTTTGATTTGATACTCCTAACTTGTCTATCAATCCACTAGCAGCATTTTTTAGTCACTGTATTATTGTAAAACTAATTTGTAATTTCTTGGCTTAGCATAGATAAACTTTGGGATAGTAACTTAGTAGTCTTTGTTTCCCAACTGCCTTAACTAATATTAACAGAAAATCTTATAAAATCAAGCAATGGTCCAATAAATGTTCCAACAAGCAGTAGTACAAATGATGGTTACACATAGTATTGCTATAAGATTGGATATTTTCCAGGGTAAGAAGTTCCTTACTAAAATCACAACATCTGGAAGCCATATACTTTACTGAGAAGCCACTGTACACTTTGCGTCCAAAGAATAGTAAATATTTTATTATACCGAACCGACATAATATTCAGGATATATCAATATCGTTCCAACCGTTCAGCGTTACTCTATTACACCTATTGGGTTTTAAAATATGAATCTAGACCGATGAAACATTTCCATTAAACAATCCATCAAACAGTGTGTAATGTTAATGGAGAATCTGGTTGAAATAAAACAAAGCCCATAAATCATAATTTGAATCAATGTACTCAGTGTTGTCAGTGTACTTATTATACAACTTATTAATATTTGCTGCATATTGCAGAACTCGTGTCTGCATATTGATAGTGGTTGGTTTACAAGTGTAATGATTATTATTATAAACAATCGCCCAGGTGGCGCAGTGGTTAAAACTGCGGCAGATGGAGCGCGACGTACCGGGTTCAAATCCCGATAGAGGCGGAATGCAAAAAGAGATTTTTCACCATCGATCGTTTGGGCGATGCGATCGGTGGTGTGAATCAACACATCCGGGTTCCCTGTTGAGATTATATTCTATGGGCCGTCCCATCGTCCATGTCAGTACTTATAGACTGACATGCAGCTATGCAATGCGCAAATGGTTCTACGTAAATCGGACCTATATCCGTAAATATATTGGTATCACAACGGACTGTCGGTCACCGGTCTATGTATGCGGTAGCAGCCACCCAACAAAAAAAGAAACAAGTGTCCTTTTACTTGATAGACCAGTGACACATGCGACAATGTGCTTCACTTCTCATGATCCGTTACATAAGGTCAAGAATACATAATGCCTTTACGTTATGTCTTAAAAAGCTCCTCAATATACTGAAATAAATCAACTGACCTAACCAATTATCGGTTAATAAAATAACTACCAGAAATTAGACTAGTTTTTTATATTTTTTTTATGGTGTGACCAAGAAGCTCGGCGTTAATATCCTAGAGAAGCAATGCTATTTTAGACATTATCAACATACTTTGGGTAAGACAATTTCGTCTAAATCCGTCCGGATCCGAATGTTAAGCCATGCCGTGGCATGGTGGACTCAAGAGAGATTTCTGCGAACCTCTCAGTAATGTACCTTTGTTTCACTAACTATAAGTTATCCGTCCTTATACGAAGAGTTAAATTTATCATTTTTTGATAGCTACACAATAGCTATGTATATGCTTGCTGGTTACCAAAGCTATGTCAAAAAGCTTAGAATTTGATAAAATCAGGATATCTACAGTTGCAGCTCTACTTTTCCCAAGTAAGTGGGGTGAATAAAACGAATTCAATTCCACGGATCCATTATATTGTATTGTGTGACACATGGAAAGAAATTGAATTCAAAATGCCAACCAAATTATTAGATAAACAGTTTTTTTTTGTTATAATTAAATTAATTTTTAATTCATATATAAGTGCGTACACATACGAGTTATTATTCGAAAACAATCATGCAAAACAATATGTGCGCTCGAGAATAACAGAACACACACCCACCGAAAAAAAAGGTATAAAAAAAATTAATTTGAAATTACCAACAAATTAATTACACAAAAGGGTATTTTTTCCAAAAGCACAGTCAAAAATTCCTACAGATGTTAATATTCACCGATATACGCGTGTGTGTGTACTATACTACACACATTTTCGTAAAATCAAAATAATTTTCAATACTAAACTTCGAAAAGCTTTTATATGTTTGGTGTATGCGACATCGTCTCCATATATTTGGACACCGCGATTGGGTTCGGTTAACAGTTAAAAGCATTTTTTTTGTGTACGTTGCAAAATGTCTTATAAAATTCGCTTTAGCACTTTGTGCTAATTTATCATATATAAACAATTAATTTTGCCTAGCATAGCATCCATTATGTACGCGAGTACCCACACTCGTACATACTTATATTATAATGTTTTGTTTATGCAAAGACGGGCAAACACAATGGTTAACATAACAGATTTCGGAATACATTAAAATATTTAATCCAGAATTTATACATAAAATTAATTCGTTCGAGATGATTAAAATGTGGATTAATAATTATAGGATTATATATATAGCAGCGGGTCGTGCCCCCATGTACTGCACACACGATCACATATAAAACAATCAATAAATGTTACATACTTGTATAGATTTGGAAAATTGGGAAAATGAAAAGCTGAAACGCAGGATGGAATTTAAAATTGAGATTGGAATCGAAATATTTTTGTTATGTAACGATGATTTGCGATTTCTAAACTCGTATTGATTTTATATGTTTGGATTCGAACATTTATTTAATACTGCGGGATGATTTGTAATATAGCAGTAGCTAAACAATAATAATAAATGGTTTTTTCACACTAGTGGACTGGCCACGTATATGGTGTTAATAACTCGACTCATTCGACTTGCATCTCATTATTCTATATATTTTGTATAGTGGTCACTACCAAACTCCAATACGTTTTAACCAACGAACGTTATCGTGCCATTGTACGAGTGGCATAGACAATTTGAATGACCAATCTCTTTACAGGAAAACTTACGAAGCCAAAGATGTTGTCGCGACCCGTTCAAAGTAAACAAAATCGGGAAACTCGATATAAATGTGCCATAATGTGAGTTCCTTACAAGCTGATGTGAGAAAACAGCAACACTTATGTAATTCAAACACAGATTGAGACAAACTACGATCCGACTTATTAAACTGAGAGAGGTATGCATTGAGGAGTGCTTCTGGCGCATTTCACAGATTTTTATTAGTCATGATTAGATTAGGAGATGCCAAATTAATTAAGAATTGTTTTTTTTGGAAAACTCCACCTAATTAACTGATTCTGTTGCTGATTGTACTGTATAGTACTCACACTAAAGTAACATACTATCAGTTTTAAATTAAGTGGAAATAAATAATTTTTTCAGACCTATTCTAGTGAATTCAAACTTCTCGTTGTTGATGAAAAAACCGGGAAAGGGGTATTTGGCCAAACCCACTTGTGAGATCAATTGTGCTGAAATATTGAAGAAAAAGATTTGAAAGAACTTCATTTATCCAAGAATCGAGTATTTATCAGGAATGGTAACAGAATTTTATTTACGGTAATCTACTATCAGTCGGTATTTTTTAGGGAAGATCCAAACGAGTGAATTTTAGTGGGATCATGAAGGTCTTATTTTCCCTTACCTTGGCAGTTCGTTGATTTCTTTTTCAACAATTTTAAAAAAATATGCCACAAACGAGAAAGAAATGTTGGCAATAGTAAGGCCAATAAAATCTTTGTGGACTTACCTATATGGCTCTTGGAAGGTCAAATTATTTACTGATCACCAACCCTTGACATATACATGCAGCGCTAAGAATACCATCAGTAAAATGAAGCGAGGAGCCATTCTCAAGGAATATCACTACGAGCTAACGTTTAAGTAAGGTCCGTCGAAACACACACATTAACGGATACTCAACATAGTGATGACACTTCCTCCGACTGGAAAACTCAACCTTGTTAACGGACTCCTTATTTAAATAAATGAACGGTGTTCAATGTTGGAAAATCTTATGTTGAATCGATTTTTTTTGCCATTCTTCGGTTGGTGGGAAATCGTTCATAGAAAAGTGAGGTTTGTAGATTTGAATGTGTTTGAACCATTCGACATGTAACATTTCAAAGTAATATTGTTCTTGACTGAACAGAAACCTCTATTTAAGGAGAATATTCAGTGTTCCTCTTTATATACCTTTTAGGTTTCTTTTGCAGAAGTTGACCTGTATTCTAGCTCTAGCTTTTCTTCAAATATGTACAACTTTGCTTTATCGGGATTTTGAATTGAAATGAATTTCAGGAACCAGGGTGGTCATTTTGTGGTGCTTTATCATACTTTTATATCACGTTTGTAGACTTTTTTCGTGATATAAAAAATATTAAATAAGTCTACAAACACAACCCTGTGCAATGAATCTAAAAGGGGAAATAATGAATTTTAAGGAGAAATTAATATTTTAGAGTGATAAATTGACGTTTCTACATAACCCCAAAAGTAATTATATCATTTTTTATATGAAGTGGTTAAATAGGTAGTGATAAAATGTTTATAATGTGTTAAGTATATCAATACAACTTAATTAATGAGATTGCAAACAATTTTAACAAGAAATATGACAAACAGTATAAAATGTTAACTGATAAAGCGAAATGGAAGATATTGTTGTCTTTTTTACCCATTTTAATATACGACGTGAAGTTGTTCATTCATGATTCACCGGCAGTAAGCTACGACAATTTCGTTTTATCATACTTTTTATCACTAAATGTGATAAAGCACCACAAAATGACCACCCTGATTTTGGTTTCGATTTCACAATTGCTATGTTTAGATATCATTCTTCGACTTTCTTATTCAATTTTCCATGATGGTGCTGGATTGCCACTTAATTTAGAACTTCACTGACATATACGTCGATATCGATGTCTATTTGTTCCCTTAAATGTTTCTACATATAGCACGATAAGTAACAGTCATCTATGACAGATACTACGCTATTTATAAATCTGTATCTATACCGAAATGTTTCTAAATTCAGAGTTTGAATTTGCATATTCAGGTTAAAGAGGAGATAGAAAATAAATTTTTAAAACCAAGGTATACCGCATAAAGATGGGGTTGGAAAAGATAGAAAGAGGTTACAGCCTAAAAGATTCAAAATTATGTACCTTGTATTAGCACCTCACTCTCGATGTGACCAATCGGGCTAAATAATGAGTTGTATAGCTTGTCAGAAGTTAATAATTCACAACAATTCATTAATCAGACGATAATCAGAGATCAAAATAAAACTTTGTTCGGGCTGGTCGACCGATAAACTTTCGGGAATTTGATGGGTGTGAAGGCTTCGATTAAAATAATCGAATACCCTTAATTATATACATTTCGTGGATTTTCTTAATCTTTTCGGCTTGATTTAGTCATCAAGTCACCATCTTACCCCGATATGAGGTATTTGTTATATGAATATTGAACGAGCGGTTAAGCTCTTGAGGGGTCAAATTTTTCAGCTATTGATCGTTTTTGTATTTTATATGAGACGCCATATTTACTCCACGTCATACATATTAAGCTTATTTGGTGATTTTGAGTTCTGGTTTAGTTTAATCATTTAGGTATTGAGCTAAAATGGTCGAAAGTGAAATATAGTTCATTAAATTCAACATGATGATCGTTGAAGGCATGATGAAAAAGCTATATTTCTTCTCGGTGGTGTGAATGAACACATCTATGATCTCCAGATGGAGTGCAGAATTCATGGGCCAACTATATCAGTACTAAATAGGTCGTATGTGCAAGTTCTAATCCAAAACGGTTATATTTGGTATAAATAGAAATGCACGGGTGGAAATTTCATACTTAAAGTGCATAAATTTGTATGCTGCAAGTTGAAAGTACAAGCCCTACTGTAATTTTATATCCAACCACCTCCAGAACAATTACATTGAACCATCCATGTATTCGATAAGTATACCAAGAATGAGGCTTAAACCCACCATTTCAGTTTAAAACGAAACGATTTATTGCCAGCATATAGAGGCCGCATAACATGTTGCGTCTCAAAACGAAATCATGTCTGTCGATCATTTAAATTCAACATTTCAAATGAAATATGCTCAAACCTACCATCCTCGCGTATACATAAAAAGCTGTATATAATCGTTATGTTGTTTGATTATTTTTTTATTGCAAAATTAAAATTATTTATTTGTGTTAATATTTCCTCAACCATTTGTTTTTTTTATTATTAATATATTAAATGCCATACACCAATTATGGACAATAAAGTGTAATGGCATATAATGACAGGCCGCAATATTATGTACATGCAATTTCGTATTCATCCTTCGTTTTGCAAATTTTTTACAAATGTTTTGATGGTTTTAAGCCAGACTTATGTATAAACATTTATAAAACATAATACATAAATTTTATAATAATACATAATATGATAACTTTCTCATCAAACAATCATATAAACATAAACTAATTTTCTTAGATTAAAGATTATAAAGAATAAATCGAAGAACCTATACATATGTATATGTTTATAGCAAGCAGCAATTTCAAATGATTGTTTGAAATATATGCTTTGTATCAGGGTTGCTCAAACTTTATGCGGAAAATACACTTAAATATCGTTAATCCGGGTTGGCATAGGCTCTTATACCAATCGCAACTGCGATCACAGTTTTATATACTTCCAAACTCTGGGAGCAATAATCTGACGTCCGAGAACTCACTACCTCAAGGAAAAGGTTCATTATACAGATATTAAAGAAGTCACCAGAACAACAAGTCTGTTTAGTTAAGCGAAACAGCAATACCTCATTTTGAAATGTATGTATATTCAAGGTACTCCCAACAGTTAACAACTGAAGCTCTTCATCCGCAGGCTCAACCCACGATTACCACCCACATTCCACTCGAGAGGTGATACCATACACATCTTTCGACAGTACCTTCAAAAACAACACGATCATCTAAAACGAATATCTTCCTAAAAAATATTTATCCCATTTAAGCCTGATCTACGCACATAACATAATAACTATAAGGGAAATCGAGTCGATATCATGTGCCAACGTGATACGATTCAGGAGAAGATTAAAAGATGGCACTAGTAGTAGTTGAACGAAATGTTTACATTTTTTAACTGCAGGTTTTATATTCAACGGATTATTAACGAAACCAAAATTTAAAATCTAAATTGGAAATTCCTGAAGTAACTGGGCTTATTTATAAATAATAATAAAAAATTAAAACAAAATTAGTTTTTTTAAATTATATCATTTCATTAAAAAATTACTTCGCGTGCCTCTATTGTTCTCGTTCAAAAGTATCGATATGCCATCTAGAAATTTTTTTGAAACTTATATTTTTTTTTTTTTTTTTTTTTTTTTTTTTTTTTGCGGTTTTTACAGGCCATTATTGGCCCGTACCGTGTCAACAATCTGACTCCAACGGTTTCGATCACGAGCCAGATCTTCATACTGTTGCAAGCAGTTGGAAGATGCCAGATCGCTCTCTACGCCGTGGAGCCATCGTCGCCGACAGCGACCTCTTCGCCTACCGAAAGGCGGTTCTCCCTTTAAAGATCGCTGTATCATTCGGTTCGGATCAGCACGCAGAACGTGACCGAGCCAGCGTATTCGCTGTCCTTTGATTTCATGCACGATATCAGGAATTTGCATTAAATTCCTGATCTCGTGATTGAAAAGAACTCGGTAAGTGCCATCGACGTCGCGTTTTGGACCATATATCACACGCATGATTCTTCTCTCGAATGTTAGAAGCCATCTTTCGTACTCATCCGTCAAGGTCCAACTCTCACATCCATACATGACAACGGGTCTGATCAACACTCTGTACAGTTTCAGCTTATCCGTATTTGCAAGATATTTTGATTTCAGCAGTGGACGTAGAGGATACAAAGCCCGATTGCCAGCGGCAAGGCGGACCTTGATATCCTCGCCCACACTATTATCGTGAGTGATGAGAGATCCAAGATACTTGAATCTCATCACTCCTTCAAACGTGTGGTTTCCACTACTGAAATCAATTGCGTCTTGGTCTCTAAAACCCGAGATTAGATATTTGGTTTTTGACTCGTTGATTTTGAGACCAACGGAAGCTGAACACTGTTCCAGTGGATCAAGTATCTCTTTCACTCCGTTGCCAGTTAATCCAATCACACAGATATCATCTGCATAAGCAAGAAGTTGATTGGATTGTCGGAATAAGATATTGTCCTGAGGTGTTTCACTTTTACGAAGGATGTATTCCAACATGAGATTAAAAAGTATCGGGGACAGCGCATCTCCTTGTCGAACACCGGAATTGATTGCAAAAGTTCTCGATAGCCTGTTCTCAACTTTAACACAGCATTGTGACTGCGTTACTGTCATTTTACACAGATGTACATATTTTTTTGGTATTCCTAAATATTCAAGCGCATACCATAGCCTCTCTCGATTGATCGAGTCATAGGCTTGCTTGAAATCCAGGAATACCTGGTGTACATCGCGAGATGTTTCGTAGTACTTGGAAAGAATCATCCGTAGCGAAAAAACTTGATCAGTGACTGACCGATTTGGACGGAATCCTCCTTGGTAGTCACCGACAATTTCCTCCGCTAGAGGAGTAATTCTTCCCAAGATAATGTAAGACAGTAACTTGTATGCTGTGCAAAGGAGAGCTATACCGCGATAGTTCTCGCATTTCATGCGATCACCCTTTTTGAATATTGGGCATAACGCGGCCACTTTCCATTCATCAGGCATAACTTCATTTCGCCATACCAATCGAACAAGGTCGAAAAGACAGTTCCACAAAGTTAGCCCTCCGAATATCAAGAGCTCTGAATTAATGCAATCAACCCCTGGTGAACGATTTTTCTTTAATCTCTGCATGGCCATTGTGAATTCCTCATAGGATGGATCCTCAATGAACATCTCCGCGGTCTGTATTTGAGGGTATACAAATATAGCTTGTGATACATGTGGAACATTAAGTAGATCAGAAAAATGTTCACGCCATGTATCGAGTACCGCATCGACGTTAACACAGAGGTTTCCATCCTGGTCCCGAATGGCAGTTGACCGAGATCTTAAGGTATGGTGCAATTCGGTGATTCCTTTAAAAAAACCACGCGAGTTGTGCTCATTGCTGAGTTGTTGTACTCTTAAGACCTTGGCCTTCCACCATTCGCGCTTCTTCTGTCTACAAATGCGTTTAGCTGTCCTCCTAGCAAGAACTGCCTTGTTTTTCCTTGCAATTGTAAACCGAGTCTGCGCTTCATTGTGGGCTATATTGCGTTGCTCAACAGCAAGACGACACTCCTCATCAAACCAATCATTTTTGGGCTTAGTTTTCACTATACCGAGAGTGTGCTGGGCAGCATCGACAACCGAGGTTTTCAATACTTCCCAGACACTGTTCACATCATCAGATTGGTAGTTGGATCGTAAAATGCTATTGCTGACAAGATCTTGATATTTTCGTTGCGTTTCTTCATTTATCAGACCTTCACAGGAGAATCGCGTTTTATATTCTCCTGTCCTCCTTGACTTGTACGAAAATTTCCATCGTAGCTTTGCAGTGACCATAAAATGGTCACTGCCTACGAATTTTGTTGACGACCGATACGATCTCACGTCTTGAACAACCCGAGCCCGGTCTTTTGAAATCAACACATGGTCAATTTGGCTTCGGGATGTTTTACGTGGATGTGTCCAGGTTTCCAAATGGATGTTTTTGTGGGGAAAGAATGTACTTGCCACTTGGAGATCATGTGCGATCGCAAAGTACATCATTCTTTCCCCATTTTCGGTCGCAGTTTCGTGTCGGGAGTACGGACCTATGTTGTTACATAAGTCGGTCTGATTTCGGCCAGCTCTAGCATTAAAGTCACCAATCACCAATCTGATATCGTGCTCAGGTATAGAGCCAATCAGATTATCCAAATTATTGTAAAATGAGTCTTTATCTTGGGGTTGGCTTACATCAGTGGGCGCATGTACACATACAATTGACAGGTTGGCTAATCTCATGTGCAAGCGAAGCTTACACATTCGATTATCGACTGCTTGGAAGTCCAACACAGCCTTTTTTACCTGCGGCCCAATGAGAAAGCCAACTCCAAGATTTCCGAGGTCATCTCCACTGTGTAGCAACGTATAGCCTTGGGACACATGGACTCCACTTTTAGGCCATCGAGTTTCTTGGAGCGCTACGAGTTCCAGCCGATACTCCTTCATACATGTGATAAGGCCGTCCAACGCGCCAGGTTTTCTTAGTGACTGCACGTTCCACGTGCTGATCCTCAATCTCGTATCTGGGTACTTAAGCGGGGGGTCATTGTTATTTAGGCGGTATCCGATTTTTTTGTTTTTGTTGACATTTTTAACTGTTATTGTTTTTTACGGATGCGGGTCGTCAGCCCAGCGATCCAACCAGATTTAGTCGCCTCCTACGACAAGCTCTGGATACTGTGGTGGTATTCTATGGATCTCATGTTTCGTTCGAAATATTTACGAAACATGGTTGCCCCCACCCACAGGGCACAAAACTTATATATAACGAAATCATACGGTTGTTGGCATTTACTTTGAAAATTGACGCGATTTCCCTTATAGTATTGTAAGTTATTTGGATCCACGTGACAAAACAGCTGTTCAAAGAAAGTAAAATAGAGCCTCTAATCAAAACTGCCATTAAAAACCTAATCCAACCACAAGATCGTCTATCAAAATAGGCCATCAATCCAAACTGTTTGTATATGTAACTATAACCACTCATACATCAAACATAAACAAAACATGTACAATCACGATATGTCAACGGTTAACGATGTAAAAAAACAAAAGATACTATCGTAAATAATTCTCGTACAAATTACAATCGAACGAAGACGACATTGTATGTAAGGGAGACAAATATATAATAAATATAAATTAAACATAACGGTACTCATCTGCGTCTTTTTGCATTACGTCTATCCATGATTTTCACTACTTCAATTATATAAACAAAACACAGACTGAAAAAAACACGTCCGATCTGTGTGCCGATCAACACTGCACTGCAACATTCACGTGAAAGTCATAAAATTATAAAACTTTCCCTGCCTGGCAAAACTCGTTGTGTCATATCATAAGTTGATTTACAAAATGTATTTGGTTGATCGTAAGCTGTTGGACGATTTGCCATACAGGTATTTGGGGAAATGATCTACACGTTTCTGTCCGTATCCAAAATAAGAAGTTTATTAGGAATCGGTTATAAACTGTACACTACAAACTATGGACTTACCCTACGAGCTATGGGCAGACTCGATGCTATCGAATACCTCCTCTAAGTTGAAGTCCATTTCCAAAGTGATGGTATTGTAGAAATATATCATACACGTTTTCCAATGGAACTTCCGTTAAACCTTTCCGTTTAAAAGTTCCGTTTAAAAGGGACTTCACGAAGTTGACATTAAAATGCCGTAAATTATTCCCAGTTAATATTCCCGTGTCAGTCAGGTGTTTAACCATGTCGGTTCTCCCATTGTTTGTCGGTACACCACAGAAAATGGACATATACATTTCCAGCAACACCTTTGACGTCCCGTTTGATAGTTTTTGCCATAATCAATAAATTTGGTCTACATTAACTCGGAAGTAGCTATCCGGTTTAATCAAATCTTTCGTGATCTGAATTTTTTTGGGATATTGTTTCTCTTTATTGAAAGTTCGATGCTCTGGTATAGCCTTAGAACCGTAGCGTATGATTACTATCCACCATCTAATACGAACCGATGTTTTTCATACAGTCCATGCCCAGACTAATCTCACCCATTATATCAGCAACCAGAAATTCTTGATAGAAATGTTTGTTGCCGATTCATATTTTAATATTATTCTTATCTTTACTATCCGCATTATCGACGTTCGCCGTTTGCAAGTTGAACCCTGCCATATATCGAATCCTATTCCGTATAAAATCGAGCCGCACAATCGTTCGCAGTGCTTCTGTGTGTTATGTTATCATAGTGGTTATGGGAATATGAAGGTTATGGACCTTTTTTTTGTGGAAGTCAACTTTTGATCTTTAAAGTTCCGTCTTACATTCTTAATTCCTGCGATGGTGTTTGGTATTCCTCCTCATTACCCTTTATTTTACAGGGTTTTCACAATTTTGGATTCCATATCCCATCGGTATATTCGTCCATCTTAATTAGCTCCAAATATATTCACTCGCCATGTTGTATAGCGTATGCAATGATCTAACAGATCGAAGTGTCGGCCCGTAAACTTTTGGAACTTTCTGTGATCACTTCACTATTTCCGCTCTAGTGCCAACATAATTTTTCCCTAGTCCTCATGTTCATACTCCGGCAAGATCTCGAGTAATCCTGGAGTTGGCGATCTTATAAATTAAAGAGGATTTAACTTAATTAAGTTACTTGATCGAGTCATCTCATGACATCACTCTGATTTAATATTTCTATCCAACATCTAACACAAACCCATTTTTTTTCATACAGTCCTCATGCCCTGACTGATCTGACTCATAATATCAGCAACCAGAACTGGTCAATAAAAATATTTGTTGCCAATTCGTATTTAACTATCCGAATTATGACCGTTTGCAAGTTGAACTCTTTCGTAGTTCAAATCTCATTCTTTATAAAATCTGATCGTACAATCGTTCGAGTGATGTTGTCACAAATTTAATCATGGTGGAGTATCATTATTTTTACGCCCACCATCAAGCTACCTCTTACTTATCTGAAAATGAATTAAAAAGTTTTGTAGCATTTTGCTCTGGGAGTCAGTTGCTCCTCAAACCTCACTTAAAGATTGCGATCGTGTTGGTGTTCCTCCTCATTACTCTTTATTTTCCAATGCTATCCCAACCGCTCTACTTGTATCCAAATTCTCTAATCGATCGATAAATGTGTCGATCTTTTTTCGCACCATATACTCACTTCCCATGTTCTTCTGTGTGAGATGATCTAACAGGCTGCAAACTCTTGGACCATCTCGTTTACTTTCTGATTTCGTCCAGTTTGCTCTATTCGATGTAGATTCTTTTTGTGATCACTTCACTATTTCCGCTCTACAGTGCCAACATAAGTTTTTCTATAGTCCTCATGTTCATACTCCGGCACGATCTACAGTAATCAACCATTCCTTTGAAATTTTTCCTTCGGTGAGAAGAGATGAGGTTGACTAGATCACTTCCAGGTGAGGCACACAAGATCACTTTCCTTTCCCAACCTTACAGTCCACGTCTATTAATATTCAAGGAAACCCTATTTTGATTGGTTTCTCGTTTCAAAGAAGGTTTTGGGTAAGAGACTGTATCGAATTGCCCAATCGTTTGAGTGATCTCTTACTCTTGATTACAACGTCACGCGTAGAGCTGGCTCATATCTCACAATTCCTTTAGTTCCCATGTGACTGCAGAGGATAGTATGACAAATAATCTTGATGAACCTTCTATAAGTTCGTTTATTGACTTCGGAGATCATATTAATTAGTTTTGATTGTCTGGAGAAAGTTCTTTGAAAGGGAACAAATCTCAAAAGGACGATTTGCAAAAAGGTTCCTAATTCAGGTTCTGCCTCATACGGTTGTTCTATAATATTCATACGAAAGTTTGAGACACAAATTGATAATGATTAAGAACGACATGCTATTGGGGTACGCGAACTTCACATTAAGAAGCACTGCTATATAATATAAAATGGAATAAAATGAAGTGTCAAATGGCATGATAACAAATAATTTAACTTTTTTAATATTTTAAGAAATATAATCAAAACATTGGAATTATAATTAAACATGTATGTACGCGAGTGTTTGAACATATGTATATACATATGTACATACATACCACCATATATATTCATTTTCATATTATGTAGATTTCGAAAGTTAAATGATGTTTTGATTCTGGAAAGAAGATAAATTTAAATTACATGATTGCTGCCCGAGTGTGTTTGCTATGGGTATTATTGCTTTGAACATATAAATATTGTATTTCAGAACATTATCGTAGCATAAATAAAAACATGGAGTTGATTGAAATTAATTGACATGATATTTTAATATTAGTGCGCTACTAATTTCCATGTTGAGTTAGCGCATAACACCAGATCAGTTTAGACTGTGTTATAAATACACCGATTAGTCATATGATATATAAATGCAATACACTAATCAATAGTTGCTGCAAGATGGTGCTGAAACCGTACTCCTATTGAAGTACCCGATCACTTCTCTACTTATGCCATTATTTAGCATTTATTAATGTTCATGTCTGTTCTCTTATTGTTTGCCGGTGTTTAATTTTGCAGCAACTCCTTTGAAGTGGTTCGTAATTTTTGCCATGACTAATAAATTTTGTGCCCGTATTAGAACTCGGAAGTTGCTATCCGGTTTAAGCAAAGTTTTCCCGATCTGAATTTCTTTGGTTCGTTACTCCTTCTAATTGGTTTCCAAGTGTTGTGAGATGTTTGTTTGATGAATGAGCATAAATCTCCTAACAACTGGCTGCTTTAGCAGAGCGATGGTAGTATTTATTGGCCAACTCTTCTTACTAAATTCAGTTTAAAATTTAAATCCATCTACTAGCCTTACAACACCTCAATGATATTTAGTAATAAAGTTCCCTAATTTTTACAGTATTTTTTTTTTTAAAGTGCTGACAACGTGTGAATGTCAAGGGTGCAATAGGATGATGCAACATGCCACACAACAGGCCAAACCATTGATTTATTGATACGATATTGCAAGCAAGTTTGATGTGACCAGTATAATCTGATAACACTGAAAACCTTCGGCTACTTTGACTGAGATAAAAGTGCCATCTAACTCAGCTACAACAATGCGAGATCAAAGCATAAATAAAATCGATTAGACAATGGAAGTCATAGGCTATTAAAATTTTCTTCAACATCCTAGAAAGTGCCTCCAAGATATTTGTTATAAGACAGTGATCTCTCAATTCTAGAAACAAGTTCATGTGGTATTTTACAAGATCTGCTAATCCTGTAAGCATATTACTGAGTGTATAAGTATTTTATTCAACTTAACAGCTTTCAAGATAAATATTACTCTACTCCTCTTCCAAGATGGTCGAACAAAGCTTAAATAATATACGATTGGAAGTGAAGACGAACGTAAAAAGCCCTTCAGGGGTTATTAGTGGAGGATAGAGTATTCTAACCCGAAAATGAGTATGTCTATAAGTAACTCACGAAATGACCCTAGCTTATGCAAGTACTTAAGCTTTTATTTAAGCTATAGCAAGTCAATTTATGCAAAAATAGTTTATCCAGGCAGATCGGTGTGGTGTCTAAATCTGGTTGCATATTGCTTACGATTTTGGCAACGAAATTAAGGATTGGCACGTACACAACCACTTAAAAAATTTGATCTATTTGACGTATCATATGTATGAAAAAGATACTCGATGTCCTAGTAGGGAGACCGTGTCTCTATAGGCTATACATTGCTTCACTGAGGATATGACCTTGGAAATCTTGGAGTTGTAACAGAATTTACAAACAGAAAATCATGAGTGTTGGAAGGACTAAAGAGTACATTAACTCAGTAATGAGCACAATTCGCGTGCGGTTTCTTTAAAAGATCCATCGAATTGCATCATGTTGGGTTAGCGCATCGACTAGAATTGAAACCTTTATATTGAATACCTTCAAAGACCGCAGCAGTGATGTTCATTGACGCTCCTGCCTATGAGTAAGAAAAATCGTTAACCTATAGAGAAGACTTTCATGATTATCAGCGAGATCGTTTTGGCAACCTACCTTCCAACACTATTGGATTAGTGTGGCAAAATCAAGATGTGCCCGAAGAAGTGTCCGCGTTATTCCATATCTTCTAAAAGTGTGGTCGCTTATAATTTGAGAATTCAAGTATCTTAGATCCCTCATTATACTCATGATAATATAGGTCACGTATGAAAAAGTTGATCCTTTTCAATCAGGAGATCAGAAATTTAACATGAATTCCTGATATACTGCCACGCTCTGCGTGCTGATCAACAAATAGTGCAACAATCTTTTGAACGAGTACCCACTCACAGCAGACAAAGATGCTGTTGTCATAAGCGATGGCTCCTCGGTTTTGTCTGAATGTAATGGTTCCTCTTGAACCTCTTCGTATTGCTCTTTCTCTTGAACCTCTTCATGCTGCTCCAATATGGTAATTTATATAGATACTAAACGTAGCCATTTTAAGCCAGAAATTTATTCTAAATACAATTTTGACCAAAAACAGTGGCTCTTTAATTTTTTCCAATTGAGGAAATTGAGTCCAAAGACTGAAGCAGTGACGATTTGAAAGGACGTCCGCCTCTTTTACACGAGTTGAATTTTGTATTCTTTCAACCCTTGATCATTTCGTAAAATGTGTCAAGTAGCTATGGTCAAGCTGTTGATAATGACTCCGAATTGATTCATTATTCTGAACTATTGACGTTTTAATTTCTTCACTACGTGCTGGGTGAGGACTACTTAGTTGCGAATTATCCAATAATTAAAATTGGGTTTCAAATTTTTCGATGGTCTAGTATTAATTGTGCATTCACTAGGAAGATTATATGGACATACATTCCTCGTAGAACGGTGATATTCGTAATACAGCTGAATTGTTTGGAGACCGCGCTGTGTCGAGCTTAGTCTTTCTATGAAGAAATGTCAATCATTACTGAACAGAAATACTACATAACTGTTTGGTACGACTTATATTTGTTCTTTTATAAAATCTCTACTGAGAAAAATACCTCTAAATCAGGGATGCCAATTCGATTCACACAATATTTTCTGAATTGAGGTGTCTATTGGTTTTGAGCACAAAAGTACCGCTAATAATAAACTAGAATGCAACAGTATGAATATTAAGAGATGAGGCTTTATTTAAAAATAAATTTGATAAGAGATGGCGCGTTAGAATCAAAAAATTTACGACTAGCGCACTCAAACGTCGAGATACAGTATTAAGTATGCAGAGAGACTGTATACACAATTGTACATCAACCACAGTAATCCTGAGAACCGTTTACTAACCGAAGACAAACAACTCGATGGAACTTTATCTCCAAATAGAGTTCGATTGTTGAATCTAAGATGCACTATGGACTAAATCACAAATTATTTGAACAACAAAAAATTCTAAATATCCGTCAAGCTGGATAATCCGTTAAGCTGGAAACTCCTCCGTCCAGATAAACTGCTTGATGATGCTGCTATTATATTTTTTGAACTACTCAATATTTTTTATAAAAACTTGGAGCTTTTTCAGTTTTCAATTAAACATGAGTGCAATTGTTAGAGTTTATGAAGTTATGGTTATCATTGCCATTGATAACAATTGTTTGAGTTCGTTGCACCTGATTTTTTTGTCCGTATCTGACTTTATTGTCCGTATCTAGAATTTTTGTTTCGAAGCTTTTCAATGCTGGTTTGCTTTTCAGAAACGGTAACAATTCTCTTTATATTTGTAAATATTGTAATAATCAGCTCATTTAAGATACATAGACCTTTGTGCTATAGTATCTTCAACGAGGTTTCTATCCTTGATAAGATGTCATGATAATTGTATATGTGCTGGAGTTATCTGTGGTGTAGTATAGTGTTTATGTACTGCAAGTGATCACCCGAGAATTTGAATCATAACCATATAGCTAGAATCTAGATGTATCTTAGAGCTTTTTTTTGACCACCCAGGTGGCGCAGTGGTTAAAGCTGTGACAGTTGGAGCGGGAGGTACCGGGTTCGAATTCCGATCTGGGGCAAGATGCAAAAGGCATTTTTCACCATCGATCGTTTGGGCGGTGTGATCGGTGGTATCCATGTCAGCACTATAGGCTGATATGAAGCTATGCAATGCGCAGATGGTTCTACGAAAAATCGGACCCTTAGCCGTACAAAAAGTGGTATCACAACAGACCATCGCCGCTCTAAGAGTGCGATAGAAGCCACCCAACAAAAAAAAATTGTTAGAGAGATTTCCAGATAGCATTTATTTTGTGCAACACACCTTAATCTTGGTGGATAATAACTTCATTTTGTTGGGATTCTGCTGTCGAAAAATGTAGATCACAATTAAGAAGTGCAGCTTGATTAGTAAAAATAGTGACTTGCATTTTTAAAAGAATATGTTTGTTGATTGAGTAAAGATTTAGCTTTGATTGAGTAAAAATTATCAAAAGCTCGATAATCCTTATGGAAAATGTCTTTGAACGCCACTCCTCTATACGAGACAAAAGCTCTACTTACAGCTTGACCAAATGGCGTTGTATGAAATAGCAAGGAGAAGACATAGATTCCAGTATGACTACGGACCCCGGGCTACTGTTATGACAACCATTTTAACCTTATTAGTTCGTTGAAAAGCTGTCAAAAATCGTTCGTGTGAAACATTACTACAAAGGTTTGACGTACGAAAGTACAGTGGTAGTCGACGAATCTTTAGAAATTATATTATTGAAAAAAGCTTAAGTTTGGTGATAAAGCAATTACATGTTGCATGGTTTGATGGTTTAATCCATAATTAATTTATTGTTAGAACAACGAATATAATTGTAGGCCAAAGGTATAGCTATGTGTGCTATACACAATTTTTAACAGAGACGTCAATCTACATAATTTACCTACAGCATTTTGACAACCATAATATACTTTTCTTTTGTTCAAGTTTATTTATACCATTTTCTAAGAATTGAAACAATAAAAATGAAAAATTACAAACTTATTTTATTCCATTTGCGATAAATAAAACTTAATTTTCATTCGACCCAAAAATTTAATTTATTGTATATGATAAAAATCCAATTCCAAAGCAGCATAAAAAACATAATTAAAAAATAAAAAAAAAAATATGTTTTATTTATAATATTCTTTTGTGTTTCTTTATCCAAAAAAAAAACACAAAAAAAAAATTTGAAATAAGCAAGTAAAAACTGTAAACATATAAAAATGTTTAATGGATTAATGTCACGCTATGTTTCCGATTTTATGTTTTTTGTACATACATTTCCATTTTTGAATTCAACATAAATCTAAAATGGTTGATGTGGTTTTTTGTATTTCAATCAAAAATCGACATAAACAATAAATTTTATATTTAATTCTAACATTTATTGTTGGGAAGGTTCAAACGAATGCACGCGTATTCGTATCGAACACCATGAAAACTATATATGAATTGTGATGCTGGCACTAGATTACATAACTCTTTCAATGCAACAAAATCGTTCTAATTAAAATCAACACGATATATTCTGAAATATCAATTCGCTTATAGTCAACCCAAGCCAGTGACGTACGCAAGGTTTAAAAAGTCTTTGATGTTCATCAGGTAATACTAATTTCATCCCAATATGAGTTTTAGAATAATATGGTTCTATAGCGCAAATTTCAACATACTGTCTAAATCTACAGCTTGTAGTTTTGCAATAGTTAGTGGTCATGATATTTATTGGAGATCATGCATGATATCGATCACGACTCTCGTGGTTCTTGGGAAATATCAATCAAAATTTTTATTACATGGATTAAACAAGTTGGGCCCTATAAATATGAGCCTATAGCACAAATCTCAATGTACAGTTGGTCTTGTAATTTTCTTAGATGATTCTAAAAAGCCTGAGATGGGATAAAATTAGTATTACCTTTTGAACTTAACATGCCCAGATGACATTAAAAGTTATTGTCATCAAAACTATCAAAAGCCTTATAACAATCTTCACTAGTCCAAACTTTGATCTATAAACAAACATTGTAAGGCTTAATCCCAATGTTTTTTGAATAATTTGCAATATAGTTTCACAAAAGCTTAAATACAAAGATTTTAAAACGATACATATTATGACATCTCATCAATTTGTTTATGTCCAAAATCATGCATAGGAAATGATTGTTGTTGTCACCATGATGTAATAGTTGTTGTTGTCAAACTAACAACTTACTACTGGTTGATTACAAGATTGGGAAGATTTAATGACTATGTAATGCAAGAATCATATTAAAACAACAATTTAAAAAAATATTGACGAAAAGCTCGATTAAGCTCAATTTCCGTGAGTTTTGGCGAGCTTTTTGTTAAGTTTAATTTAGATTTTAGCGTTGGTGGTCAAAATTTGAGATTTCGAAAGTTTTAATCATGTTTTTACTGTCATGAGCTTTCGTGCGCTTTTTGTCAAATATTTATTAAATTGTTATTTTTATACTATACTGGCATTATAGGTCATTATTTGAAATTTTGTAAGTTTATCAAGTTCTTAAGCTGTACTGAGCTTTTTACTTATTATGTTTGAGAAATTGTCCGAAACTTTACCGGTTGCTTCCTGAAGGAATGGAAAACCATATCTTTTAATCTGCAATCTTCCATAATAAACCAGCACAAGTTCTTTGTTATAGACGTACCTTGCAGATCTAACTCGGTATTTACCCTGAAAATTGAAAAAATTCAAATGGTTTCCTAGGCTGGGTTTGTATATAAGCGGAACATGTAAACTAAATTTTGTAGTACATTTTCGATGGTCTGGATTGTGACTTCATTTCTCGAGTAGCTCAATAAATATTTTTCAGGGCTGATTGTGTTGGGTCCAACATCACTAAATCTTGATACAATTATTGAAGAAAGTTTCTCAAAGATTGATTGGATCACGGTTTTCTTCTTTTATAATATCGAATACAAATAGATCATCCATTGATTTATTTACCAATAATTGAACGAATTAATTTTAAGCTGTTCTATAGTCTAAGGTGTGAAATATAGCTTTCGGTTTTAGTTTTCATGGCAATAATTCAGTACTTCAATTATTGGTTGTTAATATTTGAGATGTCAGAAGTTCACCAGGTTAAAATTCAATTTTTATGAGCTTTAGTGAGCTTTTAATACAATCAGTTTTAAATGTTACATTAATTGGTTATTATTTGATTTTTGCCAACTTCATCAAGTTGTTATCAATGTTTAATTTCATGAACGGTACTGAGCTTTTAGTTCAAATGGTAATTTTAATAGTAGATTGGCGTTATTGGTCATTATTAGAAATTCCGAAAGTTTATTAAACTCTAATTATAATGATCAATTTTATGAGCTTTTACGAGCTTTTTGTCAAATTAGTTTTAAATTGTCATTTTGTGGCATTATTTGAGATTTCGCAAGTTTGTCAAGTTCATATTGATGTTTAACAGCCATGAGCTTTCGTAAAATTTTGTCAAACATTTTATTAACTGTTATTTTAAGCCATTTTAGCACATTATTGGCCATTATTTGAAGTTTTGCAAGTTTATTAAGTTCGAATCAATGTTTAATTATCATGTGCTTTCGTGAACTTTTTGTGTTTTATTTATTAAATTGTTATTGTCAAACCATATTGTATTGCTGTTCATTATTTGAAATTTTATAAGTTCATCAAGTCCATATAAATGTTTAATTATTTAAAGCTTTCGTGAGCTTTTTATCAAACAGTAATGAAATGATTATTTTAAGCTATATTTGCATTACTGGTCAATATTACAAATTTTGAAAGTTCATCAAATTATAATAAAGGTTTAATTGTCATGAGCTTCCGTTAGCTTTTTATCGTACAACTAACAAATTATAATTTTAATATTTTAAGTAATATTTGTAAAATTTAATAGGTTGATCAAGTCCATATGAAAGTTTAATTATCATAAGCTTTTGTGAGCTTTTTATTTAACATTTTTTGTTATTAAATTGTTAATTATTATTCTAAGCTATATCTATTGTTATTTTAAGCTATATTTGCATTACGGCCAATATGTGAAATTTCGTAAGTTCATCAAGTTTATATCAATGTTTAATGGTCATGAGCTTTCGGGAGCATTTTATTAAATCTTTTCTAAATAATTTTTTTTAAGCAATATTGGCATTGATAGCCATTATTTGAAATTTTGTTGCTTATTTATTTATAATCCATATTTGATTGTCATGAGCTTTCGTGAGATTTTAGTCAAACATTTAAATTGTTACTGTAAGCCATATTGGAATTATTGTTATTTATCTGAAATTTCGTAAGTTCATAAAATTCATATCAATGTCTAATTGTCAGTAAATTTCGTGAGCTTTTAAGTCTTAGATTTATTAAACTGTAACTTTAAAACTAAATTTGTATTATTGATCATTATTTAACATCTTGTAAGTTTATCAAGTTCTGTTTAATGCGTAATTTTCATGAGTTTTAGAGAGCTTTTTGCCAAACACGTTCAATACTGTAATCTTAACATAATGTTGTTCAAAACAGACATGAAATCTTGCCAATTTTTCAATAATCTATTTATAAGTTTATGTTTTGAGAACCAATACAATCATATCACGGTGCGGCAACAAGTACCTTTTCTAATGCAAATATTTGATCTTAAAGAAAACACACTTAATTCTTTTCAAGATAACAGTTTTATAGTTTTATTGTTACAAAACAAATGATAATTCGAACTAAATCCGAGATTGTTATAGTTTTGGTATATCGTTGGTTTTCTAATCTCAAAAAGCTCGTCCATATGGCAGCATAAAACGCTATCAAATTTTATGTACAAATCCATATCACAGCTTTATATACTTATATTCGAACAAGATACATACACACACACACACACATATATATATACATTATCAAATGTTGAATTAACAAGATAAGACAAACCATAACCAAATGTTGAAATAAAGTACAAAAATTTATTTCTTTTTTCTTTTCTTAATCAATTTTCCTCTTCTTATATCATAATTCTAATGATTTTCAAGTGTTTTTTTTTCAATTCACCTCAAAACACTAATAAAAAAAAATCTCTAACTCATTATTAAAATATATAAAAACGAGAAATATTTTTTTTTGTGTGTACCCAACAACAAAACGGCAACGAAACCACAGAGTACACCCAAGAAGAGAAATATTAATTTTATCTTTACAAAATGATATTAAGATCCGTTAAGATTTTCATCATTAACGGAAAATGTGCATGTTATTTTCTTTCTCAACTATATACTCGTATACGAGCGTGTATATAGACGAAATGAAAAAATATGATGTATAAAAATGAAAAAAGAAGAAAATTTATAGAATTTCTATGTTTTATATATAAAAAGACATCTCATCAACCCCTCATTTCACCACAGTGAAAAATCATAATAATTTAATTTTGTTGTTGTATTATTATTATTATTATTTTTTGGTTTTCTGTTATCAGTCCTTAACCATTTCGTCATTTTAATATTTAGTCATTTCGTTTTTTGACGTCATTACCGTTTTATGATATTTTCTTAAAACAATTTTTTTCTTCAGGGGGTTCTTGTTACTGTCGTGTAAAAATCTTTATTATATTTAACATGTACCAATATTATTTATAAGTTTCGATTAGAAAATTTTAAGAATTGTATTTAATGGTCTCACTATACTCGAGATATTTTATCCAGCAATCTGACACCATCGGTTTCGATATCAAACCAGTTCTGTATGCACTATGTAAAGTTGAAGATTCTAGATTCATAAATATCGCAATAATGACGAAGTCGAATCGTCAGCCACAATTTTTTAAACTTCACCTGCCGAAAAGCTTTTCTTCTTTTAAAGATCGCTGCGCCATTCATTTCGGGTCAGCACCCAGAACGTTACTGAGCCAACCATGCTTTAATTTCGTCAAGTTAAACAGATATTTCATGCATTTTCAAGAAGTTGATGTAGCGTTTTCGGAATAAGATGTTCGTCATAACGTTTTTCAGTTTAGTGGACGGTGCATTTCTTTGTCGATCACCAGAAATAATTGCAAAACTTCTCGATATTATGTACTCAATACTATGAATTAGGATGGAACCCTCCGAGAAAATCAAATAATTGATTCTTTGCGGAATAATGTACTACAGCTATCGGAAAGAACGTCATCTTTCTCCATAATTATTTCGTACGTCCGTTTGGAACACTATGATGTTGCAATTCCTCAGGTTACACAAAATAATTTATCGTGTATTCAGACTTTATTTCGATCAGCCATCGTAAAATACTGGTTTGCATAACTCAGGAATACACACTATCTCATACTGACGCGTTCAAATATGTAACCGCGATGTATGAGTTTGACTACGAGTACAAGTCTTGCAAATTTTAAGGAAGTTATCATTGTCATGTGAAATCAGTCTATTATAGTTGAACCTAAAGATTATCAAACTCGATTAAGGTTGCTGAGAGTAATGCTCGGACTTCACCATTTTCTGCTTATACTAAACTTTAGTTGAACTTTACTTGGTGTAGAAAATCGTTTAAGTTATAGATCGGTTCAGTTTGGCCACTTTAAATGCAATTGGTCAACTAGCGTCACTATAGAAAATAATGATTAATGATCCTTCTGTATGTCCAAATGATTCAGGAACAGACCAGTAGAATCAATCAGGCTAATTTACCCATTCTTACAAATCTGATAAAATTTATTTGAGGTTCCTAGTTCAAGTGTTCAATAATTACAATGACCTTATCTCAAAGGATTATCCGTAAGTCAAACCATGCCTTTTCCTAGATCCAGATCAATTTCAAAGAATAATATTTTGGTGTTATAACAACAAAACAACTAACAATAATTTCTTTTTGTACAAACGAATAAAAGACCTCGAGTACAACAAAAAACTTAGAAATAGAATGGGAAAAGATTCATAAATAAGATTATTCTCGTATTATATACAAAGTAAGAAATAAATAAGAAATCCAAAGCTACAAAAAAAAATATAATTTTAACACTTTTTTGCTGCGAAACTGTTGTTGTGTTATATGTTACCATTTGATCGTTATATTATTTGGGAATGGTCATCACTTTCAAAAGAAAAAAAATATCTTAAATACTGTTAATAATCTCATATTTAGTTATAAGATTTTTAGTAATCATCTGATACCGCTTATATATGTATATATAGGAGGATTAGAATTCGTAAACAAAAATTAGTAAGTCCACACAAAACCATTTACAGTGTTATTGTTGTTGTTATTGTTAAGATTATGTGTTTGCTCCTTTTTAAAAATCAATTAGCGTTCTTATGTACTCGTATACCCATTGAATTATGTTTGAATTGAGTTTTATCCAACCAACATATATTATGCTTATTATGTAGAAACGATATTGTGTGAGATAAGTATAACACAAAATATGAAAGGTCTTAGTCATTATGCAAGCTTTTTATAGATTTGGTTCACATACTCATATGGATTGTGGACTTGACAAAACAATTTCATTTCTTGACGAATTTTCGAATGTATAGCGTTTAACACCGGCTTATAAAAGTACCAATTACATGTGATCAGATAGAGCGGTTTGCAAAAATTGGACTTGATCAGGTCTCTCAGCTAATAGCGATGGGATGGCGTGACATTGAATCATGACGTATTATGATCGATAAAAATCAATCGAAATACCAAAATCGAAACTACAAGTCGTATGTTGAAATAACTTATACCATGACCTTATGGTTCTTACATAAGACCCTGATCTAAGTTGTACCTTGATATGGTCAGCAATATTCAGTACTGTGATAACCATATCAGTCATTCCTCATAGTCAATCACTGATATCGAAATAACAAAATCGAAACTATAAGTCGTATCGATTTATAACCAACACCATGTTCTTATGGTCCTGACATAAGGTCCTGGTTCAAGTAATGTAAAACTTGGTACGGGCCGTATTCACGGCAAAAGTAAAGTCCAATGTTATCGGTCATGCGCCTCTTAGTCTATCACTGATATCAATTACCAAAGTCAAAACCTTTCTCTTCATGTTGAGATATCACGACGTCTTTCAATCTTTCATTACGAATTAAGATGTTTTACGAATCGTAACATCAATGGTTTGATTTTAACCTGACATCATTAAAATCAGCTCAAACCAAAATCAAAAACAAAGATCTCATTTAAGTACACGTCTATATGAATTTGTGTATGGTCGAAAAGTTTATCTAAATTATATAGTTTATCTCATGAAGATTTGTACAAAAAAAAAATTATTTTGTTCAATTATGTAGCATAACTATAAGCTATTATCTCACATACTACAATATATAGAGTATAGACAAACACACAATAGTTTTTTTTGTATAAAACCGAATCGAGATCGTTGGTACGAGTATACCTATAATTTTTTATTTTTATTTAATCGAAGTTTTTCGATCCAGCTCTATAATTTTAATCACGGTAAAATGTAATTCGAATCAAAACACCCAAAATTACTAAATTACTGGAATTGAATGGTGCCCGAATTTGTTGTGTACATAAAAAATTAGCTTTGAACACGATCTTCATAATTTTTTCTAGTTAACTCGTTTCATGTTCAATAATTATTAAATTAATTTTTAGCAATTGGAATAGAATATCGACCTTAAATAATGTAATTACATATATAAACAACTTATTTGAGTATAATAAGATTAAATCTTTTCTTGTGGATACATAATTGATGATGCCTGTATCCAAAATTCATAATTATTTCTCGATTTATCAGATTTCATTCGCATTTTGGACGATGCTTCTATTGAACTTAAGGTATATCGATTTGTTAGCAACCATATCGTGAGATCAACTATTCTCAAACTACACCAACACTATCAAGCAAGTTAAGATTTCATGGATCAAAATTAAGTCAATAATGAGTCACTGCAAAGTAGCTGGTGAAACACTGAATGGAAAACCACTCTAACGATTTAACACGATTGAAGTTTTAGAAGACAAATGTGTCACATTGACGTTCTACTGGGAGAAACTGTATTCTCAAAACACTATCTGGAAGGTAGAATAAGATTAAGAAGTTATCTAACTCCTCTTGTGGTTTTATTAGGATGGATGGTAACTGATGTAGCTTTCTCACATGAGAGGTGAATTCATTACCAACAAAACCTATACTGAGTAATCAATATCAATTACGACTATATCGAACCATTATATCTTACAATTTTAAACTATCAGATATCGTGATAGATTTTTATCGGGTATATACCAACTATCCTGACACTAAAACTGTCATGATAGAAACAAGTCTCGGAATTATGTTTTAGTATTGCCTTCGCATTTTGTCGGGATATTTTTCGGGTAAACTACCCAGATATCTACTCAGATCCACCTTCCACATATTGTACTGAAATGAAGCTACACAACAATTTCTGGATCGTACATACACTTAGAGAGAACTGAACGATCACTATTACCTACAAAAACCTATACTGAAGAGTTCTTGGTAATCCATATCAAGTACGACTGTAATGAACCATTACATTATAATTTTAGACCATTAAATACCGTTATAGTTTTTTTTCGGGATGATAGGTTTATGATACCAACTATCTCGATACTAAAACTGTCATGATAGAAATATATAGTCTCGGCATAGAGTTATAGTGTTGCCATCGCATATTCTCGGGATATTTTTCGGGTTAACTACCCAGATATCTACTCAGATCTGATATCTTCCACATATTGTACTGAAGCAGTTCAACCTGCTAATTATCGACCAGATCGTTGACTAAAATGAAACGATCGCAATCGAAGAACAAAAAGATATTTGAATGGCTTTGAATCTTTATTTGGACCTATATCAATTCCCTGAACGAAATTCCTGGATCGTAGACTTAGAGGGAACTGGATGTTTTATAACATGGTTTTATTTTCGAGATGACATATGGAAACCTGCATCTCTTTGAACTATAAGGAAATACTAAAGTCTTGGTTCTTATTGGCTAAAACTCTAGTAATCGATTTTCACAATCTTCTCTTGATCCCAATTTCTTATCACTCAGGAAGTTTCCAATGCGAGAAAAAGGTGATAGTCGCTTGTTGTCAGGTCCAGACTATATATATGGTGGATTAAACTTTCCAACCAATCTGCCTGAGTTTCAAGCGAGTCACTACAGTCGAGTATGGTTTAGCATTGTCCTGATGGAACACTAAATCTCTTCTATTGGCCAAATCTGGTCAATCGCTAGCTTCTAATGGTCCAGTTGTTGAGAGTTTAGTGTTTGGCAATACGGAAGCAACTCATAATAAATTATTCCCATCCAGACCCACCAAATACACAGTAGAGCCTTCCTGGCCGTTAGTCCGGGTTCGGCCATCTTTTGAGCTGCTTTACCGCGCATGATCGTTTTCGCACAATATTATCGTATTTGACCTACTTCTCATCCCGTTCCCATCCGTTTAAGAAATGGGTCGATTTCCTTCAATTTACCCAAGGTTTCGCAAACGGAAATGTTAATTGGTGTGGCATCCAAACATCGAACGTCTTTTTGTATCCTGCTTTGCGCAAATTGTTTAATACTGTTTTATGGTCGATCTTTAGTTCCTGGGCGATGTTAGTATCCGCATCATAAACATCATTCACAATTTCAGCCGCATGGCTTACATTTACACCTTTATCAAAGAAAAACGAATTTTCTCTTTCCGGGCTTCTTTTTTTCGTGTATAAATTTGAAATTGTTTGATCGATACTTGTTTATCGATCACTAGAGCCATCTGCCGAAAACATAATGGATTTTTTGTTCCTCAACCTATTAGAATTGGCTTTCTATATTAAGAACCACAAAATACCTTATTGTATGAAGTGTACCATCGTAAGTTGAATCCAGAAAGCCTAAGATTCGCTTCGTTGTTCCATCTGCTGTTTTGACGTAAGAGTTAAGTTTCCGTAGTGGTATGTATAGTTTAACCAGCAGTTCCTATGACCTTTTCCCCAAAATACTCACAGATGCTCCACTATTTAGTACACCAGTTACAGGCTCCCTGTTTAGCGATATCAATAAATAAGGCCATCCATATAACCTACAGTAGTAGAATAGCAAGTTTTGTTCCTAAATTTTAGTTCTTTCCAATAAGTAAGATTACGTCTGGGAGTCGACTAGGAAAATATTTTTGAGTGAAATTTTGAATATTCTCTAATTTGAGTGCTATTATCAACAATCAAGTTCGAAATGGAGATTTGACATTAAAAATCTGGATACATTTACTTTGAGAGGCTTCTGGGACACTAGCCTTGGTACCTATAGCTAATATCCTGACAGTTCTTCTGAAAAACCAACCTTATTGTATTCAAATTTGGGAACTTTCGCAGGTTCGTTGTTTTAAGAACTGAAAGGTTCCAGGTGCGATTATCTGCAAATTTATAATAGGAAGTTAATTGGTGTGACGAGTTCTGCTGATGCCTCCATGAAACTTGTTACAACTTATTTGTAGGATTCACGTTTGCAAAGCGGTGCTCAGATTTTCTCGTATTATTTGGAATAGTTCAAGTTCAGACAGGTTCAGAAAACAATTCGATAAACATTTTGTTTCGATAAACATTTGGTTTTAGCTAATTTTTTTTCAACAGCATCTTCAATCATAGAATCTTTTCAGGACAATATTGACGCATTTCAGAATAGTTCACAAACGTTGATGTTTCGACTCACTGCCGATGTCACTATAATATGCGTTCTTCTTGGTTTCGTGTAAAATAATGTTTGTGGTGTTAGCAAAGTTCGTGTTTGCTTATGGCATGTTCTCAGTCCCCAAAACCTACGTACTACTATATAGAATCGATTTGTGAATTTACATTCTGCTATATAGAGACCTATATCAAGAGCTATACCCTCCAAGAGGAGGTTATACAGATGTCTTGGTCCACCTCACCAAAAGTCTGGATGCTACTATCCACTTACTATAACCATAGGTAGTTATGATTTTTGATCACGAAATATATAAAACTGCCACGACTGTGTGTATCTGACATTTATTTTCTTTACCCAATATTTTTTTATAAACTATGGGCACGTAAAAGTTCTTGCTAAAGTAATTGTATATAACCGCAAGTATACGACACCGTATAGTACCCATAACATATTGTATTTTGGTCACGTTTTAGTTATGATACTCTATATATAAGCTCGAAACGCACCTGTTTCTTTGTTGTTTGTTATGATGTTGAATTCCGATTTGATTTGATGATACGAACACAAAGTGTATATACAGCATAAAATCTTATGCTTATGATAATTTATACAACATAATTGATTATTTACGTCTGTAAACCTGTGTAGGTACTCAAAATACTTCAAATCAATTAACTTTTCGAAGGCACACGTCTATTATGGCATATTGTGTTTATGCAGGCCTTTATTATGTACATAATATGTAGAGGTATATCGCGGTTGAGTAAATATGAAAGTCACACGATTAGGCCATTAAAAATGTATGTATTGTAATTTGTTGCAATGCAACCCTTTTGTTGTAATGCAAAAAACTAGTAGTAATTTGATTTTATTATTTTATCAAACATGAAATGTACACAAAAATGTTAAAATTTAATTTAATTTAACATTATCTATATGTTTAATTCATTTTGTAATAAATTAATTAAGTCTGTATTGTTTCATTCCCGTACTAAACAGTAGACCGATGTATAACGCTGTTTATGACACCTGCACTTTTCTCATAAACACCCACTGTTCTTATATTCCTACTAGTGAGCTTTAAGCACTATAAGCCAGCCGGCTAAGACTGGATAATATACCAGCAGAACACTATACTATACAGAACAACTCGGATATTACCCTCCAATGGCTGGAGGTTATATCGTAGTGCGCTTAAAGCTGCTACATGGAAAATGTACATGGCTATACCTTAGACATATACTGTCATTATAAATTCTCAAAATATTGCGGCTTGTAAGAGGTATACATTCGAGTGGAAGTCAAATTTGATAACTTGGTGCTGTCTCAGCATTCGTATTGCAAAGGAGGTCAGTGTATACTGCCCTGCATACCTTGTTGCAGACGTTGTAGGCGTTAACTATCTTCGGTAAACACCGATTAAGCAGGTAATGAAAGCTCTTTCTCCTCTTATTGTTAATGTACTAGTATAGGTGTGGTTTGAGAGGAAACCCATATTTAACTTTGACCGGCATCATACTTGTTTTACTGCCATTAACTTTGCGACTTCAACATCATAACCGACAAGAAAATACTGGAGAAGGTGTAGGAGAATGGTCTGAATACTGTTGAGAGACGTACTGAGGAAAACGGTTATTCGAGGTTTGGAAGTTATTTTCCACCTTCTCCCTGTAGAAATCCTCGATAAGCTGATGGCAATTTGTATGTATGCAACAGATGGAACAGATCAGAAGTTATCAGTCGAGTATCATGTTTTCAAACATAATTGGATCTCTAAGTGTTCAACTGGCAAATCTTGATTTCGACCAGGGTTTCCATGTGAATAGACCTTGACGAATGGATTGGTGGCACCTGATACTCTACAATTTTTCACAAATGGGTTTACTCTAGAATGGAACAGTGATTCCAAATTCTTCTGTAACAAGATTAAAGTGCGAATATCTTCGTTCATGTCTCTAATCACTATAACATGTATGAAGCTGATGTGAGGACTAATGAGGAGGTTTTGAACTAGAAGTGGCATAATGTGGTAACCATAGTTGATATCGAAATTTATATTGACTAATCAAAACTATGGAGTTGAGGCGCTTGAAAAATTTCAGGTAAGAATACTTATTTGTGAGAAATCAACTAATGACTCTGCAGGAGCTGTCTAGAACTAGCACACAGAACGCATTTGTATGTGGGTGAGTACGTGCTAGGCCGACTCTTAGAGCTCTGATTCGGATATCCATTGTTTAATATGGGAAAGATTGAGCACTTTGATATCGCAATGAACTGATACCGGCTTAAGTGTGAATAGGCATAAATTGTCGATTAGGTCTTACTTTCCTTCGCGCCATTCCAATGTCTTGCTGTCATAAAGATAGCTCCGCAATATTTCGTCTTTATACAGAAAGCTTCGAACTAACATAATCATCCATCTAGATTGGCAATTAAGGACCGATTAAAATTATATAGTCACACCTATAGTCTTTCATATTTCATATCAGCTACCTATTTCGATATATACGTGCTATTCCTGTACTTCCTGTAATATGCATATACATGTTGTTTATACAGACCAATAAAAAAGTTCTCGTTACGATTATTGTCCTTAATTGGTGGAACAAATGAAGTGCACACATCCAACGTTGTAATGGCTAATTTTCATGATATCGTTATTATATTTGAATAAAGTTAGCAAAATAGTTGTTTGATGTTTGATCCTTATATTGACATATGTACATAATGCAAAACAGGGGTTATGTTTACATTTATGGATTGGTGCTTTGTTATAATTAATTTATTACTATCGCGATAGACATATATATGAATCATGCAAGTACAAACCATTCAAAAGTCTAATGATTTTTAGGATTTTGAAAATCAACTAGAGGAGTGGCCAAAAGAAAAAGACAATTTCGGTGTACCTGCAGAGTAGCAATTCTGAATGACTTTGTCGGTTCAAACCAGATTTTGATATCGTTTTCATAAGAAAACTATCGTTGCATCTCCTTCAGTATTAACTTAGATGAGTAATGAAATCAAAGGCCTGATAGAAAAATTTAAGGAAACATTAGACACAATTTAACTCTTTGTGCAGAGATTACCGGAAATTCAGTTTCTTACAGCAAGCGCATTACCTTTTTCAATTATTCAATTTCGGCTGAAATGTATGATTTCTGGAGGCCGAAGAATTACTATAATAGACGGAAACCCATTAGATTTATCCATTCAAGCGATATAAGTTGCTATTCTATCGGCAGTAGCAAACCCTGGTATGATGCACAATTTTAGGAATAGCAAGCTCAATATTTTGCCTTGTGATTCTCAGCATAACATCGTTCTATAATTAAACGATTTAAGATGGTGAGGTTGATCGTTCTTTTCACCATAATGAGGTCATATAGTTGTGTTATAGTTCTGATCTCTTATCACTAATTATAGACAGTTTTTTTCTGCAATCTGATTTTGTTGGACTCGGTATCGCCCGTTTCATTCGATTATTTCCGAGAATTCTTAAAAAAAGGATCTCTTCGGATAGCGTGCCCTTTTGAAACCCAACTTTTAATCTGGATGAGAATAAATAGGTAACGTGTTAACTAACTCAACTTTATGTTCATTTAGAACAAAAATCAACTCATATTCGTGACACTATAACCTTATTGAAAGTATTTAGCATCTACAACATCGATATGGCTTTTAAATAAGATTTTCGAATTCTATCTACAACTAAGCACATCATAAATAAAACGGATCCTAAATGGCTATCTCTCGATTCACTTGACCTCACAGTAAACGTTCGGGATTTGTAATCCTCAATCGTGACAAAATGAGAACTAATCTAAACATGACTTTGTACATACCTAATTGGTAATGTACTCCAATTCAGTTACTCGTCAATTTTACTCGTTATCACAATGACAACAAGCTTCAAATATTTATTACCGAATACATTTCTTTCAAAGTTTCGGAAAGCTACACCTACTAGAAAACAAACTGGTAGTAAACAGTATAGTAATTGGAAGAGGAATTGCATTGGCTTCTTTTTTCACCGATTGACAAGTAACGGGTGTTTCAATAGGGCGCTTCAACTTTTTTTCCGATAGGGACTGCGAACGACGTCATATATTTTATTGTTCTTTTGTCATTTGGAAACTTCATTAGTATACATTTCATCATGGGACGCTACACACGTGAACAGCGATTGCAAATCGTGCAAATTTTTTATCAAAATAATCGTTCTGTTGCTGCTACTTTAAAAGCATTACGGCCATTTTATGGTCCATTTAACAAGCCAGCCCAGCCCGTTCGACAATCGACCGTATAGTGGAAAAATTTGAGTCTACGTTTTCGCTACATAATGTTCCGGTGCCCTCGAGAGCAAGAAGTGCTCGAAGTGTTGAAAAAATCGCAGCCGCCAGGGCTTCAGTTCAAAAAGAAACGAATGTATCGCTCACACGACGTTCGCAACAATTGGGTCTTTCTGTGACATCGTATGCCACATGCCACACAGCAGACGATACAATCGCGTTATTGAAGACTAAGTTCGATGAGCGTGTTATTTCGCGAAATGAGCCCGTCCAGTGGCCGCCGCGCTCGTGTGATTTGACATCTCTAGAATATTTTCTATGGGGTTATGTGAAGTCATAAGCCGGTGAAGTTGCAAGAGCTCAGAGCCAATATTGAACGTGAAATTGCTGGAATTTTGGCCGATTTATGCGAAAGAGTGGTCGAAAATAGGGTTTAAAGATTGGACTTCGTAAAACGTGCAAGCGGTGGTCATGCAAAAGAAATCGAGTTTCAAGCTTTAATGTATATGTTCAAATTCGTTAATAAAAAAAAAGTTAGTTCAAAAGTCGAACAGTTTGTGTTTTATTCAAAAAAAAAGTTGAAGTGCTCTTATTGAAAACCCCGTTATCTAGAACGATTAATTTAGTTAAGCACCATCCACATCCAATCTCAGAGAGTAGCAGTTTGAACTGAAACCATTCTTTGAAATCGTTTGATAAGAAGGCTATAGTGCTTCTCGATATAATCCACAAACTTCCAAAAACTCAAGCAATCAAAAACCATGAAATTCGATCGTGGAGGGAAAAAATAAAACTATATTTATTGACTGAAACGCTTCTCCGACCAACCTTAACCAGTAAGAACCAGGAGATAAGAAAATGATCGGCATAAATGGTAAATGGTAAATATACGATCTTTGAAGAATTATCAGTACTATACATAAGGACAAAAGAGGCTGTATAAGTTTGTTATTCCAGAACATAATTAAATAAATGAATATATAGGTGAAAGCGCGTAACCGCGGCTCCGAAGTAAGATATTACGTACTTATAAATACGTATTGGTCATATTGTATGAGGGCAGTCCAACGATTGTTTTACCTCACAATTGGATTTAATGTTATCCGAAACATGTTGAATTTTGGTCAAGGCAAAATTTAAACTCGAGACTATGGCGTGATGAGAAAGTCTCTTAACCATTAAGCTATACCATCACAATTTGCTCCACAAGAATTGTTACAAAAAAATTTACGATAGTAACTTATGTTGTGAAAAGAGTTTTGTTGCATGTGTCGCAATTTTCTTTTACATTGTGAGTGTACAATGTCATAGGGTTAATCGCCTTTCGTGAATATGACATGATCAGTCATCGCAAGATATATATATATATATATATATATATATATATATATATATATATATATATATATATATATATATATATATATATATATATAACTCTCACTTCGGGTTTCCCATCTCCCATTGGAATAGCACTGACCTCAGTACTTTATATCTAGCTTCCAATTGCAAAACCAAATCTTTTGACGTGACAGATTACATAAACTATTTTCATAATACTGCTTTACAGTTATTACATTACATTATGAATAGTTTTGTAAATGATTATATTAGAGGCATAAAAGAAATTTCAGTTAGCTCAAAATAAATAATTTGAAAAGGAAATGATTTTCAAAAAACAGAAAAATATTTTCTCACCGTATGTAACATAAACAATATCGAAGACATACTTGACAGTTATTTCAAATAAAAAATCTGCAAATAAAATAATTAAAGCCCATTATATGTAAGTCTCCATAACAAAATCTCACATTCGGTTAACTAGAGAGCTTTCTCCAATTTATACTTACACCGCCAAGTGATCTGCAAAATGTTTTTCGACTGTACGGTGTAAACGTATCTAGGTATAACCCCGAGAAATCGAACCGGAACTATATATGAACAAATGTCAACGTCGTCTCTCCGCACACCGAAACAACGTCGAGATGCTGTCGCGCTATGTACATAAAACTGATTGTCATCCACACATCAATCATCATAGTTTTTTTTTTTCAATGATTACTTCTTTAAGGTTTCCTCATTCATTCGTCCATGATAATAAATTTTTATGTTTTTGTTATTTTTATCTGTTGGTGTTATTTATTTATTTTTTGTTTTGTCTTATTTCTATTTATATTTCCTTGAAAAGTTTGAGATGAGAAAATGTTTAGTTTCGTCGAAAATGATTATCGATAAGTTTGAGGTCTCGGTTGTCTGCGAGATAGATAGGAACAAAATGTATCTTGCATCCATTATCTTGCATCAGTATACGTACGGTTTAGAAAACGAGATAATCATAAATAATTACATTTGATTGGATAATTGTTTGATTGAGAGTTTTATCAACCATATTATGTAACTTTATTCTTATAACAACATCGTGGGACAGCCATCAACTTACAAGATTATTTTAATATGAATTTACGAAGTCATTTATAGTTGGAGGCTTAATCCGTGAGAGTAATTCTTTGAAAATCACTTTTGGTAAGCTATTTTACCTTTGTCTGGTAATGAACAGGGCGAAATTATTTCTCGAGTTGGCACATCATAGTATTGATATATGTTTCCCAATTTGTACAGTAATTTTCGCGTTAATGGTGATAATACAACTGCGAGACATTACTTAACGAACGCACAGTTCGAACCTAAATCAGTAAACGAAAGAAGTTTGATAAAATAACTTTTTTTAACTAAATCTCGATAATTAAAGACCAAAATGTTGAACTTGAATTAACAAGCTTAAAAGCAAACACATAACGGGATACTCCGTACTTCCGATAGTGTAATCTAAATTCGTAGGGTTAATAACTTGTTTTCGTCGACAAAATAGTCTAGTGGTAAAATCTGTGACAGTTAGAGCGATAGATATCGGGTTCAAATCCCGAGGGCAGGATACAAACGGGACTTTTCATCATATGTGATTACGATCGGTGGTACACATGTTTGATTTTCTGTTGGAGTGTAGAACTTATGGGCTAATTCATCTTATATGTCAGTACTGGCTGAATCAAACCTATGGCCGGACTTCATCGATTTGGCTATATTTATTTCTTCCTCGGCCAATCATAATCCGCGATCACATCAACTATGGATATGGTTTGTTATTCATGACAAGGTCTATGTGATAGACTGAGCTACATGTAAAGCCTCGGCATCACTGAACACATTCAAAGTTATCAAGTCACTCCCATAAAAGTTGGTGTATGGTAATTGAAATCGTGTGTTGATCAATATCAAAACCATTTTAAAGAACTCTCTCGTTTATTGACGGGAAGTATTTCCTAAAACAAAAAAAAATATTTTAGGAAAATTTTTAGGATATACTTCACGTATGTGCGTAGGAATGTGAAGTTTTTCCTAATCCGAATTAAATACGAATGTGTTAGTGTCAATAATATTTAAAATCCATATTAAACGATATGTTTCGTTTAATATGGATTTTAAATATTATGTAATAATTTATTAATTCATTATTACGATTTGAGTAAAATAATTCAAATATGTTAATTATTGTTTTTAAATATTTGCCTTCTAATATCGAACTTAATAATCACGCAAGTTAAGTGATTGACAGTGTGATTCGAAGCATTCAGTACAGAACTATGGTAAATTTAACTGTCCCAAGATTCCTCGTGTACATTTTGTATAAGTCAAGATCTATGCTCTAAAGAAAAGTAATTTAAATGTTTTAAAACATAAAGTTTAAGGCACTTAGGAAAATTAAGGAAATCTTTCAAATTACTGTACAGAATTTGTTGAAGTTGGCTTTTTCGAATTTTCCAGTTATTCTTAAACGATGGACATTCTGAGGAAAAACATCTTTTTGAGAAGAACCATTTGTAAAGGAATATAATTAATACATTTTAGTATTGAAATACTCGTATAAGTAAATAATTTTCCTAACTTGGGACATAAAATAAAAACTAATCAGAAATGCCATGCCTTTAGTGTAGTTTCTGCTGTGTCGATACTAGTGACACTTTTAAATAAATATTTTTTTGGAACTATTATTTGGATAGCCGCATAGCTACGTATGTATATGTGAAAAATATTACTCACAATAAATATATATTTTATTACACATTATACATGCAAATAAGTAATACATTCATATATTTTTACTATTCCTCCAAATATAAATAATATCGCATACATATAAATACATTTAATATATTATGGAATATTAGTACGTCGGATAATTCATAAATATATAGTTTTTTATTTCAAGGTTATATTTACGAAGTTGTTTAGTGTAATTTTGTATATAAATTTTGTGTAGTTTTTTTGTGTAGTTTTTTTTTATTTCTGTAGAAAAGTAGGATTTACTAACAATCTTAATTTTCTAAAATATCAAACAAAACTTAAATAGCGGTGTTTAATACATATTCATTTAACTACAAGAAAATACAATTATATATAAAAAATGGGAAGAAAACCTATTTTATTTATATTATAGTATTTTATTGTAATTCAATAAATATGTATTATATTGGTTTATTTATTTATTTATAAGGATTTTGTAAACTACACATCCTTTTTTAAGCTTTAAGCTCGTTCATAATAGAATGTACAGGTTATTAATTGTCAAGAAATATTGAAAAATAAAGTTGCGAAATTTTTCATCTCCGCTTTTCCTTTATTCATTCGGCATTTTTGTATCATTGGTACCACAGTTTCTTCGGATGTTCCATGAAGATCTTCAACCGAACCTTTTTGCTAGTGTTGCATATTTTAACACATTTTGGAATTTTGGTGTACTGCAGAATGATACAGTTGAATGATTCAATGCAGCTGAATGATACAGTACAGATGAGACGAATTGTATAATTATATTTGAATACGCCGCCATTTAAGTTTTGTTTGACTTGTTTATTTTAATAAGGATCTACCTGCAATATAGAAAGTTAAAATTTTCTATAAACATTTTTTTACATGCATACGAACGGCCATGCGTAATAAGCTACACTAATACGAATTACGTTTTCTTCCTGTGTAATATATGTTTTGGTAATATTGGCGTAAATTTCATTCAAAAATAAATCAAAAAAGAAACTTTGATCATAAAATTGAAATTGAATCTTCATATATTCATTGCTAGTTTATGCAACCCCTTGCGTTTGTGATTTTGTTCGCATTGTGCAGTGTTGAAAAGTCTACTTTGAAATATATATTTATTAAATTAGTTGCAGTTTGGTTAGTACCTATTAACAAAACAGTTTGTATTTTTATTATTTTTGATTAATTATATTTTAGTTCCACAATAATGCGTAGGCGGTCGTGAGCTATTTGTATCTTGGCAAATTGCCATTCTAAACAGGGTGAAGGTGCCAGATTTTTTAAATATTCACCAAACTTCTATTTGTATCACCAACTTTGGTTAAAAAATTGTTATATATCATTTGTTACTATATATACACAAAAAATCTGATTTGTTCAAAACATTTTGAATCACATTATGGAAGCTTAAAAAATACTGCGGTTCCCACTTTGTGTTAAGGAAGACAAGAAGAAAATTCTTTGGAGAACTTGAAACCTGTCTCTGTTACAAAAAATACAATAATTTCTTCTGCATTGAAATCACATTATCATAATGAAAAACATTTTTTTCTGGAGTCACCTAATAAACCAATAATAGATTGAGAAAAATCCAATATAAAAACTTATACGGTTATAAACGAATCCAACGTTTTAACGATACAAGATATTTGCCTGACCCATATTTTTCAACAGACAACAAATTTTTAGAAGACAATCCACCTACGTGTACATACTGCGAAATGAATGAAAAAAAACATTGAAGTATATAGGTCCATAAATCGGAAAATCAGATTGAAAACTCTTAAATTAGAAGCTGAGAAAAAGAAATTAGTTAAACTTATTAAAAAACAAAACAATAATTGTTTAAAAAAATTATCTGCAATTTTAAAATCGAAAAGCGTAGGAACTTTGAAAGACCTTATAAATAGACAAAATTAAAGTTACTATTGCAAAAAGTTTTCTCTCATGATTTTGGATCAAAGAGCTAAAACTCAAAAATGGATGGGAAGTATATATTTTGGGCTAAGGTTTATAGGATGAATTTAAAACTTAAGCCCAAAATATGTACTACCGATCTCCATAGATTTACAATGTCATGAAAATAAAGGGGATTTAAGTTTACCGTCAAAATAATCGGTGATTCGATGGCAACATATTAAAAACTTTATTGTTTGGTTACGTTTCCAGGAATAGGTAATTTATATGTGATGGAAAAACTCAAACAAAATATTGACAATTTAAATGAATCAGCTAAAAACTGCACTTAAACATTTGACTAAATAAAAATAAAAAAGATTTGAATTATAATGTTACATGTGATTGTGTTGATGAATACGTGGATTTAGGCGGAAACAAAAGGGAACCTTAACTGGGCATATGTGTTTTTATGATGCGTGGAATATTGGAGAGTTGGAAAAATATAATAAGTTATTATGTTTCTGAAAATTATATATAGTATATCTTATGATTGTTTAACCAGCATTATAAATGAAAATTTAGTTATATGTATATCTCTATGGAATTAAAACTAAGAGCTGTCGTATGTGATCAAGGAGTAAATAATAGTTCAGTTTTTCAGAAACTGAGAGTTACTAAGTCTGATCCTACAGTAAATTGTAGCACCTTCAATTCAATTGCAGGAATATTTGATGTACCAAATTTAATTAAGTCATTTCAGAATGCTTTGCTTACATCTGACTTCAGAACACCTGACGGTACAGTAAGCTGGAATGTTATTCGCGGGCTTTTTATAAATTGTAATTAAATTCTGTAACGCGTATGTGGGTACTTTGAACTCTGAAAGTTAAATTGGCAACGGAGATGTTTAGTTCAGCGTGGTTGCAGGGTTAAGAACTGCTTATGAACCAATTTACGGAATTTATTATAACAAATGTGCCGGCAACTTGGACTTTTTTTTAAATAAATTTAAATCATCTTTGAACTATAGTGATAACAATAATGTCCTCGAATTTCTTAACGAAACAATAAACTACATAAATCATATAAAAATAATAAGCAGCCAAACAGTTTACTTATTTGACGGTAAAATTCAAACGTGTATAATTCGTGTTATAAGTTATTATTTCTGTGTCCAAAGCATTATCACAAGAAAATATTTCATATTTGAACACTTGGCGATTAAATCAAGATGCTTTAGAAAACACTTTTTCTTTAATAAGATCCGCAAATGGCAATAATTCCACACCATCTGTGCAAGAGTTTAATTTTACTGTTGCAAAAATACCTTTCCATAAAATTTTTCACAGCTTTCACCAGTCTATCGAATTGCGAAGAAGATTCTGGTTCAACGTTATTACACGTAATAAGAGAAGATGTTCAAAACCAGCCAACAGATACTATAGAAGAACAGATACTATAGAAGATGATTTAAGCCTCAACATTTGGAATATGATTTACAAATATTAGATAAACTATGAGATATTTACATTCATCCGGCTACAAGGTATTTTGCTGGTTACTTAGTTCAAAGAATTATTAAGAGATTTAATTGTCAAATTGTATAACTACGTTATTGAAAGATACGGATTATGTTGAATGTAATTCTGAGCTTCTCATTAAAAACAAAAATTTTATGGTGAATTGATTTGGTAAACTACAACCACCATCGCAATCTTTTTGTGAGTTATGCTAGCGCCAAATAATATCCCATACAGAAGTTAGCTTTATATCCCATAAAGAAGTTTGGCCGTAATCACTGTTGATTGTCGTCACTGTTTATTTCTCCGATTATATATATATATATATATATATATATATATATATATATATATATATATATATATATATATATATATATATATATGGATAGATAACACAATAGTTTAGAACCAATTTGAACAAATAATGTTCATCGTACATCCCCCCAATTCCCTACAAAACACATTAAATTACTAAATGCGATTTATTTCTCTACTGTGTCCCATTTTTGTCAGATAACCGACAAAATATTCTTTTCAACAATATTTGAGCGCACTGTAGCACTGTCTGAAATGGTTATTCGTATGACAATCCTTTCGAACAATACGGAAAAACCCTGTTCGCGCATAATTAGATGTCTCTCATATCATGTTAATCATATAACTATTGACAACAAACTAAACTATCTAGGAGCTCACGATTGTTTATTTTTTCTTCGATTATAAAATATACAACGATTTTCACTTGTATTCGTTTCTGTATTCAATTTAAAATTGTTAATGAATGAAAAAGTCGATTTGTGAAAAAGTTCTATGTATGTATGTGTAAAATGAATTTGATTTGTAATTTTACTTTCCGCTTAATTAACTTATGTTTGTAGTTGTGCAGCTAGAGTTAGTTCTACCAGTTAACGCAAAATTCAAATAGAGCTAGAATCGATTTTTTTTTTCTTTTGCATGGCGCTTCTGATTAGTTTTTATTTTATGCTTGGGATGTATGTCAGTAAATATATTATATATAGTATCGAATTACATTATGCCGTGTTTTCGTCTATTCCTTTGGGGATTCTGATAGAGTGGCAGTGACAAATTGCAATTATGCGACTCTCTGTCTCACCATCGTTCTTTAGCTATCATATCCACAAATGAAGTTTAAATACAGCATGCGGTCCTTCATTTATCTCGATTCATAACTCGAGCTTTTCAGTAGCGACATAACAAGTATACGAAGGTATAGTTCGACTTCGTCACGCAAACGCAGTCGGGATCTTCCTGTATGACGTACAGCGGCTCGAATCCATTCAGAAGAAGTTCCGAATTTCCATTTAAGACAAAACTCGGTCAATTCCTAATCGATTATGATGGGACTAGGCATGTCGGATAGAAGTTGAAATTTAAAATGGTTTTTCAAAAATGCTCTAGAATATGACCACCTGGGATTGAACTCGACCATTTTTTAATCGATTATAATAGAAGTGGGTATGTTGGATGGAAATTGGATTATAAAATGATATTTGAAAAAGTTCCGAAAAAACGCCATCTGGGACGGGACTCGGCCATTTCTTAACCTATTTTGATAGAATTGAATATGTTTGATGGAAATGAGATTGGAAAATGCCACCTGGGACAGAATTCGAATATTTTTTAGCCGATTATGATGCAATTGAGTATGTTGGATGGAAATAGGGTATAATTAAAATGATTTTTGGAAGAAGTTCCAGAGTTTGGCTACTTGAGACGAAACTCAGCTATTTCTTAACCGATTATAATAGAATTGTGTATGTTAGATGAAAATGGGATTCCAAAATGATTTTTGGAAGAAGTTCTGGTATATATGATCACATTATTTCGGAGCTCGATTATTTCTCAACCGATTTTGATGGATTTTGTATGTTGGATGGAAAAATGGTTTTTGGAAGAACTTCTCAAATATGGTAACCTGGGATAGAACTCGGTCATTTACTAACCGATTATGATAGAATTGGGTATGAATGGAAATGGTATTATAAAATGAGTTTTGAAATAAGCTCTGCAATATGGTCAACTAGGACGGAGCTCGACCATTTCCTTATCCATAAAATAAACAAATAAATATAAAAATAATAACATTAGCAACTTCGTGTTGCATATATTTTGATGATTCATGAACTTTAATACAATGTTACGTAGCTATACGTTTTTGGTTTTGATTTCTAATTTGAGATCTGCTGCCTTTTTTATTATTCGTTGTTAAAGATCTTAAAACAAGGCCTCGCCAACTAGTTCGATTGAATTTAATGATTACGATGATATCGCTGTTACCAAGAAGTCGCTTTAACTCATAATTCGAACGAATCCGATAATAGTTTTCCGCAACTTAAATTTAATCAAAAATGAAACGAATGATCTTCATTTTAAGCGTAGATAAGATTTTACAATCATAAGAGGTCAGGGTTCAGTTTTTTTTAAAGCCTTTGCAGGTGTTAAAAGTTTTTTATAATGTGCGAGCTGCTTATACGACGGCGACTGATGTTTAGGTACCAAGAACCTTATTTTGAGAATTAATGTTTGCCTGAATATTATGTTTTGATGTTGTAATGTTTTAGAAACATACTGAAACATAATAATTTTAAGTTTGATTTATTTTCTTTTGCTTCAAAAGCTCGTCGCATTATCGTTTCCTTCAATATCTCTAGTATATGCATTCTTATTTTGATTTCGAATGCATCATAATAGGGGTAATAGTTCATGAACAAAACTAAAAATAACAATTGTTTTCTTTTATCCATAAACAATTTCATTTTTGATTGTGTTATTTTGATAATATTGATTGCCAATACGCTAATGTTAGTCCATAACTTAAGTAGACCTGTCGGCAGAAATATTGAATTCTTCATAGCCAAGTAATTATTTAGTTTAGAATGCACCGCTACAGATTTGATTGATGTTAAACAAATAAAAACAAATGGAGGGGTGTATTGTTGTGGCCAACACCCGACTTTCTTTTACGAATGTATCTCGAAAACACCACACTTCATTTTTATTTCACGAAAACATCACACTTCATTGACTTTTGGTAAAACTGTCATGTATAATCCAAAAACCTTTATTACACCGACCAAACGGCACAGTGGTTGAAGCTTTAAGGGTCGAATGCAAAATATAATTTTCATCACCCGATTACGATCGGGGATCAAAATAAACACAATTATGATGCCCTGTCTGTGTGCAGAATTCAAGGAACGACCCCTCTTCCATGTCAATACCATAGACTGGCATGAAGCACTACAGATGGTTCTATATAACCATAAGTCTTCGATTTGGCTACTGCAAAACGTAGCAAGTCAACAGCGAACTGCTAAAGAGTTGGGCGTGCGTCGGTTCCAGGAAAGATTGCAAAGATTGTAAACAAACAAACATTTTTCACGGTTAACCTTCAGTAATTCAAAAATTTAATTATTAATGCAAAAACGTCAATACATATACGTATAATTTATTTTCTCATAATATGCATAATATGTTTTTGTTGAAAAACACTTTTTAACAAAAAACGTCATTACCGGTTAAATTCGTTAGCATAGGTCTCGACCTACTCAAAAATGTTTGTCGCTATAGTTCCCGCCGTTTAGTATAATCGGAAAACTCGGAAAAACCAATTTTTTTAAATACATGTTTTTTTGTTAAAATATTATTATTCCGTTATCTTTATAAATTGTGATAATTTTTCCAATGGACAGTTGTCAAAAATTTTCCAATGGGATAACAATTACCCGTTTTTATGTAGTTTTCGAATTTGTTTTGTATTACGTATTTTCAAATACATATATACATTTTTACTATTGTTTTTGATTTTAGTATTAACTTTTTTTTTTAGGAAATACTTCACAACCGTTCTCTTTTAAGGTCCATGCAGTGACAATAGGCATTGCTTAAAATTAAGACTTAATATTTTGAACTCAGTTTTATCATTTTAATTCAGTGAAGCCGTATCAGATGTGAAAGTATCAGATTTTTAGGGTTCCAGCCAACTTTATAATATGAATCCACATAGTTCAAAACCTTTAAATCATACTTATATGTTTGCTAACTTAAGTTATAGATTTTTAAGAGTAACATCAAAAGCTGGACGTTTGTCTTACCCATAAAATAAATTCCAATAACAGAGCTAAGGATGGAAAGGCTTGATCACAACCTCATGCACAGGCAATCGTATATTTGTGAATGAGTAAAAATAAATTTATTAACGGTCAGTTGTCTAACCAAGTTGTAAGTTCAGACAGATACTTAAAAGTATTGAACTATATAGAGTCAGAAAGCTATTAGAACTGTTTGCATGGTATGTAGCAGTTGCCGTATGCGAGCAAAATGATATTTTAATATTGGTCGGGTTGATTGTTTATTGGCTGTGCTTCCTCAAATAGAAAAATAATACTCGATGTACCAATATGGCAGTTCAACAACAGTTTAGCATTCAGCTGTGCTCCCCTAAACACTTATGTCAGTTTTCTCATATACGTCCATCTTTTAATAAACTTTTAATAAACATAACGTCTCGATTATCATCTGCTTTTTGAATAAATCACAAATTTTATTGTTACTTACTATGGATGAGTTGTTCATTTTGAACTCATATCTCAAAGGCAGCTTCTTCCAGTGAAATGTTCTGGTGAGGTATATTAGAGTGTGCTGTCACTTAAATCCGACCACAACTTTATTGGAAAATTCAAACTTTGACAAGCATTGAATACTATAAGCTAACAAATTGAGTCAAAAGCATTGCTCAGATCATAGTATAAATTGTGTCAATTTACTTGTATATTCAACCAAAGTATAGTAGTTGATTAGTTTGACAGATAGAAAACTATGGTGCGATACTGGTATGAATCGTTGTATGATTGGCTTAAAAAATTTGCTGGTATGATTACTTCAAACAGCGCAAACATTTTGAGGACGCAAATATCCTCTTTTAAGATCCTACTTGCAAAGTGGTTCGACGAGTTTGTTTCCAATCATCTTTAAACCTGTAGGTGGTTTTATCACTTATTATTTTTTGGTGGTTTTTGTACACGACAACCTATATGCTAACTCTAAGAGTAGAATCAACTGTTGTCATATCTTTGAAATGAATATATGGGTGAAACGAATGGTAGTATATGGTACTAATAACTCTTCTATACGACTAAAATACTAGGTTCATTGGGGAGGTTGAAGTCAATCTCTATTGAATATGTTGAGTATTACGTTAATCTAGGATGAACATTAACATTGGGAATGGAGTCTGCGAAAGTTGCAGTTAAGATCGGAATCCCATATATTCAAAATATGTGTGGAAGGTTCAGGTAGGCAGTGATGTGAAAAATAATAGTTGAGATTTCGTGATGTGGTAAGGAGTGCACAACGCGATTTTCCTGTGAAGGTCTGATAAATGAAATGTAATGAAAATATCTAGATCTTGTCAACAATAGCATTTCGCGATCTAATTGCCAATCTGAAGAAGTCAACAGTGCCTGGGAAGTATAGTAATAGACTATGCCCAAAATGATTTGTTTGATGAGTTGCTGTTGAGCAACGAAATATAACCCACAATTAAGCGCAGACTCAGAATTGCAAGAAAAATAAAGCAGTTCTTGCTATGAGGATATTTAAACGAATTTGTTGATAGAAGAAGCGCGAATGGTGGAAGGATAAGGACTTAAGAGTTCAACTCAGCAATGGGCACATATTCGAGGTTTTTCGAAGTCACCGGATTGCATTACTTTTCTGCCCTATACTTAATGTTTCACATGTCTCAAAAGTTGTATTTGAACACCATCAAATATAGACCACAGAGATGTCCCTAGAGGATCCATCCTATGAGGGTTTCACCAGAGCCATGCATAGATTGAAGAAAAATCGATCACCAGAAGTCGATTGCATTAAATCAAATCTCTTGATATTTGGCGGCCCAACCTTGTGGAACTGTTTTTTCGACCTTGTTCGATTGGTATGTCGAAATAAAGTCATGCCTGAAGAATGGAAAGTGGTCGCGTTTTGCCCAAGTGACTTAATCAGTGACTGACCGATCAGTCATTTACCAAGTTTTTTCGCTACGGATGAATATTTTCAAGTACTACGAAACATCTCGCGATTTTCACCAGGTATTCCTAGATTTCAAGCAAGCTTATGACTCGATCAACCGAAAGAGAATATGGTCTGCGCTTGAATATTTAGAAATACCAAAAAATTATGGCTATCGAGAACTCTTGCAATTACTTCTGGGGTTCGACAACGCGCTGTCCCCGATACTCTTTAATCTCAAAAGAAACATCTCAAGACAATATCTTATTCCGGCAATCCAAGCAACTTTTTGCATTTGCGGATGATATCTGTGTGATTGGATTAAACGGCAATGGAGTGAAAGAGATACTTCCAAAGGAACAGTGTTCAGCTTCCGTTGTCTCAAAATCAACGAGTCCAAAACAAAATATCTGACCTCTGGTTTTCGAGACTAAAACAAAATTAATTTCAGTAGTGGTCACCACACGTTTGAAGGAGTGATGAGATTTTACTATCTTGTTGGTGGCACATACCGAGTTCTTTTCAATCACGATATCACGCATTTAATGCAAATTTCTGATATCGTTTCATTCTACCTGCTGATCCGAATCGAATGATACAGCGATCTTTGAAGGGAAAGCCGCGTTTTAGTAGGCGAAGAGGTCGCTTTCGGCGGCGATAGCTCAACGGCGTAGAGAGCGATCTGGCATCTTATAATTGCTTGCAACAGTATAAAGAGCTGGCTCGTAATCGAAACCAATGGAGGCAGTTTGTTGACTCGTTAGATATAAAGACAGTGTATTCGAGTGCAAGAGATCCGAACTGTTTGAAAAAATTCAAACCGAATACTCTTCATACGTACAACTTGAATGAGACAAAATGCATAAATATTTATATATTTATAAACCATATATAGGATATAGATTATCTCAAAATACATTTCTGTTTTTTTTTGTTGTAGAAAAAGAGGTTGGTGAGCACCGTATTGCAGTATACATACATATACCTTCTTGAAATAAACATTTTTATTTTTTCTTAAACGGTTTTTCCTATTCTTAATTTATCTTCAACGTTTATCTTATTTACATTCAATATTCCAACTGCACTGAATAGTGAAAAACCATAAGACGATACAAGTTTTGATTTCCATCTCGTATACCAAAACCAACAACACTATATGTGTGTATATATTCCGACAGTACGTTCAATATAGCGAAGACAGAAAAAAAATCCCAGAAACTGGCGGAAAAAGGGAGAATTTGAATTTTACATACACCAACAACAACAAGCATTTTACTTTCATCCCTACATTATGCTATATACAATAATTCATACATTTTCTATATATACACCATTCGTTCATAATACACAACATTCACATTTTGTGTTATCCCACCCTATCCTAGAAAATTTTGTACATAGCTACATACATACATAAAGCAACAACACAAAAAGTACAACAACAAAAAAATTCATGGCGGTCATCAATCTTCTTCTATCGCGTCGATTTTGACAGCTCATGGGTGGAGTATCTTTTATAAAAAGGTATTGAGACCATTTCTATATGTACGGATCATGGTTTGGTACATTTCGAATTTTGTCGACGCCACTGGATGGTATTTTTGGTGTATGGATGTACAGAATAAAAATTTTATTTAACGTTCGCGTTTTCATCTCTAAATAAAATTATAGATGATCTTTTATTTCGATTTAATACTTTTTGGATTCGTTTTGTGTGTTATCATTCTAACATGTATATAGGAAATTTAATTGTAGGCTGTGTGTGTGTAATATAGAGTTTAGAATGTTAAATTTCTTAGCGCGGGGTCACATGGATGAAAGTAATGTGAAATTCTCAGACTTCGAGAACTGTTAAGAAGATTTGCTGAATACCAAGCAGCGGCATTCACTTTGAGCTTCTATTTTTCGTCACTATTTCGCTGTGCTGGCATTTGGTTATAAGTACTTGCGGCCTTCCTGTGATGAGGAAGCCGTTTCTTAATCAACGGATTCGAACTCCGGTTCCCCGTTACCCGTTGCAACCATGGCAGTCCTATATAGTACCAACAAGTATTGATAGTGTCGACATGAAAGAACCATGCTATGTGTTATTCAGATTTGTATCATAAACGATACAGTATATAAATATACTTTAATGTATCGATTGATTTAAATCTAATAAAAGCACGCGTTCCTTGTAGTCTGTGATTATTAGCACATATTAGCTTAATAACTACTAGTCATCCATGTAACTATGTTTATGATCTACAAACTCAAAACTGATATATTGAGCCTTGTGTGGTTTCAGGAAACTAACAATATGTAATCAAATCTGAAAGGCTAATATAAATTCAATTAATAAGATTTAACCTTTGTTAGTTTTTTATATGAATGTGCACTCGGTAAATTCTGCATTACCTAGCTAGATCCAGAGGATCCATTTTTTTAGTCGCCTATTTCTTGGCCTGTTTAATAGTTCCCTGGCTCTTTCGTTGGGATGAACATGTTTTAACTAGTATTTTTTGCTGTAATGATGAATTGTATCGTTTACGGTATCGATGAGTACACACAAAAAAATAAGGCGGTGTAAATATGTTTCAATCCAGAAGAAGTTCCTTATTTTTATCCTTTTGTATAAAATTGACACCACAGGTTTGGGCGCAAAATTTAAATTATCCGAAAAGATAAACTATTATTTTGTTCGCACAGTTCGGCGTTAAAGGTAAAATTTTCAGAAAAATATTAAAATATGTTCGGGGATTTTTTTAAAAGGTGCTTCCTACAGCAAATTTTAAAACTTACGGAGTGTTAAATTAACACAATTTGGAGTTATCCTACGCGAAGATTTTTCGGGTCAATTTTTTTGAATTTCGGATTTTACTTTCATTCCACGCAAGTCCCGAATAATAATAGTTTCGTGTTAGTTTTCTAGTCAAAGTGATCGCTTGTTTTTAACAAAATAAAAATGTGTTATTAATTTGTATAAAGTGAATTAAATAAAATTACCAATCAAATTATAATAAATAAATAAAATTTTATCGTGAATTTAATGATTTGTGTGTATAATGTTAACGGCTAGAGAGCCTTATAATCTGTATTGTGTCGCTTATTCATAATTTTTTAATTGAGTGTTTTAATTGATAACTGTTGCGTTGAACTAAGTCAAACATGAAGGTAAGAATATATTTAATAAAAAAAATATTTGTGGAATTATTTGAGATTGAGATAAAAATTTAAATATGTGTGAAATAAATCTTAAATTAATATAAAAGCTTTGAGTGAAATATTTCTGATTTTATTTATTTTCAGATTAGAACTATCAAAAGATGCCAGAAAATTTGTATCCGATCGGTGGGATACTATGTTACACCGAATCGGAGTCAAGAAAACTCCGTTTTTTTTGTGTCTAGTAGTATCATGCCGGGTTAAGCTCAATGTGCACCAAATACGTCAATGGTTCAAAAAGTCTCAGTTGAATCGTGGTTAGGACCGATACTTGTCATAAATTCAATCACTTTTGGAAATAGTTTTCACTGTATGGAGAGTTTGAGAGGCGGCATCGACAATCGAGATTTTTCATTGTTCTCAGACTTAACATCATTAGACTACGATATACCTGAGTATAAAATTTTTAATTTATTTAACCCTAAACATCTTACAATACTAATAGAATTACTTATTTCAGATATGTTCATGAACAGACGGGAAGATTTTAACAACGCAACCTGATTCATCTTAATTTACTATGGTGGGAACCAGTCCATCAAGAAGAGCCACATGCATCAAAATATATATGTATACTTCTTTTATGATTTTATCTATTTTAAATAAATAAAATTAAATATGTAAAAAATCATATCGAATTAATTTAATTAATCCGGAAAATCAATTCTGTTTACTTTTTTTGGTATCGTTTCTTTAACTCCGATTGGTCTAAATAAAAACTTTTTTGGGTGTGCTTTGACACCATATGAATAATTTTGTTTAATCGTATATGAGCAAATACATTTATCCGAAAATATAAAAAAATTCACTAATCGGATAAAATAAATTTGTCCGTCTGATGTACAAAGATCTATGCTTAAAAAGTAATTTTCATTAGTTAGGTGTGAATAATCCAATCCAAAAAAAGTGAAGACTGATCAAACAAAACACTCCGATCGGATGAGGAAAATTTGTATCCGATCGGTGGGATACTATGTGACACCGAATCGGAGTTAAGAGAACTCCGCTTTTTTTTGTGTGTAGATCATGCCGAAGGTTTGCATTGAGTACTTACCAGGGTGCGTTCACCATTGTTCGAAGCATTCGTGACAGCACTCTTTCCAGTTTTATTATGTTGGAAATACACGCGGAGCCCCACAACTGAATACCATATGTCCAGATGGGCTTAATTTTGTACAGCAAGACCATACAGTCCAGAGTGACTCACATTAGTCTTCTATCTAAGTGAAGTCCAAGATATTTAACACTTTCGTGTTGTGGGAGAGTGATGTTATTTAGTCTGACAGTGTGAATGTAATGTGGGCTGATTTACGTTCGTTGGCCTTAATTCTCCATTTTATTAGCCATTTTCCGATTTTGTCTAACTGTTCTTGTAGAATTCTTGTTACTATCGTAGGATTTTGGTGGACAGCTAGAATTGCAGTATCATCCGCGAAAGTAGAGAATTTCACGTAATTTGATGTTGGTAAGTCTGATGTATAGATCAAGTACAATACTGGCCCCAGTGCACTGCCTTGAGGTACTCCTGCATGAATATCATATAAATCTGTGGATGCGGAATTATATTTCACCAAAAACTTTCGATTGAGTAAATAATTTTCAATAATTTTACAGAAACTTGACGGTAATTGTGCTCTTATTTTATGTAGAAGTCTCTAGATGGCTCTAGTTGTAGAACTTGCGTGTTAAGAGTTATTAATACCGGAGAGTGATCAGAAGACAAATCGTGGCACGTTTCAACCTTTACTAATATTCTACGTATACCCTTTGTTACACAAAAGTCAAGTAAATCGGCCAGAAGATATGTGATCCATATTTTCATTCTGTATACATGTCTTTCGTGGCACAAGCAAAACCTATATCAGAGATTGGTTGAGATGTGTCACATCAAGAGTTTCATCGCTTAATCGTTGACTTGAATGAAGTGGATAACTCGATCATGCATCCACAAATAAACCTACAACAGAGATGAACAATTTATAATGTTGGTGGAAATTGATTACTCAAGTTCTTACCATATATTCAGGACACCAAAAGTAGATACTATTATAAATAATATCACGATAGACACATTTTACGGAGTGGAACTTAAAAATATCATGATAGTTTAGTTTATTGCCTCATTAGCTCCTTAATTGTATCTCTAGATGTGTCTAAACCACTTAGAAACTCTATCCCGACAATTTAAAGCTTATAGATAAAACTTTTTGCGGAGTAAGCTTGATAATCCACCTCTTGAAAATACTAGCTTGCCATAATTGACTAGATTATCAACTCAATGTCGAGGAATGATATCAAGGAGTATTCCTATATGCAAATTCAGTGAAGTGTATATAGAAAATTTAATTGTATAGGCTGTGTGTGATATAGAGTTTAAAATGTTAAATATCATAGCGGGGAGACATGGATAAAAGTAATGTGAAATTGTGGCACTTCCAGAACTATTAAGGCAAACCTAGTGTTTTGCTGAACACCAAGAAAATGCATTCACTTTGAGCTTCTATTTTTCATCAATACCTTCTCGTTCTGGAATTTACATTCTTCCTGCCTTCCTTAGATATAGTAGCTGTATCTCAGGCTCTCTTTTCTGATTCAAACCCTAATTACTCGTTACTAATAAAGAAATCGAGCGACTTAAATAACTTGGCTACACAATAGTGGAAACAAACAGAACTGGAAACAAACAGAACTGATCATCAAACACACCAACAACGCTAGATTCAACCTGAAAAAGATATCTGGATGCGTTTACATTATCCAGGAATAACATTCTCTGATTAATGGGAGCATGAAAATAATAAACATATTGTAGTTATGTGCAGTGTGTCAAACACGCCATAAAATATATGCAAACATGGAGATACGTGAAAAAGTCGAACGTTTTTCCGTTTAATTATTATTGGGTGAATATGTTTTTGGGAATATCGTCATTGGTTAGGACAAGCAGAATTAACAGTTTCTTCAAAACCCATTACAGGCAGAAGACTTTCAGGTTTCAAAAGTTTTAGTATTGGTCAAGGTTCACATGACTATATCTTCACATGACATGAAGTGAGGGAAGTTATATCAAAACACTTTCTATGTTATAAGACATGTAATACCATTCTGAATTGAACAAATTAAATTTTGATTCAATATACAAGCCATGTCTTTCCTGACGCCAGCAAAAACTATTATAACTTGGTGAAGAAGTGTCAAATCAAGATAATCCGTTGACTAGAATTGATCCCTCCGTTGACTAGAATCCGTTGACTAGAATTGATATGAAGTTGATCCCTCGATTGTGCATCCACAATTAAACCTATTACGGAGCTGAATTATTTCTAGTGTTGATAGAAATTGACTTCTCAACTTCTTACCAAATTATCAAGACACCAATACCAGATGCTATTATTAAAAATATTACATCTATCGCTCGATTAATTTACATTAATATATCCATGGAGTAATGCAAGGTAATATAGGTATAGAAAGGATCGTTACTTCAAGAGAATAGTCTATACCTAAAGGCATCTCCATGACTGATTTTAATCTGATCGTAAACAACTTATAGAAACTCCATCTTGGCAATTTTTAGTTCATTTACTCCACACAGTAATCCACCTCTTGAAAACACTAGCTTGACTAGATTCTCAGATTAACAAGGGCAAAATCAATTTCGAGGAATGCTATGAAAGAGTATCTCTATGCAAGCTCAGTGAAGTGTTTACATGTATAGATCTATTGTGTTGGCCTACTTAACCCCAGACTTTAAGTAAAAAACAAGTCAATCTCGAGATATATTTTGTGCTATAAAGCACATTGACTTTTCCGTATTTCCTAAGAAAGTGAACATTCACTTGGAGAATGAGATGCCGTTGCACTTTTCTATTTAATAAAGTTCACTCGGAGTGGTCTAGAAGACCTATATTTTATTACAAAAGTTTCTCCAAAATGGTTTCATTCTTTTTGTATGTTATATGCCCACTTGGTGTGAGGCCCAGATTATCTTGAGTTTGGTATTCTAATGTGTCTTCTAAGATATTTTAGGTCAGTTGTAAAGTTTCATTTAAAGAAGATAAACAACAGCTTTACAACTGGTTTCAGGAAGCGAAAGCCTGTATTGGTTAGACCCCAATACTTCATTATATGTGATCAGATATGGATTGAATTTCCACTCATTTTCAACAAATCGATTAGAAACTCATGATCTACTCTGTTGGTAGTAAAGTTTTTCGTTTAACGTCACATAATTTAAGTATGGCCAAAGACTATACTTTAGATGATGCTGGATCAAGGAATGTGCATACCAAGTATAAGAGCGTACGGTCTGGTAACCTTCACCTGCATCAAAAAACCGAAGAATGGAAACCTTTAAGGTATTATTTAATAACGTAACCATTCTTTAGTAGATTTAGTACGAGCAAACAATCCAATTCTAGTGGGGTCATGTTTCATTCCAAAAACTAGACTTAAAACGATTTCTGGGAATGAACAATATTTAAAGATGATTTTTACAAATTATTTAGCTGTCTAAAAATACTGTAAGCCTCTCAAGAGTGCTTGTCCATCGAAAAGATCAGAACAATTACCAGTTATGGTTTGATACACCCACCCATTGGGACTTAAGAAATCTCAACACACTCGTATTATGCATATAATCGGGAGTAAATAGCTGCATATACATTGAACGTTTTCACCAGAAAGAGTATCACCTCGGCAACGTATCACCGTACCAACGTGTAGACTCTTAGGCTGTATATATCAGTTTATAAAACATTTATAATATGAATCTGATAGAGATCCATTTATGTTCTAAGTATTTCAGAACCAATTAACTATTTTTAATAGGAGATTCGGAAAGTACATACAAGAAACTTTATATAGGAACATATATATCAGGGTCATTCAATAAGTCCGTAGGATGACACATAGATGGCGTTACTAGAAGTTTTTACATATAATTTTTATTTAGAACTTACCTTCAAACGATTTAAAGCGGGAGGTAACAGGTTCGAATCCCGATAGGGGCAAGATGCAAATAGGTGATTTTTCTCTATCGAGCGTTTGGGCGGTGCGAACGGTATTATGCCATGCGCAGATGGTTCTACGTAGATCGGACCTATAGCCGTACATATAGTGGTATCACCACGGACCATCGCCGGTCTAAGTGTGCGGTAGCAGCCAACACTCTGGTCTATTGAGATAAATGGTAGAGAAGTGGATTGCTACAGTTAAATGTAGTCGTACCAGCAGAAATGATGCAGAATGCAGTGGACGTCCAAATGAGGCTGTTTTTCCAGAAAAATCATAAAAATCCACAAATTGTGGTTATGAACGATCGCAAATTGAAGATGCACGAGCAGACACTGTATAGATATCTGTTGGTAGTTGTTCTACCATTTTACACGAACATTTGGTTATGCAAAAGATCTGTGCAAAGTGGGTGCCGCGTGAGTTCACAGTCGACCAAAAACAAGAACGAATCGATGCTTCAGAGAAGAGTTTGGCGCTGTTAAACCGCAATAAAATGAAATTTTACCGTCGATATGTGACAGTGGATGAGACATGACTTCACAATTACCAGCAGAATCGAAAATCAGTCAGCCGAGTGGACAGAAGTCGACGAACCGAATCCAAATATAGCAAAGACTTAACAGTCGGCCGGTTATAGTTTCTTTCCAATCGATCAACCACTAGTACCTGCTAGTGAACCGTTAGTAGTTCGTTGCGTGTCTTAAATAAATATTCCATAGTAAATTTAGTAAAGACACGCAACGAACTACTATCGGTTCACTAGCGGGTACTAGCGGTTGATCGATTGGAAAGAAACTAATGTGATGGCGTCTGTATTTTGGGATGTGAACGAAATAATATTCATTGACTATTTCCAAACAGTATTACTGGTATCGAAAGGTGGAAAATCGCTATATTCGTTATATCGGCCTCAAAGGACACTATATGTTGAATAATAAAGTCGAGTTTTGTCAAAATCTTTTTTTTTTTTACTTATCCTACGGAGTTATTGCATGACCTGTTAAACAGTTTTGAGACATTAAAGCATAATGTTTTCTTTATCGTTTAAGGCTGAGGCATTTATTTATTAAGATATGTCTAATAAGGTATCAAGACTATATATACACCGGAACATTTAAGAATGCCTATTTCGAGCGCAGTTAATCCAAGACTGCAATATATTCCACGTTAGCTATACGATTAGTTATATAAGTAGTTGATAATACAGCAGCACGACATTTGCTGTAGTCATCAGTTCTTTGTATAAAATAGTACACCAATTTGTTAACAGATGGTGCTTTAGCTTAGCTCTAATCCAGTAAATTTGATTAGAGATGGCGTGCCAGTAACCAGTACCCGCTTTTTTTATGTAAAACACTATGTAAACTATGTGGTGTAATTTACACACCCTACTGTGTAGGGTGTAGCAGTTATTCAGAATAGTAATGCATAAAATTGTCTCACCCTTATCGTCGATGTTTTATACCTCCTGTTATTTCCTCACGGTTCAAGGCAGGCCGCGACTTTATAAGAGAAGAGTTGTACCTTTATATTTTGTGGCCATTGATTTTGTTGTTAATTACCAATATTGAATCAGCGATTTAGTCAATCTAGCATTTGTACGATGAAGGTTGATGAGCACGGGTTAAAGCATACAACAACAAATTTTAGTGGTAGAGTCCAACACATTAACTGTAGTCCTTCACATATACAGGCTAACTATATCCTTCCAATTCGAGTTCAAATAATATTCCTCATCAGACTCGAGACGACCGCCATATCATGATTTCTGAGTATAAACCGAAGATTAACTGCCTTAGTCTTTGAAAGAGTAAATATATATACGAGATGCTGGTTTCAGCTATATAAAATTAAAGCCAACAAATAATTAAAATTAATTTAAATTATTAAAGGTTAATTACATTACTTTTTTAACTGGCTATTACATCGTTTCATTTTCGTCTCTTTCCTTTTATGAAATGAAAAATAGGAAATTATATTCCTCCGCTGTTGTATATATGCTCTCGTAATATTTTCGCCACAAAAACAATTATCCTTGTTAAACGCGTGGTAAATAAATTTTCGTAATTAATTTCAATTAACTTCTATACAATTTTATTGTGTTTATTAATTATTGTGAAAATGCTGAAATATTATAAACTCAGATACGATTAGTCTAATCCACATTGTTTACAAGGTTCGTCACCTTTCATCAACGAGCTCGAGAAATCTTTGTTTCCAGCGCACAACAAACTCGCATCTGGAAATGAAAAGTTGGAAAAATTTATGTTAAGGTTGCATGTAATAAATGTACATATTGCAGTATGTTGCATTATAATTATTATTATTATTATTTTAATGACTTTTATGCTTTTAATTAAAATATAATTGTAATTGAAAAAAAAAACAAAACAGAATCGTGTAATTGTAGATATTCAACAAAATATTATTTTGCAAAGAACAGCATAAAAGCAATTAATTGTTCCGCTTACTGGAACTATTTAGCTCTACATACATGGTTTCCCTGTACGTCTCACATTTTTTATGGTTGCAACGTGAAATGGTTATCAAAGCATATACATGGCTGTTAGTTTGTCCATTTGGTGCAATTTATTATTTTTTGACACATATAACTATGAAAACGATTGGTTGTGTGTACATTGCTGATGAGCTGCTTTGATAATGTCATAAAAATGTACGAACATGAGTTTTGGTAGATAATCGGTTTATGTTGGTTTTCAATCTGCGCGTATAACAAACAACTGATGTTTATATAATTATTGCAAAATGTTAATTTTATGGTATTTCAATACAATATGCATATGCATGTCTGGGGGATTTGTTCTCGCCTGTTTGTTTTACCTTAAATATATAATCAAATGAATAGATCACATGTATACATGGTGCAAACACTCGTGAAATTCAACCAATGATGGATGAGGTATAAATATTGAGATTAGCTTCGACTTATCGTCCAAACTATCAAGTACTAAAACTTTCGGGTACCTAAAGATTACAGACGTTAACCCTCGATAGTCGACAGCACAAATGAATAATATGCCGGAATAACGAGAATGGACAACGTTTATGTGACGGTATGAACTATAAGATTATCATGTCAACAGTGAAAAACCGTAACTTGCAGGTGACGACTCCCGTTTTGTTTTTTTGTTTTGTTTTTTTTTAATATTACCGTCACTCAGGCTCAGTTGGGCCATTGTGACATCCCACTTTTAATTTGACGTTTCGGTTATAGGTCCGATTTTACGTAGAAACCATCTACACACTGCCTATAGCTCCATGCTACCCTATATTATACTGACATGGAAGAGGGGAAGGCCCATAGAATCTAAACCCAACAGGGGGTCTCAGATGTGTTCATTCACACCACCGATTGTATCACCCAGACGATAGATGGTGAAAAATATCTTTCGCATCCTGCCTATATAGGGATTTGATCCCAGTACCTCCCGCTCCATTTGCCGCAACTTTAACCACTGCGCCACCTGGGTGGTAGAAGGTTACAAAACAGGATTTTCTAGATTTATGTAGCAAATCATCGTTATGTTTCGGATAAGGTGAGTTCATAATCCGTATATGACAAAACAAATATTGACTTATTTAGTCGCTACGAGACCTTTTGGTGCGTCCCATCAGGCAATTCCTCTATTTTAGTAAACCTTCACATCCACTGCTTCTATCGATTTTCAATGTTAGAATAATAAATACCGATACCAAACAAAATTGATCCGTTGACATCAGACTCAAACGAACTTTCAGTTATGGATTTGGTTTAGCAGCAGTGAATCGTCCACTCATTGGGTGCCTAGTTGATTAAACGACACTGCTGCCAATCAAAGGTTTATGATTCTACTCCAGTTTCGATCCATTACATACCCGACAACGACTTTGCAATTCGCTACTAAAGATGTTCCCTTCCTTGTACGTGGTGTAATTTAGAATTTTCATCTCTGCCCATCTTTGGACTCTTATTTTTCACATGGACAAGAAGAAAGTTCGCGATCGGATACCATGTCAAGACTATCAGCATACAATATTCAAAAGGTTTTCATGAATATAAATGATAATACATAATTGTTCTCATCGGAGCGTCAATTAAATCCCGTTGTGCCTGAAGACCCTCATAAGACGGCTTTCACATCTCCATTTGGTCTATTTGAAATAACCGCAGAATGCCTTCTCAGCATTGATAAATGAAGAACAGCACAAACTCCATCGGGGAAATGCTATTCCAACGGCTTATAGACCGGTTTAGTACACATCAAGAGCTGAAAATGTGTATTCGGCCTAAATACTTTTGATTTTCTCCAGTTACAATTTAGAGTGTATGGAAAAACCTGTAATTTGTTACTATAACGCTACTACGAAAGTAGGACAAGCAAAATCAAGAAAGTATCACGATAATACTCTCAAAACGGCGAAGAAACTGCAGCAACCAGGAACCGGCATATCTGATTAAGTACTAAAACAACAGCGCTGAACGAATTTAGCAAATTATTGAGAAAAAAAGCCAACAACATCCAAATCTTAGATATGAGCTACTGCAACTAATAACGAAACTATCAAAAATAATCTGCACAACGAGAGTTGAAACTTAGCAGTGTTCTTGTTTAAATGGAGAATAACAAAGCCTCGATAAACTATTACTAGTCCTTGTGAACTTTGAAAACACGGTATCCCAAAGTAATTAATCAAAATGCTACAAGAAATGTTTACAGAAATGCAAGTAATGTAATTCAACACAAAGACAATACTCCCACCATTTACGTTCTTGTTAGTATTAGACAGCGTCTAATGGTAAAAGGATCTAAATTACAAAGATGAGTTAGACCTATTGGACACTCACAGAAAGCACAGAACTCGGCCTCAAATAAATTAATTATAAAAATATTCGATTTATAGACTTTGAGGTGATCCTCAAGTCGTAGTCCATAGATAAACTATATATGATGCCAGAGTTACATAAACTTGTCGATGGACGTAACAGGGCAGATTCTGTGGTATCGCCGTATGTGTATAGCAATGAAACTGAAGTGATAAAGTCGAATGTCCTTCCAGTGGATCAACCCCAAAATTTTACTAGATGAGTCTTTTAGCTCATAATTGACAGTTTCTATCCATCTATCCCGTCCATCTGTGAGTGCATTCTGGCATAATCAGTTTGTCCAAGTTGAAGGTCCACTATGGTCTAGTCCTAAGATTGTAACGCTGTGCGCTTCGTTCGTATGCTTTTGTAACATTATTTCGCCTTCTAACATTTCTCCAATATGTTCAAAAAATTTGTAATCATTCCCATGGTTTATTCTGTGGTACCCAAATAGGAGGAAGTGCGTAGACTACTTTGCAGTTTCATGGACACCGTTTCGAAGTGCTGCAGCAATTTCACTAATGTATTTGTCCCATGTGTTGTGCTTGTTTTCAACATATGCCCTAATAGCTGATATTACCGAACGGTTCACTTTTTCAGAGGCATTAGACTTTGGCGAATACACAGCTGTTTTTGAGTCTTTTATTCCATATTCCAAATTTTTATTTCTGCGCTTTGAAATTAGAACCGTTATCTGAGTGAATTGTCTGCAAAGCACCAAATACGCCAAATACGTCATCATTTAAAAAGTTTCTAATATTTTTAGAGGTTTTTTACTCCACCGTGCGCAGCCAACGGGTCTTTGTGTTCTTTGTCTTTTAGATCCAACCTCAAGGCTTTTGAAAAAAACAGTTTCCACATGTATGATACGTCACATATAGTTCATCTCGCTTTTTAGGCTCCAAACAAATGAATATATGTCGTTCACTCTAAAGGCTGGGTAATTATCAGGTAATTTAATTTCGCAGCGATACATACTCTTAAACCTCAAAGTCGTTTACATTATTGAGGTTTATAACTCCATGATATTCTAGTACTTTCACAAAACTTCCGTTGAACTGTTTCAATTCATCGCAATAAATCCTCGTGGTACCACGTTATCCTTGCGTCTTTGGTGTTGTATCTCGAACCGAAAACCCTGAAGTTTCAGACTCCACCTTGCTAACCTACCACTTAGATCCAGTCGGTTCATTAGCCTATTAAGGCTGGCATGATCTGTTATCAAGGTTAAGTCATGCCCTTCTATGTAGACTCGGAACGTTTTAATGGTCAAAACTGCAGCTTAACATTCCAGTTTCATTATTGATTATTTTTTTGTGCTTGCCAATTCCTTCAGTACACGCATTGCAACGAATGAAAAACGGAGCATCGTCGTCGGTGTAATTAGAACCGGAGCTGTTGTTAGATGTTGTTTCAGCTTTTTGAAAGCCTGTACCACTGAAATTTTTATCTTTTCAGGCAGTCTGGACTAGTTAGAATTGCGAAGTATCCAACTTATGACAAATACGTCATCCTGATGTAACAGAAAGCACAGAACTCGGCCTCAAAAAAAACATCAAGAAATCCAGGACGAAATGGCAAAATACTACAAGATCCGCACTGATGGGCATATCCATCGAGATGAAATCGAACATTTCTGTATTTTAGTTGTACGTCAAAAATAGATGGAACAGACAATAGTGGTGGTTAATATTAGGGTTGAGCTTTAAAAGCATTAAAGCTTTTTTTCTTTATATGTACATATTTGGCCAAATTTCAACAAACCAGTTAATCGCTCATGTTTCACCTGTATACCATAAATATTAACTCGTTAATCCAGAATTTATAGGTCATTGTTTGTTGCAATATATCTGCTTTGACCTCTTATTCTTTTAGAATGTGGAATGTCCATACAGAATTGTATGCGGGATTCTCGGGGGCTATTATGAAATAATCCGATTTCGGATTTTTTCCGATATCGAAAAATCCTGTTTTGAATTGATTGGTCGAATTTGTCACATACCACTTCATAGTTAGCAGTTATGATTTTTGCAATTTATTTGAAATTGCTAAGTTTCGATAGCATAAAATGAATAAATTCGATAACACAAAATGAAATTCATCTAGCATTCGGATTTTGACATGATTTTCGGGAAATCCGATTTAATTTCGTCTTTTTCGTTTCATAATAGCGGATTTTTCGATATCGGATTTTCATAATAGAAAAAATTCGCTTTCGGATCCGATATTGAATATTTTTAATAGCCTCCCGTCTATTGAGAATCCACATAAAGTTTGAACAATTACATGCCGAGACGTGTAAAATCCTTTATATAATTTGAGCTTTCTTCCTCTTTGCTGTGCTCCTTTTTTGCTGCTGTACTTTTACCAGTAATTTTGTTACCTCCTCAAAGGGAATTATAAAAAAAACTCCAATAATAACCAATAAATCATTATTTCGAAATCGTTTAAAGTTAATACTGTACCGGTACAAAACAGTAGTCCATAGAATGAACCCAATAACAGAAACCGACTCGTTAAACTTAAGCAACAAATATAATGATGTCAGTTTACTTCGTCCGATAAAAAATTGTAGCTGTTATTCCTCTGAAAATGGTTACGTCATGGTTCAGTCGGTTAGTGAAAAATGGTATACTGAAGAATGTTTACCAAAACAGCTTAAAAATTGGTTGGAAACTCGGTGCCTCTTTTTACATCTTGACATTGCACCAGCTCACACTGCTAAAATACCGAGTAACTTTATTGCGATCTCTGGCATCGAAGAAAACCGATCAGCACCATATTCTCTGGATCTAGCCTTGTAATTTCTTAAGAAATGCATTGAAATCAATGGCGATTATGTAAAGAAGATAAAAAACGAAGACAGAATAAATACGAAAAGATGTCTTTTGTTTTTTCTGGTCAACTTAACGAACTTTTGTAACTGGGCGCGTACATATTTTTTTAGAAAGATATTTCTTCCTGATATATAGAATTAAACAGAGAAAATTTTCAAAAGCCGAAATAAAAAAACCGTTGTATTCTGTTTTTGAGTTTTAGACAAACCTTATATATGTGATTGCACTTTCGATCACTTAATGAATAATCGAAGCTGCAAAAATAGTACGAAGTAATAGAATCAGACAATCCGATGATGTAATCGATAAAAAACATTACGGGGTCCCGCGATAAAAAACATTAAGCTTCCAATGTAAGAACTTGAACTTTGATGATGCTTAAAAGTTTCAAGGCTCTTTCCATAAGGTTTCCTTAAATACGCTTTTCAGATTGTGGCTATATTAACCGAGCCATGGCAAATCTAGTTGGATAAATAGAGACTGACTCGTTTTTGACTTCGTCGACTATTATATGCATTATAGTTACTTGTAAGGTCCATTGGACTGATCGATTTAATCCTAGATGGAGCTCTAATCAATCTCCAATGTATTACTTATGTACGTAAGATTTTGTTTAAAAAGACATCGGATGTGCTTATTAGACAATTCTTAACATTTGGTATGTATATATTCATCTAAACTATCATTATGATTTTGTTCTTGACCATTAGTTGTCGTTTTGGTCACAATGTTCTCAAAATTTACAAAAACCAATTTAGAACAATTCATCCACTTATTTGATGCAAAATTGATGTCACTCACTATTCCGAGTTACCAAATTATCTTCAATTACGTTTCTGTTATATAGAGACACGATATCCAGTATGTTGTTGCAGATAATAACACTGGGAATAACGTTGATGTGATGGGGGTATGAACTACGATATTCAGGCCAACAGTGTAAAACTGAAACATCTAGGTGACGACTAGCATATTTCAGTTCGAGTTTCAGTATTACGAATATATAATTTAGAAGGTAATAAACTCCTATACAGCAAAAAACTACTTCACATATAGACTCAACGATATAATGGTTTATGATTCTACTCCAGTTCCAATGCACAACCGAGAGCGACTTTAGTGTTCACTGCTAAAGAAGTTTCTTCCTTTAACATTGGAACTAAACTCTTTTTTCAAATGAAATTACAGAATATGTTGCAATTTAGAATTCTCAGCAGTGTCTTTGTTAAAATGAAGAATAATCAAGCCTCAATCTTTGTAAAATGAATATCCCAAAGTATATAATCAAACTGCTACATAAAATGTATAGGGATTTAAGTAATCGAATTCAATACAAAGACAAAGTATAAGTATTAGACAGCGTGTAGAGAAAATTGCAATACTCATCCTTTAGTGGAATACAAAGTGGAGTCATATCGAACAAACTGTATGGTCTGGATAACGCAGATAAGTTATACTTAGCAACACACCAATATATCACAGAAAGCACAGAAGCTATCGAAAGAAGTTGGCCTCAAAAACGATAAGACGATGAGACACTACAATCCAGACCGATGTGCATATCAATCAAGAAGCCAATGAATATGTCAATATACATTGGTTGTAATCCAGCGAAGCTGGATTGCACTTATCTGAAAACACATCTGTCATTCTGCTATATACTTGATTGTAAAACCTAGAAGCATACGGAAAAATCAACATTGTTTGTTAATATGTGTTTAAGGATGACCAAAATAACAGGAACATTTGAGGACCGAAATAAGAGTAAATGGAGATGTGCTGGCCATACATTAATTTATAGGCCATACAATGACATAACAAGATGATCTTTGAAAATCGAATCAATAGAATACCCAATAACGATTAGTATAGACGCCAAGTTGGTAAGGTAGTGGTTTAAAATAGAAGAAAGCGAGATATTTGAACGATGGACTGGTTCAAAGCCAGGTAAAGCAGATGAATTGGGAAAACGATGATCAGACCATATAAGGAATGCGTTATGTTTGCCGATACCACTCAGCTGACTGAACCAATTATTGATTTATTAATTTTCCAATGCATCACAAATGAGGTTATTTCTCGTGTAAGGGAAAATACGGCTGTCTTGTTCAATTTACCTCAAATCATCTCAAAGTTTTCGCGATATGTTAAGTTCATTCCGTTGAACCGGATATCATAGTCGGTTCTCATTTCTAATTCTGATTCTTCATTGATAGACAATTAATTGTAAGCACGTCTATAATCATATTTCAGATTAGTGTTTCGTCCCCGTATATAGTTTTGATGGTTCCTTGTCACAAAAGTCACTTAAACTGTCGGACCCTTGAAGGTTGTTGAGTGTAAATAAATATTAGTAACTCTGATAAGACGGATATTTCCGCGTGTATGACTCTCGTCTATGACATGTAGTACTGTGTATGCACTGAAGTTGAATTGGACGAATTGAACAATTTGGTCTGACGTTAGTGGAACACTTAAGATAATGGTTGGTATTACCAAAGAGAAAGGTTTCTGTATAACATAACAGTTTACCCACTACTGATACGTGTATAAAACTTAATATGAAGGTAAAAAAATTTCTTAAAAAGTCTGGGAAAAACGAATTTTCCAAATGCACAATTTGAAGAACGATGCACATGTCCGTGATTCCACTGTTTGGCGAATAACAATTTCAATTGTTGAGTCTTTCCATTAATAAGTGGCTGTTTAGTGCTTCTCGAAGTATAGTGTATCGTTACGTAATTCTTCCATTTTTGAACAGAAAATTGAAAGCGAATGTTCACAATTGTATGGGGTCCGATTTCGAACCGCTGCGAATTTTCCTATTATGAAATGTTTGTTCGAATTTGTCTAATTTAACCATGAACTTAGCAGTTATGATTTTTGCAATTCACTTGAAATTACTAAGGAAGGGGATGAAGAACTAAGAATACTTCCTCCTTTATTCATGCTGAACTTCGATAACAAAGAAGATATTCAAAAAATATATGAAATAAAACATATGTGCCATATGGGTGTAAAAAAGTAATGTAAACGTTGTCAGCGATATAGCCACACTCAAAAGTTCTGCCAACATGGACCTGGATGTGTTAAATGTACTAAGAAACATATAACTAATTCTTGTGAGAAGCCTAGGACTAGTGCAGCAAAGTGTTCAAACTGTGCACAAGGCCATCCTGCAAACTATACCGAGGATGTCTGGTAGCGACAAAACTTTAAAAGGAAGAAATAATCTAAATAAACCAACGAGTTTACCAAAAAGTCAACCATTAGAATCTTTTAGTCATTATGTTAGAAGTAAGTAGTTGAGACGAGAAAGGTCAATTACGGACCAGCTTTGAACCCTACTCATTCGAATACTATGGAAATGACGCAGAATGTTATGAAAGCCATAAGCAACGCCTTCCTATAAGGTAACAAAGATTGGAGCAGCAGAGAAGTTCTGCTTTATTATACTAATCAACTCTCTCAAAATGATATACCAAAACCAAAACTGAGAATTGCTACTTGGAATCATAACGGTAGTAAAAATAAAAAGCACTAGAAACTTTTAAAAATGTAAAATATCGATATGTGTCTAATATCTGAGACCAACTCTACGATAAGCAATCTTACTTAAAAATTCAGGGTCACTGAATAATACTAAAGGAACAATAACCAAAGCCATTGATTAAAGTTACCCAAGAGAAAATGGCAGCAAACAAGGAGTCCATCTGACAAGACGATGCAAAATAATAAATTGAAAATTGACCGCTGATGAAGATACGAGCTACTCATGGAATGCAACAAAAAGTATAAAAACCCTAATTACGCTGACCCCTCCTGTTAAGCGATGGCTCTGAAGAATTTGCTAATCATCTCATATTTTCAAATCGGATGAGACTCAATCGGATATTATAATCGAAAATATAATTTTCGATATCGCATTTTCATAATGGCAAAATCCGCTTTCGGCTCCGATATCGAATATTTCATAAAAGCCATCCGTCAATTGAGAATCCACAAAAGATCTGAACAATTAGCCCAGGCGTCTATAGAATTGTATATATAGTTTTTTGGCCCTCTGGTGTGCCTCATTTTTGCATGTCTCTGTACTTTACACAAAGGGAATTATCAAAACAAAACTCCAATTATCTCAAAATCGGATAAGGTGAATGCAGTACTGTGTGATTGCACTAACGATCACTTCAGGAATCATCGAAGTAATGGAATCAGACAATCCGGTGATGCAGTCGCTAAAGGACATTACGGGTCTATTGACCAATGCCTCTAAGCGTGGGACGATTCAAGGCTCTTTCGAAAGTAAACCCTTTTCAGATTGTGACTATGAAAAGAGATTGTGACTATGACCCACGTAGCTGAGTGGTGTTGGACTGATCGATTTAATCCTAGATGGAGCTCTAATCAGATTTCGGAGACATACAAAAATGAACAGCTTTTATAGACATAAAACCTAAAATTTATTATATTATTCAAATAGTCAGTCAAATCAATAAATCTAAATATATCTATGTATAAATATATGGATAATTTCCTAAATCTAAGAAGCAAACAATATAATCTTATATTAAACGAGATAAATGTATAAACTTAACTATAAATATAATATAATGTCACAATCTCTAATATTTATTATATAAAATTTTATAGATCAATTAATTCGGGCGATTCACTTTTTATAACACAACCATTCGATACAATTGGCCCACCACCCCATTCTACAGCCGCCTCCAATGTATTACTTATGTACGTTAGATTTTGATTTACAATCAAATCCGGACTGCAAGATGATATATTCGAATATCGAGTCATTTGATTGTCATCTAAATATTTTTCGGGTTGGGGGTGGTGTGCCTGTGGTTGGTGCATTGTTGTGGTTATTTCGGGTATATTATTTTCATCTAATTTATCTAATTCGTTGTTGTTGTTGTTCCACAATGACGAAAATGAACAATCATTATTGCTATCGATATTGTTTAAAAAGTCATCTGATGTGTTTATTAGACAATCGTTACCATTTGGTATGTATTCATCTAAACTATCATTATGATTTTGTTCTTGACCATTAGTTGTCGTTTTAGGATTTATTAATAAATCATTATTTTCGATTTTTAATAAATTATTGTTAACATAAATTTGATTGTGACAAAAATTGTTGTTCGATTGGAATAAATCAACGTTGCGCGGATATAGTAGATCGTCTTGTTTCGTATAATGTCCCGTCGATGGTAAATAGTTACTCACACTATTATTGAATTGATTTGTTACTAAATCATAATTATTCGTTGGCATTGGTTTAACAATCTGATTATTGTTGTTAATATTGTAATTGTAATAATATCCATTACGATTTGTGATTACATGATTTGGTGGCGGATAAGCAATCGTATTATGTCTTATTTTTGTGTCGATCGTTTCGTTGCCGCGATGTCTCAATATCGACGTTGGTATGTACTGCGAATGGGCCATTAATCGATTAACAATACTTTGATGTCCATCTAGACTGTCGTCCAATTGGTGTGGTTTCGGCCCCAATTTACCACCGCCATAGTCGTCCGATGATTTTGGCGAGACGGACGATTGTTCCGAATCGGACATCGAATTTGTTTTCATTTTCGAGACGTCCTTTATATTAATCGACTCCTTTTTGTGTTTCATGCGACGATTTTGAAACCATATTTTGATTTGACGTTCGCTCAATTGTAAATTTTGCGCCATTTCGATGCGCCGCGGCCGACACAAATATTTATTGTAGTGGAATTCTTTTTCCAATTCAACAAGTTGGGCGCTTGTGTATGCGGTGCGGGAACGTTTCGTCGATACGCTCGATGTTGCCAATGTATTAACGATATCATCTTAAAATATAAAAATATAAGAATTAATTTTCCAGTTCGATAAACTTTTTGTCAAAGTTTTTAAAGCTACTTTGTGCGCGATGACGGAATCTAACCAATACAAATTTATTCAACACACATACACTCGTATAGTCGTATACGGTGCGCGTGTAGAGTGGGTCGAGGATAAATTTAAAATTTAAATTTTCTATTTTTTTTCATATACGTACAACAGGCAGTACATTTTGAAGGGATGCGTGTGTCAAATTAGATAAATCGGCGAGATCGTATTATATAGTCATTTCGACATATTGAAAAGATTTTTTTTTTATTAAAAATATTTTGCTAAACACCTCATCTCATATTGTTTTTTTGTGTGCTGTTGTATTATGTCAATATAATATAGAATACAAAACAGATTTATATCCTCATCCCATGCACCAAAATGGGGAAAAATTATGGAAATATGCTAACAAAATGTATATATGTGAAGAATGACTGATGACAATATTTTGTAAAAAAAATTATATTAAAACGTCATGTTTTTCATATATAGATTCAAGTGTCTCGTAATAGATTTGGTTAAACAAAAAAATCGGAATCTTAGAGACGCGCTAACGGAAAAAAAGGGTTGTGTTCAACACTAATCATATTTTGGGCTATATACATCTTAAAAACTATAAAAATAATTACTAAATTAATTTGTCACCGAGATCGCTATTGTTTGACTTTATACCATAAACCCAGGGAAGATGATATGCGCTTCTATTTACATTGTCTTACATATTTTTTATTATTACTAAATCACTAAGATGACAACCCGTTTAAAATATGTTTTTATATTGATGAGACAAATGATCACAAAATTATAAAAAAAAATATTCTTAAGAAAATTTACTTCGAGATGAACAATAGGCAAAATATTAAAGAGGGTGGATTAACAACAACAAATAAAAAAAAAGAGTGAGTAACCCTTTTTATATTATATAAATTATACCCAGTACTTACCATTGTTAAGCGCCATGCTGCTCTCAAGAACATTATTGGGAATCAGGTTCGATGTTGGTATGCCCGTTTGTTGATAGTCCGGTGACGAGTTACGCTCGCCCATATTTCGATCGCGTTGCCAATAGTTTTTATTTATGTTCTGAAATAAGTCGATATATAATGACTTTATGTTCCGAAAGGCCCTAACATACATATAACAATAATGACATGTTTATATAGAAAAACACGAATTATCACTTATCGATAATTTTAATCAATCACCAGAATAACAAACAAAAACCAAATCCTAATTTCTATAATTTTGACATTTTTTTCCCATTTATTTTGGTTTTGGTTTTTTTTTGGCACAAGTCAAGATTCTTATCTACATGTTTCGGTCAACAATATGTACAAGGGCAACACACGACACGACTTACCTCGTTTATAGAATAGTTACTCGAAATCACAGCACTATTATCACTGTTACTCATTCCAATGGTCACAATTCCTTTATTATAATCCAAATTCGGGTTGTTATAAACATTGAATATAGTTGATGGTGGTGAATGTTGAAACATTTTCATAATTTTATGCTTTTATATATATATAAACTTTAAGCACACACTGTATATTAACAAAATAGTTTTTCACGTAAAATATATAATATTCCACTGTTGCACCTTTCACGTAACACCACAAATCAATAACTAAATATTATTTTCAAAATCCCACTCTATTTATGTCTAAATAGCTTTTATGGGTGACCATATCTATGCACTAAACACCACTCATCTTTTTTGGGGTATAAAACAACAAAGAAACTATATATAAGTCATAGTTTCATATTTACACACACACACTCATAACGCATAAAGGTAAGAATAAGAAAACACAAGAGTCAAGTGCAAAACAAGTACCTGCAATACGACAATTGGTCATTTCGAATACAACACCGATCATGTATTACACCACCATCACCATACGAACAAAATCTCGAGTCTAGTCAACGGTATAAAAAGGCGTCAAAATGTTCATAATTATAGAAGTCTATTGATACGACACGACAATCATATATTGGTACCTCGAACTGTCGCGCAACACAAATTTACATAATTTGCTAAGGGGTCCCCCTCGTTTAACAATTCACATACGACGTTTTGATTTTCCGGATTTAAAAGGTTTGAAATCAAAACCAATCAAATATTAATTAGAGGTTTTTTGGGTGCACACTTTGTTGTTGGTTGTTAATTATAGATGGTCTTTGGTCAGTTAATCGTACCATGGCATCGATCGATTAAATAACGCAAAAAAAAAGGAATTTTGAGTCAATTTTTTTTAATGAATGAACTATTTTCATTTATAATAATTATAAAGTGGCGGTTCAACCAGTGGACTGTAGTATAAAGGATTTTATATACGAGTATAGCGTATAGACTGAAATGTAATTATAGAAATACGATTTGGAATCAAATGTTCGTGTTTAATTAGTGTATGTGTATACGCGGCGAGGAAGAAAATAATTAGGTTTTGGAAGTCTAGAGGAAGTAGATATACAATATTTGGAAAGTAATTAAAATCGGGACCTCACTTGATTACTTTCACTGTCCGACCATATACAAGAAATGACTTTTCGCTATTGATGTGAATCATTGGGTATGAATAGCTCGCACCTACTCATAAATATGTTGCTACTTCATAAAAATTACGTATGCAACATCTATACAGAGTGGTCAAATCATGTGAGACTGCTTTACATGAACTTTTCTGGATATTGTAGGAAACAACATCATCAAGTAGATTAAATGCATGTTTGTATCTCCCATTGTGATATGAGGGTTGAGGATACCTGTATTTCGGTTAAAGTTTCAGAGGTTGCACACAAGAACATAGGCTTTCACCACTGACGAAAATCCGATTTCGTCGCTCAAAGTTACGCTTACAATCTATTTCACCTGAATGTCTTATCAGATTTAACTCAATAGGCTATCTCATTATAGAACAATGCTATCCATGGATACGGCTTTACATATGACAAATCACTTTTTGGTCAATGCTGTTCTAGCATGGAACTTATTCTCTCCCTACCCCGCAGTTATAGTCCTTCATTCTCGGTTCTTCATTCTTCTTTCGCTTGAGGTGTCGTGGGGCGTAGAACCTTTTCGACAATATTTCAGGCCCAAGTTTTAATGAATTGAAACAAGTTATGCCAGAGATCCACATGGCTCATAATAGGCTTTCACCTGTTTTAAAATTCCGCAAGTTATTGGAGGAGGTTATTCTTTCAAGTATATGTGGTTTCCACGACACTTGCTCGATCAGATCCGAAGCGCTTAATTCTTGTAAAGAATACATTCTTGCTCTTTCTCTCTCTCTCTCTATCTGAACAGGCAACTAGTTTTGTTATTCACTGTCTATCGAAGGCCCGAGACCCTCAAGCAGTTTGGAAGTATGTCCCCAATACTATTCATCAAGCGGAAATAATTGCTGTTACCCACTTCGTGAGCTTATATTTCTACTGTTAGTAAAACTGTTTTCAACTCAGTGAACAATCCTCTAACCAGCTCTAAATTAGTAGGGTTGTAAGAAATTGTTGAATCTTCTCGGTTGCAACAACAAGCCAACGGCCATATGGATGCATAATGTTTGACTAAAACTGGTTCTGGTTTTTCTTTCATAATGGCTTAAAGACTCCTTCGACTCTTTACATAGTAAAACAAAACTAACAGAGCTATTCTGTTGAATCTTAAGCTGTCGTGGTGAGCTACTCATATACTTGTCGTATTGTGAAATATGATTTGTCAGGGGATTCAATTCGAAGCTAACCAATAACGCTTTTTCCATAAAAATGGTAAGTTGAGAATATTGGTTTCTGTACTTACTGGCATTGGCCTTTCAAAAGTCATCTTGATCGCATGAAACTTCTCAGTTACGCCGTATATGACGAATAACTTGAGTATGCTGGTGAAAGCTTAAACTTAATCATCAGCCGTTTGGTTTGTGATCGGATCAGATTGCTTGTGTTTTTTTCCAGGAATATTCTTCTATATCTATACTGCCATCTCTGTCTCGGTTCAAACTGCTCCATCTTACTAAGCATGCAGAACGCGCCTATGCAATTTATTGCAATCCTTGATTTACATCATGGGTTCTTTATAACATTGTGTGCTGATGATTCAAAGGTTTCAGCCAATATGTCCAATTACAAATACAGTTTCCTGTCAACGTTTCATTTCGTTCCGTTCCGTGTCGTTCCGTTCCGTTTCGTTCCGTTTCATCCGTTTCTACAACCATTTAATAACGATTGCTGGCGTGAATTCATGATCCGACCTATCTACCAGATAAAAGTAAATAAGCACATCGTGAACCAGTAGAGAGTGCAGTGGTATATAGTAGATTTAGCTAGAAAAGCCCTGTAACAGTATCATAGTGTTCAGGGCAAGATTAGGATTTATACATTACGTAATGTATAATCTACCTAGTTTTCTAGATTATTTGGGTATAGTTAGTATCGATAACGTCAACAACATATAGATATTGTCGACTTGCCGGTCCTCCCAGTACGACTGCCCCTTTGTGACAATATACAACCCAGGTACCTAAATACGTTTTTTTTATCGTGTTTAACTTGTTGAGCATCAGGTATGAATAGTCAACCGGTTTTATTTGACCACCTGACACTAGTTTATTCTTGAGATGGTAAAGTATTATTGAAATCCAGATGCTATATTTTACGAATCATCGAATTTTATTTGAGGATGATGGTTCCGTATTTTATATAATTTCTGGGTTTGATGAACTAGCATGCAGTTCTATAAATTGCATTTTATATATCATTTTGAAATTGGGAGAAGTGAGTCGCGAACTCATCTACGAGCAACAAAGTGGCATAATCTCTGTTAAGGATCTACTCCATAATTTTCACTCTTTCAGTGCCTGCACAGTACAAGTGAAAACTGACATCGTTTCCTTTCTTTTGTTTAAAAGCCACTTGCGAACCAACACCTTTACAGTCTCTGAATATGGAGACCTTATCACGTTCAACCTTAACAACTCGCTAATCTCTTAGAATCTGTGACGTTCACAACCAAATACTAATCCATCAATTCACAGTACAGTGATCGTTAAGCCACAGTAAAAATATCTGCAATTTACGAAACTATATCACACGACTCACAACATAATGCAAGAAATATCAAGTCTTATAGATGCAAATATTCGATGAATTCATCAGATCACAACTGGCCAAGCGAAACATTTACAACTACTTACTGAACAAACTACTTACTGAAGTCACACCACTCAATTTAAAAAGGCTCTACGTCTTCAACGTCTGGTTGATTCAGCACATAAGCTGCCAATCAATGCCACCTGAGATTCACGCTTATCTCCCATCGCTATAATGTAGAGATATTCTCTTCCGTAACTAAAAGAATCACACAGAAAGAGTTTTATATTGGCAGACGATTCTATGTAGCATAAAGGACTATACCAACTAGCTACATAAACACAAAGTATGGTGACCTTGTAGCTACACCAAGAACAAATCTATATTGAAAATTAGACTCAACCATAATAAAATTTTGGTCCAACCATTTCTCTCGATTCGTATTCTATTGTTTGCAATAATCCTAATATAAACATCCTGTTCCCTGTATTTTTATAAACATTTCTTATTAACGGATAAACCATTGTCCGTCCATTCATGGTAAATTTAAGGATATAAAATATATAAGACAAATAAAACGGAAGAAAATTTATCTCAAATTCGTTCCTCACATTTAAACAGAATTTTAATTTAATCTCTTGATCCTTCAAAAAATTGGTAAGCTTAATCTGTCCGCCTACTCGACTCTAATAGTATTAGTTAAACAAAATAAAAATATTACGGAGACTTCAATCGCTGCATGGGGTCGTTACATAAAAAATAAGTGGAATAAACACGTTATTGTACCTGTATATACGAAAGGATTAAATAAATAGACGAGACTCGTGTCTCTTTCGTATATATCGTTTTCAACAATATCGCCACAGTAAACGAGTAGACACTTGACCTATACACTATCCGTATATATGTACTGTGGACGGGCCTATAATAAATTTTAAAGTTAATTATTTTAAAGCCGGCGAATGTCCGAAATTTATATGGTTTCGAATTTTATAACACTCGACTACTCGTACTATGTACATTGTATGTACGAGTACAGAACGGACGGACATAATTATCTCGTAATTTAAAAGTCAAATAGTTTGATTTATTTACCCATATCGATTATTTATGACTGCGATATTGTTTTGTTCTATAGTCTGGTCTATAGAGATCTGGCGTATCTATATAGTTGTTTTGATTCAGTGTTGTTGGTCAAATAGTTTAACGAACGTGAACAGTTAAATCAAGTTTTGATGTTATCAGCGAATTGCGCGTATTTTTTCGTTGGTATAAAAACAATTAAACAAAACTGCCGCAAGAAATATATTTTAACCTGTGTGCATATAATATGAGACAAAGTGAAATCAAAGTCATTCATAAACGTTGTATATTCTATGTAAACCTTAATATTGCTAAAGAATTTCACCTTCCTAAGGCATTGATTATCATCATGTGCCTAGTTAATTTTAATATATCCGATATATATATATAAATATATATATATATATATATATATATATATATATATATATATATATATATATATATATATATATATATATATATATATATATAAATATATATATATAATATAAAGTAATTTCATGGCTAGCTTTCAGTACTCTATTCTGCCAACATAATTTTTCGCTATAGTTTCGCCCGATAGTATCGTTTACTATTTGGTAAGTTGCCCTACTTTCAAATCAAATTTCGTGTGCCCTCTTCTTGAATTCTGGGTAGCAAAAATTTCGTTTATCATGGCTCGGCAAAGCTCTCAATTGGCTATAAGAAACGCTCTTTACTCCTTTATAAAAAATGGATTAATAATGCGCTCAGTCTAAAATACCAAACCATTACTCGTGTATGCATTAGATTCTTTATATTTTTTTTTTTTTTTTTTTTTTTTTTTTTTTTTTCGGTTTTTACAGGCCATTATTGGCCCGTACCGTGTCAACAATCTGGCTCCAACAGTTTCGATCACGAGCCAGCTCTTCATACTGTTGCAAGCAACCAGAAGATGCCAGATCGCTCTCTACGCCGTGGAGCCATCGTCGCCGACAGCGACCTCTTCGCCTACCGAAAGGCGGTTCTCCCTTCAAAGATCGCTGTATCATTCGTTTCGGATCAGCACGCAGAACGTGACCGAGCCAGCGTATTCGCTGTCCTTTGATTTCATGCACGATATCAGGAATTTGCATTAAATTCCTGATCTCGTGATTGAAAAGAACTCGGTATGTGCCATCAACGTCGCGTTTTGGGCCATATATCACACGCATGATTCTTCTCTCGAATGTTAGAAGCCATCTTTCGTACTCATCCGTCAAGGTCAATTCTCACATCCATACATGACAACGGGTCTGATCAACACTCTGTACAGTTTCAGCTTATCCGTATTTGCAAGATATTTTGATTTCAGCAGTGGACGTAGAGGATACAAAGCCCGATTGCCAGCGGCAAGCCGAAATTTGATATCCTCTCCCACACTATTATCGTGAGTAATGAGAGATCCAAGATACTTGAATCTCATCACTCCTTCAAACGTGTGGTTTCCACTACTGAAATCACTTGCGTCTTGGTCTCGAAAACCAGAGATCAGATATTTGGTTTTGGACTCATTGATTTTGAGACCAACGGAAGCTGAAAACTGTTCCAGTGGATCAAGTATCTCTTTCACTCCGTTGCCATTTAATCCAATCACACAGATATCATCTGCATACGCAAGAAGTTGATTGGATTGTCGGAATAAGATATTGTCCTGAGGTGTTGCACTTTTACGAAGGATGTATTCCAACATGAGATTAAAAAGTATCGGGGACAGCGCATCTCCCTGTCGAACACCGGAATTGATTGCAAAAATTCTCGATAGCCTGTTCTCAACTTTGACACAGCATTGTGACTGCGTTACTGTCATTTTACACAAATGTACATATTTTTGTGGTATTCCTAAATATTCAAGCGCATACCATAGCCTCTCTCGATTGATCGAGTCATAGGCTTGCTTGAAATCTAGGAATACCTGGTGTACATCGCGAGATGTTTCGTAGTACTTGGAAAGAATCATCCGTAGCGAAAAAACTTGATCAGTGACTGACCGATTTGGACGAAATCCTCCTTGGTAGTCACCGACAATTTCCTCCGCTAGAGGAGTAATTCTTCCCAAGATGATGTAAGACAGTAACTTATATGCTGTGCAAAGGAGAGCTATACCGCGATAATTCTCGCATTTCATGCGATCACCCTTTTTGAAAATTGGGCATAACGCGGCCACTTTCCATTCGTCAGGCATAACTTCATTTCGCCATACCAATCGAATAAGGTCGAAAAGACAGTTCCATAAAGTTAGCCCTCCGAATATCAAGAGCTCTGAATTAATGCAATCAACCCCTGGTGAACGATTTTTCTTTAATCTCTGCATGGCCATTGTGAATTCCTCATAGGATGGATCCTCAATGAACATCTCCGCGGTCCGTATTTGAGGGTATTCAAATACAGCTTGTGATACATGTGGAACATTAAGTAGATCAGAAAAATGTTCACGCCATGTATCGAGTACCGCATCGACGTTAACACAGAGGTTTCCATCCTGGTCCCGAATGGCAGTTGACCGAGATCTTAAGGTATGGTGCAATTCGGTGATTCCTTTAAAGAAACCACGCGAATTGTGCTCATTGCTGAGTTGTTGTACTCTTAAGACCTTGGCCTTCCACCATTCGCGCTTCTTCTGTCTACAAATGCGTTTAGCTGTCCTCCTAGCAAGAACTGCCTTGTTTTTCCTTGCAATTGTAAACCGAGTCTGCGCTTCATTGTGGGCTATATTGCGTTGCTCAACAGCAAGACGACACTCCTCATCAAACCAATCATTTTTGGGCTTAGTTTTCACTATACCGAGAGTGTGCTGGGCGGCATCGACAACCGAGGTTTTCAATACTTCCCAGACACTGTTCACATCATCAGATTGGTAATTGGATCGTAAGATGCTATTGCTGACAAGATCTTGGTATTTTCGTTGCGTTTCTTCATTTATCAGACCTTCACAGGAGAATCGCGTTTTATATTCTCCTGTCCTCCTTGACTTGTACGAAAATTTCCATCGCAGCTTTGCAGCAACCATAAAATGGTCACTGCCTACGAATTTTGTTGACGACCGATACGATCTCACGTCTTGAACAACCCGAGCTCGGTCTTTGGAAATCAACACATGGTCAATTTGGCTTCGGGATGTTTTACGTGGATGTGTCCATGTTTCCAAATGGATGTTTTTATGGGGAAAGAATGTACTTGCCACTTTGAGATCATGAGCGATCGCAAAGTACATCATTCTTTCCCCATTTTCGGTCGCAGTTTCGTGTCGGGAGTACGGACCTATGTTATTACATAAGTCGGTCTGATTTCTGCCAGCTCTAGCATTAAAGTCACCAATCACCAATCTGATATCGTGCTCAGGTATAGAGCCCATCAGATTATCCAAATTATTGTAAAATGAGTCTTTATCTTGGGGTTGGCTTACCTCAGTGGGCGCATGTACACAAACAATTGACAGGTTGGCTAATTTCATGTGCAAGCGAAGCTTACACATTCGATTATCGACTGCCTGGAAGTCCAAGACAGCCTTTTTTACCTGCGGCCCAATGAGAAAGCCAACTCCAAGATTTCCGAGGTCATCTCCACTGTGTAGCAACGTATAGCCTTGGGACACATGGACTCCACTTTTAGGCCATCGAGTTTCTTGGAGCGCTACGAGTTCCAGCCGATACTCTTTCATGCATGTGATGAGGCCGTCCAACGCGCCAGGTTTTCTTAGTGACTGCACGTTCCACGTGCTGATCCTCATTCTCGTATCCGGGTACTTAAGCGGGGGGTCATTGTTATTTAGGCGGTATCCGATTTTTTTAGTTTTGTTGACATTTTTAACTGTAATTGGTTTTTACGGATGCGGGTCGTCAGCCCAGCGATCCAACCAGATTTAGTCGCCTCCTACGACAAGCTCTGGATACTGTGGTGGTATTCTATGGATCTCATGTTTCGTTCGAAATATTTACGAAACATGTTTGCCCCCAACCACAGGGCTTATATTACGAGTAGATATTCGGAGCGTAAATTTTACTTATTGGCATATCCAAGGAAGTGAAAATGATGGTTTTCCGGTAATTAAGTACATTATCTTCCAAGCGTACCTCAGCTCAATTAGCAAATCGAAACCGATACGAATGGTCATTTTGCTTCAGCCCCTGCAATAATTACTTTTTACACCTTTATACCGATCTCATTATTATCCATAGACAATGTACCAATAGTTTCGCCCGACAGTTTCGTTTTCTGTGTTACAAATGCGTTTATCATGGCTCAGCCACGCTCCCCATTGTCTATAATAACGAATCCTTTCTCATTTATAAAAAAGAACACATGATGTTGCCTCTCTTAAATCCACAACAAACAGTTACTTGTGGGTGGATTGGATTCTTCATATTATGTGTAGATATTCAGAGCGATAATTTTACTTATTGACATGGCCATGGAGGTGGAAATTCGTTAGAAAAGATAATTATTTGGTGAATATGGTAATTTTCTTCCAATCGTACCACAGCTCAATTAGCGAACCAAATCAGATACGAATGTCATTTTGCTTAAGCCCCTGCAATAATTGACTTTTTACACCATCGTAAAAATATCTTTATGCAAAATTCTCATTACAGAGAAATGTTCAATTATTTTAAACGATGAAGAGTTGATTTTTATAAACGCTCGGTCACACTCTGAGCAACAGTTGTAACTTTCTCGCTTGTATTAAATAACAAACCAGTTTAATGAACTCCATATTATGTATCATTGACGTGCTAGGACACATATATCAAAAATTTTGATAGTGGAGCTATACATCAACCCAACTGAATACAACGTAATATAAATTAGAGGTGTTTGAGTCGTTACTCCCAGATGCATCAAGAAGCCGTACATCTATTTTGTGTGGAGATTCGATTTCCCAAAGTCCCAAAGATGATCTATTGGTTCAAAAGGATCTATGTACAAGATCACGAGTTTTGTCATCTTTAACCCATTGATATGATCATCAAATCGAAGATTGAATGTCAAACTCATGCTTAAGACTATTCTCTAGAAAAACAGAGATGAATTGTATATTGGTTTCGGGAGGCTAAAAGTTTCTAATTATCTAGATATATTTTATTTGCGTTGATTAGTGCTCAGTTGGATTTGTCATTTATTTTTGAATCAAAAAGTAAGAAACCGCATCATCAGCGATTGAGTCGTGCATTCAGTGAATGGGCTGAAATTGAACTCATTCTCATTTTCGCCAAAATATCAATCGATTATGCTCATTGTTACTGTCTGCTATATTCATTGTTGGAATCATTGATCAATATTTGCATCAAATATAATACCGTCAGGAACAATACAGCCGATGGAGTCCAATTGAATCGGTTTAGTATGAAAGAGCTGTGTGGGCCCAATATACTAAACAGCTCACCCTTCACTTGGTTAATTAAACGAAACATTAGGTTAACGATACGAATTCGTTCACAATACAATGATCGTTACGTGACATTAAAAATGAAACAATCGAAAACATTTCGAGTAAATATCTGTAATTCGCTAGAATTGTTGCGATCGTCTCCTGATAAGTCTAAGTACTAAACTTGTTTCATATGTTTTTGATGGTGCTAAAATCTTATTTGTATATTCTAATCTCATGAGGTTTCTGTAAAGAACCGAACTTACAAAAATTGGAAAAAATTCCAACTATTGGTGCAAAAGACCAATAGTTTCGTTGGCTGTGTGTAATTGTTGAAACGAAATGTCATGTGTGCCCTCTTCTTGAATTTTAATAAAAAAATCGTTTATCATGGCTTGATAACGTTATTCATTGACTGTTTGGTACTGTTTGAGTGAACCCTTGCTCATTTTCTATAAAAAATGAAAAAATTATCCCACCGTTCCAAAACCCACACCATGACTGTATGGTGCTTCTTGTGGATGCTTCGGCTTATCCATGATTACATGGATTTTCTGAGTCTCAAATACAATAATTTTTTTCCCAAGTGTTCCATAAGTTCAATTAGCAAACAAAGCACGTTGTCGTTGGAAATTTTAGTTCAGCTCTTGGATGCACTGCATAATAGAGGTAATTAATACTCGACGAATTATTTCAAACATAATTAAATGGGTTTCAGAAAAGCAAGAAGAGGTTCCGAAGTTCACGAGTGATCAAAACTATCATATTTAGGGAACGTGAGTGAACACATATTACAGTAAGGATTTTAATGGTGAAGCTACATCAACACAACAGAATACAACAAAATACAAATAAGAGTGCTTTAGTTGTAACTCCCAGGGGTATGAAGCACTTAAAATTTCAGATGCATCAAGAAGTTGTACACGATGACTTTTATAATGTTGACAGGTTAAAAAAATTGATGCCATTTATGGGAAAATAATCGAAGTTTTGAAGGTGAAATTGAAGTTGTCAAAGAGGAGTATCGACACATCCTCAAAACGATAAGTGTCTCTAAAACAATTTGTCATATATATACCTGAATAAAAACGCAAGACACCATATCATCCTCATTTTCGCCCAGAAATCAATCAATGAGGCTAATTTGTCACTATCTAGAAATTTGTGATGGAATCTTGCTCATTATTTTCTTCAAAAATAATGCAGCTAATGAAACCATAACAACTGACACTTTCGTGATTTAATTGAATCTATTTAGTGTGAAAAAGCTGTGACGAACCAATATATCAAACAGAGGGGTGCACTGATGGATTATTTACTGAACATTTTGTAACCAAACAAACTATGTTGTAATCAACTTGAGTGTAGTCTCTCGCAAAGCATTACCAAATATGCGTCGTTTATTTTTGAACACCCATTCGGTCAGTAGGGTATACTCATATGGTCGAATGTTCTCTTATTTTCTCCCACAATCCTCCGTAGATGGAATCTTTACCGATCAAACAAATTTATTTCAAAATCAACCAACGTGTTATTCGAATGGAATAAAATGCGACATTGTACTAATGCGACATTGGCCTCTAGGGTGGAAAACTCTGTGTCAATATCGATGTGATACTCGATACGTGACGTAAGCATTACTCTGGCCTACTTATACATGTGGAACAACATGAGTCACAAGCTGTATTCGAATACCGGTCTCGAACGCAGACTGCAGATATATCCATTGTAGATTTATCTATGAGGCCATGATAGACACTAAAGAAAATCGTTTTCATATTCGGGGGGATTGGGATGGTCAACTAAAAAGAACTCTCTTTTTAACCTTTATTCGTTTGGTATGGCGAAATAAAGCTACACCCAAAACATGGATATGGCCACAATATGCCCGATCTTCAGAAAGGATGCTCGCTTAAAATGCGAGAACTATGCGGTAAAGCTCTGCTTTGCACAGCATACCAGTAACTGTCGTACATTATCTTAGGGACTTTTACTTCTCTGGCGGAGAAAGTTATCGGTGACTATACCCAGTAGAATTCCGACCAAATCTGATAGTAATAGTATTCCTAAACATCAATCAAGGCTATAACTTTGTTCAATTGGGAATGGCTATATGGTTTGTGCTTGAGTATTTAGGAATACGAAACAAATGCATACTGAGAAGAGCCGGAATATGTCCTTCATAAAAATGAAACACTGTAAGATATACTGTATGAAGCAGTTTCTGCAAAAGCTTGAGGCATCACAGAAGCCATGCAAACTGATGACAGTTCAATTCAGTATAATCAAAGCGATTAATCAAGGTTTTATTAAAATGAGTTCAAATGAGAGGTATTCCAATCTTACCAACCAGAAAATTTGTAGGTGAGCTTTCGCTTCATGTTAGTCACTTTCAAGTTATTTGCTCGACATTGTTTTTATATATTATTTCCACGTGCTGTATTCTACACCCATATCCGTATGTGGTGTTGATGACCCACCAAAACGTTGACTAATATATTGAATGAGGTTAATAGACACGCTCATCGTTGTTGTTATTGTACATATAACATAAAACATGCTTTTACTAAACAAAATATGTTTTATCTGTCCGTTGAACTATTTTCAATACACTTTACTACTGAGTAACATTTTTTTTTTCGGTGGACGATAACAAAGTTTATCTATAGTGTCGTATTACATACAGAAGAGGTTATTGAATTTTTACTGTTTTTACGAGTAGGTGATTATTTGGTGGTTTTGGAATTCCATTCTATTCGGTATATATAGAGGAACTGCATTTGTGTCATAAAAATTAAACTTATCTTCGGAATACGAAAATAATGTTTATCCTTCCATTCCGGGTGTCATTAAGCAACAAATATTTTATGAATGGTGTATCGATACCGCATCCTCCTGTATGCTGACCAAACTATATACTAATTAGTTATTTTGGTTTCGTATGTACAAAATATACGTGATAGGTTATGTTAAATTGCAACAATTTGCTGTTAACTAAATTTGCAATTATTTATTATTGGATTATATGAAATCGACAACAGGTTTACAAAAAATATTGTTTTATCGATTGTTGAAAACTATACGAGTATATAGTTACATAGTTTTTTGTGTAATTTGCGTCACATCTACTGGCAAATTGTATATAAAATTAATTAAATAGTTTGTTCACGTGTTTTGACCTTCTCGGTGTTGATTATTATATCATCGATGGAAATTAACTCGATATTTAGAAAATTAGAATCGTTTTAGTATATCCAGGTTCGTTCCCACCTTGTTAACCCGGACCTGATATTCAGAGAGATTTGGCCAGTCATCTTAACTCTTTAGTATATTACTATAACAATCATGGCTATAACCAGACAGTATTTTCATCTACTGGACAAAAATTTACGATATAAGCATAGTTCATTAGCCCTGTGGATGAGGGCATTCATGTTTCGTAAATATTACGAACGAAACATGAGACCTATAGAATACGACCAGAGTATTTAGAACTTGTCGTAGGAGGTAACAGAATCTGGTTGCATCGCTGGGCTGACGACCCGCATCTCTAAAAAACAACAAATGTTTAAAATGTCAACAAACAAACACAAATCGAGTTTGAGGATCGGCACGTGAAAAGTGCAGTCACTTCGAAAACCTGGCGCGTTTGACGGCCTTATCACATGTATGAAAGAATATCGGCTAGAACTCGTAGCGCTCCAAAAAAGCCGATGGCCAAAAATTGATCACCTTGTGTCCCAAGACTATGCGTTGCTACACAGTGGAGATGACCTCGGAAATCTTGAAGTCGGATTTCTCATTGTGCCACAGGTAAAAAAAAATGTACTGGATTTTCAGTTAGTCGATAATCGAATGTGTACATGAGATTAGCAATTGTTTGTGTATACATGCTCCCACTAATGTAAGCCAACCCCAAGAAAAAGGCTCATTTTACAATAATTTAGAAAATGTGATAGGCTTTATGTTATGTTATGTTATAATTTAGGTCCGTACTCCCGACATGAAACTGCTCCCGAAAATGTGGAAAGAATGATAAAACATGGACACATCCAAGTTACCCATCTCGAAATTAACCATGTGTTAATTTATAAAGGACGTGCTCGGGTTGTCCAAGATGTGAGATCTTATCACGGGGAGTTAGGGAGTACGGCGGCTTGACATTTTCTACGTGCTGCAACGATCTTTGAAGGAAGAGCCACCTTTCGGTAGGCAAAGAGGTCACTATCGGCGACAATGGCTCCACGGCGTTGAGAACCATCTTCTGGTTGCTTACATCAGTATAAAGAGCTAGCTCGTGGTCGAAATCGATGGAGTCAAATTGTTGACACGGTACGGACCAACAATGGCCTGTAAAACCAGCGAAAAAAAGTCTTATAGTGATTATCTAGTAAATGTTCTAAATTTTCAAGCAGTGTAGCATCCTAACGGATGAGAAAAATCAGTTCGTCCAAGTTCGTTCAGTCATTTGTTTTCACGAGTTCAGGAAACCAATAATTCTAAAGGCTTTGATCTTTTTAGGCGCTTTGGTCCATTGGTGTGATCCAGAAGGTTCCGCAGCTCCTCGTTGTCATGCTGCTGCAGTCGCAGTACACAACTCTTTGCAAATTTAAGTATTTCATCGCTGACGTATATTACATGTTAAGACCCCGATGAAGGTTGTCATTTCTAATATACCATGGAGCATTCACAATGATCTTAACAGTAGTTTTCCTTGCACAGCCCCAAAGTTGAATGCCCTATGTCCAGATAGGTTTAAGGATTTGTTTATACAACAGCGTTGTCAGGTCAGAATTTCTTCCAATAAGCCACTGCATTTCTTCTGAATTTAAAATTAAATTCTTGCCTTTTCTTCTAAACATGCGCTTTCCACCTGAGTTTAGTGTCTAGTGTCATGCTAAGGTATTTCGTCATAGTACATAATTTTTTGGGAATTCAGCCTATAATAGGAATTTATTCTACTTTTATTTGTGAAGTTGTTGTGTTTTGGTTTTGAGTTGTTTAGCGTTATTCTCCATGTTTTTGTCCAGGTGTTCACTGTATTAATAGCACAGTGTCATCAGCAAATGTCCCTTTTCTGGCTTCAACTATAATTGGTAAATCATTTCTATATACAGAAGGTGTAACACAGGACCAAGCACACTACCTTGTGGGACTGCTGACAATATTTTTTCAGTTTAGAGCACTCCTCTTCCTGCCTCACCCGAAAGTAACGGTTATTTATGTAAGAAATTAGCAATTCAAAATACTGTTTTGGTAGATATCGTTGAAGCCTAAATTCCATAGGATGATGTCAAATCTTATCAATGGCTTGGACTACGTCTAAAAATACTGCTGACCATACCTTCTTCTATTCCAGCGCCTCTTCAGTTGTATCAGTGATCCTATGTTGAGTGGCCCTCTCGAAGCGCAAATTGATGTGGTGGTATTGGTTTTCTATTCTTTATATTGCCTTGCGAGCTTGTCTATTTTCGTTAATAAAATCTATCACTTCTCTTGGGTAGCTTATATTTTCCCATCCCATCCATTATTTTCCCATGCCACTTTCTGTTTACTTTCAATGAGATTTTTCAACTCTTCTTCTATCACACAAGCGTTCGAAATAGGCACCTGTAGATTTACACTTTCTTCGAATAGCTGTCGAAAGTCTTCCCAGTTTGTTTTGTTATTTGTTAGCCTGGGAGAGCTTGCTTTAAGTATCGAAATTATTGTCATTAAGACTGGAGAGTGACCTGATGATAGTTCCCAGAGCTGACATTGATACGACATATATTAACAATATTAGTTCAGATAAGCTTGGGACGAAATGATACGTACAATCAAATCCTTTTTGGGCGAATCTTCACTCTAATTCCCAGAACTCTTATAGCTCTAGAGACATTAAAAAGCTAAACGGGTCGGTTTAAAAAACTTATTATTAAAAATTATATATTACAAAATTATTTACATTCTTAACCTATAAGTTAAATCTAACTAAATAAACTTTGACTATAGCCCATGCCATTTTTAAATTTAAAGTCCAAAATTTCATGATATATCAGCTGTTTCCATTGATCCACCGTATACTCCTTATCATCAATGCTATGATCATATTTCCCCGGCGACGGTGCATTCACTTCACTTTCATCGTACCAAACGTTGATATAACTATGCAACAGAGCCTCGTCGACAGATATTCGCTGCGCTGGATCAATAACCAGCATCCGGCTCAGTAAATCCCTCGCCTGATTGGCACGCAATCGACTCGAATCGTCGGGAAAAAGTTCATCGGGAAAAAGTCGATCGAATGAGAATCCCGAATATCGAGGACGATTTTCCAAATAGCTGCGTACGGTTGGCTGTAATTTACCCATAAACGATGGCTGTGGTGTCCCAAGTAGTTCAATTATTTTATTCCACTGATCAATGTGATCGGTTCCCGGAAATAGTATACATCCACGAATTATTTCGCCCATAATACATCCCACCGACCAAATATCGACATTTTCCGAGTAGCCCATTCCGAGTATAATTTCAGGTGCCCGATAATATCGTGTCACAACATATGGGGTCATCATAAATGTTGTACCAGCACTGCGTGCCAAACCAAAATCCAAGATTTTCAATGTACAATCCGATTTAACCACGATATTCGACGGTTTTAAATCTCGGTGTATAATCCCGGCTGAATGTAAATGTTTGATGCCGCACAGTATTTGATAGAGCAGATACGATATTCGTTCATGATCCAAATCCATTTGAATCACTTGTCCCAAATGTGCCTCCATCAGCTCGGTAACCAAATATATATCTTGAAAATCGCACAATCGACTTTGTGGCGTAAACACGTCGAGCAGTCCAATTATATTTTTGTGTCGCATCAATTTCAATATGTTTAGTTCACGGTACGCTCGTTTGGCGTACGTTACATTTTGAAACGGCCTTGTTAGCTTTTTTATGGCCACATTTCGTTGTGTAATTGTATCGAATGCGGCGCAGACTAAACCTTGGGCTCCGGCACCTCTCGGATCTAGTTGAATGTATCGCGTTGGCACATCAAATTCAGAACTTTTGAACTTGTATCGATGGAATTCAGTTTGATTCATTTCACTATTCACTATAATCACTTAAACGTGGTTCGTATAACTCTTTTTATTATGACTAGTTAGACAGTACTGGATGCTGAGATGAAATTGTTGGGATTTATAAAGAATCTGGTTAGCTATAAAAAAAATTATTTTTCGTCCGTTTAGCACATGTGGGTCGTAAAGTTCAGGTCATAAATAAGAAGGTTATAAAAGCACCTCGTGTAAATAATTTAAAATAATTTTCCAAACTGTTGAGATACGCCTGCAACTTACAAAACCATAATAAAAGTGTTAAACTAGAGGGTTTACCAGGTATTGTTGACAATACGAATTAATTTTTTGAACTGGGCCAACCCTTTAGTTTTTAAAATATTTTATTTTTTTATATCCACGTTTGACTCGTCTATCTGAAAAAACTACTTGTCTGTCATTGTGTTAAGTGAATTGGACGGCTTTTAGAGGTTTAAAAAATTAGGAATGTCAATAGTTGTTGTGTACGTGTAGAACAAAGAAAAATTGGCTACGAAAACCAAGTGTGGTGTAACCAAGAAGCACAATAAAAAGTAAAGAAGAAAGAGTACGGCAGTAAAAAATATATTTCTACCCCTTTCTTTTTCATAATCTGACAACTGGTTTAGTAAGAACAAATTATTTTATTTATTCGTTAAAGTGTTGAATTCATGGGACGACCCATATTCTGTATATGGTACCATAGGCTGGAATACAATATGCAAAAGGTACTTGGTAATTGTATGCATGTTAAATATTGTCACATGTAACTTGTTTAAGAAAAGACACCACTGGGCATTTACGAGGCATACGCCTTGGTGAAGTTATCCAAAATATTTACCCCAATTTTACAAAAAATTCTTGAATCAGGTAATTCGACTGGTAAATCGGGTAGTTCGACTGGTAAAACGGATTACATGTTACTGCTTCGAATCGTCCCTAAAACCGTTGTTTTTTTTTGACGAATTAAACTTTCTGCAAGAAATCAACTTGTAAAACGATGATTCATCGTTATGGTACATCTTTTTTTATGTAGGAACGTGCTAGTCTGTCATAACTAGGCTGGGTCTTTTCCACTCTTCTTTTTAGTGTTGAGAAGCCGTAAAACAATCTCTCCATTCATAGATTTAATCCAAATTTCTTTGAACTGAAAGGAATCGCCGAACATTTTGTCGTCATTTTGTTGTCACTAGGTCCAGTTTCCTGTGGTCTATAAGATAATTTCAGATTCTTCTTCTCATTTACCAATTTTCAACCGTACGGTTATATTTCAAAGATAATCGAAACTCGTAAAGAATTTCTTTCATTCTCTATAACAACATATATGATGAGCCAGCTCTCTTTATACCACAACTAACCTAGTCGCTCGTTCCAACTTATCCTCATTCCGGCGTTTAAAGTTATACCAATGGATCCTACATCACGCCGATTTTCAAGTCTTGGTTTCTTATAGTGGCTGTTACTTATGATAATGATATATTGTTTTTCCTGTAGCTCCAATTTTCAGGAGCTTAGGGCGTCTACTCGGCTGGACCATCCTATTCTGTTGAGAGCTACAGCTTTAATCTCAATCCACGATTTACCAAGTTGCTAAGCATTGTTCTCTCCCATGTCATCGGCAGTCTTTCTACTCTCATTTTACTTTGCCGGTTCCAGTTCAATGGCATCCACGTTATGTTATCACTTGGTGATACTCGTATCCTCACGCAAAGTGATACTCGTTCCTCCGACTGCTCTTCATTTTTTGAATGTCACTTTAAATTTCTCTTCAGTAGCCTTAAAAATGCTTTATGGATAATTGCAACAATCAGTCCTTTCTATCTCTTTACTTGACGTACTGCTTCTTCATATCCGCATTTTACCTCTGCCATATTATGTTGGTACTTCTGTTGCTTAAGTTGTCGGCCTTCCTCATTTTTTTCCATGTATCATCAGTAATCCACTTACTCTTGCTAGGGTACTTTCGTCTTGAAGTAGGATATTATCTTCAGTTTGATTCCATTTTTTGTCTTATAATTTAGTTGGTAATTTTGCTACTACCAGTTGGTAGTCCCTTGTTCTGACATCTTGCTTTGATTTGAGAATTTCATTTTGACCATTACGTAGTCTATCTGAGTTTAGTTCTATTTTTTGGTGATGTCCATGTATATTTGTGTAAATTTTTTTGTGGAAACCTACTGCCCCAGTTTGATACATTTTTAACGATGACAGTTGTCAAATTGGTATTTTATATTCCAACTTTAACATTGAAATCCTCTTGTACGATTTTAACGACGTCCCTTTGAGTCTTTGCTATTTAGTCTTGTAATTGTTTGTAGAACTGACTCTTTGTTGTTTCATCATCGGTTGGGGCAAAGCATTGAAAGATGGTTGTGTTTGTTATTTTGAAATGGAACCGTGCTCCTATCATTCTGATGTGTCCATGCCTTCTTCACGCGTGTCGTCTCAACCAGACATAAGGCCTATAATCTCGATGTGATAGCCTTTTACTTCTTTCTCTGTTTGTGCTAATCTTGAGGTTTCCGTTAGAGTTCTGAAGTTCCAGTTCCCACTTCGTGTCCATATACGATAGGTAAGGGTCGATATTTTGTTTTGCCGGGCTGTGTTGTTATTTCTTCTCGTATTCAGTATGATTTCGGATTAATGAATGATTGGTCCAATGAATCTTAACCGGTTGTCAGCGCTGTTGGATAAACCATACAACCATGGAGCAGGTTTCGCTCCATTCCATTTTATCATTTTTTAAAGCAAGTTTTAAAGCCGAGTATATATGGTTTAAGCTTAATCTGGTTCAAGAGGTTTGAAAATATAAACCCTTTTGACTTATACACTTACAGAAGGCAAGAATAGATAGTTAGCGTAAACGATCATGCATTTACACATACAGTTTTATTTGTGTCACAGAGAATCACGCCAGCCTATGTAATAGCATCATCTAAATATTCCAATCCACAGCAAGAGATCACCAGAACAAGTGATCCACGTTTCTTTTACCGTTGCCCATCCATCTTGTATAGGAAGTCTCCCTCGAGGTCCTTCTTTTCTTGGCGCCGAATCTTGGCAGCATTGAAAATGCTTTCTGCATATTTCCATCGGTCATTCCTTGCCGTCTTTTTTACTAGACATGGTGTTTCTACGTATCAACGTATCAGATCTGCCATATTTTGGTGGTACTTTTGAGGCTTAAGTTGATGGCATTCTTTAAAATTTTACAATTACCAGTTGCTGATCACTATATAGGTCTGCGCCTGTCTTGTTTTGACATCTTGTACTGATGTGAGAATTTATGTTGATCATTACGTGGTCCGTTGAATCCATGTGTATTTATGTATATTTTTTGTGGTAGTCTACTGCCGCAACTCAATGCATATTTATCCATGACAGTTGTCAAGTTATTGTTGTCTCTTCCAATTTTGGCATTGAAATCCACTTGCATGATTTTGACGTCGTTCTTGTGCTTTAACTCGGGCCTAAATCTCGATATCTGATAATATTTCATTATTTTCTCTTTACTTTTACTAGGCTGAAGGATTCCGCCTGGAGAGTTCTGATATTCCAGTTCCCGATTCGTGTCCGTGTTATACGATAGGACGTCTGGGTCGATATTTGATTTGGCCGGTTTGTGTTGTTATTTTTGCTTGTATTCATTTCTGTTAATCGGTGTGATTTCGTATGAATGAATATTTGGTTCAATTAATCCTACCCAGCTCCTAGTGATGCTGGGTAAAGCGTACTGGCATGACGGGGGTAAGTTTCGTTCCCTTCAATTTTAATTTTTTTGCAAACAAAATAAGGATTCAAATAATGGTGTTGGCTTAATCTGGCTCAAGAGGTGTGAAAATATAATATTCGTATACCTTCAAAATATTTCCATAAATCATTTCTTATAATTTGTGTAGCAACCAACATTGACGCAGCGACAGCGTTACGATATATTAATTTTCAAAATAACTCTTCTTATTTTTTGCTGAAAGAATCACTTTCAAAAATTTGGCCGCCCAACGATGTTCTTCCAAATAGTCCGATCCAAACAAAATATCACGAGAAACGGTGACCGAGTGTATCCAGGGTTTTACGTTGTCCATTCATCGTGTATGGGAGGTCTCTCTCGGGTTCCTTCTTTCTTTGGTGCCGATTCCAAGGCCTGTTTGGTGATCTAATTCTGCGAACGGACAACGCGTCCGACTAATATGGCTTTGAACTTTGACGATTTTATGAACCAAATAACATCTTGACATAATCAAGATCATTTATGATCTCATGAATGATTCGCATTCGATAAATGGCTCTCTCTTTGATGGGATCGAAACGCCCAGTTACATTTAATTTTAGAAGATTTTGTGCTTTTAATTTCCAAGACTCACAACCAAAAGTTTATCACAGATCTTATCAGCGGTGTAAAGATGTCCAGTTTTCGTAATAATGCGTACCAATAATATACCTCCGGCCCACAGTTCGTACCATACAATAGCAGGGACATGAACGAGGATCTGTTGCAGTCTGTATTATGTTTGTTACTGAACCAGCGAACCCGTATGACTCAGATGGGTGATTTGGTCTATTTTGATACTTATGTTGAACCCACTTGATCAGATTAGAGATGACGATAGATTCCCTTAATAATATGTCTTAAAATAATTTCACATCCTGTGTCTTTACATACAAAAATGCGTAAAATGTGTTTCACATAGGCTGGCACTTGCAAAGCAATACATTTTATTTATTTAATTCTATTTGATTGATGACATTTTTATGCAAATTATAAATTATTATTTCAGTTTTCTGCCTTCGATACAGCAGCTTATATACATATTTGAGATTTTCAATTTTTATTTAAATTTTAAATTTATAGTAGATAAATTGTATAGAAGGGTCCATATTCGCATCCACAACATATAAATTGTGTAAAATTAGGATTTCTTCGGTTTCAACGAGAGCATATATATAAATATAAAATCATCCAACTGGACAATCCATCTATACATGTTCATTATAGTTATTAACAATGTGGTTGACAAACCAAATTGTGCATCTTCCAATCTCGACCGCACATGTTTGTAAATCACATCACAGTGGGAAAAGAAGGACACATTTTTTTTCTGTAAATGACGATAAACGAAAGGGATAAATTCACATTTTGTGAACAAAAAAAGGGATATCATTGGCCGGAAAATCATAAAACGATGTTTTTGTTGTTCAAAAATTTCCAAAATATAAATTACAGGAAAAACATCAATTTCCTGGAAAATTGTTTGAATACAAAACAACAAAAAGTCCATTTTCTATTTGTTTGGCCCATGTTTAGATAAAATACACTGTCTTCTCGAATCATCTCGCTACAATACATAGTCACAAATGGTTTGATAGGTTAAGTGATTTTAAAATAATAAATTTTGGGTGAATGCATGGGGATATTACATATTTTATGGAGCCAGATAAGAACACATATTTATTTAGTGAATCGTCTCTGTATTCACCATACAAATAGCTTATTGTTCGAATTATATAATGTCACGAAATTTGCAAATCCGAAAGGAGCTTGAAATTTTATATCGATAATTTATTGATCCATAAATTATGGTTTTATTGCACAATTGTTACATGCGGTTGGAGATAACAAATTAAGTGGCTGTAAAAAATATTTGAAAGGCATTTTTGGAGCATAAATTGTGTACGAAATTACTTCATGCGATAACACGAACTGATGAATTTTAGGCCTGTCACCTCGTAATCTAAACCAAATATATTGAATTGGTTCGAATTATCCGATAGATTTTGCCCGATCTACGGATGGTAAGGGTTCATTGTCCCTGGCATACATCAAACTTAATCAATTATTAATAATTTGATCTATCATATTTTATTGTTATCGGCATTCACTAGATTTCAAGAAACAGATTTGATATGTACAGATTTGTATTAAACCGACATCCATATTTACCGACGATATAGTTTCGATATTCGTACTAAGAAGTCTCTCTTATAAATTTTATGCGTTTAGCTATTCCATTTCAAAGTGTTCTAAAGATTCAGCAACGAACTTAAACTAGAGGGTTCTTCACGTTTCCCGGGAAAATTAAAATTATTTCACGGGAAAAAATTAAATTTGATTAAATACGAATAAGCCGAGTTGTAATTTCTTTGACATTCGCTCGTACGTCGTATCGAGCCTTTGTTCGGGCACTTAACAATTTGATTTTCCCTCCGACAAACCCGTGTATGTTGTTGATCTTCTCTTTCAAGTTGTCCACACATACTTGTCCACATTTAGCTGATGATGGAACGAACCGCTCCAAATTTGAGATCGCCTGGCAGTCTTAAATTGTTGCCGAAAAGTATTGTTGCTGGTGTTACTCCTGTTGTGTTATGCACCGCAGATCGATAGGCCGTTAAGTACAATGTAATACCTTGATCCCAATTCCGCTGGAATACCTTGATCCCCAATTCAACTGTTTTGGCTATAAACTCTTCCAATGTGGCATTAAAACGCTCCAACATGCCATCAGATTGTGTGTGGAAAGGTGTTGTCCGCGTTTATTAATTCCCAGTAGTTGGCACATCGCCTGGAAGACAACCGAATCAAAATTTCGCCCTTGGTTGGAATGTAGTTCCATGGGTACCCCATAATTGCTAATCCAATGGTATACCACTGCATTGGCGATTGTGATTGTTTCTTGATTTGCAATAGGGTATACCTTTGGCCATTTACTGAAGTATTCCTTAACTACCAACACATACTTGTTGCCGCTTTCGCTAGTTGGAAATGGTTCTGCAACATCTATGGCAATCCTCTCGAATGGTGCTCCAATATTATATTGTTGCATCGCTCCACGGCTCTCCTTTGCAGGTCCTTTCACTGCTATACATTGGTCACACTGTCATACGTTGACACCATTCAGCCACTGCTAGTCTACATCCTGTCCAGTAGAACCTTTCACGTACCTTGGCTAGCGTTTTGTTGATCTCTAGGTGACTTCCGCTTGTCCCTCCGTAGTATTCCTGCAATATTTCTGCCATCCTGATCCTCGGTACTGCTAACAAACGATTGCTTTGTCATGCCATCAAAACTCTCCCATGTTCGCTCCGTCTTCCATAATTAAACTATCCCATTGGGCCAAATAAGCCTTGTTAGTTGGGCGTTTATCCGCAATATCGTGGATGACGTTCTACCTCCATGAATTTGGTAATGACTGCCAAATCTGGATCTTTACGTTGCTCTTTGTAGATAACATCCTTGGTCCATTCATCAGCAGGCAACACCTTCATTAGTCTGATGTCGACTAAGTTTTTCTTGTTTTCTATCCGTCCGCAATGTTTACAATCCACTCGACATGGTCGTCTTGACAATGCATCCGCATTTCCATGAGCGCTTCCCTTCCGATAGGCCGTAGAGGTATGTTCGGAAATGTTCTACACATTTCACTATGGCCAACAATTCTCTTCTTGTTACACAGTAGTTGCGTTCTGGCTTTGATAATATCTTGGAATGGCTTTGATAAATTCTTGTGACAACACTCCTCCCAAGCCGCATAATTACTTGCATCCGTATTCAGAATTAAACGTTTATTCGGAGCCGCGGATACGAAAGCAATGGTGCTGTACATAATCGCTGCTTCAGTTCGTTGAACGCTTCCTCGTGTTCATCACTCCATTGGAACGACTTGTTATTCTGTGTCAGTTCGTGTAAACTCCTTGCGATCATGGCAATTCCTGGCACAAATCGTCGATAGTATGTGCCTTTAGTCCGATGAAACTCTTTAGTTCATGTAAGTTTTTCTATTTGATTGAGAAATAAAACTTTTCAGTTCTCGGGAATTCCCAGGAAACCGGGAAACAAATTTTAAAATTTCTGTTTCCCGGAAGCAAAAAAAAGTCGGGAATGATACCCTCTAACTTAAACTTACCTGTAATAACAAATTATATGATTCAAAGTCTCAACACAGCAATAAAGAGCTATAGTGACCGTTAAAAGTGGCATTTAAGAGGTGCCCTATGTGAAGGCCATTGTGAAGGTCATTGTGCAAGATGTGGAATTTCGATGAATCCATATTTTACCATTAGAGTAAACAACTCAAAGACTGGACCACTTTCCATTACTATCATATATGTAGATAGTCTATAGTAGTACATCATTGACATTGTTTCAGCGTAAGGTAGTATGGTAAAAAGAGACTGGCAAGAGATTTTAGAGTAGTTCATTCCTAAACTAGATAGGCAAAACCAAGTAAACAAACAATGATCTGGATATACCTAAATACAACGGTGTATGTTATGCTTATATATGAGATAATGATAGTAAGTAGCCAATTATAGGTTTATTGGTCAAATGAGCAAGCAAACTGTGTGAGCGTGGTATTACACTTATCCAGACTGAACAGAGGAATATTTGAACAAAGAGAATTGACTTCTCCAAAAGACTCGTTGGCTACTCTGATCACTCTAAAGTTAATTCTATCAATTCAGAAACGCAATGTTCAAGCCTAATTGGATTCTCGAAGAAAATATAATATTTTAAACCATCACAGTGAAATGTACAGAAATGCTGATCAAATATAACAGCAATCAACGTTGCGTGGCCACCGTTGACCAAAGAGCGGAAGTGGTCTTTTGTTACTAACGTTATTAGAACGTTATTAGAACGTTTTAATTTCACCTGCGTGATGAAGAATATCATCTTCGTGCTTTAAATGACATTACATTATAGATGACTTAAATATGTTGTTAAAAAAATTAACCCAGGAGCTTAACCAAGTTTTCTGAAGAAATGTGAGTCTTGATATTCAGAAAATAAATCTTCAAGAAAATCCAATGGGGTTAAGGAATGATGGATCTCGAGATATACTTACCGTCAATAATAAATTATTTCGAGTCTTATTTAAGGTATAAACAATGTGGAATGGCATACAGCCTCAAAAAGGTAACTCAATGATTTGGCAGTTTTATATATGTTTGCTATCACACGCAACTGACAGAGCAGGAAATACATCACATTAAGTTGTCTCAAACAGTAAGACATAGATCATGAGAGAACCAGCATTAGTTGGTCCAATGCATTATATACGTAATATCATAAGCCCTTATCAGCTATATATAAGTCTGAGTTTATCTAATAATAACCATTGCTTTGAGTTATTTGACAAATCGTAAGAAAAGCTTATCTTTGACGGGAGCAAGTTTAAATGAATTTCGATTTATTGAAGCTTCATTTTTAAGTGATGAATGCTGGTTTGAGTGATTAACATGTAAAATGTAGTCTCATATGGGTCATATAAACAAGTGGAAACATTATCCGCATTGGGAGTGAGTCTTATAATTCACTCATTTTAAATCCTTGAAATGTAGTCTTAATGTCAAAACATCCTTGAAATGTAGTCTTAATGTCATCTAATAACTACAACACATATAAGAGGACAAACCAAACAGTGATTAAAGCTATTTTTATGAAGGTACTGAGTTCGAATATCGATAGGGACAAGGTGTAAAAGAAGGTATTCACCAACAGATTACAATCGGTAGTGTAAATGAACACATCTATGTCCTCCTGTTGCAGAATAAGTACTACAGGGTGGTATGAAGCTATGCAATGTGCAGATGTAAATTAAACCTACCTCCCCGATTTTGCTGTGACGCATAAGGTAGGAAGTGAACTAGCCGAAAACAGAATGAAAAGATTAGAAATAATCAAAAGAAACAAAATGGACAGATGGACGATACGATTTTTGGTGATACAGAAAAGCAGTACAGAAAAACTGTAGTGAAACTGGAATCGAACCGATGTCATTCTACCATAGGATCATTGATGAAGCAAGAGTAAAATCTTTGGTACTTTTCACTCGCGTCTTGTCAATAACCGTTATTTCAAGAAAGTCAAAGCCAGAACGACCAGATCAAAACATCCTTTCACAATTTTTATATAAATAAAGTATGCTTTCTAGTGTAACTATTCTACTTTATGATATAGTTTTAGTTTCCGTCCGAATGTACTGTCATGATAGCGTCGTGACAGTAAGTTTTATACTGACAAAGCTTTTTATTTTTTTTTTGAAATTGTTGGGTGTGATTCCTATAAATAGTGGAAACATAGATATTTTCTGACTGACCAAATGGGGTAGTGTTAAAGCTGTAGTAATTGATGGAAAGGCACCGTCTATGACCTCTTGTTGGAGTGCAGAATTCATGGACCAACCCATCTTCCATGTCAGTACAATGGTCTAGCCTGCAGCTTTGCAATATGTGCAGTTGGTTTAACACAAATTCAACCTACAGCCAAACGTCCTCAATTTGGTAGTCATGCGGTAATGTAGGTCGAAAAACCAACAATCTGCAAAGTTAAAGCACAAACTAGTGCTTTGAGCCCCAAAATAGATTCGAGAGATAAGAAACAAACAAAATGGTCAGTAAATTTTTAGCGATACAGAAAAGTACTTATATCTGAGTGTTAATGGACTAGTCGTATAGTGGAATTATTGACACACGTCTCTACAGTAACCGAAACTTTATGAAAGTCAAAACCAGAACGACCAGCTAACTTCCTCCCACTATTTATATATAAAAAATATGCGTTTATAGGGTAACTATGTTTCTTCATGATACAGTTTTATTTTTCGTCATATATACTATCATAGTGTCGTGACAGTAAGTTTAGTACTGACAAAGCTTTTTATACTTTTTTTCACTTTTTGGGTGCGTTTCGTATATATAGTGGCAATATATATATTTTCTTGACCCAACATATGAGTTCGATGGGATCAAGGTACATGTCATGAGTAAACTGGATTGTAATGGCCATTAAGAATCTAGATCAAAATTAAATTGCGTATATACAAATCACTGTATTCTATAATTTAATTAAAAGCTTAGATCATTTAAAATAAGTAATAAACTGTAATTAAAGTCGAAACAAAGTGCAATTAACTATTCAAATCTATTAATAACCGTCGCATAAATACATATAATTATTTATGGTTAGCCGACTCTGTATATGAACGCGGATTAACATATTTTTAAATAATTAACGGATCGATTTAAATTTATTCAGACAAATACTATAATTTAATTAATGTAATATTGTACAAAACCGAACGTCAAAAGTCATACTTTAATGGAATTACACGATATGCTATAGCATGTATGCAGCAGGGTGAGTGGAATGCAAAATAATATATACTTTACAGTCCGCTTCGCCCCTTTCGCGCTTACCTTATATACTCGTATATAGACATGACTTGTTTATGAGTTACGTAAAATGACATAAAAAACCAATTTAATTTAATAATAATTATATTTTTAATTATTATAATTATATACTTATTATTTTGTGAAAATCAAATATATAATGATTATGTATACATTTTGACGGGTTTGTGGTTTTGATTTAATATAATTATGTGATAAGTAGTTTTCATATCAACTTGTACTATCATATCGTTCGAACCACCGCAGACACTATATATACCAGTTTAATGATGTGATTTAAATGTGATTTAGTTAAGCCAAACTATTTAACACAATTTTTAAGGCAATTGACATATTTTTATATGTGCAATATTATGTAATTAGTGGTTTTGTACTTATGAGCGGTTGCGGCTATATCTAACGGACTGTTTACATGCCTATCAAACTATTTAATTTTTAATTTAATTAAATTTGGAATTATACTGTTTGTTGTTGCACTAAGAGGATTAAACAGTCACCGTCGCCTTATTTTAAGCAATATACAGCCAAAGCTTTAGGAGGCGACAAGCGAATTATTTAGTAACTATATATATTATTTGAACTGACGAGACTTTCGATGACGAGACGGTTTATAAAATAGACAAGGTGTCCCAATAAGGATTTGAACTATGCTGTTTGAATTGAAGTAATGACCGTCGTTTAGTTGAATGAAACATTTATATAAGTCTATACAATACTTTACGAACTTATTTTGTAGTGCTTACAGATGACACTTGATAGAGTCAAAAATGTCGGCAGTGTCACTTTATTTAACCACCAAGTGCTAGGCAATTCAGTCAGCATAGGTATTTTGGAGCTGTTGAACTACAACATAATATTGACAGTTCTTGAAAAAAATTTATAATCTGTCGATATTGATCAAAATTTTTTATTAAAAATTAATACAAGACAAGTGACCATAGACGATCGATACAGTTGCTTATAATAATGAGAACTATTTCACCAAACTATGATAAATTTCATCGAGTTAAGACCTCACAATATTAAATTCCGACCCAACATCAGTTGTGAAAGGCAAGGTCTTAAAGATCTGAAATGACTATACTATAAAATAATTGCAGATTTCAGTTGGTCGACACATATAGAAGTTCTGGCTCGTTCTTTGGTGAAAATATCCGAACAACTTCCTAAAATTCTACAGGTTAGAAGTAAGATCTCGAATACAAGGCTTTTCAATCTAGAATACATATATGGCTGGTTTAACATTTGAAAATCTTGACGGGTTACATTGAACGGGTAAACTATCTCCATTCACCAGATATTAATCAAACAGTTTATTATGGCGCTTCCTAATAAGTCCCAGCTCTCCGGTATCAGTTATGATTTTTTGTTTATAATCAACAAACTAAATTAAGTCACCTGCTTCAGACCTAGAGCTTACATTGACTAAAATGAGACAAATTTAGTCGTTAAGATTTTGAGCTAGGCAACCGGCGCATTGAATAAGGCAACCGTCATTGTATTAGGTAACCCACAAAAAATGTGCTCGGGAGTTTTATAGTCAATATAACCAATGCCTTCTGAGACAATAATCTCCTGGTTGGTGCATATAGAACTACTTGTGATTTTGGCCAACGCCCTGAAAATCTTAATTGGTCGTTGTACCCAGTAAATATTGTGTGCAGGCGTTTATCCAGATATTGTTTATCCATATTTCTTTGGCCATTTATATTCATATTCAGAAGGAATGAACGCTGATCGTAATCGTGATACGGTAATAAACCACTAGCCACTGACTGCATGTGAAACGTGAAGCATAAAGTCTTTATACAGATTACATAGCTACCCTAATTGGTATAAATCTATAACCAGCAATATTTTTAAACCAATCAACAATTTCTAAACTAGAAAAATTTAAAGGATTTAATGTAAGGCTATTAAGTCTCCTGCAAATCGGACTAAGTTTTGGAAACGGAGAGGTTTAAAATTTGTTAGATTTAACAAGCACCAAGAATATTTCTATCTAGGTTTCTATCCCCGTTTACCATCAAGAAAATTATGGATAGTCGTCAACTTGGTCTCTCAAGAGATGACCCATCAATTTCTAATGACGCCATCCAATGTTTGTCATCACAAGTTCGATTCTCACCGTTGACCAATAAATTTATGCTCCGGATGGTAAAAAATGTGACTGTGGGGAAAATCATTCGTTGGACTTGTTTACATAGAGGAAAAGTTAATTTCCATAACCATAAGCTAGATCTATTGAAATTCAAGCAACTCCATATACTGATAGATATGCAATCTTGGTATTATGTATTGACTTCCGAGCTGATTTGTTCATATGATGGTCGACGCGCCTCTCTAAATTCAAGAATTTCTATTTAAACCCAATAATGATGGTTCTCTTGCTATGTTTCAGTTAAATTTTATATATTCTGGTGTAGTACCTCTAAGGAACCTCTAAATCTTCAGAGACTGGAGATTGTATGCATTTCATATAATTACTAGCTAATTTCAAAATGTGTCCGCACCTTACTTTAAATTTTTTTGAAGCTTCACGTTAAGTAATTATATGAAACATATGTAGGCTATGTGCTAATAAATGCATCACGTCAATTCCATCCTGACCTCGATCAGTTCTTCGTGCCTCATTTATCTCTAGTAATATAGGTTAAATATTAAACTGTTTGCCTCTCAATTTCTGAATTCCCTGACATCCAACTGAGTTCAAAACTAATCCCCGTGAACTTTTTTGGAATTTGTACACTGCACAGAGGATTAAAATTGGTTTGAATAAAAAAATCAGGAACCTTAACCAAAGCAGTAAGAGATTCAAATATTTTTTACTTTTGCGTAATTGTTCTCTGTCGCAGAGAAAGTAGCGTGCTTGTTATGTTATTCGGGGGAGTCTCGGGTTCGATTGGAGAACAAAAAAAAATTACGAATGTGAGTTAAACTTTTGGCCCTTCATGGCACTGGGTTCTGAAATATTTCCCTGACATCTTTAATTTAAATAGATAATTTGACTCTATGCGTTATTGCATAATTTACATAAGGCTGTACAAAAAGGATCTATGATAGTATAAAATGGGATCGTCCCTAATATGAGGATATATTTATTTGTATCTATCGGACTGTATACCTTTTTGATTTTTAGTTCTGAGCTCGTTTTACTTCCGGTCACATATCAACAAGTTCTCCGTTCTCTAAATAAAGATTCTTGTCAAAGCGTCACTTTGATTCTTGTCAAACTAGTTGGCGTTTCATGGCTATACATATTCTATTTAACTATAATCCATTAAAAGTATGTCAGAAGAAAAGCCCACTATGATCTTAGAGTGTTTTTTTCATCAGACCTACACTCTTTGTGAAACATAATAACTCCATTATCTCAAAGAGCATATGCAATGTTGGGGTTAATAAAGTGTAACTGTGTAGGAGCGGTGATTTTCAAGTCGAAAGCCCACACGCGTTACAAAATGAATATGTTTTCGTTTCAAAGGTAAGAAAAGCCTTGGTACGATCATTCGAAATGAATCAATAAATAATTTCAAAATTTCTGAAAGACCCGAAAATGAATCAGCAGCAAGGAGCTTCCACATTGATCAGAAGAATCCACACGTCAACGGCCAACAATAATATTAACGGTTTCAAGGTATTTGGTGGAACCAATGCGGTTCAAGACGACTGAATCCATTAGACGTTAGATCGTTTAGAATAATTAGAAGAAGCAGAACGTTATAGAAGGGTATTATAATGAATTTGAGCAGAACATTGAATATTGAAAAAACGACCACAATACAGCGAAAAGCACGATATTTATGAGGTTTTGACCTACTTGGAAATGTTGCAATATATGAGAAGTCCTGCTTGACACGTTCTATCCTCTTTGTGTTGCTTCCTTTGACTGTCACCTGTTTCGATCAATCGCCCGGCTGACTAACACTTCCGATCATATAAATATATATATATATATATATATATATATATATATATATATATATATATATATATATATATATATATATATATATATATATATATATATATACGGGTGGCTGAGACCAAATGTTACTAACTTCACTCTGCTGTCATTTGTGTAGTTGTCATTTTTCGCGCGTCAATTTTAAAAATGATGCTACATATTGAAAAATGAACTACACTTGAAGCCGTATGGAGGCACAAAATAAAGTTAGGCTTGAAAGAACACGAGCATTGAAGGCCTTGGCCGAACGTGATGAGATTCCAAAACAATAATGATGACAGATGACAAAAATTTTCAACATTCAACAGTATGTGAATAAACAAAATGATCGTGTTTGGTTAGACCACAAGTCCAACGATAATTTGGACACAAGAGTTGCCATGCGCATGCAATCACCAGCTTATGTTATGGTTTGGGCTGCAGTTACTGCGGATGGACGCACTCCTCTGGTTTTCATCGAACATGGAGTCAAGGTAAACCAAGAGATGTACCGCCAAAAGATCCTAAACGATGCTTTGCTACCTTGGGCACGTAAGCCGGTACGAACCGTTTTGGTACGAACCGTTGGACATTCCAACAGGACTCGGCACTGTCACACAAAGCTCGAGCGACACAGCAATTTTTACAAAATTGCGTTCCGCGGCTATTTTCATCGAAAGAATGGCCACCATATTTACCAGACTTGAATCCCATGGATTTCTCCATATGGTCCATTTTGGAGAGTAAGGTGTCCACTAAAAAATACGAAAGTGTTGATGCATTGAAGTCAGCTCTTGTTCGAGAATGGAATAAAATTCAGCAAGCCCACGTACGGTCAGCATGCAATGCTTTCTATGGAAGACTGAATCAAATAATCAGAGCCAAAGCAGGTTATATCGAGCAGTAACATGTTTTTCATAAAATGTAATATGTTTTCAACATATTCCACGAAATTTCAATAAAAAATAATCAAAATTAAAAAAATTACAGCGTTTTCATTTGGTAACACTTGGTCTCAGCCATCCTGATATTTATATATATATATATATATATATATATATATATATATATATATATATATATATATATATATATATATATATATATGTATATATATATATATATATATATATATATATATATATATATATATATATATATATATACATATATATATATATATATATATATATATATATATATATATATATATATATATATATATATATATATATATATATATATATTTATATATATATATATATATATATATATATATATATATATATATATATATATATATATATATATATATATATATATATATATATATATATATAATGTATCTAAGTATATCTAAATTTAAAAAGATGGCTTTTTGGTTTAAAATTAATAACAACAATTGTAAACCATGTCAAATTCGGCCAAGCTTTCGAAAGCTCTAGGAATCGTAAATGAAACAAATTCATAATGACTTTAATGCCATCTCTTATCCATGGCGTACATTTTATGGGTATGAAACAGGCATTTGTTATTACGTGGTGAATAAAAATATATGGTTCGTTTCTCGGCTAAACTTTTATATTCGACTTTCCTTATTGAAAATTTTTTTATTTTTGGTTAAATACTTTCCAAATACAATAAAATCTTATATACTAATCCATTATACGGATTATAAGCGTATAATTTTAAAATCTATAATACGCATGTATAAATTCTATGCATATATATGAACATATATATAAGATATGTGTTTCGTTATGTCGTACAGTATTATGTAATCTTATCAGCTTATTTCGCCTGAGTGATGATGTATAATGCAGTACATATGTATATACGAGAGTCAGACTCGAGTTTGAGATAGGGAACGGAAAAAAGTTAAGAAACTATTTTGATTAATTTTTAAGAACTTTATAGATTTATGTGTACACTATGTTGTGTGTCTCCGAGGTCTTCCTTATTGTTTTTGTTGTTATATATTGTATGTAGTGTTGCTTTCTTAAACATTTCGTCTTTCTTATATACAACCATATATTGAAAGTTACCTTTTTAAGTCAACACACATACTCGTACAATATAAAAAATTAAAAATCCTTTTATCGTTCGGTGTTCAAGGGAAGGAGATGAAATGATTTTAAAATCTAATAAATTACAAATTTTTGACATTTTTATTATTTTCATTAAACATTATACGTTGTTGTTGGTTTGCTTTTTTAATTCTTATTTCTCGAATTGTTATTGTTGCATGGTACATACACATTCGGAAAACTATACGTTTGTTTGCTGCTGCAGACAGACGGAGAATATTATAATTTTTTTTTGTTTGGTTCATAAGGTGGTATATTGGTACATTCTATTTATTCATGTTAAGTTTCACGTTTATATTATATGTTTGTTCTGTTTAAATATTTTAAGGGTGAAAATTATGGTTGGCTTGATACCTTTTTACTGCTTCTTGTTTGTCAACTCTTATCTTAAAGTTTACTTTGCATCTCTCTTTTTTTAATACTGTTGACACTATACTGTATACACATTATATTTGTTGTAGTTTTAATGTTTGGTTTTTTTAAACGTATCTTTATCTATTTTGCAATGATCTTCATAGATATGTAAGTGATATAGTTGACGAGTAGTTGAAGGACGGTCACATTTCTTAAGAAGCAAAATAATCATAAAGATATTATTTTATTGTTAAGTGAACTTGCTAAGTGTAATAAAGTGATTAGACAAGCCCGAAACGTCTGTCTAGTAGATTAGTCCGCCAAACAAGAGAGGTCAAGAAATGAAATCTGGTGTAGGAATGATTATAATATCCATTTTCCTTGTCATCTCATAATGAGACAAAATATGTTACAATCTGTTGTCTAATCATTCGACAGTTGGGGTATTTATTTGTTTTTTTAATGAAGTCCAAGATATCTGAAATCTTTAAGGTCGTCAGTTGATCCTCCAATAGGAATTATGATCTAAATCAACGTAGTCTGTGGAAAGAGTATGAAGAAGAGGAGCACAAGAACAGTTTTCATTTCAAACGGTTTCTTCTTCTTTTCCACCACTCCTCTGTTTACGGTTTGCGAATTCGTAATTTGAATTTGAAATATGTGACTTTTGGGCAACACTACCCCGTGGGAATGTCCAGCAAGATCTTCAAGGTCTCTCATAATTCAAGAAGAACTTGGATTATTTCTGATTTATTTATCACTTCTAAAGCGGGCTCAGATCCCGAAAAAGTGGAGACTGCAACCCAAACGGCCAATTTATCAGTCAATACATTTCTTTTGATTCCCATGTGGCTGGGTATCCAGTGAGATCTATCATATGATTCAGATTGCTTAGTCGAGTAAAGTCAATTATTGTCTGAAATAACCAGTTTCGGTGAAACAATATTGGAAGCAATCGCCTTTTGTTAGAAAAGATTCAGATATTCGACGTCTACAACTTATCGTTTTTGCAAGAAGAGCGTTGCTCTCAAAATGGTAGCTGTTTCCGCCTGAAAGACCGTGGCGTACCTACCAAAGGGATACATGTTTTGACCTCAGGATTTTGTATGTATATAACACGGCACCAGTCAGCTAACAGCATACTGATCCATCAGTAAAATTATCATATCGTCACCGAATTCTGTAGTCAAAGGTATCGAGCGTCTTCTCTAATTAAAAAGTATGCAACTCAGCTAAATGTGCAACCCTTTCAAACCCAGATATTATTTCCCAGTGGTTGGCCTTACACAGGAAGATCAATTTAAATGCACCATTGCTAAAGTTCTTCATTAAGTATAGCATAGGTAGTTTGCACACACAATCGAAGTTCTAGACGGATTCAAAAACGCATGAATGAGACATCAACACATTAACGGCGAAGAATCGATCCGAAAAATATGTAACACTACTTGGACGAATACATTGAGCTTTTAATATATATGATATTCGGACATATAGTGTTTAGGTATATAGGTCTCCATCTGCGATTCCAGTATAACATTAAAAACCCAATGAAAGTAAAGCCGTGGAATCGTTGGCAGTTCTCCGGAACCGAAGCTTATAATCTATCAAAATGTATATCTTTAAATATCTGATCGAACACACTTATAATATACTTATAAAAAAGAAGTCGACGAACATATTTGACTGTGAATCACAAGTCTATAAAGGAAATGTTTTGGAAAAGTTTTTAAAGTGTCTCGGAGGCTAATTTATGACCAGGTTCATTGAACATTTTTCCATGGGCAATAAGTTCTTTATACCTCGCCCAAATTAATATAAATCATAAAATCCTACCTTGAGTCTCGTACTGTTGTGGATGCACCCCATGAAATCACCATGTTCATTCAAATCATATATTGGTTTAACCTATAATCAAATATGCATCATTTAAATCCATTTTTGAGAGACTTCTGAAATTATTAATTACCCTCAGAACAATACATTTATGCGCCTTTAATGATCGGTAAGAGACCGTTTATACATGGTACCCATTTTGTCACGAAACATGTCTGTTTCAATTTTTCTCTCCACACAATTTGGTTGACAAAATTTGGTTCTTTTGATTGTTGTGCTCAAACAGACTTCCAAAGGCTTAATAATCCAATATGTGTTGGCAGATTGACTATGAAATTAGTCGAACTGTCATTTGTAAGATCAGCAGGTCTTCAGCTGTACTATACCCAATCCTTTATAATCAAGAAGTATTTAACAATAACTTGGAAAATAGTAGGATTGTGAATGATGACCAGAACTGAGACAAACCAGAGTGGTTTATGGGCTGATTTGAACTGTAATCTGTAATAAAGAGAGAGAAAGCTTAAACAAAACTGAAAACATGGATTCTGACGCGTAAATCACGAAAACTGTACTTGTCGAAATGATTGGTGTGATAAATGTGTTATTGTGGGGCAACGATGTAAGGAAGCTGAAGGTTCGATTGCAGCAACACATTTACGTAAAAACGACGAATAGCATATAGCATATAAGGTTGAGATTTAGAGAATATAAAGTACTTCCTCAAGATCTCGATCAACTATATACCATTATGATCTACATTGTGACTATATACCATTATGATCTGATATACCAACGATCCACCTGATAAGGACTTCATAGATATCACAACTTTTGATGCCCAATCGAATAAGCGTCAAAGCACAAATCACACGTTACATGACTATAGAGTTATGTCAAATTTTAACACTTTATTTACTCACGTAATTCACTCAGTAAATAGTATAATACTAGCCGTTTGCCACTGTTCGATACAGTAAATCACTTTAATCACTTCACTGGTTTAAGCAATAACTGTCGCATAAATCGATTTAGCCCAGCTTATATACAAGTCAATAGGATTCTCGATCATTCCATTCTACGCTTATAGTCAATGTAGTGGTGCATTAATTTCATTACGTTTGAGGTATTTCTATACTTGACTGTAGTTGTGTACACAACCTGTTTTGAGCATTTATTAACTCGTACTGTTATCTCTTTCATTATGGTTGGTATTTTTAAAGCTGAAAGCAGCTTTCATTACAACTTGATCCTTCTAAATCCAGAATTCTGTTTTTCGGTTTTCCTGTACCCGCTTCTGACTGTCGATTGCTGCACATTGAGTGGAGTAATCATTACTTTAAGACTGTATCGGCTTCTTCAACTAGCAACCATTGCTTGTTGATTGATAAGAGCAATTCTATTCCCATCTAGCCCAATTCTTGGTTTTCAAATGATGGCTCCGTGTGATTGGATTATAAATCCACTTAAACAAAATATTCGGCATATTGCATCCTCTTTGTCTGTATATAGGGTTGATCTCATACGTTGTCATGTATAAAGCAGTACATACGACCCAAATTGGTACTACATATCCACTCGGTCCAACTGATTTGGTATGTGGTGTAAAGACGATCAAAGTTGGTTAATTCAAATTTTCTTCCACCACATCCATTCAGGTTGTTATGAATTAGTGAACATGCCGCAAAACTGGACATACTGTTCGACCAAATTTGAACATTGTGTAGATAGGTATGATTAGTGGGATGAGAATGATATATATTTTTTATTTTTTATTAATGGATTTTATTACAACTGAATATAATTCATCTAGTAACTTATCTTTAGTAAATTTGTTAGTTTTTGTTGAGTTTAACCCACTGGTTAGCTCCAAGTATATTATAAGATTACATTAACCGCCCCAAATCTAAAGGTTTCGTCCTTCGAAGCCTTCTAACTGGGTCTGTGTTGGTCATAATATCTGCATTTTGATGTTGACCGAGCCGTTGTGCGTGTTTCGTCGCATGTTTCTTGATTTCTTCGCTAACGTATTCCATCTTTAGATCCTTATGTCGTTTCTTATGTACCATAGTGCATTCACAATGCTACGTAGAACTTTATTTGGAAAGGTTTGAATTATTTTAACATTGCTCTTCTTGGTACAACCCCACAGTTCTATACCATATGTCCATATAGGCTTCAATATTTGCCGATATAATAGTAGCTTATGCGTAGAGAATGCGCCATTTCTTTGTCGATTATTAGTGGCATTTTGTAATTTACTAGTTGACTCTTCTATACTGTCTCCAACTGCTAAGATTGCTGTATCATCTGCAAACGTTGCAATGTTTGTATCTTTTGTATTTGGAACATCTCTTGTATAAAGTAAATATAGTATTGGTCCCAGAACACTTCCTTGTGGAACTCCAGCCGATATTTGTCTAAGGTCAGAGTATTCATCTTCAAATTTAACTCGAAAATATCGATCAGCTAGATAAGATTTTAATATCTGGTAAAATTGCTTTGGCAGGTCTCGATATAGTTTATATTCTAGTCCTTGGTGCCATACTTTATCGAAGGCTTGTGCAACATCCAAAAAGATAGTTGAACAGATTTTCTTCTCTTCTAGTGAATCTTCAATTATATCGGTAACCCTATGTAATTGGTCTATAGTATAGAATGTCTCTCTATAAAGCCAAACTGATGTGGTGGAACTAGTTTTCTGTCCTCTATTACTGGTTTTAGCCTTTTCAGCAATAATTTTTCGAACAACTTCGAAATTATAGGAAGAAGCAAAATAGGCATGTACGAGGTTTTAACGTTAGGCGGTTTATTCGGTTTTGGAATCATTATCACTTCTGCAACCTTCCATTGGTATGGGACGTATTTTAGTCGGAATGCTGCGTTTATTAGTTGAAGCAGTTTTCGTAAGCCCTTTTCGGGAAGTTCTTTTACTATTTGACCTGAAATTAGGTCATAACCAGGACATTTTTTTGAACACAAGTTGTTAATAATTTCATATTTTAGCTCTTGTAATGTTACTGGTTTGATGATTAGGTTGTCCACTTTTCTAACTGGGTTTATATTTTCTTCCGCTGATTGCTTTGGAAGGGGCTGGAATGTGTTTTCGAGGTGGGCTGCAAACAAGACAGCCTTCTCCTTACCACTTCTTGCCCAAGATCCATCGTTCTTTTTGATAGGAGGTATCTGCTTATTTGGTCGTTTAAGTCCTTTCGTTGCTTTCATAGTTTTCTGATGCTCCTTTTGTTACAAAGAAGTCTATTAAATCTGGGATTTTGTTTTTATCTGTAGGCCAGTATGTTGGTTTACCCCCAGAATAAAACTTGCAGTTTAATTCTTGTCCTGCCGCATATAGATCTTTAGAATGATATATGGCGATATCTATATATAGGGACAATATAGTGATCACATCGTATATAAGTGTTCAAATAGAAATTTTTTAAAGGGAAGTGGTTTTTCCAGTATTTATTTATCGATCAATATCTCTTCTATCCATATGCTCAAAACTATTTTAGAGAAGCTAACTATCTCCATCGCAACGAAGAATAATTACAATCGGTAAGCCATAACTTTCCTGGAGGAGATTAGTGTTTATAGACTGGTTATTCATCTCTAAACCCTTTAACTGACTTAGCCCTTACCCGCGTTTTCTTTGTCGTTAAGCCCCATTTGAATATCGGTATGATTATCTGCCTTCTATTCGGCTTGAACAAGTGTATCATTTTTTTCTGCTTATTTTGAAGTATATATGAACCCATAACAACCTTATTTCGTCATTCCACATGCCTTTCTTATTCAAGCATAATACCAATAACGTTGCCTGATTTGTAATCCAATTTGTGTAAACCAGACTGTATATTTGAGTAGAATTTGATGTAATGCAATGACAATTGGAAAAACGAAAATCCCATCCGCATTATTGGCTACAGGAAGATGGAGTTAAAACTCCCCAGAAAATGCCAATGATGTTATCTCACCATTATCAGCAATTAAATATTTGTGGAGCATTATGAGAAAAGAGTTCACTCCAAAAAACATTATGGAAGAACTTAAGTCACTGTATAGATAAGGAATCTTGGAATTAAATTTTTGTTGGAATTATTGACTTGCAACGAGTAGAAATTAGTCTCGTTTTCTGTCGCCCAAAGCTCAGACATCACATTTGTCACGAACGATTTAGTTGTGAAAAGTGAAGTACCTCCTTTTCTTGAACAAGGCTGTAATTGCTATTCTGCTTATTTCGAAATATCTGAACTCTTTCAAAATCCGTAGTACATGGCATTACGCATCTGCCTTCTGATTCAAGCATAAAATAAATAACGTTAGATGATTACGATGTGTACTGATATTTTCTCTCGCCTCGTTAGAACGTGAACGCTCAAAGGACACGTGTCGAACGGCTCTTCGTGTTTGAGCTTGAATATAGGTATGCTCGAATGTATCCTTGGCCAGTTAGGATCTGGATTAAATAGTATCCTATAATTTTTGTCATGCTCTCATGGTCCGCTTCATTTATGAAAAGCATTTCTTTCTGCATTTAATCTTTGAACAGACTCCAATCTTCTGTTGGCACTGCATTGGTCTAAATTGGTGTCATATATCAGGTTAGCATTCGGCATTAGGGTTCACTTTGCTTCCTCATTTGCTGGAGGTAATGTGATGTGCCTATATTAAATGTTCTGTGCGTATCTATGTGCGAAGGTAGAGCAACGCATCGGTCTCGGAGCTCCGGAGGTTCGATCAGGCGTATTTTGTCTTAATTTATGGAATCAACTTGAGATGGAGCTCATAATATACTATGACTTACACCATACGTATAGTGCAGAAATAAAAAGTTCGAATAATGACTTTTAAATAAATGACGTCACTATCGTTATATGAGTACGAAAGCTTTAACCATGATGTTGAATCAGGTTTGTGATCAAAATCAACAGACCCATATTGAGAAAGATTTTGTAAACCCCAAACAAAGAACACTTTTTCCAAAATTTCACACAGTGCGTATTATGATAAATTATGCGACTGTCCCTTTTAGATCTGTACACATACACACACTTTTCGGAACACATTAAACCATAAAACTATGCCTCGACTCAGCAACAAATCGAAACAATAACCATAAAATGTAATCAATCACAATTTGAATACAAAAAAAAATAAAAGACTAAAAATCTGTTGTTCCCATGTTGCAGTTCGAAGGGTAGAAATTTTTATGTTTCATCTATGCAGCATACATAGACATATTTTACGTACATTATGTTTTGAATGATACGAGTACGATGAACGTAAACCTACCACAAATATTTTGTGTTGGGAACCCAAAAAAGTTTTAATACTCGACTCAGTACCAGCGGAAACGGACCGGGCGGACCACAATCGAAAAATTATACGAGTGTATACTCTTCGTGCTTCGAATTATTAATTAAAATTAATTAAACAGAAAAATGTATTTAATTTAAATTATCGCATATATTATGTTGTTATGACGACATACAATTTAAGTATTATTTATGTTAATGTTTTATATGTTATTTGGCAAAATATGATAAATTTTCATTAAAATTATTAATAATTGCAAAGTGTATGTGTATGTGTGTGTGTATGCAGAAATAGTTTACAGTGCATAGTATTTAAATTACTATTTATTAGTATACACGTTTCGGAAAATAGCAACAAATTACATACAACAAAAACCGATTGTTAATTTAATTTGCATAAAATAGAAACAAACATAAACATAAAAAGCGAGCGCAACATAAAAAAATAAATATGTTGAAAAGAAAATTGAATTAGTTTTTCATTTATATTTTATTATATTTGTGTACAAGTGTGTGTCTTTATATATATGTACATATTGTTGCTATTTTTTTAGGGGGTGGTGAAAAGTTGGGGTGGCACAATTTTCCCAGTGTCTTGTTTGTTTTATTGTTTTTATTTAAAACAATAAACCATTTGCATTTTTTATCGTCATTCAGACAATCATTACGGACCGCTTCGTACTTTATATATTATTTTAGATATATATTGTGTATTCTGGTCCAGTATTATCAGCAGCAATATCATCATGATTCCCAGTATTTTGTTTTATGTGTTTGTTGTGGATATATATATGTACATATATATGTATTTTTGGGGTAGTGGTTGAGTTGCTTGCGGTTTGTTCACTGGTATATGGTTTTGCCAAAAATGTTGTTTTGTGTATATGCTCCTTGCAGGATGTTGACTAGGATGCAAGAATTTAATTTTAAAGTTTAGATATTTTATGGTTACAGTTTTTCATTAAGTTTTAGATGGGTGTGTGTGTGTCAATTTATTGTTGTGTATACTGGACTCGTTTAATGGTATTTATCTGCACAGCTGAGTATTAAAATATATATATTCCAAAAATATCAACTATGAAAATTTAAAGTTAATTTTTACTATGCCAAAACACAAAACCATTGTTGGTTTGAACTTTTGATTTAGATCGAAATTGTTAAACAACAGGGTTCTAGTGGCACCATGACATGTTTTGATTTAATTTTAAAAATAACTTTCTTGCAATTTTTTGGCAGCATACAAAAATATCATTTCCAAAATTTGTTTGAGGTTATATCTACAAATCAATTGTTGTCAATAGGGATCTACCGTAATGGTTTTATTTGGTTTGAGGGGCTCATAATAACCTTTACTGCAACTGACCCTCCAAAAACAGATCATATGAGTTTTAACCGTGGATATTAAGCTTTGCCTTACCATATTTCCATACTAAAGCAAATAGACCAATCTCAGCATATTGTTCCCGAAAAAGCTTGTCCACTCTGTCAGTCTGTCTGTTTCTATGTCTGTCCGGTTCCATTCCTTGATTAAAATGCTGAATGACTTGATAAAAAATGATGAGATATGATTTTCCATCACTTTGTGTTCAGGTACAGCTTTTGGAGCATTTTAATCACTCGTTCATTGTAATCTACAACCATAGTTCTGCTGCTAATTATTCGGATTTACGTTTTCAAGATTGTATAACTTGAGTGATAGCTTAATATGGTCCACTATACATAAACGTCAAATTTCTTAATCGGGTCACAGATATATAGTGGCATTGAAAAGTGTAGCTACGAAAATAGTTGGATTGTGCATTTTAAAGAATTTAATACAAACTTCAGTTCATACACGTTCACAATAGCGTGAATAGTAAGACATTTGCATCTCAAGATGGCATTAGGAATACGTATATGTTAAAAGTCATTCCAGATTTACATAACGGACTTAAACATTAGAGAAGTTCTATAACCGATTCGTAGCAAATTGTCAAGGCCATATATGTTGATTTTGTTCTGTTTTTATAGAATGGATCACAAATCGATTCGAAAGCACTTCCATCTCTTTTCCTGATTAGTTTAACGTCTTATATTCTGTACGCCTTTATTAGTCTTAAACCTATATAGACCATATACCTGCAAATTGCATCTCAGTTTACATTCCGGTCTATATTATTTCCGGTTTATACACGCTTCTTATGTGATTTGAGCCCGCTATGCGCAGACTTGCATTCAGTTTGTTTAAAGTGGGTTAAGAAAAGCTCAGGGAAGTTCAATTCCAATTCATTTAAATTTTGTAGTGACAGCGACACTCATTTTCTCACTTTACCCTTTGCATTGTTGTTCCTTAACTATGACGTCTAACTAGTTCAATAAAATATCATAAAATGTACAGGCCAATGTGATCTCAGGATTTCATGCATCACCTCAGGATTTCATTTCTTAGGCCTCATGTATATTCAATAATTCATTATCATATTGCGAGGGTTTTGGAAATAATTTCCGGTGCGGGTACTACCAACCCAAAAATTGGCTAAAAATGTTGGACATTGAAGCCTAGAGACCTATGGAGTTACTGCTTCCTTAGTGAAGCGTTATAGTGATTCAGAAATACGTGCGTCTTTGAACGCTATAAGACAGTAAGTTGAACTGCCATGCAGAATTCGATCTGATCTGAAAAGTGGTTCATAGATTTTCCATCTAACGGTTACACCTCACATCTCATAGCCAGTAAATCAAGACAAAATGGTGATATAATGGGAAACCGTGTTTTACTGATATTTCTAAGGTGAGACCTGATATTTGATTGTTCGATTGTCGGCCGACATTTCTGAGTCTTTTCCACAAATTTAAAGGATAAACCCACAGTCAAATTTCAGGTAGTACGAATAAGTAAGTTGACCCATGTCGAACCAATCGTATTGAAAATTACAAGCTAGATGGGAAACCCACACATATTTATAAGTTGCTATAGTAAAATATGCGTTACAGTAGCATCCTCAAGCAACAAGTGTTCATGTAAACTGATGAGATCTCGATGGAATATATCGTCGAGTTGGGAATGCAATTTGACGAGTAATGTATACAAAATTGCTTATGAATTTGAAAATGAATAGGTTAGAATCCTGTATTCAAATTGGAAATGAGAAACAAACTAGACTATCTAGACATTGTTATCCGATACCATCACTTTGCAAACAGAGAGACATAGAGTTTTGTGTCTGGCCCTATTTTTGTGTTCATGACATTTTCAATCAGTTTAGGAAAGTCAATCTAGCTAACTAGACTTGTGTGAAGTACTTTTTCAAACCAAAATGTTTGTCCTTAAACGAAGGACAAGGACACTCAAAATCAAATATTTGTACTATGTTGAAAGGTAAGCGCTGTTATAGATCTATCAGGATGGCTACTTTACTTTCAAACATGGTTATCGATACAGGGCTATTCAGCGCATATCACAACATATGCTTATAACTACCAATCGAATTTGCGGAAATTATTCGACTCGAAATTGAGAAAACGAGTCAGAACGTGTATCAATATGACTTCTCTATATAATCAGGTCTTCATACTATACGTCGACTATTTTGAATTCTATATCTTTTATAGTGATATGATGTATGGGCATGTCAGAGTAGGTTTCTTTGTATATGGTGTGAGGATGGAGAAAACTATAACTTTCGAGCAAGAATGGATGTAGTAGAGGTGTATGCGAATCCTGGTTTAGTGAAAGACTTTATTAGTGCAACAATATATATTTTAACCTGATCTGAAGGCACATAGGTCGAACACTCGTTGATCTTGCAACCATGAATAAGATAAATGTTAGCTTGTTGAAGTCAAAATGGATATTGATTATTTATTACACTTTTGGCGTCACGTTTCTGGTTATGTAAAAAGCTTTTTGTACTCAGCAAACCCGATTGGAGCTTCTCACTTTCTTAAATGGGACTGAGTGCATCCAAGTTTCCAGAGCATCAATTGTCAGTCTACGCCTATTCTAAAAAGACAAGTTGTGGTTAAAAACACTTTGAGATTACTGTGGTGAATTATCGATTCTGACTTAATACCAGCAGAATTATATTTGTAAGTTTGACATAGACCGCCCAGGTGGCGCAGTGGTTAAGGCTGGTGCAGTTGGAGCGGGAGTACCGGGTTCGAATGCCGTTAGGGGCAGGATGCAAAAGGGATTTTTCACCATAGATTACGATCTGTGGTGTGAATGAACACCACTATGACCCCCAGTTGGAGTGCAGAACTCATGGGCCGACCCATCTTCCCTATCAGCACCCTATAAGCAAACCGCGAACAAGTAGGGAGTGCCTTGAACCTCGAAACAGATTAGAGATAAAAAAAAAGTTTGACATAATCTATTATCTCCACAATGAGAACACATTACCATGGACCATAAAAATTACGAACTCGAATTCAGAAGTTCTGACTATATGTCGACTTTACATCTAGCAACCGCAGTCTACAGCTCTAGCAACCAGGAGTACAGTTTAACCGCTGATGACAGTCCTGTAAAGAGTTATCGAAGCTCTAAATGGACCTCCATTTAGCTCGGGGACTTCTAGCTCAGGGACCACCTAAACGCGGTTCTTTTCTAGAACGACACTTTGAGATTGATTCTGATTTAATACAGACAGAAGTATCTTTGTAATCTTGCTGGAGCCAACACTTCCATTAACCATAGAAATTTCGAACTCAGATCCTATCTACATAAAATTCTGCGTCTTTTGATCGACCTTAAGATGAAAAAAGACTTATATTACGACTGTGGACGTGCGACTGTATACAGTCACGTATATAGATCTGCAGTAATTAAATATTACTATCAGATATGATAGAAGCAATATAAAAGATTAGAGCGTAGCGACATTTCGTATATACATAAAATATGCAGATCACAATGTGATGTCTCCAGCGAATAGAAAGAAAATCCCGACCAAGCTCATCAAACCCAACTGTGTGTATATGAGTCAGCCAAAAAATATTTTATTTTCCAAAAACAATATTTTGGAGGAAAATTCATTTCCTGTATATACAGAGTACATATAAGCAACCAAATCGACACCTGCTGATAAAAAGGTGTCGTACTCCGTTCGATATATATATAATATATACATACCCGCACCGGCATGATGACAACCAAAAAAAAAATGCCGTAAAGAAACTTTGACAACTTTTATAAATACAATCCATAATTTCATAACTGTTAAAATCTAAAACAATTTTCGTTTGCTGCTGCTGCTGCTGATGCTGCCTTTTCCCAAACCACCAATAATACTACCTTTTCCATAATTCGTTTTTTGTTCATTTCCAATTTTTATTTTTTAAAGTATTGATCCTGTCGTCGAAAATTTTAGAATTCAACAACAACAACAACAACAACGACGACGATACATTTTCAATTTTCAGTACCCAGTGTGCAGATGTATGTATACTCTTACATATGTATGTATATGTATAGACATCGACAGTGAAAATGTACGACGAAATTTAAGAAAAAAGCAGGGAAAGAAACCATTGAAAGTAACTGTTTATTTGTATTTGTAAAGAAAATAACAAAGGAAAAATGGGAAAATCTGTTATCAAAACCATTATCATTAACAATCATCATCATCGTCATTGTGCCTCATACACTGAAACCATGGTGAAAAAAAAGGACGAAACAAAAAAACATGGCTGAATGCCAATGCGAACCAATACACAGAACATATATAAGCTTTATAATATAGACTAATACATGTGTACACAATGATCCTGTTTTTTTTAAGAGGGGATACAATGTGTATACAAATACGGGCATGCGCATTATGAAGGGTTTTTATATATATCGGAAAAATTGCAACTGTTTCGGGACCGATTTCTTTTATTCCTTTTCGACTAAATGATTCTTCCCTTTTTGCTGTTTCTGTATATATATGTGTATGTCCTTATGTACACACACATATATACACATTTCAAGGATTTTGTTTTATTTTCTGTGTCAAACACAAAATGATTATGCTCGTGTTTGTTTCCCTGATTTTTTATGTTCGTCGAATTTGATGTTCTTTAAGGATGTACGACGTTGTGTGTGTGTGTATGGATGTGATAGGAACAAAAAATAAATCAGTTTAGATGAGAAATACATATTTTTATGTTCCATAGTCATAATAATACAATGGGTACGGCGTAATGAAAGGCATGTAGCACACATAAAATATATCCATGGGCTACAAGACGTACACGGAAAAATTATTGCGTGCCAGGAAATTTATTTCCGAGATTTAAGATTTTTTTTTTTTTGCCTTGTTTGTGTTCGTCTGAATAATATACTTGTATAGAGATGGATTTTAAAATATCCTTAATTATTTTATTGTTATGTATATAATAGTTTTGGTTAGATGTGTGTATGGATATGGACGAATCTATAAAGGCGGAAATCTAGCATCTAAATAAAATGTTGCATACAATCTATCTTTCCTGTCAGATGTAAGCACATATAACAAAAAAAGTTGCCAGGATGTATTGTTATTGACCCCGTCACTAAGCACTGACGTCTTTTGTAAGGAAGATCGTTCCACCGATATTAATGATGGGATCAATACCACTAGATACGACAGTCATGATTATAACCCTATAACACTCTGCTCGCTATAATTAATAATCTTACGAACGCTATTCGGACTGTGTTGAAAGCTTTGGCACAAATAAAATGGCTTATCTTATATTACAACGCGATTCTCCTGTGAAGGTCTGATAAATGAAGAAACGCAACGAGAATATCAAGATCTTGTCAGCAATAGCATTATGCAATCCAATTACCAATCTGATGATGTGAACAGTGTCTGGGAAGTATTGGAAACCTCGGTTGTCGATGCTGCCCAGCACACTCTCGATATAGTGAAAACTAAGCCCAAAAATGAATGGTTTGATGAGGAGTGTCGTCTTGCTGTTGAGCAACGTAATATAGCCCACAACGAAGCGCAGACTCGGTTTACAATTGCAAGAAAAAACAAGTCAGTTCTTGCTAGGAGGACAGCTAAAAGAATTTGTAGACAGAAGAAGCGCGAATGGTGGAAGGCTAAGGTCTTAAGAGTACAACAACTCAGCAATGAGCACAATTCGCGTGGTTTCTTTAAAGGAATCACCGAATGACACCATACCTTAAGATCTCGGTCAACTGCCATTCGGGACCAGGATGGAAACCTCTGTGTTAACGTCGATGCGGTACTCGATACATGGCGTGAACATTTTTCTGATCTACTCAATGTTCCACATGTATACAGACCGCAGAGATGTTCATTGAGGATCCATCCTATGAGGAATGCACAATGGCCATGCAAAGATTAAAGAAAAATCGTTCACCAGGAGTTGATTGCATTAATTCAGAGCTCTTAATATTCGGAGGGCTAACTTTGTGAAACTGTCTTTTCGACCTTGTTCGATTGGTATGGAGAAATGAAGTTATGCCCGTAGAATGGAAAGTGGCCGCGTTATGCCCAATTTTCAAGAAGGGTGATCGCTTGAAATGTGAGAATTATCGCGGTATAGCTCTCTTTGCACAGCATATAAGTTACTGTCATAAATTATCTTGGGCAGAATTACTCCTCTAGCGGAGGAAATTGTCGGTGACTACCAAGGAGGATTCCGTCCAAATCAGGCAGTCACTGATCAAGTTTTTTCGCTACGGATGATTCTTTCCAAGTACTACGAAACATCTCGCGATGTACACCAGGTATTCCTAGATTTCAAGCAAGCCTATGACTCGATCAATCGAGAAAGATTATGGTATGCGCTTGAATATTTAGGAATACCGAAAAAATATGTACATCTGTGTAAAATGACAGTAACGCATTCACAATGCTGTGTTAAAGTTGAGAACAGGCTATCGAAAACTTTTGCAGTCAATTCCGGTGTTCGACAAGGAGATGCGCTGTCCCCGATACTTTTTAATCTCATGTTGGAATACATCCTTCGTAAAAGTGAAACACCTCAGGACAACATCTTATTCCGACAATCCAATCAACTTCTTGCTTATGCAGATGATATCTGTGTGATTGGATTAAATGGCAACGGAGTGAAAGAGATACTTGATCCATTGGAACAGTGTTCAGCTTCCGTTGGTCTCAAAATCAACGAGTCAAAAACCAAATATCTAATCTCGGGTTTTAGAGACCAAGACGCAATTGATTTTAGTAGTGGTAACCACACGTTTGAAGGAGTGATGAGATTCAAGTATCTTGGATCTCTCATCACTCACGATAACAGTGTGGGCGAGGATATCAAGGTCCGCCTTGCCGCTGGCAATCGGGCTTTGTATCCTCTACGTCCACTGCTGAAATCAAAATATCTTGCAAATACGGATAAGCTGAAACTGTACAGAGTGTTGATCAGACCCGTTGTCATGTATGGATGTGAGAGTTGAACCTTGACGGATGAGTACGAAAGATGGCTTCTAACATTCGAGAGAAGAATCATGCGTGTGATATATGGTCGAAAACGCGACGTCGATGGCACTTACCGAGTTCTTTTCAATCACGAGATCAGGAATTTAATGCAAATTCCTGATATCGTGCATGAAATTAAAGGACAGCGAGTACGCTGGCTTGGACACGTTCTGCGTGCTGATCCGAACCGAATGATACAGCGAACCTTTAAGGGAGAGCCGCCTTTCGGTAAGCGAAGAGGTCGCTGTCGGCGACGATGGCTCCACGGCGTAGAGAGCGATCTGGCATCTTCAAACTGCCTACAACGGTTTGAAGAGCTGCCTCGTGATCGAAACCGATGGAGTCAGATTGTTGACACGGTACGGGCCAATAATGGCCTGTAAAAACCGAAAAAAAAATCTTATATTATCACACTACCTTTAAAAATAACCTCATGTCATTGATGTTTAAATTCTTCAGATGATTTATCAGATTAGACCCATTTCCTAGAATTATCGATGAGTTGCTGTTAGACATGTCATTAACTTTGCGGAATGTTGCTTTTGTTTATACTCGATACATGTTCGTTAAGATTGGAGAGCAGCACTCCTACTGAGATCCGTCAAGTCATTTAAGAGGAGGGCACCCAAATATGTCTTCTGCTTTGCGCTAATTGAGAAAGGTGACCTTTCTTCTATCTGTGGTAGTAATGATGTGTGGGGACTGTTTGACGGGTTTGCACTCTGTTCGCAGATCTAACAATGAACTGTTAGCCCATAACAACTCCAACGGCTGCATTTGTTTTATGCCGTTGAAGCAATAACAATTGTTCAAACTGTCTCCGTTTTTGCCAGATATGTCTGATAGATCTTCCAGCTTTGGCTTGAAATGAGTGTCTTATGATAAGCAGGGTTGTTAGCTTTTTCATTTCCCACCACGCCGAAGTACACTTTCATTCACAACAGGTAGATGTTGAACTAGCTCATAGCATTCATATCCGCCATTAATTCGGTTTTGTGTCGGTAATAGTGAGGGAAACGGAAACAGTGGACTACCTAAACTAGTCTTATTTGGAGAGTATGCCAAAATACATCTATTCTTTCAAAAAATGGTGATAAGGGACTAAAATAAAAAATAATCCAGAGCATGAGTAGGGGTTCTTTTCAAAAAAGCATTTCTATACAAAACCTTCACACAAAAGAAGTACTTCTCTGAACGTTCATCATGATCATGGGGATTCGGAAGACTAAAATATTGAAGGCATTGTTCAATGGGAGTTCCTGTTTATCGTTTACCTATAGCGTTCGTACAAGAGTATAGTGTGAGCTATCTATAGTAGTCTTTTGTCCTCTTTCCATTATGGTTGGTTTTCAGTTTAGTAGTTTCCTGTCAAAAATAAGACCCAAGTGTATCGATTTGTCTGACAAGCTAACTCCATCACTTGGTTTAAAGAAGTTTATAGAATAGGGAAAATAAAAGGACCAACATAGTTTTATGTGTATTCACATTAAATCGACAAGTACTGACCCAATCAGAAAGAGTTTCAGGCCGAGTATTAATGACCAATTTTTAGAGAAAAAAAGGACAATACTCCTGTTAACAAGTATGCTGTTGGAATCTTAAAGCATCGATCTCCCGCGAGTGTTCCATCTACCTCCAGGCTCAAATTGAATATTCCTTAAACTAGTCTTCTCAATATGGTCGATAAGGAGTAAAGAACTGTTAACTGTACCTCGGCTCAATCGTCTGTCTTACGAGTACACTGAAAAAAATAATTGTTCAAACTGACCAAAATTACATTCACATTGAAAAATGCCTTATCAATATACAACCGACAAAGATTCCTATCAATGAGATTTACGAACTTATCAATAGCTAAAAAGTTCAAATAATATATTATCAATAAGAAAAATGAATTTATCGATTGGAATATTTTATATTTTGATTTTAATAGATTTCTTATTTAATAATTCTGTTTAATTAACTTCATATGTTTCAGTATATGCACATAAGTATGTTATACAATTTGTTAATTTAATTTAAATATATAAAAATATATGCTTAAAAATAAATTATAAAAGAAAAAGCTTTCTTAATTTGGAACATTCTTCCGGGAAGGGAACAATTCATTTTGAACTTCCCCTCTATAATCATGCCCCCAGTTATTATAATGAGTTTTGTTTTTAAGGCCGATTTGGGAGAAGAGATTTTGGGTTTATTTCTAAGATCTATCATCTCCTATGGATGTAATTTTTATTTTTATTGTAGGTTTCTTACCGGAGTTGGAATATATAATTCGATGTTGCTTTTTTGTTTAATGTTATAGTTCTGCTTTGGCCGGTTTCGATGTGTTGGATGACGTCATATTAAATAGCTGTGCGATCGAATATATCAAATCCATCTCTTCAGGCGTATGTTACCTGATTTGACGTGCAATTATTATATATATACTTTCAGTCGAGTACGTTCAGTGCTAGCGAATTACAAGAATGTACGCGAAATATCGACCATTTTTGCAAATTTCTATTTTCTTATCGATCAAGATTGATGTTCACTTTGATAGCAAACTGATCAGTTAGATCATTTAAAAAAAACTGATAAATTTATCATATAGAATACATTTTTATCATAGTGATAAAATATTGTTAAGAATAATGTTCAATAAGAATAATAAAAAATTATATTTTTGTTGAAAAATATAAACGAAAACATAACTGTAATATTCTAATTCGAAATGAAAATAAATTATCAGAATGAAATAATTTTTTCAAAATAACAATAAAAACACTGACAAATATTTATCAATATTTTTGTCACTAAAATTTGTCATATTGAGTGGTATATTTGGTTCAGTGTATATGGGCTAATATCTGTCCAGTTATAGTTCTAAGACCTCAAAGATTGTAGCACCATACAGGTTCGAAGAAATTATTTATAACTAGAATTCTGATCAAGCTTTATCGACTTATAACTTTATCATTCAAAACCACAAAGCTTTGTTAAGGTTGAGAATTGAATATCCAAAAATTATAATTTAATTTTGGTGTTCGACATAAATTTGCTTTATTTCATCTCACGTTAATGTACATCCTTCATAAAAGTAAAACACGTCCAGGAATAGTAAGATCTGGATCGAACTCGAAACTGCTGTTTTTTTTAAATCCAGTATATTACCTTTAAACATGTGGCTGCTTAGATCAACCCCTAATATCGACTACGATGTAGTACCATTACCTGTGAATGGTATTAAGGTGAAGTATATCAGAAGATTGGCCGTCCATGGCTGACAGCTATATGTCGCTATACGACAACTTCATTATTAATCTTATCTAATCTCAAATTCGTCTGCTTTATCAATAAGTCGTTAATTTAGATTGAGTGACACCTTCGTCTATATCTCTCGTAAATTCATTTCTGACCTCCCGTACCATCGTTCTATAATTAATCGTTTACATATCACCAATAATAAGTACCTAATCAGCCCACTCACAGTTGCCCAAAAGTGCGCGGTTTTATAAATTTTGAATTGATGATCCTTAGTACGTGGATTGGGTTCTCAGGTAGTGTGTACATGAAATTGTACAAAACCGCTCTTATAAACTGCTTCGTGCTGTTGTTCGACAGTGGTACGGGTTCAAGGGTTGATTATGAGCTTAAACCATTCCACTTGTCCATTTGTTCCATATATATAATTGGTTTGTATATCTCTCATTGCATAACAGCAATTTTAGATGTGTTAAGCCCTGCGTGGGCTAGTCTCCTGATCATTCGTAATAAGTCGTGTAGACAAAAATATTGAACTGTGATTCTGATCAATTATTTAATCTTGAAGTGTTAAATTATTTTAAAGTCATTAAGGAGGTTGAAATTAACTGTTTAAGCCGGAATTGGATAGTTAAATCAAACCGCATAAAATGGAGCTTTTCGTGCCTTTACTATATCTATCATTCCAATACAAGTAGTTGTGCTGTGGCAAAATTCCACTTTTACTGTGTGATTTTAAGTACTTTCATTAACGAAGGTGTTGACCAAAATTTTGGTTTTTGTGTGAATCCATTTGAATTCTGCTTTCATTGTCCAGAATAATGTATATTTCTACAAAGCTCGTTCTTAATTCTTCACCGTAAAGTTATGGTTTCTATGAATGTGTTTAAGAATTGGTGACTAACGAAATTGCCGAAATTTCAATCTGACACGAGAATGGAGAAAGAACTTAATAAGGCTTTTATGGAAAATGTTCGGACGATCAAAGGGAACTTACGCAGTTCCCTTTGAACGTCGTACGTTACACCGAAACCAAATCGTACTGCTATAATATTTAAGCCCAATTTTTGTACACGATTTTCATATTGCATTGTTTCATCTCAGTCTATAGTGCACCTTACTATAGAGCACTCAGCCGTTGAGCTCTGATGTAAGTGATGCAAGAGTTTATAAATGTGTTTGTTCACATCATAGATCGTATATACGAATGATAAAATATCGCTTCTGCATCCAGCATTTATCTGGATTCGAACTCGGCATCTTAAACCCCACCACAGCCTCAGCCTTTACTACGGCGTTATTGTACAGGGTGGGGCAAAAGTCCCGCTACCATTTTATAAGTAGGTAATAAATTTATTTGGTCTTTACATTTTTTTTCGTTATGATTGTAAATATATCAGCTAAATGGTGACCGCGATTCACTACGTAACTTTCGGCTCTTTGAAGGCTTTTTTCATGACATCCTGCAACATATCAGGCTGAATTTCTTTAATTTCGTGACGAATATTGTCTTTAAGATGTTGGGGGCTTATTCATATAAAATATTGATTTTAAAAAACCCCTTAATAAAATGTTTGGTGTGGTTTAATCCGAGGATCTAGATGACCATGCTCAATCGTCAGTTCTTCTGGTCCTTGCTCTTCCATTTCAGGCACAAGAAGATTCGACAGTAACAGTAACTTCGACACCTTGGTCATTTGCAAAAAAATAGGGACCAATAATGTTTCCAGCATGAATACCATACAGTTGTTTTAAGTGGATGCAATGATGTTTGATGAATTAATTCAGGATTCTGTGTTCTCCAAAACAGATTATTCTGTTTATTGACGTGGCCGCTAAGAAGAAACTGGGCTCATCGCTCATTATCAATGTAGACGACAAATCTTCAATTTCACCAGACAGCTTTAGGATTGTATTACTGTACTCAACTCGTTGCTCGCTGGATCACTCGGTAGCAACTTTTGGACTAATTGAATTTTGTTCGGGAATATTTTCAAATTAGTTTTCAAAATTCACCTCAAACTGCGTGCAGAAATGTGTAACTGGGAACCACGTCTCCGAATTGATGTTTCTGGAGACTATGCAACACTATCGTGCACCAGAGCCACATTTTCCGCGTTACGAGACGTCCGTTGTCTTCCAGTACGAAGTCAGTCTGCTGTCGTACCGTACTGTCGAAAATTCGCATGTAAACGCTAAATTGTAGTTTTGTGAGGCACTGGACGGTTAAGATATTTTTGACGCAATTTCCGCTGAGTGGGAATAATGGAACGATCATATTCATAATCTTATGGTGCTCGTTCTTGTGGTGTTTATTTATTTATTATAAAATTGGGCCGTCTACACAACACAAAAGTTAAAGCGAAACTGAGCTAAACGTCACATAACCAAGATGGCGTATTAAAATGGTAGCGGGACCTTTGCCTCACCCTGTATATATAGTAGGAAATGGAATGGGTAGATCTACTTACAGTAATTTGTGAAACACAAGAATAAGAAACTATTTGTGATACTGCCTTTAGCAACGAAGCTAACACCGTTGACCACATATAGGTAATGCCTTTAAGACAGCACTGCGACTATCGTATGATTGGTAAGTAAGACTTCACTAAAGAACTATATATCGAATTCTGATTTACCGACTCCCAATATACAAATAGAAGAACTGCAGAGATGACAAACAAAATAAAGAGCTTCTAGATCGATTTCATATTAATTGCGTGTGGCGTGAGCTAATTTGCGATTTACTTCGTTTCTCTTAACGCCACAGTACCACCAAACAATATAAACATAGAAAGTTTTAAGACCAACCTACTATCAATTATTAAAAAGACAGTAAAGCAATATGATTAAACCCCATTATAGGACGCCTTATTAAAGCGAAATCACAATCCGACCTGTCATAAAAACCAGACTGAACATTTCCAAAGCTCGCTTAGCATCCACTTGAGGTATATATAGTTCGCATCAAACCGACGAAATATAATTTCTCATTAAACTCGGTTAAGATGTAACACGGCGAGGAATTCCCTCCACCCAATCGATTTCACTGATTATAATAATAAATTTATTTAACAGTCAAATCGGAATTAACAAGTGTGATGATAATGAATTTCCTTCAACATACCATATAATTCAATTAACCAATTTATGTATACACATGAGATTGAGATCTCAATCATTTATTTATAATTTAATCTTAATCTAACATGAAACCTCTTTATATATTTATATACCAATGAAGGTGGATTGGTGAACAGACTCGCACATGATTGAGAGATGACGACATCGACTTATATGAATGACGGAAAAAGTTTCGATTTTTGCTTTCACTTTGTGTGTGTACGGAAGTTTGAATCTGAACTTTTAGAACTTATTTGCAGGAAGACGAAGACGAGGAAGAAGAAGAACCTAAAAAGTGTAAACTAAAAGTTTTCGTCTGCAAACTTTTCGACTTGAGCTTGTTAAGTATATAAAGAAGAATTGTATTGTGATGGATTCCGATTTGTGGGCGACATTGTCCATACGATAGGAGTCACAATCAATTTAATTAAAATTTTTAATTAACATAATTTAGCATAAATGATTATATTATTGTCTATTGATGAATAAATAAATAACCAAATACTTAAATTTAATTTATTGTTAATTTTTATTTTAATGAAAGTTGCGGTAAGTGTGGGGAGGTATATAAAGGGTTTTCCAATAAGATATTTCTTGAATAGTGTGCTATTTGGACAGCTGTCAATTTTGAAGCTGTCATCTTTTGACATTTGACAAGTAAAAGCTACGCCATTACTAAAAAGGTACGATATGCACCTTCTTGGCCAGCAATAGTGAAACTGGAGGAAAAATTTGAGCTGTTGGGACAAGTTAGTGATGTGGCGAATCGAAATCGTATGTGTCGCTCAAGAACAACTGAAAATATTACTGATGTCGCCCGTAGTGTTGAAGAAAACCCCAGTTTGTCGATTCCCTGTTTAGAATTGAACATTCCAGTTAACACTACAAAGCCAGTCGATTGCCATAAACGTCGTATCTTCGCTGATTTTTTCATTAAATTTAGGTTTAATTTTGGGTGGACTTTTAGACTGACCTAGCTCCTTGTAACTGTCACAGCTCGTGCCCGAAACGCGCGATCCTTCAAGTAAAGATTGATGGCTGCCTTAAACTTGTGCATTTTATACAAAAAACGGAAACTGAAAACCCGATAACGAATTCCACTTCCTAGATGTTCGATAAATGAATTCACGCTTTGCACCTTCAGTTCGAGTTTTCGGCAGCTTCACCGTTAACCTATGCGCATTAACCGCTCCTCGTGTTACCCGTCCTGACGTAGCAAATGGTGGTATTTTCTCCGTTAATTCTGCAGAACATTTACTAACCTATAGAACACGCGGAGTTCTGCAACATCTCTGCGGTGCTGAAGACTGTCTAGATCTTTCGTAAGTCTGGAGTTTCGTATTATTTGGATGGTACGCCGGTGAACCTGTATCTATTGAGGAACCGCAGTTTACGTGAAGCTGATTTGGCCAATGCGATAATGTGTTCATTCCATTTTAAATTGTCGCTAATCTGAACACCAATCAGACGAGTTGAGTCACAACCTAACCACAAAAGGGTATTCGTTGCGACTTCTTTTACGCGAGAACGTGCATATTTGTGTTTTTTTCTCGTTAAATTTGACCTAATTTTTTACTCCCCACTCAAAAATTGTATTCAAATTAGAATTAAGCGAAGTGACCTCCTTCAGCCGTTTCAGCAAAACTGTGTTTATAGTTCTACCCAAAAAGTCATTAATGTGTGTTACAAAAACAAAGTTGGTGACAAAACTGATCCCTGGGGGACTCTGGCATTTGAGAAGTGTGTCGTTGCTGATCTGTTTTGAGAGAGCTTTTTATCCACTTGATGGTCATCGAATCCAAGCCGTATGTCACAAGTTTACAAATGGGATTCTCATGCCAAGAAACCTTGTCAAAAGCCTTGGATATATCCAAATCGATTGCAGAGGCTTCTCCGTGGTGCTTAAGAGTGAGATCTCATTTGTTTACAACATACGTCAAGAGATCGGTTGTGGAGCAATTTTCGCGGATGCTTAACTGGCTATCTGAAATTATTTTATTAATCTCAAGATAATTCACCAGTTGTTGGTTAATGCATTTCTCGAAAACTTTAGCCGGTAGTTTGAGGGGTCAGTTTTATCACAACCACGTTTAAGGACCGGTTGCACCATTGCACTCTTCCAGACATTCGGGTATTTACCTTGCTTATAAGAAAGGAGACAATTTTTAGTTAATATTGAAGCCAAGTCACTGGTAAATTCCTTCAATATTCGAACAGGAATTCTGTTAGGTCCAGTGGCCTTATTTATGTCCATTGTCTTCAGCTTCCTAAAAAAAAAACTTCTTCGATAATGGAAGATCCATTTTGGAACCACAATACGAAATTTACGAAGGCGTTTCTCCATCGGGGACAATTAAGGTCGAGTTCGAAGTGAAGACTTTTGCCTGTAAGTCGGCCTGCAAATATGGATTCACCACCAAAGCACCGTCTGCACATTTCAATGCTGAAATAGATGTTTTGGAAATATTGGCAACCGATGCGATCATCTGGTAAAAGTTGCGAACGGAAATTTTCAACTCGGAATCCTTAGCGGCTTTCTAGTTGTCGGCTCTTTTCATTTCTATAGCACCGATTGTTTTACACATGTTACGTGTGGCCTTATATATGGGTCCGTCAAATGCATCAAAATGATTCGGATTTTCTTTGATTGTTGAAAACCTGTCCATTGAGCCGGTGGTGTCATGGGGTCAGAATCGGAAGATAATGATGTGGATGAAATTTATTTTCAGCAAGATGGCGCTACGTGCCACAAAAACAAGCAACGTATCAATCGCTTTCATGATTTTGGTAATTCTCGAAGAGGTAGGTGATTACAATTGGCCATCCAGATCTTGTCATTTAGCATATTTATGTTTTTTTCTTTGGGGCCGTGTGAAAAATAAGGTTTTTCAATGCTCCATAATCGATTCAAGACCTTAAAGATGGAATTCGTGAAGTTATTGAAGACATACAGCCGCAAATGTGCGAATTTTTTCATGGATAAAATCATGAATAGGTTATGGTGCTGCAACAGTAGTCGTGGCGGCCATTTGGCTGATTTCGTTTTAATACTCGTTTTGTTATATATCAAAACGAAACCTCTTATTGGAAAACCATTTATAAGGAAAACGCAAAGTGAAAATCGAAAATCTTTTAAGAACACACACACACACACACAGACAATCGAAGAAAACAAGAGAATAAAAATAATTTACAAATGATTAATTGAATTTATAAATTAAAATTAATGATTTCCTGATTTGCTTTCTATTTATAAATTTTTAGTGGCAGGTTTTCGTCTTATACATACACGAGCATACTCTAACAATGATTAGATATAAGGAGAATTAGGAAGAAACCAAATCACAAAATATAACCAAAAAAATCTAGAATGAAACCAATTTTTATTGATTAAAACCATGAAGAGAAAATGAAAAAAGTAAGTTTTCCCATTCACTAACAACAATTTAATTTTCTTCGAATTTTCTATTGTACACATAGAGTGTATATATGGAATCTGCTGTGCGAGATTTATACTAACAGTATATATGTGAACATCGTTAAGAAATTTGGAAAATGTAACACTCGTTTGGTGATTTTTCCCTATATTGTTGAGATTTATAGTTGTGTGTGTATCGTTCGGTCCATAACATCATCACAACACAAGGACTTGTATATTGGGAAATTCTTGGTTTCACGCTGATCGTTGAATTGATGTATCATATTCTTTGTATAGTGCGGAGTATATTCATAGAAGGATTTTTATATTTTGTTTGAAGATATTTGTTTACAGTAAAACCCTGAATATAATTTAGACCAATATTCACAATATATACTGATCGTCATAATTCACTAAAGAATTAACCAATTCCGCAGGCGGCTCAGTGGATAAACCGATGACAGTTGGAGTTCAAATCCCGATAAGGGCTTCATACAAAAGAGCTTTTACACCACCTGATTACGATCGGTGGTGTTAATGTACAGACTATGACCCACTGTTGGAGTGCAGAACTCATGGGTCGACCCATCTTCCATGTCAGTACTATAGGCCGGCATGAAGCTATGCAATACGCAGGCAGTTCTACGTAAATCGGACCTATAGATGTACGTCCTCGATTTGCCTGCAATGACGTAAGTTAGGACGTAAATAAGCGAACCGCAAAAGAGCTGGGAGAGCCTTGAGCCCCAAAACAGATTGCATAGTATAAAATAAAAAAATTAAAAAAATAATCACATAGATGGTACAGCGTAACTATCAAAGTCCATGATGTTTATGTCTCATGAGATGAATTAGACTTTTTCAATCAAAGATATCATCATTAAATCGAAACTTGCTGGTTGATCTACCAACACAGCTATTAATTTATGCTTCATGCGTCTTTCGATATGATGTACCTATAATGGTAGTTTTTAAAGGTTCTCACTAGCACTTTTTCACACGAGTTCGATAAGCTTTAAACCGATGATTTATCATACCGTTTGATTTCAATAATCTGATCTATACCTTAAGGACCGTAAACGGCCTTAACCACATGTTCATTGATACCTTGCGATCCATTTATACGTATATTGGTGCACATTGCAGGTGGTCAGCCCGCAACGAAGGCTTTTCACACACAATCGGTTTTTATGTCATTGGGTTAAGTTAAGTTTTGGTCAACGCAAGAATCGAACTCGAGACCGCAGCGCGATGAGAAACTCACTTAATTATTCAGTTTCAACCGTTTGACGTCAATAACACTAGTTAACTAGGTGGGGCCCCAAGTAAGGTATGCCGACTGAAGCTAACTATAGATGGGACTCTAGTTCTCAGTAGTCCACACAGTATTTCACATTTTCACATACAGCTATCAGAAGTTGTACTGTATAGATGACACAGATTTCTAAAAAGCATAGTGACCGCTTGATGAGTTTAGCCAATACGTAAACAAATAAATTAAATACTGTTATATCCAAGTATTATGCCTTCCCCCCAAGCCCATACGAAAAACCAGTTCTCAAATTGTATTCGTACGGTTATGATCCGTTTCGTATAGCGACGCCCATTATCTTCGTGAATAAGGCCGTGTCTCCTCAGACCTTATAACTGGAGGCGAGTCAATGTGGTTTAAACTCAGGGCTATCGACCCCTATCCGTAAAAAACTCTAATGAGAAAACCTTACGGACCATATATACGAAAGGGTGACGGCAACTATTTGATGAGCGCCAAGAAACTTAATCCTTTTAAAATTGAGTACATGTACCTCAACAGAATTCAAAACAGTCGATAACCGAATGTGTAAGCTCGATTTAAGTTAAAATGTAAGGAATCTAGTTTTACAATCCGATGGTGTTGTAGAATAACATATAGGTTCGTTTTCAGCAAGAACGATTATCTTCGGAATTTTTTAACTTTGGTTGTCCTAAGACGTGAAATCGTACCATTTTTCAACCAAAGACGTTTAAGCAGTGACTACTTTACGTTATAGATAAGGAAAAGACGATGGAAATTAAAACAAGTCTGATTTATTGAGCATACTTTGCAAAAATGAATAAAATTCAGAATTACGAGGTATATTTATAAGCTTTCGGATTTCGAATTAAGCTTAATGCTGTCAGGAGATATTGGATATGAAATTGGGAAGAGGGCTGATTCAACATTGATGAAACTCCCACCATATAACGGATATAATTTATGAAAATTTTTTTTTGCCAGAATTAGGAGCTATTAGGAGTCAACTTTGCTCAGCAACATTGAATGAGCTTATACATTTTTGTTTTCTCTATACAAATGATCTATACAAATGATTCTGTATACAAATGATTTACCAAATATAGCAGAAGCCAGAATAGGGACTTTTGCTGATGACACTGCAATTATGACTACTGATATTAGTATTTTCGAGTCAACACGGAAACTACAAAATGCTGTTAATACAGTAAACACTTGGACAAAAACTTGGAGAATAATGCTAAACGAATCAAAATCAACACACATCAACTTCACGAACAAGAAAGTGGAATACATCCCGATTAGACAATGCGAAATACCTTGGCATGACACTTTACACTAAGCTTAGGTGGAAAGCACATGTTAAAAAGAAAAGACAAGTATTGAATTTTAAATTCAGAAAAATGCAGTGGCTTATTGGAAGAAACTCTGAGCTGACAACGCAAAACAAACTACTATTATATAAACAAATCCTTAAACCTATCTGGACATACGGCATTCAACTTTGGGGATGTGCAAAGAAAACTACAATTAAGATCATACAAACATTTCAAAATAAAGTACTACGTAGCATTGTCAATGCTCCATGGTATATTAGAAATGACAACCTCCATCGAGACCTTAATATGGAATACGTCAGTGATGAAATAATTAAGCTTGCAAGGAGTCATGTACTGCGACTGCAGCAACATGACAACGAGGAGCTGCGGAACCTACTGGATCACACCAATGGACCAAAGCGCCTAAAAAGAACAAAGCCTTTAGAATTAGTGGTTCCCTGAACTACCGAAATCAAAGGACTGGACGAAATGGGATGAACCGATTTTTCTCATCCCATAAGATGCTACACTGCTTAAAAATACAAAACATTTACTAGATAATCACTGAGATTAGTTGTAATATTATACAGAAATATAGATTTCTTAAACAAATAAAAAAAAAAAAAAAAAAAAAAATTTTTGTTTTCAACTTCCGAGAGCTCATAAATAACTTATAACTTGGGCAAAATTTATTTTTTCATTATTTCGAAGAAAGAAGCCCAGCTCATACCAATAATGGCCGCGTCATAGCCAATTTTCAAAGAGTTTAATAATTTTTCATTTAAATCCGTACTGTGATGATAAGGAACGCTGTTTACGTAATCGATTTGGCAGCTAAACGTAGTATAATCCTCGTAGAGTCTGAATTGATCGTCTGACCATTCACTTTGTGAATATGCGTGGTATCATATCAAATAAAACCAACAAAAATCAACATCACGAATCATGTATAGTCGTGACATATCAGTTCTAACCAAAACAACTCAATGGTTTGGGAACAAAAGTAACACAATAATGAGTTAACACGTCATGCTATTCTAAAGGACCCACAGCTAAACGACTAATTGAACTAAACACTACGTGATAGGTTGAAGTATTGCTAAGGTTTCTGAATGGCATCAGTTTGTTCGGGACGAATTCATTCTAACGCCCTTTTATTCAAAGAATTTTGCTAATTGTCACCCTTAACAAATTACTCGTTAAAGGTTTATCATCTCAAAGTAAAATTTTCAATATTACCTATATCCATTAAAAGGTTGTCTGTATCTATAACAACAGACGATGAACCCCTACAGAAAAATAAAAACATCAGTCAATGAACTTATATACTCGTATGTATATATTCGACACAATTTTCGTGGTGCTTAAATATTCCAGATGTTAGAAGTTATAGCCCGGAATTCGAAAAACTTTATCCGAACCAAAAGCAATATACCCTGCATTTTTGTCGAGTTATGTCCAGCTCGGCAAACTCTAAAACTTCGATTAGTATAGGAATGTCTCTCACATGCCTTCTGGAATGCTGTTCCTAAGTTATAAAATACAATGGATCGTGAACAAATGGTATACATGTATCCAGGATAATCCCACTTTATCTATAAAAAAATGTTCTTGTAAAAATTACAATTACAGGTCTCATTTAGCATCTAGACTTGGAGATAAGAGCTTAGTGGATGTGATAATCTGTCTCTTCAAAGTATTCAATGTATGTGCAATTTTATACTGTCGACACTAAAGTGTAGAGGTAAATTATGTATACTGTCCATTTTTCAGCCAGCATGATCATCAGGATGGCTATGTGGAAAACTCCTGTTTCAGTTTTACCAAACTATTTTGAACTATATCGCAACACAACATCTAGCGTTGACACGCTAAAAATTATCTTGTCTAGCGTTTTTGGACAATACATGCCTCAGCGTTCGAGTGAAATTGCAAACATGTTAGTTGGAGCGTTTCACAGTAATACTTTCGTTGGGTACGAACAACGCATAATATAACACCCAGATAGTCTCACCAAGTATATGGAGCAGTACTCCGTTGTTTTTGAATCGTTTCAAGTGCTACAATACAAAACTCCAGACTAACGAAAGATTTAGACAGTCTTCAGCAGAATAAACGGAGAAGATACCACCATTTGTTACGCCAGGACGGGTAGCACGAGGAATGGTTAATGCGCATAGGTTTAAGGTGAAGCTGCCGAAACCTCGAAGTGAAGGTTGAAAGCGCGAACTCACTTATCGAATATCTATTAAGTGGGATTCGTTATCCGGTTTTCAGTTTCCGTTTGAGTATAAAATGCACAAGTTTAAGGCAGTTATCAACCTTTACTTGAAGGACTGCGCGTAGGGTGCAGGAGCTCTGTCAGTTACAAGAAGCTAAGACTGTCTTAAAGCCGTCCTGCACCCAATTAAAGCTTAATTAAAAAAAAAAATGAGTGGCAATGTTGAGCCCTATATCTCTGCTATTTCTATTTGTTCACGCTGGAGATGATCACTAACGATTATCGATTCGAAATTTTCGAGATTTTTTCGAAATTTGATCCGGAAATCAACTCAGCGGGCTGAGTAATATATCTAGGTGGTGGAAAACTCTATACAGTGTTAAGAGTAAGCGAATATTGTAATTTGCTGGGATATGATGGGCCATTATATAGTGACGATCAAATATTTTCATAAATGTATTGTTAATCGTGATCTTTTTATTACCAAGATGTGTGTCTTGATTTTTGCACCACCAATCGTTTCGTGTTGAGACAAAGAGATGTACGATTCAATCATCAAGAAGCTTGGGTGTATAACTGATCTGAACGATTTTTCTGTGCTTGAAGTCGTGTCCTTGCCGTTTCCAGTCGGCACATGAAGTGATGGCGTGATGAATCAGATATCTAACTATAGCCTTTCTACCAACCTATGCAGTTTGGTGCCTGAAGTTGAGGCTTGTGCAATTGGACAAAATATACAAGACTAAGACTTTACATTTTTTGGTAGCACACAAGAACTTTTCACATAACATTTCAAATAAGCTTGACTTAAATGCAGAATTATAAATCTTTTGCTCAGGTATTCGAGATAATTTGGCTTGTGAGTCTTTGGCTCTTTCACATCGTTTTATGGCTAACCTGATTTGGTAATCCGCCCCTGCCTAACGAAAGTTCATTTAATTATTTCTGGAAGCTATGGTTTTGCTCTTAAGTTTCGTTTGTGAACGTCACGTGGGAATTGGTTAACTTTCTCATGAATATTGATGACGGATGTAGGTTTTTAGGCTGAGTTCTCCAAAACAGCTATTAACTTCTCTACGACCTCATCAATATCAGCTAGTGTGCTATTTAGAATATCTAGAGAATAACATTGTACAACAATCTTTTCTTAATTGATCCCTTTTTTCATTCAGGCTTGATTGGTCCATTGTCACATCCCCTCCCAGACTTACACTCTCATACCCGAGATATTTAAGAATACCTATGCAAGATTCTCAAAGTGCATCTATTATAGAATGTCTGGGTTTTTTGATTATTTATTGTTCCAAAGAAGTTTTTCGATAGATACAAAGAAGTGATAGACGATACAAAGATACAAAGAAGTGATAGGCGATAATTCTCTTAAGAGATAATGACGTCACTCCTAGAACAAGCTCAAAAGTGATGTCAATCCATCATATCGTCACCCAATTAGAATACTAAGGTTTCCCGGAGTCCTGTGTCTTATGAAAAGAATCATTTCAGCTCTCCTAGGAATGGCTGATAGACCCTGATCATTACATTAGACTACAACTATGTTTATCGATACTGGCATGTGGTCACATCTACTAACCAATAATTTGGTGATGTCATCGTCCTTAACCAAGTCATCGCTTAATTGGATTAGCAGTGAGTTGGCCATGAGACATCCATTCGGGTGGTTACCATAGTCGTATCACTGCTGAAATAATTCATCCTTGACATAAACATGTCTCTAAACCACAGAACAAGTGAGGTCCCCGGAAACCCTTGCATGGAGTGCTGTTTCAACAGATTAACGTTTCTGGTATGCGTGTTTAAAAAAAAATTCTACCAGTGCACTTTCCATAGGGTTTCTATCCTTCGGAATGAACACTGCCCTGACTTTACTTCGTGATTTTGGCACGCATCACAGGACCAAACGGGCTCTGAAAATATGTGCAAGATGGTCTAGAATAATTTTCAGTCCTTCTTGTAGGCGATCTGGAAATTCTGTCTGGACCTGGTCGGATTTTAAAGAACCGATACTCCTTGGCATTAAGTATACGCAAATATGCAATGCTTTTTGTTCTGCCCCACTGTTGCTGTGTCAAATATTCGAATTGTAGTGCTTTTGTTGCATTTTCGATTAGTCGCTAATGGGGATGCGGTTGTGGCACCTTAGAACTGTAAGGAATGAGTTGTTGGTACTTAAGTATCCTGTAAACTTGAACCCTTAGAAGTCGAAACAAACGAATTTTGTCTAATCTCCCAGCACCATTATAGTCATGCGTCGCTTCCACCGAGTTGGGTTGGAAACAATTGAAACAGTTCAAGGCTTTGTCTCAACTTTGTGCTTTGCATACACAAAAACTAACAACACTAAAACAACAAAAAACGAAATAATTTATGAAAATGAAAATGCGCGCGATTCAATTTTTTGCGCTTTTCATCTACATACAACAGTACATGTACACAAAAAAAAAACAATTTGTTGTTGCCGACTGTCGGATGAACACAACAACAAAAAACTAAAAATACATAACAGTTTTCCTATATATATATGTGCTGTGTTTTCATTATGTATTCCGTTTTTTGTTGTTGGATTTTTGGGTTCATGGGAAAAAATTGAAAAATTAAAATTAAGAAAATAGTCATCCTAGATCCTTTGTAAGATGAGGACCTATATATATATAGGTTTGGTTTAAAGTGTTTATTTTTTCGGTGGTACTGTGTATGTGAGTGTGTGTGTGTAATAAATAAATAAGACAAAATTTCGGAATATAATTATATTAGTGTCTGTGTATGTAGATTATACAATTTTCCACCCTCGTTTGTTGATTTCGTTTTTATTTTTAATTTTTGTATTTAAAAAATATAATATTATATATATAAATAAAGAGGATGATATATAGTCACCTACTTTCATCCCCTAAATACATACACACACACATATTTATGTATAAGAACACAGCCAACAAAAGCCATTCAAACAATTTTTCAAATCCTAAAATCTTTTCATTTTTCATCTCTGTCGGATGCGTTCGGATTTTCGTTGGTGCCGACTCATTTTCACACACACACATAGTTTTACCCCTCCGAGTATATCGAATGCTGGTTTTTCCTTTCTGTTTCCTATATTATATGTATTTATATACAAGTATTTCGTTTTAAGAAAAATCATCATGATTGTGATGCTGATGATGATGATGATGATATTGATGATGAAAATTTTATATAATTTTCTGTTAGTTGTGAGAAATTTTTTGTGTGTTTTGTGTTATTATGAGAACCGCACCCCAAAAAATAAAATATTTTAAATCGTTTTTTTTTTTGTGATTTTCCGATTTTCCAAAATTTGAAGCTTTGTGGACTGCGGTCTCAAAACTATAAGTTAAATTCAAATGTGCTAAATAAATGAGTGATAAATACGAGTTACAAAGATGATAAATTGTTTATCTTATCAAACCGATTTATTTTATTTGTGTGCGTGTGTGTGTGTCTGCCTGTATACTTGTGTGCTTTTATATTGTTTATTCGATTTGCCTTGTTCTAAATAACACCTTTGGGACTTTAAGACTGTTTTAATGTTGAAATTCATCATCACTCCATTGAGACTATTTTATTAAAACAATAAAGTAAAATTGAAGTTTTTCAACATATGTACGTACACACAAACCAATTTCATTGAGGAAAAACACAACCAAGACGTTGGAAGAAGACGACGACGACGAAGAAAAATTGTGGGAAACAAATCTGTGTGATTTACGAGTGTGTGTGTATATAAATTTTGTGTTGAAGACTATTAACGTGCTAATTAAATCGGATTTTTTGTGCCGTACACGAACCATCAATCGTGTACAAAAAAACAAATGACAATAAATATTTTTCATTCATTTCCAGGTCAACAAAATAGTTAACCTTTTTGAAAATTTATGTATATAAACTTTATGAATGAAGAGACACAAGAGTAATGTAATTGTAAATAATTACAAGGTATTTGTAATTTGTCATCGTATAGTAAGCAAAAAATAACACAGTGTTTATAAATAGAAACCACAACCTCAACCCATTCGACTCATTTATCATATGTGAAAGCTTTTATTTTTTTGTGCACAAAGTAATAAAAACACAATATTTTACCGTGACCTCGTGACCTACCCTGTAGTTCCGGGCTTTTGTTTATAAATAAAATATATGTATATAAATACAATACATTAATTATATATTAATATAAATATTATTTATAATTAAATTATAAAAAAAATAAAAACAAATGAAATAAATAATCAACGAATATAATATATTAAAAATCAGAAGCTCGTCTCTACAGGTATCTCACAGGGTGGAACAAGACAACATTAATTAAACAACGTCTTTTATATTATGTTTATAATTATTTAAAAAAAAAATATAATTATTTATTTGGGTTTTATTATCTGTTTGGGATGCTGCGATTTGTAAGTACCAAACATAATATAAATTTGAATTAATTATTTATTTTGACAACATTATAAATAAAAATTAATAAGTGTACTAGATTATATATTTATAATTAATTTTCTAACTTAATAACATATATTGTTTGCAGGTTGATTATGATCGGTATTCGAAGCATATAGCTGAGGTTTAAGTTTAAGAGCTTGAAGATGTCAGATAAACACATTTATCATGTACTGAAATCCACTAAACTACGTATGTTTAGGAAGCTAGACTGCGTTGAACATGATTCTAGCTATGATTTTATGGCAGTTTGAGGCTTTCTCTGTACTAGGACAAAACACTAGAATAGTGTGGTGGAGATCTTATAGTCTTTATAGTTGATATTCTGTCCATTCAAGAAAAACTCATTTCGTATAAATCGAGATTCACTCATCTCCGTTTATTTCGATAGTTAGAGCTTTGCACATCCTCCTATTTAAGATTTTAGGATAGTTTGAGTCCTCCTCTACACTTGTGCAAAACACTAGAACAATGTGATGGGGATCTCATAGAGTTCATAGTCCGAATGATGTCTCTTCCAAAAATTCTCCATTTTATGGATCGATACTCACTCATCGTCGTATATCTCGAAACTTAAAGTGTTGCACATATTTATAGTTATGCTTTTTTGACGGGTTAAACCACTCTCTATACTTGTGCAAAATACTACGATAATATCATGGGGATCGTCTTCATAGTTGATATTCTGTTCGGTCAAGAAATTTCTTATAAATCGAAATTCACGCAACTACGTATTTCTTGAAAGTTATAGAGTGTTATACATGCTTCTAGTTATAATGTTTTAATGGATTGAGCCTTTGTTCATATTTGTGCAAAATACTAGGAAATAGGGATAGGTATTTCATAGTTTTTATAATCGATATTCTGACCATTCAAAACGACTCATTTCTTGTGTATCAAAACTACTCATCTTCGTATATAGCAATGGTTAGAGTGTTGCACATGCTAGATACGACTTTAGGATAGTTTCAGTTTTCCTCTATAGTTCGGCAAAACACTAGAATAATGTGATGGGGATCTTAGTTTTCATAGCCAAAATGATGTCTCTCCAAAGAAGGCTCATTTTTTCGATTTCGAAAACCACTCAACAACGAATATCTCGAAGGTTAAAGTGTTGTATATGCTTCTAGTTATGATTTTTGATAGTTTGAGCTTTTCTCTATATTTGTGTAGAACACTAGAATAACGCGATGGGGACCTCATTGTCGATATTCTGTCAATTCAAAAAAGACTCATTTCTTATTTATTGAAAAACACTCAACTTCGTATTTATTGAAAGTTGGAGTGTTTCACATGCTTTAAGCTACGATTTTAGAATAGTTTGAGCTCTTGTCTATACTTGTGCAAAACTCTAGAATGATGTTATAGTCCGAATATAATCTCTTCAAGGAAGTCTCATTTTTAGATATCGAAATTTACTCATCGTCGTATATCCCGAAACTAAGAGTGTTGCACATGATTATAGCTTTGAGTTTTAGACAATTTGAGCCTTCCTTTATACTTGCGCAAAATACTTCGATAATATGAGGGATTCCATAGTCTTTATAGTCAATATTCTGTACGGTCAAAAAAGACTCATTTCTTATAAATCAAAATTCACTCAACTGCGTATTTCTAGAAAGTAAGAGTATTTCACATGGATCTTTTTATACTTTTATGAAAGTTTGAGTCGTTGTCCATACTTGTGGGAAATACTAGGAATGTGTGATGGGGATTTTATAGGCGATATTCTGTCCATTCTAAAAGCGCTTATTACGTATACAACGAAATCCACTCATTTTCACATATTCCAAAAGTTTTTAAGTTGGACATGGTTATAGCTATGATTTTTTGATTGTTTGAGCCTTTCTTTATACTTGTACAAAACACTAGGACAGTGAGATGGGTATCTCATAGTACTTCAATTCGATATATTGTCCATTCAAGAAAGACTTTTCTTATATAGCAAACTTCAATCATCTTCTATATCTAGAAAGTTAGAATGCTGCACATGAGACTAGTTTAGATTTTTTAACAGTTTGAGCCTGTCTCTTTACTTGTGCAAAATACTAATATAATAAGATCAGGATCCCATGGTCTTTATAGTCGATATTGTGTTCATTCAAGAAAAACTCATTTTTTATTTATCGAAATTCACTCAACTTCATATTTCTAGATAGATAGAGTGTTGCACATGCTTGTAGCTACGATTTGAGGCTGGTTTCTGTCCTCTTCTATACTTCTGCAAAACACTTAAAAAATGTGATGGGGTTTCACATAGTCTTCGTAGTCTGAATATCGTCTCTTCAAGGAAGTCCCATTTCTTATACATCGAAATTTACTCAACCTCCTATATCATAAATATTATAGAGTGTTGCACATGAGTCTACCTATTATTTTTCGACAGTTTGAATCTACCACTATATGATTGTGCAAATTACTAGGAATAAGATGAGGCACTCACAGTCTTTATAGTCGATATTCTGCCACTCAAAACGACTCATTTCTTAAAATCCATATTCACTCAACTGGAAAGTTAAAGTGTTGCATATGATTAAAACTATGATATTTTGGCCGTTTAAGCCTTCCTCTAAGATTGAGCATAATTCTGGGTTTATGTGATGGGGATCTCTAAGTATTATAGTCCAAATGTTGTCCCTTCAAGAAAGTCTCACGTTCTTTTTATGCATTGATATTCACTCATCTTCGTATATCTTAAAAGTTAGAGTCTTGCTCATGATTACAGCCATACAACTTTTACAAAATTTAAACCTTTCTCTACACTTATTAATGTGACGGCGATCTCATAATATCGGGAAATATAATCGGGTTCCCACTGTCTATACATTAGATCTATTCTGTCCATCCTTATTTTTGATGCGTCGAAACCACTCATCTCCATATTTTAAAAAAGTTTGAGTAAGATGTCATTTCTGTGATGATTATTTTTTGAGATAACGTCGGATCCATCTTCATATATACATCAAAGTCAATAGCTAATAAGACTTGTAAATCGTATCATTAAACGATTCAAACGATTCAGAAACTGGAGTCGAATTTTTATCGAAGTAAGTAAAAGGTTGAAACGTCAACTGGAGGTTAAGGTCAGCGATAATAGTAAGTGAGTTAGACATAATTGATATACCATATTCTGAGAACTAGTCTGAAAGCAAAGATTTAGCCTTTGCTAAAGAAGTCCATAAATAATCGATACTTAAAAAATTGGGACTCCAAAGATCAACAATGGGTACAAAACAATATTCCAAATTTTATTTCAATTCGCTTCGAATATATATCAACAGATCTGAATCCGTCGGATTATTCGATTTAGGAACCCGAGTTCATGAATGTAAAACTTTGTTAGCGTGCGTATAGTAGCTATTATAACGGTTCTCTTCGGTTTGATCACACAGACGCAGATCAAAATTAAAACGACCAGAGTTTAGTCCAACTTAGAACTTCATTTAATTGGCATGATAACTTCTATAAATTATGTAAGATTACCCATTTGAACCCGCCCAGTTTGCGCAGTGGTTAAAACACTGCGGCGTGGAGCGGAAGGTACCGGGTTCGAATCCCAATAGGGGTAGGATGCGAAAAGGGATTTTCACCATCGATCTTCTGGGCGGTACGATCGGTGGTGAGAATGAACTCATCTGAGACCCAGTTAAGGTTAGAATCCGTGTGCCGTCCCATCTTCGATCTCAGTACTATATAGGCTAGCATGGAGCTGTGCAATGTACAGATGAATTCTACGTAAATCGGACCTATAGCCGGAACGTAAAGTAGTATACTGGGAAGTCACAAGGGGCCAATACAGCCTGAGCTCAAAAGAAAAATAAAGCAAGATTAATCGTTTGTCACTGGTTGGGGCACTTCACTGGTTAAAATAAGAATTGTCCGATTTAGCACTGCTTTCATCTTTCATTCCTCGTTACTATTTCTCAAGCTGAAAGCTCTTACTTTCTAAAACTGAACTTCAACATAAAAAAAATTGCAATGTCTCTTGTTCTATTCGAACCAGTTTCTCTTTTGGCCACTACATGTACTGCATACTATAACCACTCGACCATAGACTTTAACGATGGTTACTGTTTTCCATTCACTTACTATGGGATCTATTGTTGCCTCTGCAAATAACTAGATGTCTCGTGTTGGAATCGAAATTTAAAACGATACTATGGCCTATAGTTTCACATTCTTTTATCTAAGACGTTGAATGGAGGCTGTATATTCACAACTCATTAAAATTTTAAAATTTTTTGAATAAGTTCCACAATTATTTTCCTTGGATAGAGATAAGCTTCCTTCGGTTGCAGAAGCACCTGTAGTGGAACAGCATATATCAAAAACGAACTCATTGTTTTAGAACACTGTGTGCTTATATATTAAGGCAAGACAAGGAACCCTCGTTATAAGTAGGCAGAAATGACTATTCCGCATTTTTTTAAACCTAGGGTAATGCTTCGTGTCAATCGCTATATTGTGCCCCATCAAACTCTAGTTTTTCTCTAGATTGGTGTATGTTAAAATCGATATACTGGGTATCAAGCCCAAAGCTCAAATTTTCTAGAGAATGGTATGTTGATCTTATATATATAATGTCTTAAGGAATGATAAATATCGATTGAACCGTAGCGATATATCCACGATATAATCATCAAACACTATTTTTTGTATTTTTTAGTCCAACATTCATTGTGACTATAGATCCCAAATCTATAAGGAATTACAATGGTAGAATAATGTTGACACGGTATTTTTGCTCCGTCTTTCGAAACTTCTATCGAGCGGGGATCGTTTGTCATTTCCATACATGTGCCATTTGAATGTAAGGCCAGGTGGCATCTCTTCCTGAACCTTTTCATTTTGTACCTTCAAGCATACAACATTATACCGAAATGAGGTTTATGTATCTACATGAACTAAAGGACTGGTAAGCTCTTAGTTTTGTTGTTTACTTTATTTCATAAAACCGTCACTAACATTGACTAACTGATATTTTTAATACATGGTTATCTTGATTTTAGCAATCCTAGCCTGTTCAACTGATATAAGCCAGGTGATCCATTTCTAAGATGGCGCTCTTTGAGATTTTGATCTGCTATCCAATTTTGTTTACATGTCGGTACCACGGGTAAATTTGGCTTAAAGTAAGTAAATATTATATAAGAACAACCTCTATTAAATATTTATAACCAATTTTTCAACAGAATTTTAACCAACATATCGGAGCTTCAGAAACCGCCAACAACAATCTTTAGCTTGAGACACCTATAAAAATTATCTGGTTACGATTAAAAATATTTATAAGCACACATTTGTTATAAACCAAATATTGTCAATAAATAATTAGTCATGTCTTATTAGATTAGTGTGTAATCAATCGTTAACGTCTATTTATTATTTAGCCCAGCAGTTGATCTATACCATCCATCAATAAAGGGAATATACGACACGGCCATTCAACTTGTTTCGGTTAACTAAAAATATGTTACGAGTTGCCGACGAGGATGGGATTCGAACCCACGCGTGCAGAGCACATTGGATTAGCAGTCCAACGCCTTAACCACTCGGCCACCTCGTCTTAGAATTCAATCAATTAAATTACTTTAATTAGTCTGAAACCAACTTTTGGTAACTTAAAGCCGTTCATGTGAGATGGGAGACGACAATTCAAAAGTTTAATTTAACCCAATAAACTTATTATGGTGGTACGTATTGTGGCTTCTCATCATTTACGTAGTTGAAAGATATAATATAATTCACTTATTTTAATTTTAGCGTGGCTTCTACAACAACCAGGATTTGTGCACTCTCTCAACCAGTTCAGCTTAAGCAACAAGGATAATTTTCTTCAATCTGAACCAATATTATCCAATTTTACAAAACGAAATATTTCTAATTGTTATTAGAATTTGGCCTCTAAATTGAGCAACAGATTAATTTAGCATAATCGTAAAATCGATTACCTTATAAAACAACCAAATTAAAAACTCTTATTATAAAATTACTATACTCCGAAAAATTGCTCATTATAGTGATTAATAATATTTAGTAAAGATTCAAACCACTAGTTTATTAGTACAACTTTCTTTCGACTACTTGAATGTAGATGGCAATAAAACTATTAAAAAGAGAAACTCGTTTTTTTTACATTTCCCCTTATTTTAGTTTTACGAAATGAAGATTGTAGTTTGCTTCAAACGTTTTAAATGAAAACACTTACTTCGGAAAATGTTGGAATTGTGGAAGAGATTATTAATCTCACCTAGACAATAAATGTTTGATTTTTTTACAATGAAACTGAAAAACGCTGCATTTTGGGATTTTCAAGGCCTTAAACGAACTAATCCTCATGATTAGTCCGAGAATACAATTTGTATCCCCCCCGTTAGTATTAACAATAATAATATTCGCGTAGAGTTAAGACTTCATGTTACTCCAAAGCAATATAACATAATCTATGGCGGACTAATTTATCGGTATACAAAACTAGAAACCAGCAGCCAAACTGTTGCTAACCGAATCGAATGATCACTGTTACCACCCCACCATAAGCTATTGAAACATCTGGTTGTGCAGTTGGCTTAAGCTAGTTTAGAGGATAACCGCTATTTGTGAACATGTTTCGACCATATACATTTGGTAATGTAATATGATGGACTCAAATGGCCAAACTTTTTTAAATATCTGCGAGTATATCGGCGAGAGCCTAACGGTTACAAAATTTCTTCTGACAGACACGATTGAAGAATTAGCAAAGAGAAGCAGCTGTTCTAAACCTCTCAAATAATTTTGTCAACTATAATCGGCCATCAATCATAACCGACCGGTACCCTTTAGAAAACTGATCAGTCATTTCGTTGATAAATGGTACTGACCTATTATCGACGTTACTCAGTCTGATTTAACTTATTGCGTGACATTTGCTCCAGCGTACTAGTTTCTTTATTCTGAAAAGACCAACCTAAAGTTTACACCTCCCCAACGGTGTAGAACTTCCCAATTAAACTGCTATACTTAACCAGTCTGCTTTGAAGTTGAACATTTGTCAATAAAGTCGTTTGGTTTGGGGTTTCTGGATAGTGACCATAATTTATGGGTAAGAGGCCGCAAACGGCCCTTACCGCGTCTTAACTGAGAATCTTTTTCCACACAATCGCGTTTTATGTCATCCGTTGCATGTTAATTTTTGATCAACGGTGAGAATCAAACACGAGACCGCTTCGAGATGAGAAACTCTCTTAACCATTAAGCTACAGCCGGCTGGATAGTGACTATATGATTGTTACAATAATTGATGAAATCGGGATCACAATATAGGAATAAACTACAAAGTATATTGTCCATCCAACTATGATGTGTATAGAAACTCTAGGTATGACTTTGAGCCCAATCTTCTAGGGAAGTTCATGTAAATCTGATTAAAAATTTGGTTGTTCTCGTCGGTGTATGTTCCTCACGATTCTAATACAAACTCTGGCTTGATGTATTTTTTCCAGCCAATGACCAATTTCCGACTACTATACTGGCAGCTCAACACTCAAAGTAATCGGACAAGCAATAATCTTGTGCGATTTCTTGATTTATTGGGACCTCCTCAAACATGAAAATAATTTAGTCGATATGGTTTTATTGACGATATGGACTTCTGACATTTCAATCTATTTGTTGCCCTTCCGCGACCCTTTATATGAACTAGGTTTGGGATGGTGTATGAAGGACAATGGTAACCCATCATCTTGTTCAATAATTGTGCTGATAGTTTGACTTGTAATTTATATTGGTTGCCAGAAATATCGACACGACATAGATATAGTTTTTCTAAACTACTAACAAGGTTCTGAAGGGTTCAGAAAGTGATGAGGTAACGAACCAAAGATCTCCCGTTACTAGGGAGAGGAAATATCAGGGTTTTGCCACATTGAGGTTGAATAAAATGATGGATCGGTTCGTACCAACATCGGTCAATCGTTCACGCAATGCTTAAGAGAGTAAACTGTTGGAAAATGGACAATTTGACAAAACTTGATGGCATATACATTCTAAACTTTTAACAGTAATATTTTGAAAGCTCGTACCAAATCATTTGTTACATAATGATTTGTTAACGAAACCGACGTGATTTGATTGTCTTACAAACATATAATGATTGATATACACACATTACCTGTATCCAATAAATTATGTACAACCCTACTTCCGGAAAAGCTCATTTGATACATTTAATTATTACATTAAACTAAAAACTTTTATATACGTTTATCCGTTTTTGCACGAAATCATTTCTTAATTTATACAGGTTTCTTATATATGTGCGAGTATATATATGTAACGCGCGTTGTGCTACTGTCAATCAAACTAACACACAAAATAATGTATATAAATCACCTAAATAATGGCGTTTACATACATATATACGAGTATAAGAAAAACGTACATCATACACACGGAAATTATATTTCTTAAAGGAAAACTCATTTTCTTTATGTTAATTCAAGCTTTCATTCTTATTATTACTATTGTTACTATTTTTCGTGTTATTATTCATTCATTTTATTTTTAATTAACGCTAAAAATATGTCTTATACATATTTCACACATTAAAACCTCATATCACCCTCTAAATAACAACAACAAGAACAAAGATGATTTAAGAAATGTATTAAGAAAAAAAAACAAAAGAAGCGGAGGATGAATTTTGATTGGATTTTATTTTAAATTAACGCAAATTTTTTTTTATATTTTATTTTTAATTTCCAAGTAAATTTTGTGCTCAATTGTAACAACAAAGTTGCAAGTAAATAAAATAAGGAGTATATAGGTACAGGTCAGCTTCGACTCACACGGTACGATACGTAAAACGTACTAAAATATCTGCATACCATATCGAAGAGCCCAACTTGTGATAATTCGATTCTTCGATTTTGTGAGCCCGGTCTTACTGAGGTCATGCAGGAAATGTGGCTTTACAAACATTGTTTTAGTTTGAGACTTGGAGTTGTGTCCAGATTAAATAGAGGGTCGTATGATTTCAACAGTCATCTTGTGAGAAATGTTGAGTCATGACATATCCATAATTTTGCTATACACAGTTGCATTCGCATCTGATATCAGCTAATGATGAAAAAGCTTATAACTTTTGAATGCAAGTACCTATTTTCTCATCCAGTCCTACCTGGACACAGTAAATGTTAACAAGTTTAGAAAAAGGTCCGGATCTTCGACTAATATATTGACAGCCATCTGTTTGACTCAATGTATTCTTCATGATACCACGATGTGTAATTCATAATAAGCTGACCATTGTTAGTTAAGAGAAAAAAGACAGATCGCTTCGGGATAATGAGTGAGAAGAGTAGTTATTCGGTTCAATCCGTAGTTCGTGAATTTCCGCCATGAAATACGCTGCATTGTCTTGTTAAAGTGAGATTTGTGTCTGTAAACCTTGTTTGTCAAGTGATGATGCAAAAGTTTCCTCTCTTTGATCGATTATAAACTCTGTGGCTGTCACCATATCACATTCTCAATCGCAGAAAAATCCTTTCTCATATATGGAGTCGATTCTCTTTTGGCACTTCAATGTTCTGACAGTATTTAAATTTTGAAGTGCATGATAGTGTTCAAGTTTCACTAACATTAATTAACAAGGCTCAAAACGTTGGTTCATTGCCCCTAAACTACACGTTTCTGGTTGAAAATGAGCAAACATTTTGATGCAATGTGTGACCAAAACATTTTCCGAACATTTCAATTACCTCTTCTGTCTCTTCCTTTAATTCGATTGCCTTGCACTGTTTGGTGAGCTTGAATGATTTTTTTCTCAGCGGGCCGAGATTTTGAACGAGCCGATAAATAATGATGCAGAGTTCCCGTACACAATGCCCAACTCTTCTTTTATTTCGATAGGCGTATACCCTAAATAAATATTTAAGGGCTCGACACTAGACTTCTTCCGTTTTCAGAAAAACATTCGGATCAAATCGCTCAATGACTTTTAAACAAAAGCTGAGCGTCCAAAATGGCTTAAATTTCGCATAGTATACCTACAACACATGTTCAACACACACTTTTGTTAATAGATACAGCCATGTTCAGATTGAGGTTGGAAAGTTTTCCGACGCCACTCGTTTATTACTTAGAATTATTTTAGGACCTCGTAAATCATGGTTGGAAGTTCTTTACACTTATAGGTCACACGGAGGTTAGTTATATAAATACTCCTGACGTTATCAATATATTGATTTGTCAAAACTTGACGGAATGATTAAATGTTTCCAATTACCCGACAATATGAAACTGTTCTTTGGACTTGCTAATGTACTGCACTCTTCGAGGTTCTTACGTGCTCTGCTCCCATTTCATAAACGGAAAATTTACCATAAGATATTCTCATTTTGTCGAACTAGCCCACCCAAATGACCCGAATGGATGAATTGAAGAACTTTCGTGTAACAGTAATATTTAAGGAAGTATAGTGTGAAGCTCTCGAGTCGTATTTTTTATATTTTCTGCAACTATATTCAGAAGTATTTAGTAGACCGACTTCACGAACTAGATAATATACTATAACCATCATTGAATCGATGTTCTTCACGAATGAACAATATATGACTAGATGTAACTCATCAAAATTGGTTCTAACTGTTTCAATCAAAAGCATGTTCTTCAATTTCTATGTGAAACTAGTCGATGTCAGAGACATATTCACTGTTCTTTGAATTTAGGACAAATCCTAACACTCTGTTTAATCTCATTTTTAGAGCAAGGGATGGTTATCTGCCGTTTTGTTACCCAATCGTGTTGTTAGCATCTCTTTCACTCTGTTGCCACTTATTTCCGAATATCAGTATTCTGCCTGCGCACCAAAAAATGGATTTACTAAGCTTTATGTGCACTACGGGATGGTTTATATCGTTTACTTGTCAAAACCACTATTGCAACAAAGAATTACAACATATATACAAACACAATGCAACCTATACATCAAATCCTGTCTCATATGCTTAATGAGAAGGATCGATGACGTCATCAGATCGAAACCGGCCTAGCGGACACTCACTATAGAATACACAAGGATGCCATAAATTTCTTCAAAAGACTTAAACGTCTTCAACGGCTGATTTATCAGCATCCTAGCTGTCAATCAATGGCACATCAGAGTTCCGGTATAGCTCCCATCAGCTGTCACGTTCAAATCTATCTCAGCATCTTTATTGTCATTAAAGTCGTCAAAAGCTTTAAATTAATAAAATCAATCCCCATATTCAAGCATCAATTCTCAAATACATGAAGCTTTGAATATTGGCTGACAAGACATTTACTGAAGAATCGTTCTAACCCGTATCTTGCCTTTCATATGGATTGTACACAAATTCCCAATGTAATCAAAATTATGTTCAGCTGTATGGCCTATTCATTGCTCAACTGGTCATTTGTCAACTGTTGTTAGTTCAAATTAAACATTTACAATCCTTAATTTCGTGTGTTTGCATATGCTTAAACGTGCGGGGTTGGAATTAGATTTATCATATTGCTTGAATTTTGTGTGATGGGTATCGAGTATCTTGGATATCTCATTACTCACGATAACAGTGTGGGAGACGACATCAAAATTGCAATCGGGTTTTATACCCTCTACATCCACTTCTGAAATAAAAATATCTTGCAAATACGGATGAGCTAAAATTGTACAGAGTGTTGATCGGACCGGTTGTCATGTATGGATGTAACAGTTGGACCTTGACTGATGAGTACGAAAGAAGGCTTTATGGAGGCGCATCCCGAGTTCTTTTCAATCACGAGATCTCGAATTTAATGCAAATTCCTGATATTGTGCATGAGATCAAAGGACAGCGAGTACGCTGGCTCGGTCACGTTCTGCGTGCTGATCATAACCAAATGAAAGAAGAGTCGCCTTTTGGTAGGTAAAGAGGTCGCTGTCGGCGAAAATGGCACCACGGTGTAGAAAGCAATCTGGCATCTTCTAATTGCTAGCAACAGTATGAAGAACTGGCTAAAGTTGTTAAGAAAAGTTAAGAAATTCTCTAATATAGGGACCACGATTTTATAATATATATTCGGATCGACTGCGCTTCGCCAGGATTCCCTGTATATGTAAAAAACCGAACAAATAACACACACACAAGTATACAAAAAGAAGAAAAAATAAACCGAGACACGAATATACCACATTTCGTGACGAATGATTAATGATTTCACTGATTTCTGATATACATACACTCGTAGAACATTTTTTTTCTTCACAGAACAAAAAATTCGAAAATTATACAAGAACGTCATTCAAACACCTTTAAAGTAATTAGATTTACTGTGAAAACGACGAACAACCAGTAACACACATACACAAAAATTGAAAATTATCTAGACATGAATTTTTAATTAATAATTTTCATTATTTATATGAATATTTTATGCCGTACGTAATATACGTTCAACATACGAGTATATTTATACGATTTCGATGTTTAAAATTCAAATTCCAGATTATCAAGATTTCATATATACGGTTTTGTTAAGGGTTAATTAGTTTCGATCAAAATTACATTAATCTAAAAATGTTGGTTTCGTCCGATCATTTCAAATTAACTTAAATATCGATAAATTACACACCGATGGGTTGAAATTAATTATGACCTCCAAGAGTGATCGGTGCGTGGATATATATTGATTTGAATTGAAATCTTTGCTTTGTGTGTCGATTCAGCTCGTCGATTTGATGTGTATAGAGGGGTACACAGTAACATAAAATTCTAAGAATATAATTACAATAATGGTCAGAACAACCAAATGTATAAGATGCGGTTGAAGATTTTTTTCTTCTTCGGAATTATTATAACAAAATAGCATGTGGCTATGAATCAAACCTATGTTTATTGTTTTTATGATGGTGGAAATAGTACAAATAGTTTTAACTGTTTGTCTACTCGTACACGTAACACAATAATCGATGAACATATGTCTACTGCAGAGAATACCTCAGACACGGATAATGACACCTAGTCGTCCGATATGTTTTATGACGTTCTGACTAAATGAGGAATTCAATGCTTATATGATGTCAAATCGTCAACAGTATGGTGACATCTTTGGATCTTGTAAGAGTTTTATTTATGATTATAGACTATATATGTTTGTTTTATTTGTATTTAAGCATTCACACTTCATGTTGACTCTAATCATCTTTAACCCACCTCATCTTTCATCCTTTTGGTTTTTCTGTGCTGTCAAGGTGACTGTTAGAAGAGAGATGGCCAAATTGTCAAAAACAAGCTCATTCAATATATTACACGCTAGCATTCTGTTCAGTGAAGATTCTTTATGTGCGGTCAATATTTCTTGGATCATGTCATTTGGCAACCCAAAGATATGTGAAGCAGCAATTTGATATGTTGTGATGTTAATGAAATGCATAGTTTGACATCACCACAGTTTGTTCTGGAGGTACCATGCCACAACCTCACTAGTATATTAAAGCCTATTTTTGGACTTTGAAACCGCACACATTCGAGAGAGTTATAAAATTCTAATATTTTGAATCTTTATCTTCCGAAACCGGCTTTAATGCCGGCTCCGTGATTTGGATATATGATCTATAGCATTTCCACGCTTTGAAGATTTGACACGCGTTTAAAACTGATAGGGCGGAAAGTTTATGAGTATAAAGTTTGTTAAGATTGCTAGGGACCTTAAGCAAAACTGAATTGTTATGTCACCAAGTCTTAAAGTAAATACAGTCAACGAAATCAAAACAACAATATACACTGAAAAAAATAATTGTTCAAACTGATAAAAAATACGATCACATTGAAAAATTCGTTATCAATATACAACCGATAAAGATTCCTATCAATGAGATTTACGAATTTATCACCAACTAAAAAGTTTAACAAATATATTACCAAAAAGAAAAGTAAATTTATCGATTGGAATATTTTCTTAATTTGGAACATTCATTCAAGTGGCAGTACTGTAAGACATAATTTGAACTTCTTCCTTTCTCATGTTGAGTTTAAAAACAAAATGACCAGCCTTTAAAAACAAAATGAGTTTCTCATTTTGTTTTTAAAGGCCGGTTTCGGAGTAGGATTTTGGATTAATTTTTAAAATCATTCCAATGATATCCTAATGAATTCTTCTTTGGCCGGTTTCGATGTGTTGGATGACGTCATATTAATTGGCTATGTGCAATCGATTAGGTCAAATCTATCTTTTCAGGCGTATACTACTTGACTAGATGTGCAATTCTTATATATACGCTCAGTCGAGTACGTTCAGTGCTAGCGAATTACAAGAATTTCAAAAATTTCTATTTCCTTATCGATCTTGAATGATGCTCACTGATCAGCTAGAACGTTCAAGAAAAACTGATAAATTTATCATATAGAAAATATTTTTATCATAGTGATAAAATATTGTTAAGAATAATGTTCATTAAGAATGAAAAACAATTATATTTTTGTTAAAAAATATAAATGAAGGTATATAACTGTAATATTTTAATTCGAAATGAAAATAAATTATCAGAATGAAAATATTTTTTCAAAAAAACAATAAAAATACTGACAAATATTTATCAATAGTTTTGTCACTAAAATTTGTTATATTGAGTGGGACATTTGGTTCAGTGTATACAACCTATAATGGAAAGTGCTTGCTTCATGTCTAAATGTATGGTATACATGAGACAAATTTTCGTTAGACCACAATCAGACTTTTAGACCATTCTAATTCTAACCATAAACGATGCCAGCTAGCAATTGGTTAGAGCTACATATATGGCTCTTTCAGTCAGCACAACACAAGAAGCATCACAGTGATCACCTCTGAGGACCTCCCTAACATAATCAATAGTCAGTAGCGACGGACAGTATACGTATATGTGTGAATTGAACTTTATCGAATAAGTGCGAGATATGGCTTCTAACACGCGGGACATAAATCAGTCGTATTATGTATGGTCTTTGGACAAATTTTTTAATCAAGACATCATGGATTTAATACAAACTTCCGGTCTGACGTATATATAAGATCAAAACGAGTGCGTTGGCTTAATTGTGAGGCCATTTAAAAATGGTGGAGCCGGGCTTTTTTTTCAAATTTTTTTTCGTGATCTTGAACAAACTCTTGAACAATTTTCGCCATTATAACTGAAAGCACTGGATCAGCAGACAAACCGGAATGAACCTGTAAAATGAGCAAACTCAATTGATTTGCAGCTCGATATCAACAATTTGCATTAAAATCTTCAGGAATGAATAAATTGCACCTGTTTCTTTACTTTGTATTCAACAGAGGCAATCACATTCGAAATAAATGAATAATTTCAGCCTCATTTTTTATACTTTATACTCGGCCGAGGTAATCTTTAATCTTTTACAGTTCTCATTTATGTTTATTACAAAGAATTCATGATAGATAGCCAGCCAATGCCGAATCCGATTTCATGCTAACCAACATACTTAAGATCCGAAACGTTATGCCATGATGTGATCCATTTCGAATTAATCGTACGCTTCACCACCGCTTTACATTTTCGTCTAAAGTGACACCGCAGAAAGATTTCGGTTCAACAAATTATTGTGCCATCGCAACATTAGCTATGCCATCAGCAGTCTAATTTTCATATATCCCTGCGTGCCCGGTATCCACATAGAAGTTCTTATGCTAGGTAGCATGTTGATTGATTGAGTGAAAGCAGTCGTAAACAAACTTAGATTCGTAGATGGTTGGCTGTCCGTTAAAATGAATACCTTTGCAATATTGTGGAATGTATCTGGTGTTGATATATATAGTGCCTTTAAGATAAATTCTGCGGCTCTAAAGATACAAATGAGGTATAAATTTCTACTTTACCATGTTGCAGTAAAGAAAGAACAGTACCATTTCACCCATGAATTTGAAAGGTTTGAATGAGTTTACTTTCCATCTCATATTTAACCAACTAAATTTGTATGAGTAAATGTTTACTCCACTAAGTAAGTCTCTTTTGACTGACTTGTATCGAGTGTGAAGTCTTTGATGAACAGAGAAAGCATGATAGTTTTCAAGGAGTACCCCTATAGTTTCTTCCTTGGTCTCAGTAAAGCCTTTATGATCCTATTTGAGTGACCATATAACATTAAAGCTGTTGTGGCCAGCTCTTTGGTTCCTCCACAGACGGTTCTTCGCACAATCTTTTTGATTTTATGTAAAATTGACCTCTTCTCCTAAAGTACTTCAAGTGCCCTGTCTACCAGGCATTTTTCTCAATCGATTCGCATCGTTTCACAGTGCATCTATTCTCACAAGCTAAGTGAATAATATTAGGCAACTGATTAGGGACAATCTCTAAGACCTGCGATGATTCAATGCTCTTTGTAACTAAGGACGTCCTACATCCGAGCAGAATGTTATGTATGCCTCAGTACACTGATTTGTGAGCAACAGGTGTCCCATTAGATACTTTCCAACGTGTCTATACGTGGACAAGCTTAAGTTAGACTAAGAACCACTTTCCTGGTCGAATTGATAAAGATTACTACTCCTGAATATTTTGAGTAACTATAAATATTCAAAAGGATGCTGACACCTTGAATGTGTATCACTCTTACCTCATGTTGCTATACCGCATCACTCCTGCCCCATGTTTGTGTTGTTACCGCATTTCTAAAATCCATGTAACTGAACCGGATATTCCTATTTGGAGATATTTGGAATATTATTTCAGTGGATCAAGGAGCTTTTTCACTCAGTTGCCACTTTATCCAGTTTGAATATTAATAATCGGTCATGAACACTGCGTGATGGTTTTTTATAGTATAATTGGCAAAACCCAGTAGCTTCTCATTTTGAACAAAACCCTGCTTGGTGGTCACCGATAATTTTCTGTCATGTATAGCGGTGATTGTTTCTAACGTAATGTATTGGACACTAATTTCGTATGCTGTGTAAATGAGAGTTATACCAAGATATTTTCAATAGTATAATTTTGGTTTCTAACACTAAAAGCTTTGAATTAATTCCCAGTATATTCAAGAATTAATTCTCGAATACAGTTCACAACATGAAACTCGTAATATTGCTGACAATTTTCGATTTACCTGACCCTCTAAAATTAGAGCTCATCGGTTCCCCTACAGACGATTCTTCACTCGTTAATATTTTTGATCTTGTCTAAAAGAGACTTCTTCTAAAGTACTTCAAGTGCCCTGTTCTACCAGAGAGTTTTCTTGATAGATTCGTATCGTTCCACAGTGCAACTGTTCTCAAAAGCAGCTGATTAGGAACCAACTCTAAAACCATGCGATGACCCAATGTTCCTCATAACTAAGGACCTTTCAGATCTAAGCTAAATCTTATATAGGCCCCAGTACATAGATCTGTGTGCAACAGATGTCCCATCATAGATACTTGCCATCGTGCCTATAGGAGACAAGCTGATATTAAACTCAGAACCACTGTAATGGTGGCATTAATAAAGGTTGGGTTATTCATCCTGATAGTCACCTAAATATTTTCAGTAAATATAAATATTCAAAAGGATGATTAAGGGGTATAAGTATCACTGCTGCCCCATACTGTGTGATTCTTATCACTTTCTATGGTAAAGTTATTTTTGAAGTAGAAAGAGGTCAGTACTGCATCACGGTTGAATCTCCCTCCTGGGTTTTCTCTTTAATTCACCTTTAATTCTTACATATGTTTTGAGAGCTCTCTAGTTATACTGCCCACCTCCTATATATAAGGACCTACATACGTATACCAATACTATGATAGGAAGGCTTGCGAATGAGTACCGCTGATACCGCCTATTTTAGAGATTTAGGTGATTTGCATCCTCATTGGCACAACAATGTAATCAAAAGATGGGCTTCGACAGTCCATCGTGTCGTTATCAATTACATTAATTTAAACCAAATAAATGGTTAATTATATATTCTAAAACATTATTATTTATTACCAAATAAATAGATCAATTAAATAAAATCAGTAGTCATGAACGATGATAATTAAATTTTTCACTTTACGTCGAAAAGAAGAAGCAACACACAGCCGAAAGTACATAAGAAAATAAAAATGTCATTGCCTCGTATACCAAGAAGCATTATTGAGATCTTAAATGGAAATTCGTGATCGAATAATGGTAATTTGGAACAATGATGGTTATATATTGATTCATATCATAACAATGGAATATATATAAAAGGGTGGCGGGTTTATTCAACTGCGATTGTACATCTATTTTTAATTAAGTGTGTGTTTCACTGTCGATATATTATTCGCCGTTTTGGATAATACTGAAACGAACCTCGTATCGTTTTAAATCCACTGCAAATGACTCGACACAATTATCAATCTTTTACGATATACACAAAACACCAACAACAGCATCCAAATTCTATTCGTCACTTATATTGTTGTGTTTATCATCTCAATATCGTTTTTAAATTAGAATTAATAATTTTTAAACTTCTGCAGACGCTGCTTTTATATAAGATGTTTGTTTGGATAACTATTCATGGTGGTGAAGACTACAAGTAGACAACTATATAGTTAGTTATAAATGTGTTGGTAATTAGCTGTGTATAGACATTCTCAACAGTATGACTTGTTATAATTTATCCAGTGGTACTTCAACCAATATTATTAATACAAAGTGTTTCAATATTCTTAATGATGCTCGAACTGAATTAATTGGATACATTTTATTGATTTAAATGGTGCACGATTATTGAAAAAAATGTTCATTAAATGTAGATGTCAAATATCAAATGCATGCATGCATTGACGAAATGTCGCGGTTCAATGTCCGTTGTATATATATAGTCGAGGTACGTTGTATAGCTCTCGTTGGTACCAATTGGCGCAGTGTGAATGAGCACATCACCTCCGTGTTGGACTGCAAAATTCATGGGCCAACCGATCTTCCATAGATCCATATCATCTTCCATATCATAATATAGGCTTAAGCCCCAAATAGAAACACACAGACAGGCTCCCGTTGATGTACAGTGATAATCGATTCGTAACCATGAAAATAGTGATCTACGAGTGTATAGTTGGAAAGACCACAAATTGAAAATTTATTAAATTTAACATATAATTCGAATAAACCTTTATGACGTACATGTGTACAAAATCCATATTTCATAATTTGTATTCTTTTGAACCATAATATTCTCAAATTCGTTCCGCATCAACGCAAATTAAAATTATTTTTAGTTTAATTTTTTTCGAAACTAAATTTTTTATATATAGTCTTCGTTCCAAAATGAACGTTAAAGTTGAAAAAAGCAACCACCATGGTTATATGTGCGGGAAAGATTCCATTTTGGAAATGGACGTCAGATTCGTTTTTAATTTAATTAAGGATACATAATTAATCAAATTGAATCAATTTACTGGTCCTGTAGCTTTATCGTTCATAGGGTTGTGCTGGTGTCATCGGAAAACTTCCAATTTTAGTATCTCGATTTCAGTGATTGAATGAGACAAATTCGAGCAGACACAAACATATCTGAACTATGTTAATCCCATTATTATATGTCGGATAAATGTCAAACTTGTCCTAAAGTCAGGATGAGTGGCTGCTACAGTACACTTAGACTACAGGACACAGGATCTTACTTCCCTATTACCCTTATGCGAACCAGTTTGAATCTTAAGAATTTACCCAAATATTCATGTGTTTTGTGTTTGAAAGCCGGGCATGAGCATAGGAGGTGGACTTCCCTCTCTTCCTCTTTCTCGCCCATTCAGCTTCTGCAAAAGTCATTAGATTCTACACCTAGCCTTCTTGGATGACCTTCAGGTAGCCAGTGTTTTTATAGTTCAAATTTGCGTAGGTAGATCAGTGTCTTTGAGCGATTAAATTCGACCTTTGGCCAGACTTGCCTTGCTATCCTAAATGAAAGAGGTGTTCGTCCATCTTTCGTTCGCTATTGCTATGCCTTTTTTTAAGCACAGTCTTTTGTGTACCTTAATGTACCTTAATGGGTCTCTCCAATTTCGTCCTTTCCGGTCGCAGTTGGAGAATAGTACCATGCCTCGCTAGTTGGTCCGCCCTGCAGTTCCCCACAGCGTCTGAGTGGCCGGGGACCCAAACTTTCTGAATTTTGAAATACTCATTCATCTTTTTGGGAGACGAGCGGCAACCCAACGCAAATTTAGACGCCAGAGAAACAGAATCCAGTGACTTGATTGCCGCCTTACTGTCCACATAAACTGCGATATCTATGTCGAGGATACCACATTATCTCTAGACCAGTTCTGGACCTCCTTAATCACTATCACCTCCGCCTGGTACATCTGCAGTGATTAGAGAAAACTTGGTCGTTGCACTAAAACAATGAATACCCAAAGTCTACACAGTGCATTCCACTTAAATTTCCTGTTGGTTTTTAAGACTTCGCATTTCAAGATTATTATTACTCGTTTTAGAGCAGGCACTAGAGTTTTAAGCGTATTCTTTGGTTTGCTTAAAAAATTTAGAAATTCGGAGAGTTGTGTCTATCATGTTGTCCACGGCATGTATCGAAAATATTTCGTCCTCATATGTATAGTTTTTTTTATAAGGTCTGAGTTCTAGCTCTGCTGAAGTTTTGTTAATTGCTAGAACCACACATAACAAAGTGATGAACAAGATCAAGTATACTTGGAGATCAAACTAATATTATCACGAAATAATACAAAAATGTAATTTAGAAAAGAATTATATGACCGGATATAACACAGTAAAACTTTGGAGGTGTACTCAACCGAGCATTTTGGATATCATCGAAAAATATCAAGAGCACTCTAAGCAATCGGATGGAAATATTACCGGTTTGCGGCTTGGAGCGGGAGGTACCGAGCAATTGAACTCATTTGAGACCATGTTGAGTTCAGAATCCGTGTACCATCCCATCTTCTATGTCAGTACTATAGGCTGGCATGAAGCTATGCATAATGTGCAGATGGTTTCTACGTAAAATCGGACCTATAGTGGAACGTGAAGTAAAACAAAGTGGGATGTCACAATGGGCCAGTTGAGCCTGAGTGACGGATAACACGCAAAGAAATTAAACCAGTTGCTGCAGTCGCTATACTAAACAGGGGATCTCAGAAATCTCAGAAGTATAAAGGCTTGCTACATTGTTCAGAATATAAATGCATTTGTCATTACTTTGGAAAAATTTCAATTAAGTAAAATCAAAACAAGCAGACAGACTATATAATGAACCATTGTCCTAACATCTTTTTGACACAGTAACCTATATACTCCACCTTTTGTCTGACCGACATTTTTATGTGAGTCCTATATGAAACTGCTTTATAATAGTGTATCGTTTACTTTACCCCGTAACTATTTATATTAATGCTTACTGAGAAACATCTGCTATTAATAACAACTTTGTAACCCTTTTCCGTACTCTTAAATATTTTGCCTATCATTCTCGCCCGCTGCTTTTCTTTCATCCGCATACAAAAAAAAATGGTTTTTATTGTTGGTGTAACGATTGTTTCGCACTACCAAATCTTTGCAACTATATATATGTTGTATGTACGAGAGTGCAAAATTCTTCAAATTGCCGCAATTTGTTCGAACCAATTTACGATACATATACCCGTTGTTCCGTATACTAGAACATATTCGCCATGTTGCACTTTAGGCAAATTATTTCGTAAATAAAGCAACTATTATTAAAGCAATCATAATCAACGATAGGGAAAGACCAAATTCGTCTAACGTTCAATCAAACAGTGTATATAGGAAAGAATAATTCACAAGAAGAAAACGATGAAAAATTTACATATAAATTGAATCCACCACTGTGATTTTAATTTCCTGTTGTCTATCAAAAAAAATTGTTTTTCTTATGTTGGCATGTTCTCTATATATACTTGTTATATACGATATATATATATATATATATATATATATATATATATATATATATATATATATACATATATATATATATATATATATATATATATATATATATATATATATATATATATATATATATATATATTTATGTTTATATATATATATATATATATATATATATATATATATATATATATATATATATATATATACACATATATATATATATATATATATATATATATATTTATGTTTATATATAAATATAAATATATATATATATATATATATATATATATATATATATATATATATATATATACATATATTTATATAAATATATATATATATATACATATATATATATATATATATATATATATATATATATATATATATATATATATATATATATATATATATATGTATATACATATATATATGGTATTTTGAAAACCCGAACATACATATTTGTGTTTCAAAACTATTTCTACTTTCCGGCTGAGCAATTTTCTTCTTGTGAAGGCTGACTTTAAAAGTTCGATACGAAAAGACTTTAATACAATCCCAACAATCAATCGTATCTAATTTCTTTAAAAACTATGTTGTCTGTTACTGCGTAACATCATTTTCTGTTTCCTTTAAAAACTTGAATTTTTAAAGAATCCGATGTTACATGTTTAGGTTCAGAAAGGTACAATCCAGCTTTTTACGTTTGATCTTGTGATTTATTTACTGTGATTGCATAAGAGAGAAGAACTGGAAACTGATTTTGAACGAAGTTGAAAGGCAAAGATGGATAACTAGCTGTATCTAATGTAATGCTAGGGCATTTCATTCCTTTGGGTAAAATAGGTTCCTGCTGTTGCTATCCATGTAACACATAATACATATTTATTTTCTGAATCGATTTTTTGAATTAATGTTTGATTTTAACATGTTTTTCCACTTCCATCAAAGCTTCATTTTTAGTCATACCTTGATTAATAAAACCTTCCAAAAAATTGTTCTTAAAATAATTAAAAAGTTGAATAAGATCTAATGGATTGCAATAACACAGTATATAGAAACGGTAAATGCTCGCAACGATTTTAGCAACATACATATATGAGTGTTAACTTTTGATATTTTAATTATGCCACTCAACGAATTATGCCTCTTAATGCTATTATTAGTTAGACCTCGTGCCTTAGTTACTTCGTTGCACGTTGGGAATACACAATTATGAAACGTTTTTAAAATGTCGAAACATGTAGCCTCAGATTCCTTCAGTTTAAGAAGTACTCCGTAAATTAGATAACTTTACATTTTTTGGAGAAACTGAAACGATTCTACCGAGAGCTTTTTCCCCAAAAGTTTGAATTTGGAGAGCGTAAATTGTGTTAATCCATTTTTATTCACTATATACAATACATATGCGTTGCATTGCATGCGTTCCATGCGTTGCATTGCTGTGTAATAAATTAAGGATAAGGACGATTGGGAAAAAATGAGAAGGGTTTTTGTCGTACTTGTAATTTTTTTTTAGATATTTATTCTCAGTTCTCAGCAGCTCTTTATTTATTTTTATCGGAAATGAAACGACGATAGAGTATTTTTGTTCTGTTTGTTAATAGATTTTTTTATCCTTTGGCTACACTTTTTCTTGGCTTGTGGATTATTTATATGATATTGACTATGGTACACATCCTACCAGCAAATGGGTTCCAAACAATTGTTTTATCTCAACACTATTTGACGACAATTCTTATTTGAAAAGAGCATACTTATTTGTAAGGATTGCAGCCGATTGCAAGAGTTCAGGAGTAAAATATCTATTATAATATGATATCGGAGAACCTGGCTGTTTATCACCAATATTAACTTATTCAGGAATATAAGTTCCAGTTAATTTTAAATTTCTCCGACTTTTTGTCTCAATGAGCTTCAGTCTAGACCTGTAGTTGTAGGGTCTAGATTGAACCTCACTGTCTTCTAGCTCATCATCTTTTGTTATCGTTTCGATACTTAGCGGTTCTTAAATGCATGTGGGATCAGATATATCTCTGTCATCGCTAAAATTTTCCAGAGCTAGAATCATTGGTTCGATGAATACAATTATTTGCATCTTAATAATGATAACAAAGGCTTCACAATTGTGTAGACCGTTAAAAAATACGTTTTTATCACTAAAGAAAAATTGAATCTGGGGCAACTCCAACCGGAGACCGCATGCAATAGTTTTATGTTATATTTTCATCTCCGATACCTCAAGCAAATCGAAAACATTTGACATTAACATTTACACTGAAATGTGTTCACAACTGAGTTGTGAGTAAACTGGAAAGATCGAGAATCTATTAGATTTGGATATAAGCAGGGTTGAATCATCGTATCGGGTATAAGTTTTGTTTTAACCAGTGAAATGGTTAAAGTGTAACAAACACTATAGTGACACCCCAGCCAGTGGCAAGCAGCTAATCTTTCATAATATATAGTGAGAAATAATGTTTTAAGTTTGGCTTAACTCTGTCTGAAATACGTCTGAGGCGAAATCAATAATCCGGATACGAACCGAGGAGAGTCGTAACAATTGAAATCAAACAAAAGTTGCTGGCAAAAACTCTGCAGCAGAGTATAGAAGAGGATCCATGAAGAGATGCGTAACAAATTTTAACCACGAAATTTGGACGAATGGTGCCCACCATTGCTGCAGGAACTGTAGCCGCCTTAATTATGGAGTTCTGTTTTACGAACCATACGTCTATATAGGCACTAGAATTGCTTCCATTGACTAGAGAAGAACTAGAGTAATCAACTGGGGCACATTCAAATCTCGAAAGAGGCAGCCTTCATAATATCTAGCATGCCACCTATTACGTCAATGGCTAAGCATATAGTCACAGTACTCAGCGAGACTCCTAGGAAGGCGCCAAACGAATTGCGTTAAGTGGTAGTTCATTTCACCATGCTTACGATCCACCCACTCTTTAACATAAAGAGTCAGCTGTCTGGTCCACGATAAGGTGTTCTCTAATTGTTTCTACCATTGTTTCATAATTGATGATCCACCCATGGCTGTTTTAATAGCAATTTCTTTAAATTGCATATTGTTGTTTCTACTGTGATGAGGAGCACCAAAACACACTATTTTTCACTGTGAACGATGATGTCAGAGAAGCGAAATTAGAACACGATTATACATATATATATATATATATATATATATATATATATATATATATATATATATATATATATATATATATATATATATATAAATATATATATATATATATATATATATATATATATATATATATATATATATATATATATATATATATATATATATATATATATATATATAACGGGTGATTTTTTTGTGGTTAGGATTTTCATGCATTAGTATTTGACAGATCACGCGGGATTTCAGACAAGGTGTCAATTAGAAAGATGCTCAGTATGCTTTGACATTTCATAACTGAAGCGGAACGATCTGCCACAACGTCGAATTTTCAGTGAATGGGCCCTAGAAAAGTTGGCAGATAATCCGCTTTTTTATCGACAAATTTTGTTCAGCGATGAGGCTCATTTCTGGTTGAATGGCTACGTAAATAAGCAAAATTGCCGCATTTGGAGTGAAGAGCAACCAGAAGCCGTTCAAGAACTGCCCATGCATCCCGAAAAATGCACTGTTTGGTGTGGTTTGTACGCTGGTGGAATCATTGGACCGTATTTTTTCAAAGATGCTGTTGGACGCAACGTTACGGTGAATGGCGATCGCTATCGTTCGATGCTAACAAACTTTTTGTTGCCAAAAATGGAAGAACTGAACTTAGTTGACATGTGGTTTCAACAAGATGGCGCTACATGCCACACAGCTCGCGATTCTATGGCCATTTTGAGGGAAAACTTTGGAGAACAATTCATCTCAAGAAATGGCCCGGTAAGTTGGCCACCAAGATCATGCGATTTGACGCCTTTAGACTATTTTTTGTGGGGCTACGTCAAGTCTAAAGTCTACAGAAATAAGCCAGCAACTATTCCAGTTTTGGAAGACAACATTTCCGAAGAAATTCGGGCTATTCCGGCCGAAATGCTCGAAAAAGTTGCCCAAAATTGGACTTTCCGAATGGACCACGTAAGACGCAGCCGCGGTCAACATTTAAATGAAATTATCTTCAAAAAGTAAATTTCATGGACCAATCTAACGTTTCAAATAAAGAACCGATGAGATTTTGCAAATTTTATGCGTTTTTTTTTAAAAAAAAGTTCTCAAGCTCTTAAAAAATCACCCGTTATATATATATATATATATATATATATATATATATATATATATATATATATATATATATATATATATATATATATATATATATATATATATATATATATATATATATATATATATATATATATATATTATCTATTCGATTGAGGTTCCGGCCTTCATTAATAGTAATTCAATATTGATGTGGTATACTGTTAACAGACTTGTGCCGCGAGCATTGCGTTAATCATCCGTATACTGTATAAAGAGGGTATTCACCTTATATACAAATCGACCTGTTATATATACAAAAATATTGATCTTGAATCGAGTCAAATCTACTTTCTAAAACCAATCATATCACACCAATATACTTCATTTATCATAAACAATTCGCGAATAAATTAATTATATTTAGAGACCAACGACCATATACCCAAACAATCAGTATAAAAACAATAAATCTAAATCATGAACGATGTGACAACAATCAAAACGATTTAATGTTGTTACACAAACAAGCGAACAACATCAAAAATAAACAAATGGTCGTAATGAAACTAAGACAGATCCAAAAACGAATGTGTCAAAGTAGTTTTGTTCACTATATACTCAATATATATATATATATATATATATATATATATATATATATATATATATATATATATATATATATATATATATATATATATATATATATATATATTTATTATATATATATAAATAGAGGCTATCCAGCGATCGTATCTAATTATTTGTATCTCACTAGCGTTAATTTCGATTTAGAACATGGCGAGAACTTGTAATACGTAAATACGAGTATGTACTCGTACATTTTCTAGCTCCATGACGAAATATCGAGACTACATACATATTTATGATGAACAAGCAGAAGATAAATGGAAAATTATCGTCGAATATAACATACACAGAACATGGATTTAATTAGCTTCATGTTGATTATGTATACATTCACTATGAGAGCGACATCTAATTGGGTGGCATTTCGAATACAGTATATCGTATACAAATCGAATTTGTATATATACGAGTAGTTAATCTCTAGTTCCTAACTTGCTTAAATATTCCAGCGGGAATTTATTGTCGAAACTATATACAGTAGCACATTATTTATATCCAATCAATCAAAATATTCAAGTAACTGGTTGTGCGATAACCATTGCAAATCCGATTGTCAACTTTAAACTTTTTAGAAAACAAAATTTAATATTTTGACATGTTTGATTTTAGAAACTTGAATTCTCCAGAGCATAATATAAGACAATAAAAATATGTTGTTACTATTATTGCTATCATATTTTTCCAAGTTTTGCTTGACTGTTTTTAAATGATTGATGAGTTTAAAATTCTTTCAAATCTTATTTATCTTCTAAATATTTTTACTTTTGTTTTTTTTATATTTAAGAAACTGGTTGTGTTTAGTTTTCGATTATTTTAGCGATGCTGCTACTTGTATTACCAGTTCGCACATAAATATACATAATGTTTATTGGCTTATAGGTACTACTTCGATATTTCTTTGTATATAGTTGTTATATGTATGTTGTTGTTAGTAAAACAAGTAGTTCCATAAAACTGCCACTGGATTAGGGTATAAGACCGGTTTAGATCCGTGGTCTACCCCGCAATCTATATTTATGAAGAGATTAAGATTAAATCCCTGTATATGGGACCGTCCATGTGTATTGCCGTACCTCATTAACCGGGGGGGCTATTCTGAAATAATCCGATATCGGATTTTTTCCGATATCGGATTTTTTCATAAAATCCGATCCGTTGCGAATTTTCCTATTATGAAACTGTTTGGTCGAATTTTTCAAATATAAGCATGCTCGTTTTTTATTGACTAAAGACTTGTCAGATGAAATTGATTTCCTTTTGTGTTAGTATTATATATTATATTGTTTGTAACATATTTATAAACATCAACTGAAGTGTATTTGTGACTTATTAAGTTAATAATAATATAATGGACTCAATAGGCTTTTTCGTGCATACAAGTGATGATGATTCAGATGACCAAGCAACGCCAGTTAACATAGAAAGAAGACGTTTAAGATCCATCTCAAATCCACTCGATTTAACAAATAAAAGGTATGTTGTATTCTTAATGCTTGATATGTTCACTGTACAATTTAAAGACACACAAACACACACACACACATACAGACACTTGCATCCACTTTAAGGTTTAATAAATATAAAACTCCATTTAAAACTCTTTCAGATTTATAAAATTATTTCAGGTTTCCAAGGAGTTGTTCCAATTTTTATTAACTCGGACGAAATCGCACTTTCAACAAACCAAAATTATTGATGCGATTCCACCGATATTAAAACTGGCAGCCACTTTAAGGTTTTTGGCAGAAGGATCTTACCAACAATCTGTAGGACAAGATTTTTGATTGGAATGTCTCAACCAACTGTTTCCAGAGTGTTAGCTGAAACGCTTTTAATATTGGAGTCCAAATTGTGTGGGGAATACATAAATTTTCACATGTCGGAGGAACAAAAAAACAAATAAAAACAATATTTTCTAACCAAAAGTGGATTTCCTGGGGTTATATCTTGTGTTGATGGCACTCATGTTAATATAATACGCCCAAACAAGAATGAACACCATTTCTATAACCGAAAAGGAAATCACAGCCTGAACGTAATGGTGATAAATATATCTAAAATCTAAAAATAGAGCACATACTAAGCGCAGGTCTATAAAAATAATAATTTTTATTTTTATAGACCTGCGATTATAAAATGCAAATAACTTCAGTTGATGCACGATACGGTGGTTGTTCTCATGATTCAGCAATCTGGAGCATGAGTGATAATTTATCGGTTCTTCAGCAGCAATTAAGGGCTGGTGATAAATCATCTTGGATGCTTGGTAATGTATATTTCACATATATGTATATTTCACATATTAACTGTATTTTATTTACATATTTCTTAGGAGATTCAGGATATGCACTTCAGCCGTGGATTATGACACCATACAGAAAAGCCATACAAGGCTCACAGGAATCGCGGTATAACATTCGTCATGCAAAAGCTCGAACCATCATTGAAAGAGTGTTTGGCATCTTAAAAGGACGATGGAGATGTTTACTACACACACGTGAGTTAAACTACCAGCCAAAAAAGGCTGCACAAATTGTGAATGTGTGTTGCCTTCTTCATAATTTATGTGTGCGACACAATATTGAAATCGATGAAGATCTTATAGAAAATGAAGATAGTTACGAACATGATTCACATTACGAAGTAGATACTGAAAACTTACCGGAGGAAGCAAAACGAATCAGAAATAATATTAGAGACAATTTATAAATTTTAATATAATAGCTTTTTTAATAACACAATAATGAATTCATAAACAATACTCTAAAACCAAATAAAATCAACACATTAAAGATAATAAATTAAAACTTAATTGATTAATAAATTAGATAACAAAAAAAATTTAGTTTAATTCTTTTGCATTTAATTCCCGTTCTTTTAAATCTAACTCCAATCTTTTTAGTTCTAATTCATCGGCTTTTTGTTTAATTATTTTTAGTTGAATTTTTCGGTCGTGTATTAATTTTAAATTTTCTATTTTAATTAATTCCTTTTGGCCGTCTCGAATATCTTTTTGAACTCTCAATTTTTCTCGGTGGTATTTATCCTTCCCCGAATAAAATTTTTCTTGCAGCTCAATTTGCCGTTTTAGAAGCGTTTTTACTGTTTCCTTTTGTTTTTTTTTTTGGTTGATTTAGTGTTATCGGAACGGCATTTTCATTTATTTCAATAATTTCTACTGATTCAGTGATTTCATTTTCATCATTTTTATTTAATAAATTATTTTGAGGGACACATCTTTAATAAATTATTTTGAGGGATTATTGGTTAACTGTCATGACACGAACACGAGCATGATATTTGTGTACATTGCCATTCCATTGAGTCCACTTCTGAAATCAAAATATCTTGCAAATACGGATAAGCTGAAAATGAATAGAGTCTTGATCAGACTCGTTGTTATGCATGGTGTGAGAGTTGAACTTCTAACCGATCGAGAGAAGAATCATGCGTTTGATATATGGCCCAAAACGCGACTTTGATGGCACAAACCGAGTTCTGTTCAATCACGAGATCAGGAATTTAATGAAAATTCCTGATATCGTGCATGATATAAAAGGACAGCGAAAACGTTGACTCGGTCGCGTTCTACGTGCGGATCCGAACCATATGATACAGCGAACTTTGAAGAGGGAGTCAGTGGCGATGGCTCGACGGCGTAGCGAGCGATCTGGCATTTTCTGGTTGCTTGTAACAGTATGAAGAGCAAGCTTGTGATCAAAAATGGTGGAGTCAAATTGTTGACACGGTATAAGACCTGTAAAAACCGCGACACAAAAAAGTACATTGTTACTTAACCATGTACGCGAGAAAAACGTTTAGAAATTGTAAAAATTTATTTCAAAAATCAATGTTCTATTTCGTGCTCTTCTACCATTTTGTGTCGACTGGAGTATACAAGCCGATCTTATGTAAATATTGTTGTTGTAGCTGAAAGTGTACGTGAAAACCGCAATCAATCAATTCGTCATCATTCTCAAGCTCTGGGTCACTCCCATTCCACATTGTTACGCATTTGTATTGATTCGTGTTTTTATCGAAAAAATGCCTTTTTTTGGCTGACTGGATACGCCAACAAATAAAATCATCGTAGTTGGGCCGATAAACAGTCAGAAGAGATCCAAAAGCTTACTATGCATCCTGAAAAATGCACTGTTTGGTGCGGTTTATGGGAAAGTGACATCATCGGATCGTATAATATTTCTTTAACAATACTGAACGATAACGTGGAAACGTCAATGGCACAAACAACAGGATGGTGCACCATATCACACAGCAGGTCAAACCATCAGTTTATGAAAAGAAAATTTTTATGAGAACATCATGTCAGGAAAGAGAACCGTGACTTTGCCTCCAAGATCTGGATATTAGACGCCGTTAGACTGCTTGTAATGGGATATTTCTAATTCTTTGTTTATATCGATAACTCGATTCCTGCATTAGAAGCGAACGTAACTTGCATAGTTAACGGAATATCTGCCGAAATGCTCTAAAGAGTGCTGAAAAATTGGACCCACAGAATGAATCATCTAAGAGCAACTTACGGACATTTCAAAGCAAAGAAATTATTTTAAAAACTTCCGGAAGCGTAAACTGAGTTTCACTAGGCCACAGGTAAAAAAGGTTGAACTTCCAAGAAGTCAATAATCGAATCAGTAAGCTTCTCTTGCTCAATATATTATAGCCAATCTGTATACTTGCTCCCACTGATGTAACCCCAGATAACGATTTATTTTGCAATAATTTGGATAATCTGATGGGCTCTATATCACGATGTCGTATTGGTGATTGTTGACTTTAATACTAGAGTTGGTATATGAAGACTTATGTAATAAAATACATTCGTACCTTCGACAACGAGTACTACCAAAGCCACCTAGAATACTGTATTTAAGTCGGTTCTATAGGACTACTAACAATTACATTTTAGGATACGATAATGATGCTAAGAGCTGTGATCGTGACAACTAATAATGGGAGTTAAACCAGAACTCCAATGTGGACATTGATTGACAGCTAGGGCGCTGAATCAACCAGCCGATGAAGACGTTTTGTGTTTTAGAAACGTTTGGCATCTGAGTGGTCTGTAATATGTTCGTTCGCTAGGCCGGTTTCCATCTGATGACGTCATGGATTTGTTGTGTGATCGAAATGATCAAACCCATCTATTCACGTATATGCTACCGAACTTGATGTATTTGCATTTTGTTTCTATATATGTTGTGAGGCTTTGTTATAACAGTGCTAGCAAATCCATCGGATTGCATCAAACCTTAAGATCGACTAGAATGGAAAGTTTACTGATGCTCCAGCCTATGGGAAGTTTATTTAGATCAGATATTGACGAAAAATGACTGCAATTATTCTTGATTTTCAGCAAGATAGTTTTGCCAAACTGTCTTTTTGGCCTTATTAGAACATTCCGCAACAGAAGGTTATGCGTTATCTCTTATTTCTATATATAGTGTGATCGCTCATTATTTCTTCTTGGATTTCGGCCTACCTCAGTTTTTTAAAAACCTATAAACCACATCAAATCGCGTTGTTTTGTCTAGATGTTATGGAACGGACCGTCACCGGTCTAAGTGTGCCATAGCAGCCACTCAACCTAACCTAACCTGACCTTACCTAATGGTACCCTTTCAGTCCAAATATGGCAAAAATGGATGAGGCCTATTTTTGGCTGAATAAAATTTTGACCAAAATAAATGAATCGTCTTTAAGTTTTTCAGGAGCTCAAAGACTGAAACGGTGATGATTTGAAAGGTTGGCCAGCTTCAATTCTTACACGAGTTGAATTTTGTGTTCTTTTAACCCAAGATCAGTTCGTAAAATGCGTCAAGTATATAAGTTACATAAGACAAGCCAAGTTGTTGAGAATGACTCTGAATCGATTCATTATACTCTAAACAACTGACGTTATAATTTCTTCACTACGTGCAGGATGAGGACTACATACTTAGTCACGAATCATCCAATAATTTAAATTGGGTTTCGATGATATAGTATATTGTGCGTTCGGTATAGCCCGATTAAGTAGACCATTGGTCGAACTGCACATTTATACATCAGCTGAGTTGTTGGCGGACGCTATGTGGAGCTAAGTCTTTCCACAAAAATACCATAACTGTTTGATAGGACTTACGCTTGTTCTGTCATAAAATCCCTACTGAGAGGAGTACCTCTACATATATCCGGGATCCCAATTCAATTGACGCAATACTTTCTGAATTGAACAGCTTATGGGTTCTGAAGATGGTGTGCTGGAATCAAACAATTTACGACTATCACAAACAAACGTCGAGATTCAGCACTGTATGCACAAATAAGTATCAACTACAGTAGGACAGAGAACCATGTGCCAACCGAAGACAAACATTTTGATCAAACTAAAAGCTGTATCCTCAAATAGTGTTCGATTGTTGGATCTAAGACGCACTATGTTATCGGACTAAACCACAAATCAGTTGAAAAAAAGAAAATAATTTAGATTTTCATCAAGCTGGATAACAGCCGGACATTTTATTTTCCAGCATTGAACAAAATATAATTTTTACAAAACAATCAGAAAAATAATCAATGAATCAAGGAAAGTAAACTTTCTTAGCTTTTCTGTTTTCAACTTATTCTGGATATACAAACAAACACACACACACACATACAAAAAAAAATGTGATAGAGAAAATGACATATCATTTGTAATTGTCAACTACTTTGTTGACAGTTTAAAACATAAAAAAAAAATATTAAATAAATATAAAATTTAAACAGTGGTGTGGTAAATGAGGATGAAATGGAAGATTTCGTATAATGATCTTATATATAGATTGGAGACAAACGTTTGAAGGATATATATTTTATATTGTACATGGTGGGCCTGCATAACATATACATATACTCGCAAAATGACTGACAATTTACGATATTATATATTGTGTATAAGATTAAGACTCCGTATATGGTACCGTCGTAACACATTTAAGCCGATTATAAGTATATATTCTGGGTGGTATATGGGAATTGAGACACACACACACACATATTTGTGCGATTTAAAATTTTTCGTAATCAAATTTCGAGATTCCCCTCAAAAGCTGTTCATATAGAATATAATAATCTCTTGACAGTATACAAAATAATTTAATTTTTTTTATTGCCCTCAAGAGGTTTTGATTGAAGAACAATACAATATTTTAAGAAATATACGTATACTGTTATTTTTTTTTTATTTTTTTTGATCTTATACATAAAAGAGAGATTTTTTATTTCTTAAACAAATCAAAAAACAATTGAAAATGTTAAAAACATTTTATTGGTACACAATAAATGAAAGACTTCATCTTTAATAATAAGACACAATTCGTTGAGCTATTCGAGTATATAGGTTTTATATATACGATCGTCAATTCTGAGGATTAATTTATATAAATATATATTTATTATTTAAGAGGCTGCGAACAGCTTTAAGAATATAAATTATAAATATTTTCGTCGAGTTCCCATCATCCCGACACACAGCGTTTCTGTACCTCTAAATAAACGCGCACATGTGAATAGTATTAAATTATGAAATTTATTAAGACACACTGTCACTGACCATTTCTGGGCGGCTTATATATCAAAACTATACAGCAACAACAAACAAGAAGTATAAATGAAATAAAAATGTTGTTGGAAGATGGAGAAGAAGAAAATTTTAAGATGTGTATAGTGTATAAGATATATTTATACATCTTTCGAGATGGAATAACATGATTTTTTTTTTCAAATTTATATTTTGGAGGTCTAATTTATTTTAATGGACAAAATTTGAACTGTGTGTGAACATGAGAAAATATTCTAATGAGATTGTCTATATATATATATATATATATATATATATATATATATATATAGTGGGTTTAGGTTTCATATATAATACATGCCCTGAACGAGTACGTAAGGTCGCAGAATCAGATACATAAAGTTTGTATATTTCGACCTAATGCATATTTAGTACAATCTTGTTGTATGCCAAAATGCCAAAGTAGTTTCTTTAATTCGCTTATCTAACCTGAAAACTTGCCCGTCCAGAAACCAATCCTGAAAATGGATGGTATGTTAACCACCGTTCCAGCTGCGGATTCAAAAAGCTTCTGATGATAAAGATAAGAGTTTTCTATTGATAATGAATTAGATTGAATAAAGATTAGCCATCTGATCTTTTGACAAAATTTATATCTGCATATGTATACAACAAGATGCTGTGAAAATTATCAAACCGATAAAGAATTCAGCTGGTGCTTATAGACTATAAAAAATAAAGAGCGCAGCAGGTTTGCGTAAAATGTGGGAGCTTAATTTCTTGTACTATACGGTTTGCACTATATCACAATTCTTGATATAAATAGCAGAAAGCTCTTAAATCAATGCTTTTTATTTTTAAGTTTTCGAAATAGAGGGTACTTCAACATGTGTTACAGCAAGCCTCCTCATACACAACAACTGTGTCCTATAATTAAAGAGTTGTACTAAACTGGCCTGAATATCAAACCGGTTGCATCTTTACTTGGCCCAGTAAGAATTAAAGCTAAATAGAAATGCAGCCCATCTTATAATCCTAAATAATGAAATATTTTATCTTCCCGTTCAATCGGGTAGCATTAAATTTTTACTAATATGTCTCAGGAAATATGAGCGCGTAATCTACACTCCGTTATACTTGGAACTCGAGATTATTGCCGGGCATTCAATTACGTAACCATTCCAGATCAAAATCCAGTATGTATAGCTGCAGATACTGATAGTTGGTATCTGGTTGAATTCCTTCACCATCAGCGACATATATACCCCATTATGATGTTTTGAGGAATAACGAAACTGGCATTCTTCCCAAATAGAAGGAAAAAACAAGTATAGAGCTACCGCCTCGACACAACAGCAACAACTTTAAAGCAGAAGCCATACAAGCATATCAAAATATTTTTTACAATTTTTTCATATATGTACAATGTAAAAAAAAACCTTTTGTAAATTACATTTACACGTAAAAACCGTATAAATTATACATCGTGTAATTTACACGCCAAACTGTGGTTCTGCCTCATATAAGTAATTGGCTTTTTTTTTCCCCAGACACCCAGGCTCAATTAGCCCATTGTGACATCCCTTCCCATGCTCTCAGTCCCGGAATCTGTTCGTTCTTTACATGAAGTCCAGGATATCCGGTATCATCAAGGTCGTCAATTGGTCCTCAAATAGGAATTTTGAGCTGAAACAGTGCGGTCTATGGGAAGAGTATGAAGAACATGAGTACAAAAAGTGCTCAACAGTTTATTCCTCCCCGTCCCCACACTGGTCGCAGGCAGAGGTGTTACGAATTTTCATTTGAAACATATGACTATTCAGGGAGCAGTGCTCCGTGAGAATGCCCAACAAGATCCTTAAAGTGCGTCTATCATAGTTTAAGAAAGACTGAGATCTTTGCTGGTTTACTTATCCAAAGAAAATTTGGGATAAACGACAAGAGATGAAATTATCCCAATTCCCATCTCTTTTGGTGCAGATCTCCAAAGTGGTAATCAATTTCTTGTTTAAGAGAAAGTGACGTCACTCTTAAAGCGGGCTCACGTCCCACAAAGGTAGATGTCGCACTCAATCGGGCCAATTTATCGGTCAAAATATTCCCTTTGATAGCCATGTTACTGGGTATCCAGTGGAGTCTAACTTTATTCAGTCTGTCAAGTCGATTTAGGGCACTTATCGTTTTCAAGACAAGTTTTGATGAAACAGTATTGGAACCAATCGCCTTTAGGGCAGCCTGGCTGTCAGAAATAATGCAGATACGACGATCTCTGCAATTTATCCCTTTTAAAAAGAGTGCTGCTTTCAATATTGCAGCAGTTTCTGCCTGAAAAACAGTAGCGTACCTACCAAGCGGGATAGATAATTTAACCTCAGGATAACCCAGCACCAGCTAGATTACGGCATACTGATTCGTTAGTAAAGTTTAACATATCGTTGCCGGAGGGGTAGGATTGGCTGTTGTAGTCCCATATGTGATTTCCAGTAATATTTACATGAAATAAATTCCCGAAAACCGCTAAATGAATCAATAGATAAACCACTCGTACATAAACCGAGTAAACACTGAGATACGTAGCTAAAATTGCTAATCGTCGTGGGTTGAACTATGCATCTAGATGTTAATCGTCGTAGGTTGTGACATAACAAAGAAATACCTCAACTTACATAATGGAGATTTAATATATTTTATCTGGAGCTTAATATCTCTATATATATAAATATTTCGTTTTATAGAGCTTTTCAAAGCTTTTTAATTCGACATATATTTTTTCCGTCTTGATTGATTCGTTTAACACCTGTCACCAGCAACCGTTTCCGATGATTGTATAGTTGTGATGATCAACTGTTTTGTTTGGCTGAAATAATATTAGGTACGTTATGATAAGATGGGGTTTAGTCAAATCCAATTCGGAAACACATCAAAGAAGTAACATACACTCTAAATTCCACTCAATCATACCAATATTGTTCTAGACAAATACATACATTCGAAATTTTATTTTATTACACCAGTGTTAAATGTAAGTATATTTAAAGTAGTGCATTGAAATGCATGTGTATAATAATCCTGGCATAGTGAGATGGCATAAGTATGTATGTCTATATCAACACTGGTACAGGAAAACAGAATTTTGAATGTATTTCTAGAACAACATTAGCATGGTTGGGTAGAAGTTAGAGTGTATGCTCATTACAACATTGGCAGCCAAAGTGTTAATGCTGTTTAAGAGCAAAGGACACGATTACATACAATTTTCACAGTGGTAACATAAAAGTCAATGATAAATTTAAGTTGCTTGGTGTACCGAAATTACATTTTTGGGCACAAAACTATTAAGAAAGGAATATTTCGTGAGGAGAAAAAGTTTGAGTCACCAAGAATCAGCTAAACTAACGATAGTGACCGAAGATCAATTCGGGTTTAAATTGGTTCATTATTCAGTAGGATGTTTGCCTTATGACGATGTACTGAGTTGAGTTCTAAACGAACCACCGAGAGAAATCGAGTTATTAACTATAAATCGGAATGATCAAAACGACTAGTTTTCTTACCATCCAACAAGAAAACGTAACTTTAAGAAGAATTATACCAGGGGATACCAGAAATCCGATCATGAAAAATATGTGAAAGAAGATTCTCGATAATACTGAAAAGAAGCAGATAAGGTGAAGTTTGATGTGCCAAAAGTAGTACACTGAGAAAAATTGTATCTTAACTTAAGAAAACTTTTAAAAATAATATTTAGTTAGGCTTTGATTCAAAGGATCTTAATATTTGTTTCAAAACATACATTTAAATTTTTAATAAAACAATTGTTATATTTTAAAATTCTTTATTATGAAATATCAACAAATAATATGTATATAATTAAATAAATGAAAAATTCCTCTCATAAGTTTGCATTATTATTACCTTATTATCTGTGATTTAGATAATACTTAAAATAATTGTAAACTCGGAAATATTTGTATTTGATGATGATTTAAATGCTGAAGTCCAATCACTTGACGTTTCTTTCCATCAATCACATATTAATGGCTAAGGTTTGAAATTTATTTTCAGTCATTATATGTTTGTTTGAAAATAATCTGAAAATATATAAAACACATATTCATAACATAATATATTAAGTTATTTAAAAAAAATTACCACTGGAAATAAAATCGGGAGTAGAAGGGTTAGAAATTTTGCCGGTTGTTGAATTTAAATGGAAATGTTTCAAAAAACGTTGTATACCTACTACATGTAACTGAAGCGATCGTACAGCTTTCCCGATGGTTTTTTCTGGCTGTTACGAGGAAAGTAATATTCATCCTGCGTTCTAATAATTTATTATAAAAACATTGTACCATAGCATAAACTTTAAGCAAATGAATTAAGTTTATATTTAAAATTATGCTTACCTGAAACTCAGTGATGAAAACAATTGCCAGTCTATAATTTTTTGACCTAACGTGATGGTTGTTTGCAAAGTTTCCACAATGTCATACTCGTGATCGGATGCAACGAACGTTCAAACATAAAAGAGAAATTAGATGCAATTGTGTTAGTTAGTTATAAAAATAAAATAAAATTCTGTTATTTTCCTTCAGTCAAATAGTTGTTTGAAATGGAATTCATTTTTTTAAACAATTAACACAAAAACTAATGTAATACGAGTATACTTACATCAAGCTATCCCAAATATAGATTACACTCCAAATTTCTTTTAATTACATTTTACTATTTATTAAATTTCACTTTAAATTAAAATAATCAACCCACTGCTTGCGCGGTATGACATTAAATAAAATCACATTCTTCACAGAAGAATTGCATAAACAAATAATCAAAACATTTGCAACAAAGCCTTAAAACTTTAGTTTAAAATATTCACGATTTTGACAGAGCATATATACTTGTCTTCAAATGTTGAGATCCTTTTATCTCAAGAACGCAAAATCTTTAATATGAAATAATCATAATATCTAGAAAAATTTGTTTTGAAGCAAAGTATTCATTCTTCAAACCTAAGGATTTTATACATTTAACCTTCCATTAAACGCCGTTCATTTAACATTCGATAAGAAAGATTTTTTTTCTTTTGAAACAAATGATACTTTCACGTAAATTTTCTTTAAAACAAAGAAACATTTTCTAAAGGATTGATTCCTTTCGACACTCAAATTTTTCTCAGTGTAGGATTCCGAGTGATATAATATATCACAATAATATATGGGGCACCTTGGAACCGAGAAGATCATCGTTGGTGCAGGAGGTAAAACAATGTTAACAACCCCCATATTTTTGGGATAGTCAATCTTAAGCTCTAATTAAGTTTGTGATTATTGAACCCGTTCGAAAGACAAAGAAAGGGCTAGTAATTAAAATGTTTTAACCGAGCGTAATATTTTGAACTGACAAATGTAGGATGAAAATCTTGTCATTTATTTGTATAACAGTTTTGTCGAAACTATAAAAAAATTTGGACTAATTATATTCTCAAATGAACTCAATTCCTTCAAAATGTTCATTTTTTTTCAAATTGAATGCTAGGTATGTGGAAGATCTACAACTAAAAAACCGAAGAAAAAAAGACAAGAGGGGTATAAATGACGTCAAGAATGGAAACCTTTCAACATGGAAATCCCGTAAAGATGAACCAAGTCTCCAAAATAAATTTCCGAAAACAAGAAAAATTATTTATTCGTCCAGTTGCCATAGAGAGATAGCAAAGAGATTAATTGGTACTGCCGAACTGTTACATGGTCGAACGAACAGCCAGGGAATCAACAGTGAGTTATAATTTTATCCTTACAATTTATTTTTTTATATTAAACTCTGTGCATTAATTTTTTTACAATGTTGATAACTTATCCATCTAATCCAAGGTTTTAGGGTATACAAAAGTTTCTGTTCAAACCATCTTTTTGTATAGATATTATAAAACGCTAAGTTTGGGCTTTGTAGCCGATTGTAGCTTAATCGTAAGGATAGTTTCTCATCACGCCGTAGTCTCAAGTATACGAATCTCGCCGTTGATCAAAACTTACTTTGCGGGTCGTTTTCGGTCATAAGCAATAGATTTTAGGTCTTAGCTTTAATATAGATCGTTGATCTATATAAAATGCCCAAGCAGACATTTATACAGATGGCGTCAGTTGGCCAGCTTAAACTAATTGCAAAGTCAATCAGTTTTTAAAATGTTATTTTTCACTTCTTCATATACACTGCACTGAACATGAAGTAATCAACAATACATGATCTATATTTAATGAATTTTTATCGATTATTCATTTTCATCACCTAATTTACGAATAACATATAAACTCGTTTATACATCAAATACATAAAATGGTATGTAAATTATGTACATAAATTGGAAAATTATAGATAAATCATCTTTACATTTACAAAATTTCTTTCAACAAATTATTATTATTTGTAATCAATTTACAAATAATCAGTAATTTTGGAAAATTTAGGTCTCTACCTTCATAATAGTATATAGTCTGATTACTATATATAGTTTGTCGTAACGTTTGTGTATAAACACAAAATTAATTTCGTATTACGATTTTATCAATCAACCACCGAAATGCTATAAATAATTTATATCGACATTGTCGTATATAGAATTTAAGTAAATAATTATTTTTTATTATTAATAACATTCAAATAATGACTTAATGAAATTATAACGATTTGTTAATCTAGATCCTGCACATGTGCGCTAGTCATGAAATAAGATGGATATCGTTAATTTATAATAATATAATATTCAATTTGGATAATGTTTAGGCCATCATTTTGGGTTGCGTTAGTGCTCGGCAAAACATGACTTCCCACTTGAAAGTATAAGCTCATTTTGTATCATATTGAGGATCAAGACATCTTGGCTTCTGTTTTAACGTTTTCTAAGATAGTATTAGCCAATAAATGCAAGTGATCTATACATGCTTTTGATCAGATGCTGTTAAAGTTAGCCGAAAGTTTCTTGACGAAAAAATAAAAAAATCGATAATTTAGAAGTGTCTTTGCTATTCGAGCCGAAAGTTAAAAATTAGGTTCATTTCTCTGATTGATTTCCAACGAAAAATTTTTCTCCGACATTTTCTATATAGCCTATAAAAAATTAATGCTTCAAAAAACTAACAAACTAACGAAAAATACTTATATGTAATAATGTATAAATTCACAAATTTCTATAAAATCAACCTCTAGAGTTTAATGGCTGGATGTAGATTTATTTCAAGTGTCATGTGAGGAGTCCGGGAAAATTCGATTCATTGAACAATTTGTTCCATTTTCCCGGACTCCTCACATAAAACTTAACCCAAACTTTACTCCAGTCATAACCATTGACAAATCGCTTAGAAAAACTTTCATCTAGCCATAACACTAAAGGTTGATTTTATAGAGATTTTAGAAGAACGAATGAATCAAATTTTTACGGACTCCTCACATGAAACATAATTTTTACGAATATAAACTTTCCGCTAAATTTAACAGCATCGAATCTATAGCATGTATAGATCACTTGCATTTATTGGCTAACACCATCTTATGAGAAATCTGCTTCATGACCATTCGAATATAACAGGCATTGATGAGTGATAGGTGATAGGTGATAGGTGATAGGTGATAGGTGATAGGTGATAGGTGATAGGTGATAGGTGATAGGTGATAGGTGATAGGTGATAGGTGATAGGTCATAGGTGATAGGTGATAGGTGATAGGTGATAGGTCATAGGTGATAGGTGATAGATGATAGGTTATAGGAGATACATATGTAGGGTAAATATTATAGGATGTCACTAAATTTGCAATTGGGTGTTACACATTTCAATAAACAGATATTTCTAGTGTCGAGATATATTTCTGTTCTATATGTTTGGTCCCGGTAGTGTTAAGAGGTTTAAAAGCCCATTTTGAGGAACTTTATGTGAATCTTGTTTTTATTGTTCGAAAAGAAAAAAATATTCAGTTTTAGAAAACTCATACACCACATGTGACTTTTTTGACGATTCCTGAACGAACCCTTCACCGATAAATGTAATAATTGAAGAATTTTGCAGTTTGCAATACGTGGTTCTACAAATATTAATTAAATGATCTTGGTTTATTAACGATACTATTATGCAGTAGTAAAACTGATTCATTGACCTTGCACCAATGGATTAGCGCAATACCTGAAGTAAATTAATTGGAGATAGTGGAAATATACACTCCATCTCCTTTGTTTAAGAACTACTGAAATATCGCAATTCTTAGGCTTAGCTATAAAAATATAAGAGCGTATTAAGGTTTTGTATCACCAACGTCGGTTCGTGATTAATCTTTGATGTATGTGCATTTACTCTTAAAAAAAAGTTCTTCATTATTGTAGAAAAACGAGCTTTTAATCAGAAGGATCATACCATTCGCTCAATTACTGCACAAATTGGAAGTAGTTTAAACGTTGTTCAGAATTACCTCAGTACTTTAACTATAAAGATATGGAAAAAACAATAAAGTCCATTTGAGCATGGCTACAACAGCTCAAAGTGGACGAACCATTCTAAGAGAAGTGTCAAATTCTATCCTCGGTTAGTAAAATTACGACTAAACCCGGTGTTGCAGCGTGCTCCACATTTCAAATTTGAGAAAAAAAGCAATATGTTGTATTGAACAAAGAGTGACATGATTTGGACGAGTCGAATGAATACAAATATTATTTTCATAACATAAATTCAAAAGGGATTATTTTCACAAGTAAAGAGGGTGGTGCGTAATGGTGGGTGAACAGCTTCTGTTTTTGAAATAATTTATTAAGATTTTCAGTCAATAAAAATTCGATAGAATTCCTAAACAACCGTTTTGGAATGAGCTTTTCTGAAATTTGCCGAACTTTGTAATGAACAGCGTTGGATTTACCAACAGTACAATCTCTCTATTCAGACTGCCAAGTTAATAAAAGTGTGAATTCAGGAGAAACATTTACGACTGATGCCTTGGTCACCTTATTCACCAGGTTAAGCATAATGGAAAACGTTTGTAGATGACAATGACGGCAATTATACGAAGGAGGGAGGCAGCTCGAGAATAAGAACGAATTACATAGCCATAAAATTTGCTTTTTCACAAGGATTGCTTGCATTTTTTCCAGATACCGAATAAAACTGCTTGCTTTATTGGCTTAAGGTTTCCTAATAGGGTTTCCTTATTTATTTAAACCAAAACAACTATCAATTAGCACTCTACACTGACTGCTGGAATCAATAATCTTTAATAATTTTTTTAAACTAAAGGTATGTGTTATATTCGTTGATTGGAAAACTAGTTGTCGTTTTAAAGAAAGTCCGAATTTACTGGGTAACAATTTGTGTGCGACAATTTTTGTTAAGTGGTACGCTTTTCCAAATCAAGACAGTTCACATTACATCATTTTCAATCAACCACAACATATTCTTATACGGTCAAAATACACGCGCAGTAGATGAAGACACATCGATATTCGATATCTGATTATATATAGGAATCCACAAACTTACATACAAGATTATTCATAAATGTACTTCAATTCGTCGCCGGTTGTAGCTTAATGGCTAAGAAAGTTTCTCATCACGCCGAGGTCTCGAGTTCGAATCCCGTCTTTTACCAAAAAATTAACATTCAACCGGATGACATAAAAACGCGTTTGTGTGTAAAACATTCGTCGGGCTGACCACATACAACAATCGTTAACACTGGTTCGTAAGGTCTCAGTTGAGACGCCGTTCACGGCCTTTAAGCTATAGATTATTATTACTTCAATAATACCCGATATTAGCAGCTAAAGTCAAATCCGAGTACATCGAATATATTCGGCAGTTGATTCATCTTAATTATTTCTTGTGCTTAATGAACCAAGAGAATGGTACTTGATTTAAAGAAAATGCAAAAATAAAGTGTATCGCGAAGATAATTGTTGTAAGAAGTAATCGAACTCAGTTTTGATTGTTGAATAATGTTAATAATAAAGAACTTTATATTTAAAGCAGCACGTCATTAAGAATTCAAAATCAAAATTATTAGTGACTGTCGATCAGACTGCACACTTTCAGGAAGTCAACCAATAAATACCAATATGCATGGATACCAGTAAATCTACAATCACAGATGTATGTGAAGTTGGTCCAAAAATCAATCCAAAAATACTATGGAAACACTAAAAATGACATTTCTATCATATTTTAGTGTCAGCCCAAAAAAAAAATTTTATTACGACAGAAAATATTTACAGACAAATACTCTGAACTACAATTAATAAAAGTACATATCGTATGTATTGATTTCAAAATTCTTTTTATGATAGTGCTGGTTATAATCATCACCAGTTTAAAGTATTGGACGATTGCAATAGGGAGATCTCATAGCCAAAATGGCCCATATATAGCAATTCAAAAAATGTTCATTTCAGTTGTTTATCCAATTAAATGTTATAAAGACATTGAATAAACGAATCAAATGCTCACGTGTTTTTATATACTGAGTTGTTGTCCAAAGATCCATTGTGCAAAAAAAGGTTTTATGTGTTCTGGAAGTTTTTCAATTTTCATTTTCTTTACAGGTGATAATATGTGTTTTGGCTTACCTAGTAAGTTGGTTGAAATTTTTAATTGATCCGTATCTGTACTGTTAGTAAATTTTGATATATTTTTTAAATCAAAATTTGATTGTATCCGTGTTTTATTATTATTTTTCCAAATTTCTATCACTTTCAAACTGTCTAACAGATTCCTTAAATTAGAAAAACACTGTGCATTTACAAATGATTTAGATCCAATTTCTAAATTCATTAATTCTATGTGTCAAGAAAACTAAAGATATGACGAAGTTACGATATGACGCATTAGACGAGATAAAGAAAGATTTAAGATATGAATTTGGACTATCTGTAAATTGTGAATCAAATATAACACTTATATCGGATTATCTTTTAAAGAAACAACCCAGTGTAATAGCCGAATTTTGTGGTCCCAGTTGTTTGACTGAAACAACAGAGAAGAAACCATATGTACAATTGTTGGAAAAAACAGGATTGGAAAATTTACAAAACTGTATTATAACATTTCCTTCAAAGCCTTGCTGCACCCCAACAGTTTATTAAAAAAAAAAACTTTAAATTCTTTTATTGTTTTTAGTACTGAATATTTGAATTATCACAGTCAACCAATGGTTTCATTAAAAGACATACCGTCAACAGTTTTATTGAATGGGTCTGAATTAGAAAAAATTCTCTTGTTCATTACTACTTTGAACAAGAACATTATACAGCGTACTGCAAACAGCCTAACTGTTGGGAATTGTTCGATGATTTAAAACCAACAGTGGTCAAAATAAGAAATTATATCAAAAAAACTAAACCACATTTGATATTGTATACAATGAAATAAATTTATAAAGAGTTTCATTTAATAAAAAATATAGTTCAAATTTCAAACATTATAAGCAACAAATAAAATGATCATAATCAACCAGAATATGTTCACATACTAAAAAACCATCAAAAAATTGCAGCGAGACCAATGACCAAAACTGAAAATGTTCACTTACATTGAAATGAAGTGCTATATATGGGCCATTGTGGTTATGAGATCCCCATTGTAATCGTCTAATTCTTATGACCAAAACTATCAACAAATCATTCCGAAATCAATTCATACTTTTGTACTTGTATAAATTTGTAAAATTTGACTTTTATTATCGTGATACAATTTTTTTAGGGTTGACAGTGTTTATCTATCACGATAGATATAGTTTTTTGGGCTGAAATCAATAATATGTCGTGACAAAATTTTTTTCGGCTTACACTTAATTATGATACAATTGTTTTTTTGTAGAATATAGCTATACCTATATATGGACCATTATGGCTGTGATATCTTCATAATAATTATCTGTTTTTTTCGTATTCTATAAAAGAACCTTACCATACCAATTACTAAAAATATTATATTAAATAAATATAATCTTTCATTTTGATATTGCTTTTATTATTTTTTTTTCGATTTACACGTACCGATCTGTTCAGTTTTGATTTTAACTATGCATTTAATTGAATATTGTATTAAATATACAAATACAAGTGTTACTTTAGAACAAACATATAGATTTAGAAGTGTTATACACATAATTTTATTATTTTATGTTCGTATATTATATTGTCAGCATTAAAAATCGTGTTTTTGGGATTTAATTTTGGGTGTTTTTGGGATATAATTTTTGGCCAACTTCACAAAGGTCAATCACAGTGAGACGAAGAAACGCCAGACATAATATTTCAAGGTGGATGCACCACTACAATATGAATATTGTATATATATATATATATATTATATATATATATATATACATATATATATATATATATATATATATATATATATATATATATATATATATATATATATATATATATATATATATATATATATATATATATATATATATATATTTATATATATATATATATATATATATATATATATATATATATATATATATATATATATAGATATAGATATATTGTAGTTACAGAATCTTTTCATTCACACCACGATACAATTGATTCTCAAGATTCATTATCATAAATATGAAGTTTTATATAATCATACAGGTCTTTACCATCATTGAAAAGCTACCATGCTACAATAATTATGGCAATATATAGTGATGGATGATTAATAAATTATTGTTCGTATAATTATATGCATAGATTACTATCAACCGTATGTGTAGTAAACTACACTTCAATTCCTCCACTGCACCGATACATTAATCAATCATTTTGGAAAACCTGATAAAATGTATTTAAAATTAAAGATTCTAATCATAGATCATATACATAACTAACTACATACTAACCAGAAATCATATCAACATACAACTTCGAGTTACAAGTCATCCTCTATTAGCAACCGGAATACAAAATCACTTGACATTGACTTAATTAAAGTAACTCGTTTTGATCTACTCGTCGAGATTGAGTTGATATTGGACATTTTTCTATAGTTTCGTAAACAAAATGACTAACACATTATAGAATTACCTCTAAGGGAGGTCTATTAATTTATATATAATATCCAAAAAGATTTTTTTTTTAAATATAACTCGCAACACCACCAATTAATGATTTGTATAGTTGGGTTATGTTGCGCCGAAGAATTATATATATGAAAACCAAAAATTGTTGTTTGGTTCGATTGAATCATCATCAATCACAAACCAAAAAAAAATGAAATATGTACATCTACAGCATGTTATACATCAATAAAGATACGAGACACACGAGTATATTACAATATGTACGTTCAGAATGATTTGATTGATATTATTTTGCAATTGAAATTAACGTATTAAGAAAAATCATCTTTATAGTGTTTGGTGGATGTCAATCAAATAAAATGATAACAAAAGATTTCTTGAAATTTGGTTTTAGCCCAGGATCCAATCGTAAAATACCAAATAGCAAAAGTGGTTTTGATTGACTTTTAAATTATGTACGAGTCTCATAATTATATAAGATATGCCAATTCCCAAGGATTCTTAAGATGGTTTACGTGGTGTGGTATGAATCACCTAACAATTTAACTTTAGACTAAAACATTCGATGTTATTCAAAGATCATAATGTTATCTGTGTCTGACAAACCACAAACTAAATGACAAAAAGGTAATGGTGCATTTTGGTTTTCGCTTGTGTTTATGTTTAACGAGATATGTGTCTATAAAATGAGAACAAGCATTTATGCTCAAATTTTTCTTATACTAACCCGTGTCCCGGAACCCGATACGAAGATGGTATAGATACTATTTGTCCCAGATACTACATTGTCTATTGTTGATGTGTCTTCCTTTGACAAAAGCAAGATTTTTGTGAGAGCTCTTTTGTTTAGTGAATTTCCTGAGGTTCAAACTGTGACGAAGCGAACGTTCCTATACTGTTTCAGGATGAGTTTTGACTATTTATTTATAAAAGAAATTAGACTATTTTATCAATGTTGTTAAACTCGAACCAATATATTATATTTATGCCATAAGTATGTGGTATAAGATACAGATCAATAGGACCGATGGGTTAAATTTTAGTATTTCGACTTCAGTGATTGAATGAGACGATTGGACGATGTGGCCACCATATATAAACTATACTTCTATCGTAAATATATGTCGTATCAATGTCAAGCTTGGATCAATATCTTATGTTTGTGTCATAAGTATGTGATGTAAGATGCAGATCAATACAACTTAAAGTTTAGATTTTAGTATTTTGATTTGACTTCGCCTGGAGCTTAATCGTTTGAAGGCGGCAATGAACGCATCTAATGGTAAGTTTTATTTTACTTCTATACATTCAGTTTTTTGGAACCATGACAGAAGATAACCATGTACCCTTTGTAGGTTTTATATCCTATTTCTACCTTTGCCCGTTTTAATTTCCCGCACAAAACTAGACGTGCTTACGATGGCAGCATATTTTCCCGATTTTGCTAGTTTCGGGGTATAGCTGACGTATATAAGATAAAGTTTGACCCTTGTTCAAAAGATCAGACCCTTGTTCAAAAGCATCGACATCAATGATATCCGTTTGGTTTGATGCAAATAAAATAGGATGCAAGAGAACCAGGAGCGAAATTATATCAATAGTTATACGAGATGCCAAGAGGTGCACAACAACATTAACTGGAACCAAGATACCTCGATACATATATAATGGCTACTGTACATCTTTCCATCCTGATCGAACTGACAAATCTATTTATAAACTTGTTGACGACATCAAAAAACCTTTTCCATTAGCTTGTCTCTCAAGCACTCGCTCTTTGTTTGCTTCAGAAAGATCACTCATACTTCAGAAAGATCCAAATTGCAATATCAGCATCTGTCGGATGTTCACCAATGAATAAAGCCTTCAAGTCTATTACAGTTTTTTCAAGTGCAGGGAATGTATGTGACATTGATGATCCACCACCGGTATCTGCGATGTTTTATTTCTTTTCTTTTATTTTTTATTTAATATATTTGAAATCGGTCCACACTTCCTTCTAGCCATCTGAAATGGGTCTATAGAAATTCCCCGTACTAAGGTTCTGGTTCATAAAAAGCTAGTGTGACTCGTTACAGTCACCCGATATATATTTTGTGGTCCTTTCTTTGCAACAGTTTCCTTGATTTCGTTCGACGTCATCACCGAAGCGTCCTGCTATGTATCTTGAATGCATTTAGACGGCTTTCAATCTGAAATATTTTTCTCTAGGTCTGTACTGATGTCTGTTATAAAGAGAAATCGCACTACTACTGGGCCCCGAGCCGTCTTTTGTTTTTTTTCTCTTCCACTCACCCCGCTATTCATCATCATCACCTGCTAACCACTTATATTTGGTTTAAATTGTAAATCGCCATCCTCACTCTTCGAACTAAGTTTGATATGATTTTTTGCAGTCGGTATAAATTTAATCAGCACAGTTGAACTACATAGTAGCTTCCTTTTTCTATCTGCTCGATCACTCCTTCAAGCTCCGGTTGTTCCATCTTCTCTGCTTCAAAGCATCCTTTATTTACGCCCCGCACTTGGGACTTTCAATGGAAGCGAGGTCTAGAGTATCAGCGACATTCTTGTTCTATTTGATCTCTTGAACATCTCAAATTTATCTGTACCATATGTATTTCCGAAATTTGTCCGGATGTAGTAGCCTGCTCTTCTACCTGCGTCACAATACTTAATGTTGTCTGAGAAGCATCACTTTGTTTCTTTGGTTCCATTTTCTTTACACGAGAAATACAGCAACTAATGACAGATCTCTGTTTTATCATAGATGGGCTATGTTGTAAAACTCGAAAGGCACCTAATTCGGAGTGATCATACTAGAGATCGGCTTCCATTTGTAATGAATTATTTTTTTTACTTTTGTGTCTTTTTTACACGGGTTCGTTAACAAAACTTATAACGAACATAAATTCGATCATGATCGAACAAATAACACTCGTAATCGAATTTCCAAATAAGGGATATTCTCAGTCGTGTTATATTTATGCGTGATTGCTCTCGTTTTTGTACGTTATCGAATTCAAAAATACCGATTGTTCGATAACGTCGTTCGATTAATATTCGATATCGAGTAGTCAAATAAGGGTTCTGAATTCGGAGTTTTAATGACAAAATGAGAGATCAATCCTTTTTAGATCGTTTAAGATCGCTGAACCAATATATGATCCATTTTGAAGATAGTTTCGGTTTAAATATTGGATGTGTGGCCAGCCCTATATCTCTCAATCCCAGTATGTTCCGGCAATAATATTAGAGTTATATCATTTATTGTTCTATTTAAGCATTTTAAGGTTTAAACAGTTCCAAACCATCACAGATCTATACTGATTTTAAGTTTCAATGCCTTTAAAGTTGTCTATCTTGTTCGATAGAATATAATTTCTTGCATTATTTAGACCTTCGGTTAAATCTGCCTCTAATGCTACTTGAAATGTTGAAGTCTTCATCCGTTAGGTCTTGGACAAGTTCAGTTCATGTTAATACTCCTTTTCATGTACTGGGGTCCATATTTGATCCATTCTTATGTACCATAAACTATAATATAGACCTTTGTTCACGGTTAGGGCTCTCGTGAACTACACTTAGGAATACTACATTAAGAGGCTTTGAAATTCAATTTTAGGTTGGTGGTATTTTGATCTAGGATTACTTCTACAACGATACTTGAGTTCATCGATTAACAAGATCGTATTCAAAAGGAAGGCTATAAGAGGCAACTATGTCTATCTATAGTGAATATCAATTTCACTTTTTTATTCGGATGAACGTTCAGAATTACTTGTATGCTGCATTAGTATACTGTGTCAATGGCTTCCTACAACAGATTTAATTAAATTTATATATAGTTGGCCAGTACAGGTGGCAGATCAATAACCACCAGAGTCCATAGTAAAACAAGAATAAACTTCCTGCAAGATCATTGTCCTTATAGTGAAATATTTTTTTTGTTATTCTTAAATAGTAAACCGCATACCATAATCTCTCTCGATTGATCGAGTCAAAGGTTAGCTTGAAATCGAGGAATACCTGGTGTACATCGCGAGATGTTTCGTATAGTACGTAATCATCTGTAGTGAGAAAACTATATCAGTGTCTGACCAATTTGGACGGAATCCTTCTTTCTCCGCCAGAGGAGTAGTTTTTCCTAAGATAATGAATGACAGTAGCTTGTATACTGTGCAAAGAAGAGCTATACCGCGATAATTCTCGTACTTCAAGCGATCACCCTTGTTTTGAATATTGGGTATAACGCGGAAACTTTCCATTCTTCAGCCTGGTGAACGATTTATTTTTAAACTCTGCATGGCCATTGTGAGATGTTGAGGATCGATCCTCAATGAACATCTCTGCGATCTGTATTTGAGGGTATTCAAAAACAGTTTGTGATACGCATGTGGAACATTAAGTAGGGCAAAACAATATTCACGCCATGTATCGAGTACCGCATCGACATTAACACAGTGGTTCTATCCTGTGGTTCCATCCTGTTCCCAAATTTTAGTTGGCCGAGATCTTAAGGTATGGTGCAATTCAGTGATTTCTTTGAAGACACCACGCGAATTGTGCTCATTGCTGAGTTGTTGTACTCTTAAGACCTTAGCCTTCCACCATTCGCGCTTCTTCTGTCTACAAATGCGTTTATAGCTGTCCTTATAGCAAGAACTGTTTCGTTTCTTCTTAAAATTGAAAACTGAGTCTGCCTGAAAACCGATGTTTTCTGTTCACTTCATCAGATTGGTAATTAGATCGCACGACGCTATTGCTGATAAGATCTTGATATTTTCGTTGCATTTCTTGATTTATCAGACATTTACAGGAGAATCACGTTGTATATTCATTCCCCTGTCCTCCCTGACTTGTACGAAAATTTCCATCGCAGCTTTGCAGTGACCAGATAATGGTATTTTATTGACGTTGGATATAAGATCTCACGATCTATCGATATTTCCATGTTTCCAAATGGATGTTTCTATGATGAAAGAATCTACTTGCCACTTTGTGATCATGAGCGATCGCAAAGTACATCATTATTTCCCCATTATTGGTCGCAGTTTCGTGTTGGCAGTAGAAATCTATATTATTACATAAGTCGGTCTGATTACTATCAGCTCTAGCATCAAAGACACCGATCACTAATTTAACATCGTGCTCAGGTACAAAATTACTGTAAAATTAGTTTCTATCTTGGGGTTGGCTTACATCAGTATAGGCGCATATACACAGACATTTGACAAGTTGGCTATATAAATCTAATATGCAAGCTCAATGAGGAATCCAACTCCAAGATTTTCGAGGTCATCTCCAGTGTGTAGCAACGTATAGCTTTGCGACACATAGTCTCCACTTATAGGCCATTAAGTTTCTTGGAGCACTACGAGTTTCAGCCGATCCTCTTTCACACATGTGATAAGGCTCGTCAAACTAGGTTTTGAAAGTGACTGCATATTTTCAGCATTTGTTGTTTTTTACGGATGCGGGTCATCAGCTCTGCGATCCAACTACATTTAGTCACCTGCTACGAAAAGCTCTGGATCTTTGGAGGTATTCTATGACTGTCATGTATCGTTCGTATAATGTTTACGAAAAATGGATGCTCCCACCAACAGGGCCGAGTTCATAAATAGTTTACCTATATAAAATCTATTCAGGACCGTTCACGCAATATATAATAAAATATTAACAAAACTTTGTATTCGTCTAATTCCACAACCGCAAATCGGTAACACAAAGCACTTCATACCAATTCATCATACTTTTAATTATAATTTTTCCTTTCAATCATCTTCTATTCAATACAACAATATTCTATTATACTAAGAATTTTCTTTCGACTTTGTTGTTGTAGCTACAACGAAAATTGGAAAATATATACACACAATAGGAAAATTTGAAAAACAATTCAGTAAAAATAGGTATTGCCGTATGTTAAAATTCCCATAGCAAAATTGTATACATATGTATATACGAAAAGATTTTTGTCTTCAAAACGTTATAAACACTTTGAGTTTTAAACAACCCGGTCTTATCAATTTTTGACCTGCTTATATCACGTACATACTCGTATATATATGTTGATGGCTGCAGTTACTATATACTAATTTGCCGGCAGTGCGACTCCAACCAATTCATTAGTAAATAACAAATCTCTTGTATATATGGCAAGTCTATTGATATGTACACATAATATATTGTTGGATGTTATGGTTTATGTTCTATATGATTTTGTTTTTGTCTTACACACATATCTTGCGCAGAGACAACTTTTTGTTTTTCCAGCAGCGGCACCAAACGAAAAAACAATGTTAAATGGGCGGTATTTTTTATGTTCTTTCCGTTTCGACTGATTCTTTTGTTCCTATATATACATTTCAGAATAACATTTAAGATATATATTCAGATCAATATACAAAATTGAAAGTGTTATATTATGCACACGTTGACTTGGTACACAACATTGTATAGTTGTTAGATGGATTATAATGATTAAAAAATGAATTTAAATTGATTATAATTAGACTACTGACTAGTCAAGTTTACGTCACGTCTGACTGAGATTATTAACTATATATTTATGAACAAGATCCATCGGTAGCAACACACGCACATTTTGTTCTCGGTTAATTTATACGATATATAATAAATGATTAAGCGAGGTACAGTGTTTTTATTTCACCTCAAACGAGAAGAAAAAAATTAAGAAATTCATTTGTTAATTGAAACTTAATTTCAATTTATGATGGATGGTATTATAATTCTACTTTGCCACTCTCACATGTATATTTAGTTTTTAACTAATTAATATTGTTAATGTTATCTGAAATCGTGTGAAAATGTCTATGCATGAATTCCGTTTCACAACTATATCATCTTGTATACACTGGCTTATACATCGTCTACTCTTTACACCGTATAAATTACAATTTTATGACATATTAATTTAAATTTAATAAAATTATCAGAATATTGATTTAATTATTTATCGATTATTTATAAATAATCGATATAAATTGATTTACTGTGTTGGTTTGCTTTTTATTCATCTATACGCATTGTGTCTGAATATAAATGAACAACCGAAACGTTAAAGAGTAATGACTCAACTAAAACTCAACTATGGAATTTTTTATGTTGGTAAGTAGCATGATTTTTATGAATATTCGACATAACATATAGTTGGTGTCCAAATCAGTATGATATATACATTCACTATGTAGAGACTCCGCGTCCCAACTTTTTGCAGCCATATACTGTATGAAATTGTATGATGTTGCCATCTTGAAACAGAAAAAGTTACCTTGTGAAAAGGAGAAGCATTGGTAAAAATTATACGCTCAAAGGAACATTTATACCATCACCAATATATCCAAAAGTTGCATCCTCGATCAATGCTTGTTTATGAATGGATTGGACCTCAGCGTTCGGAGCGATTTATCATCATTCGATTAAATTATTATAGTAATGCGGATGTACACATGAACGACCTCCTGTTAATATTTTCGACCAAAAAACGGAATCAGAGCGTTAAATAAATTTATCAAATAAATTAAAATGAAGCTTATTGCAACTAATTCAGCAGGTCAGTTGAACTGTTGAGCAAATCATCAATAGATGTGGAAACGACAACTCTTTAACGTCTTTCAAGCCATGATTATATAGGATTATAAATACCTTTTATTCAGCCACATTGTTCTGTCTGAACAGGAAAAAGTTATAATTTATTGTGGATAACGAAAAACTTCTGTTATACATAAACGAATTATACATAGCCACTATTAAATAACACCCCGATTCCCTTAGTCGCATTACTTAATTCGCCGCGACAGTTATCGTGTCACTTCATCTATAAATTTGTATTCTGCTAGTCGATTGAAGTGACCTGATGCAACGAACGTTAATCGCTGAATTAATTAAGGAATACTTATAATTTCAACTAAATATGTCGACTGAAATTTTCACGTGCCAATAAATGTCGTTCCAAGTTACAAGGAGTTTTTTAAACGACTACTGGAATAAAAAGTTTGTCACTTCAATTAATAATTGACAAATAAATCGACTAAGAGAATATCAATATTTGTCTGTCGCTACAAGTGACAAGTGACACGAGTAAGGGAATCGGGAAGTAAATTAAGTCTCGAAATCCTAAAAAACCTAAAATTTAATTCATGGCCTAAAACATCTCTCAAATCATTAAATAGTATAATGCTTTCCAGCAGGTGACTTTCAATAACATATTTATGATTTATCATGAGGTACTTCATATCTATAGGACTTATTGAAATTTCAGTGCATTTTATTTGAAACAGTAGATCAAGATCACTTTTCATTCGACACTGTTGCGTGTTATGTACATTTTCTGAGATTTTCGAGTCTCAATCATCAGTATAATTCTCAGCTTTCTACTGGAACAAAAAACAATTTAATTTATGAAAATTTTAAACAACACAGGTTATATGTGAGGGCCCGGTTATTTGAATTATCTGCATCCAATCACGCAAATATGATTTCACCAAATAAAAAACAATTTACTGAGTCTAAATAGTTTACTTTGGTAAAAAGTTGGGCTCAAACTGAAGTTAGTCAAATGTCTAGACAAAATCTGTAAAACTAAATCAAGCTGACTTTATAGAATCGAAGGCGTTGAATATACTTTGGAAGGTAAATTTAATAGATTTATAATAGCAGTATGACGCCCGAGAGATTTATTTTTTTGAAGTGCTAATAAGGTTTTGACATTAAAATACAAACCACAGTTTTAATGAAAATCACATCCCGATTTTATTTAGAATACATCAAAGCTGATATCATTTACATAAATATAAAGCGTTCCAATCAAATCTTCCTAAAGCATGGTATGAGGTCTCAAAAAAACTTCAAAAGCTGAATTGAGCAGTCTTTGAAGAGAACTGTATTGCATGCATTTCTATTTGAAATAGTATGGCATCTGTTTCCAAGGACTTAAATATGGCCAGGTCTAAAGACTATCTTATCCCACCGTCAATATTTATACCATTCATATACCACTCGATGGACCTCTGTATGACTCAAGGATCTGTTTCATCCCACTGTAATAAATTTAGTTGTTAACTTAAGCATTCGAATGCGTGTTTTTTATAATATTGAATAAAATTTTACTAGTTTTACCGAAGTTCCTCTTTTGTTAGTAAAAAGAAGCTGTTGTTAGTATAAAGAAGCTGTTGTTGTTTATGAACAACTCCAGTGTAGAGTGGTTCCTTTAACGTGGACTTGATCATATTTAACGAACTTTTTGTTCTGATTTGATAACCACAAGAGGCCAATAATTACTTAATGCAATGAAAGAATACTAATGAGAACCAATCTCTGGAAAAAAGCCAAGATTTAGGATGAAGAATCATGGAAAAATGTCTTACTTCTTCGACCTTTTCAAATACATCATTCAACTTTCTTCAGATTGAATACTATTTTGACATTAATTCTGGGGGTCCATTATGAAATATATCCGACTCGGATTTATCCGTTAACGGAAAAATCCGATTCGATTGAAGAAAATAAATTCTTAAAATTGCGATAACTTTTTGCTTAATATTATGAAACGTAAAATACGATCAATCGAAAAGAAAATAAGTCAACTAAATAGCAGTCGAATTTTGTCTTGTGCACTCGGAAAAAATCCGATTCGATTTTGCGTTTTAGTTTCATAATAGCACGGATATATCCGTTAACGGAAAAATCCGACTCGGATTTATTTCATAATAGCCCTCCTGATCACTCTCGAATTTTATTAACACTAAACAAAAATATTATTCAAATAGCAAGATGGGTCAAACTAGAGCTCAACAAGAGTAAAATATAGGTGAAATGTTCAAACGAGACACTTAAGAAAAGAAATCAAATAACTGAGGAAAGACACTATCAGTGGTCAGAAGGACTCCTATAAAAAATGCCACAGATGGATCCGCCATTAAAAATGTTCAGAAACCGATAAAATTTGCAAAACCTTATACAACATACACTGAAAAAAATTGATTTGAGATATTTACTAACTTTGCTTAGTAAAATTTTATTTGCGAGTAGCACAAATCATTTTTAAAGTTTGTATGTGCAGTTTAAAAATTTGCTGTGTGATAATTACATTTGATTTCTGATTATTAACAACTAAGATTAGTAAAATTCAACCAAATCTGTATTTTAATATTTACAATGCGATTAGTAATAATACCAAAATAATGTAAATTTTGAGAGAATATATATTTTGAGAGTAGTTTATTTTCTCTAAAATTTTACTTTGTTTTGTAATTATTACTAATCACATTGTAAAAATTACAATGAAAGTTTGTTCGAAAATTATTCATATTTGCTTCTATTAATTATAAATAAATTGCAATTATCACACTCGAAACGTTGTAAACTGCACGAGCAAATTTTACAAATGATTTGTGCTATTCCAAAATAAAATTTCACAACAGCTGTCTCTTTATAACATTGCTATAAGGGAAGGCTGAAGACCAAAGCATTTAACTAATCATTTTTATATCTTAAGAAATGTTTTAATATTTCTTGACAATTGTACGGAAATATCCAGGAAATTGAACATCTTATATTTATTTGTTTTAAAGTATAAATAATTATATTTATTTGTTTTAAAGTTTAAGTCGCCTGTTGTACCTTAATGGTTAAAAAGTTTCTCATCAGCCGCGGAAATTAATACTAACGTGTTTGTGTGTAAAAACATTCTTTGAGCTGGCAACTTAAAATATGCAGTAATAAATGACTTGTAAGATCTCAGTTGAGACGAGATAAGGGCCGTTTACGGCCTCTAAGCCATAAATTGTTACTAAAAAATTGTTAGCTATTATAAAATGGAAATATGTATATTTATTTGATTCTTAAAGGAAGTTAAGGTGATCACTACAAATCACAACAACCAATTTTCGTCACGAATAATTTTACTCTCAAATCATCACATATTCCACGCAAATACAATATCATTTAAGCAAATCATCAAACGGCATGTTGAAAATATAAATCGTACCATATCGATACAAACATTGCTTTATTCGGTTTATTCCACAATAATGTAAAGTTACTAATTGCTTACTAAATATATTCAAAGATTGGTAAAATACAAAAAGCTTTATGTTAATTACTAAGCATTGGTAGTTTCTCTCCCACCCTTTGAAATATATTTTGGCAAACCAAACAAATTCGAAATGCATATCTCATAATCTCATTATATGTACTCGTGAATTTATTGTAGATGAATCGAGATGAAGTGTTAATAATATAAAGTGTTTAATTAAAAAGTGGAAGTTTTATAACTATTCCAGGTAAGTTGGTGTTGGCTATCAATTTAAATAGTTGTATTTTTAATGAGTGATGTGCATGCATTTACTAAATGAATCTTTAATAATAAGGCAAAAGGAAAAAAATCGAGTGACACTGTTTTATAAATTCCGTACACATTTTTATGTAGTGTGTTTGTCGATTCCAGACTATGTAAAGGTGAATAGTTTACAATAGTAATTCAGAAAATTGTATCCCTTAACGAATTTGATGAAAACTCTGAGTATTCCATTTGCCTTATTATAACAGAAATAATTTTTAATTTATAGAAGACGCCATGGCGGCCATTCGAACAACAAAGTAAACCAATTTTAATATTAGTAAGTAAATTCGTATATTTTACTAAGCAATAGTAAAACGGTTTAGTGTATTGCAAAAGTAATCTGATCACATTTATTATTGAAATATATATATAATTATATTGTTATCCTTAATTTGCGATTTTTTTGAATATATTTTTCGAAAAAAATTTTTATAGATAAAAATACTGAATGGTCAAACAAAAGTTATTTTATAAAGCATATTAAGTCCCAGAGAAGCTAGTTTCAGCAAAAAAAAACCACGTCCAACAGAAAGAACCATACATGCAATTTCATGAACAGGTAAAACTTGTAAACATTGAAAAATACAACATATTTTTTTTAAATATATAATAATTGATCTACATGTGAAAAGACACTATGAAGACAAGGTATCCAGATATGTTCATACTTTCATATTTACACCACTTGCTGTATAAAATTGTTGTAATTTTATTGTCAAAAATGCATCCACAAATCCAGGTAAATATACTTTAATTAATGTTATATACCAAAAATTAAGTCATGTTGTTGAAATTATTTTATATAAAAAAATTCCTTTTTTCAGATCCGTTCCATGTTACCATGCTTCATCTCTCACTAATTACGATGCTCAAACAAAGATGGCCAGTCTGGGTAGTAAATGAAACTACCAGGAATTTAAATATGTTTACCCGAATCAATCATTTTATTAGAAATAAATTTATATAGTTTTATACGTTTATTTGGTTGATTTGGAATGTGTCCATTGAATTATGTGTAGTGTGTACCTAAGTTCTAGTCATCTTAATAAAATTTAACTTACCGAAATTTTTATGAATGATTTATTTCAATAATCTCCTCGTTGTAATATATTATATTACAAAAACATTCAATTTATATATATATATATATATATATATATATATATATATATATATATATATATATATATATATATATATATATATATGTATATATATATATATATATATATATATATATATATATATATATATATATATATATATATATATATATATATATATATATAAATATATATATATATATCACGTTCTGCAAATACTACATATGCTTTGCTGAAACGATTTAAAGCTGAGTAGTATTACATAATGTCTGGTAATTATTACTATGCTTAGTAAAGCTTACACATCATTTGCTTTGTTATTATTAATAACATTTATTAAATTATTGGTAAATGCAATAAACAGCAATTGTAAAATTTACCAAAGCTGTGAAAATATTACAAATCAATTTTATTAAAAACAATTTTGAGTCAATTATTGATTAGTAAAATCTACTAAATGAACTACGATTCTTATTAATTGATTCTTAATATGTATCTTGCTATTTGTAAAAGTGATTTACCGTTATCCTAGAATCTAGCAAATCGCATAGTAAAAACTACTATGTTAAACTGAATATCGCAATCAAAACAAAATTTATAAAAAAAACGGATTACCAAGCGTTAGTTATATTTAATCAATTAAATTAACGTTATTTGAGAAGCGCTTAGTTGGCTGAAAAACTACTAAATTTTTATCAGTATTTACTATGCTTTTTGTTAAAGAACGCAAATCTTTTCTTTCAGTGTAGGAAAAAAGTTTAAGTTACATAATTCAAATTTTGTCCTCAATATTACCAGTTTGAGTTGACAAATAACTTTGTTATTAATACGTGTCAAGTAATATATGAGTGTGTTATTGGTAATCTTCGATGAAAGCTGTATCTCTATGTTAGAATTGACTTTTCCCTGTGATTTTCTGAAAGTCTTTTAGTATCACATAGAACGCAAGTTCTAAATATTATTCTAAAAGGAGTGCGCATTTATTGTGGAAGAGGCTAAGAGGTTTACTGTTAGTGTTCTGTCCAAATTTTAGTAAATTAACTTTAAAATGTGCCTCTCTGTGCGTGTCTGACTTCACTTTCGATATAGTGTTGGGAATTATCTTTCACACCACACTTAGTAAAGAAGTGTAAAGAACCACTCATCTGTTATCAATTTTCATGTCTGTATTGTTTGTAATTTTGATAATAACGGTGTGTCCTCCATCGTTGAAGTTTCTTTGTCTGTATTGTGCATAACCATCGTGACTAGTCTGTATTTTCTGATTATCTGATTATTTTCGTGCGTGTTCCATTCTTCATGCAAGGTGTTCTTTGGATTTAATAGTCCACATAGTTTTTTCACGTCTTTCAAAAGTACTAGATCTATGTGATGCAAATTATATCGTTTAAAAATGCCAACTCGTATGCCTTTTCGTATCGTTAAGCTCGTATACTCATTAAGCAATTTTGAGTAGCGAGTCACGATTCCCAATTGCATTATTCAAATTATGAAAGTGTTTTCAACAAGTGCAGATCACTAATTTGTCTTCTGGGTTATATTTGTGTCATATTCTAAAGAACAAGCCAGCATTGTATAAGCCATAGTTTACTATATAATCACATTGCAGACAGTTTGATGCCAGTCAGTATACTATTATGAAAGATAAATTGGCTCAAAATTTCGAAATACTCAAAATACCCCCGTCGGTGCGATATTCAATCCGTTTACTACATGCACTCACCTCAGATCTCATATATAATCAACACCTAAAGCCCAATGTAAACGCAACTGACTACACGGTAGAAATCGTAATGTTTAAACAATACAAAATAAAATCACTTTACAATGACAACGCATTATTTTATAGTTTTGGAAGCATTTTCAACATCATCTTTCATATTTTTATTCATAACTCATATATAATTTAAATGTACTCCACTTTACACTTACACAACACTATATATACACAATTTACTATAAAGCACACAAGTTACATTCATAAAATTGTGTATTAAAAAACTTATCTATTTTAGAAGTGAAATGGTTTACTATCACACATAATTTATAATAAATGATACATTGACCAAACCAGACCAGACTAACAAAAAAATACTCAGACCAAAGTTATGTAATTAATGCAAGTCATTTCTAAATATTTTTCAAAAATCACCTAAAAATGTATGTGTGTGTGTCTTACTATATTTATTTTATATATATATGTGTATATAGTTGTTAGTTTTACTATATAATTTAACTACAATTAATAAAAATAAATAATAGTTTTTATATAGTAAATATTTATTATATTATAACAAAACGAAACCCCCAAAGGCTAATTTTATCATCACTTACCATATTCAACATGACCACGTATAAATGATTTTCTTAATTTTGTATATAACTAATTATATTTTACAAAAAAATGTTAAATAAATAAATTGTGTGTGTAACACGACTTGAAACGGCTATTTGTTTATATGTTGAACACCAGCCATACTGTTAAATAGTTTTTAAATTGTTAAATGCATTTTACACTTCGTTGTGTGAATGATACACGATTCGAATTTTTTTTAGACATTTAACACCTTGATAAATCGTTATAAATGCAAAATACGAATTTACATTACATTTATACAAAATATAAATGTACAGTCGGTCAAAAAATGAGGAGCTTTGCGAAATAGTTTATATTTAGCACAAAACTCACAATTTGGATGAATATATGTACTATGCAAAAGCTCACTTTGCCACAAGTCTATAATTGATGTAATTTTTTAACCGATATCTCGACTCTTTGAATTATTCCCATGCAGTATATTTGCTACAAGATTTAACCTACCACTAAGCTTTTAAAATAAAACACTAATTGAACTGGTCTGATGATCAACTCATGAATATGCTCATCTCAATACAATGAAGAGTTCTACAATTCACGGCTGTCAAGACCCTTAACTGTTGTAAAAATACTTTCAAAACCAAACGAGAATGTTTTTGTTTATCAGTTAACATCCCAAGAATTACTCTAGCAATCTTTGAATATATATATACTAGTATATCAGTGCTTAAAGGCATTGGTGATGGGAAAATGTATGTGAATAACTTAGTGACACCTTTCTCGAATCTTTTGACTAATTAATAAGCTTCCAGTGTATATTTACCACAAAATATCCCAAATTACACCTTTTTGAAATCGGAGAAAAGTGATGCCATCACATGTTATGCCATATTCATTGCAGCAAGCACAACCCATGCTTGCGGTAGATCTACTAGCAGAGTTGAATTTCCCTAGTCAAGTGATTAACGTTATTCAAAAACACAATCAGCTGAATATAGCTTTCACGCTGGTTTGAGTACAGAATTTGATTCGATAAAGCTCTTGAAAGTCGACCATAAAGTCTTTACGAAATTGGATTTTCGTAATAATAATTAAGTGACAGGTCTAATAAAAACCACTTTCGGAGTTTCTGAAGTATTACATATTGGACCGTCGATCTTTGATATTTTATCACCGGAGTTACAAAACTTATGAAAAAAACTTCCAGATACTCGACGAAGTAAAAATGTAACAGACTATCGAAGTATAAAATGAAAGGTGAAACTTATTAAGGGAATAGTCCTCCAATAGTCCTTAAAGTATATCAAACGATAATCGAATGAAGTTACAAGTACAGGATCTCTGAAGGATTGAAAAGTAACACTTTCATTGTTTCTGGTTCAGAACTAAAATTAGTTAATAAATACCTATATCGTTCCATAAAAATATAATTTTTTTCAGAAGACTAAGACCGTCATTCAACCAACTACAGTGATATCACCTACTGGGTATAGATCAATCTTTGGGATAATGTCTTTGTAGTTATAAATATTTTTTGAAAGACCATGAATGATTGTTGAAAGACCATGAATGTAGCGAACTCTAATATGTGAAATAACCATTTTATTTGAACCTCTTCGCTTATTCATGCATCAAAAAATAAAGACTGATCGACAACATTTCATCATCTGGCCCCAGTTACGATTTATAAAAATAATTAAACATTTTTATGTTCTCATTACCATATTGAAGACAATTTTTAGTATGTGATTGGAAGAAATACCTAATTTTTTTTTAAATCAGCCTAAATAGGAATCAAAGATACAGAGCCATTCAATAAAATTTGCAGTTGAACATTTGGTAAAAATTAACTTTCACTTCATTTGATGTATATATATGCAAGGCTTAATTTGTCTTATAGGTACTATTTAGTCTCAAGTTGGTTATTTCAGAATATTGAGCGTTATAGCAAATGAGTAGACTTGCAGTAGATGTGAAATGGATCTATGACCGAACGGTTTGTTAGGTCGGCCAGAATTAATTTAGGTCAGCCAGAATTAATTCTCGTAAGGTCCACCAAGACTATAGATACATATCTTAAACTTGTTTATAAAGTGGGAAATTAACTATAAAAGTTCATATAAATTTTAAGATCAACTTCTATATACGAGATGAACAACAATGGAAATACTCCTTTTAGTCTTGGTTTAAAAATTCGGCATATATACTCTACCTTTGAAGAACCTATTTCTTCTTAGTTTAATGACCATTAATGATCTTCTCCGTATATGTCACTTCATTAGGCTTTAAAAAATTGTATATCTATATAAAATGGTGACCAATCCACAAATATCCCGAGTTGCATCTCCTCCTTTTATTCCAAGCGTTGAATATCTTGATATTTGAAGAGAAATGAGTGAAAAACATCTACATAATTTCTAGTACACTTTACTAGCAGTTGAACTGGAAATAAAGTAGTCTTAACTATATTGAGCTAAAACCTTTCGTCGATCAACGTTATCAAAGTTGCCGAAGACCACTAGAGCTCCACGGAGCGTCAGCATAGTAAACATAATTTTCGATGAAACAACAATTTCATTCACCTAACTAAATGGTAACAGATTAGAAAAAGTAATGATTTCGACGTGGAATAGAAAAAAACTATTAAGGGCAAATTTCGTATTCTGTACCGAGAAGTAGGGCACAGAGATTCAGGTAGCCATTTTTCTGGACCTAAAATTATAACCACTTTCACAACCCATTTCGTATTGCCTATCATGACGAAAATTTTGATTTAACTCAAAAACTAGTACCTCAACATACTTTATGTTACAGTAAATAGTAAAAAGCTTTTAATTAAAAAGTTTGCAAAATTTATGAATCAACTGTATTTATCGTACGTAGAAAAATCTGAAAGAAAACCAAATTTATGGAAAATCAATTCAACCAAACACAAAAAATACTACATAAATAAAAACAAAAACAACAATATTTTCTTTTTTATGTGCGTTTTGTGTACATGTAAGTTTGTATATAAATTGTGAGTCATGCTCCCAGTGGGCGTATTGAATTGAGAATAATCACCAAAACCTATCAATTTTTATTAATGTACATTCCCTTTACACAAGCCAACATCAACTAATAAATCGTACATATACAGTGTGCACGACTATATATACTATATTTATATGTTTATCTCGTTTTCGCTCCACCCGAAAAAACAAACGAATATAATAAATCATTTTAACAACAAGCAACAACAATATTTAACCATAAAACACAAAATCATGTATAAGAGAGAACGAGAGAGTATCGAGAGAGAAAAAGATTTTTGTTTTAAAACAAAAATACGAAATTCTTTAAACAAACAAACCATAAAAAGTACCATCGAAAAATGGGCGTGGTATAATATTGTTTTGTTTTTTTTTTTATAGAGACTTAAAATTTGCTTTTGTTCAAAGCTTCTGTTTTGTTGTTTTCCCATAAAAAAAATTACCAAAACAAGAATTTACGAGCAACAACAATTATGTTACTCGTATAGATTGATTTTTCGTTCGGAATTCTGTCTCTTTTTTATATATCGTTTTATCTCGTTTTGTTGCATACGATATTTACTTTATTTTTCGTATATTTTGGTTCTAAAGTTGTTTTGGAGCGACATCTTAGTTTATGAATTGTACAAGAAACTATAAACAATACATAAAAAAAAGTTTCATAACAAAAGAAAACTTCAATAAAATCGGACGCGCGTATGTGATTGTGAACGAAAATGTTGTTTTTTTGATATTTTTTTTTGTTGAGTTTTTATCATTTTGATAATTGGATTTTCATATTGACAATAATTATACGTTGATTAGCGTTTTAATGAGTATTTATTGTGTGTTTTTGGTTTTAAGTGAATTATTGTGCAAATAAATAATGAAAATTATAATTTTCATCATGTAAAATAAGAAAAATATAATATTATGTATATTGTGTGAGTTTATATGTATATATTTAGTGTGTGCCATAAAAAATGTGATTCTTTTTTATATATTGATTATTATAAAGAATATTAATATTGTGAGAGATATTGTGAAAATTGTTGTTATAAACAAAAAAAACGAAAAATTGTGAATTCATATATAATTTGGATTAAATGGAAAAATGAGCTCTTTCCTAATGGGTTATCCACATCATATGCAAAGCCCAATGGGGGCGACCGGTATCGAACCAAAATTTCCACCAAACGAAGAATACCACCATCATCATCACAACGGCTATTCGGCATCGGTTATGCCCCCAGCTGGTATTCCACAACAAAATGACTATTATCACCAGAGTACGAACGGTTTGCATCACAATCATCATAATGGCCATCATCAAAATCTAAACAATAATAATAATAGTTTTAGTAGTAATTATTCGCAAAGTATAGGTGGCCATTTCTATCATCATCATCACCATCATCCGGGCTATACATCACCGTCCGAGATGCATAGCTCGGTTACACAAAACAATTCGTATTCTAGTGTCGGCTATTATGGTGGCTATTACGGTTCGGGTGGCCATCAAATGATGGACCTACCATTACAGTGTCCAACACAAGAACCAACGAACACAGCATTAGGATTACAAGAATTAGGTAATTTTTCTTAAATGTTATATTTAAAATATGATTTTCACCTTTGCCGCTAAGAATATATATTTCTACACCCTATACATATTTATAAATTGATAGTTTGCGTGTTCACTAAAGTGTTCATTTTTTAAGTTTTAAAACACCACCGTCGGCGTTTCATACATATAAACATACATATCCAATCAATTTCACATTACTTTAACGAGTATAGTTTTGCATTTTGAAAATCAAATTTTGTATTGTTTAATTTTAAAGAGCATAATTGTATAATCAAAAACTACTTCCTTAATTTTACAGTGCAACATCTTGAATCAGCACTAAAACCAGGTCGGTGCTCTTTTAACTTAAATATTGTATGTATTATGTATACTGTGTTCGTCCCTATGGGGCTTGTATTGTGCATACATAAAATGTATATCGATTTTACACATATAACCTATGTATATGTGCGGTTCGGTTTTTAACCTTAAAACTTTATTTACAACGTATGTTGTATTATAAAAATATTCAATGGCTGACGATTCAAGTTCAAATAGTAGTATCTTATAGTAGAGTTGCATAACATCAGCATATTCTTAAAGTAACACCCAAATGTTTAATAAAAATGATCACACGATACGTAATAGCAATTTAAAATAGTTTTTGGCTACATACCTACATGTGTATGAGGTACTGATAGTTTCATGTCAAAAATATTTCAAAAAATTATCTGTCATATCCACATGGTATAAAAAACATCTTGGATCTTTTTACAAAGCATAAAACTCTTCTTTTTTTAGATTAATTAACTAACTTTCCAGACATTTTGTTAAAAAATAAAAAAGAAAAACTGAACACACATACCTACATAATTTTGACGTAACATAACTATACATAAAATATGTTTATATTCTTCTTTATTAATTTATTTCATCTTCACTATATATATATATATATTTTGTATACGCAGGAATGAAATTAGATAGACGAATAGAAGAAGCTGTACCAGCAGGACAACAACTACAAGAATTAGGAATGAGACTACGTTGCGATGATACAGGTTCAGAGCAGGTAAAAAACTTAAATTACTAATCAAAAAAAATTAATTATAAATCTTAAGAATGTTAACGTCTAAGTATATAAAAATAAGGCATTTGAGTTCCGTATTCTACTCGTCTTCTGTTTCTAAATCGTATATATTACGAAACTGTATACATTTAATTGATGACAATTCAAAAAATATTATTTTTTAAATAACACATTAAAAAAAAATTGTAATTAGTAACATTATATAATGTGTCAATCAATTAAGGTAAATATGTTGATTAAAGATGACCTTCAATTATTTTGCTAATATCGATTGCGTATATATATTCTCGGACAAATTATAAACACAAGACACAAGGCAGATAAAAATTTCGGTCACGTTTCACTAAAGTTATTTTTAGTTACATCGTTATTTTGTTGTTATATGGATAAAAATTTAGGATCCTATACTTCTTATAACCTTTATGGATTTAAAAATCTCTCAAGTTCTTATACCAATTTGGATGTAGCTCTTCCGTGCTATTGGAAGTCTTTTCGTTTATACGGATAGTTTGATTGAATTTTTGGCCATCATTGAATAAGAGCTGAAACTTTCCCGATTTTTCCGCTCCGTGAGCTTACATCATACTTTCGAACCTATAACCTTGGATTTTCGTTTGTTTATATTTATTAATCGATATACGTTAGAAAGATCATTTTGTTGAGACAAAATATATTTTTATTTTGGTCTTCAAAATAAGGTGCCATAAGGTGTTTTAGCAAATAATTGCTATAACAGAATATACCATATAGTATAGTAATAGTATGCATGATATATACTTTAGAGATGTGGCACGTTGTCATATCGTCAATATACATTATTTTTGACTTTTAGCAAACAAAAAGCCAACTGTTGAAGAACCATCTGCTCAATGAGTCAGTTGGTATCAAATAAGCAGTCAAAGCTTAAGTGTGCCTGAAAGCTATCAAAGAAATAACTGATCATTGTAGGAACACCACAATTTACCACTCTCGGGCTACTCAGTATATAGCTCATTCTAACGACCTGTTTGCATTTGTTAAGATAGCTCTCAACCCAATCAGTTATTATGTGGTTGCTTTTGATACGTTTTTTAGGTATTAAATCCTTTTAATTGGATAATTGGAGTCACAGTCGCTGTTTTTAGTATACCATATATCTGGAAAAACACGCAAGTCTGAGATTAACCGAAAATTCAATATACAGAAACCAAGAGTAGTGGGTAGAAGTGCCACATACATAGTTATATTGGTGCCATCAACTTCTTAAATGCTTTGTTTTGCAGTTGTTTAATTTCAAGGGTACGTTTGGACGTTGTTATTTTGTAAAACGTGTATGAGGTTAACTCTTGAGCGATATCTATAAAAAACAGATTGAATTCATCAGCTATTAATTTGACGTAACTACGTTATTTCCTTGTGTGTTGTGTTCTTCTGAAAATCGTCATCAATCAGTTCCCATGTAAAAAAGAAAATTTTATACATCTTTAGTCAAATTTTGGTGTATTGTAATGATTATTGGTACAACTGTTTTCCCAATTTGAAGTTTCCGAGATTGTAAACTTAAGCTTCAGAAAGATTTTTAAATTTAGTCATTTTTATTAGCAGTGTTGTAGTTCCGAACGTCGACTATATTTGAAATAATTAGAATTTTTGACCAGCATATACAGTGATATGGACGATAGATTTATACAAAACCGTGTGTGAGCCTAGTAGTTAACCACCATCTCCATAAGCTGGCTTTATATAAGTTTTGTTTAAATTCAGAAATGTCTATAGAATCAACCTTATGGCTAGATATAAGTTTATTTTAAGCGGTTTGCCAATGGATACCACTGGAAAAAAATTTGGGTCAAGTTTCATGTCGGGAGTCCGGGAACATTCGATTCATTGAACCCGTAGTGCAAACTTCTAAAATCTAAAAAATCAACCTTTAAAGTGTTATGGCTGGATATAAGTTTATTTTAAGCGGTTTGTCAATGGCTATCGATAGAAAAAAATTAAGATCAAGTTGTTAATGAATGAAGAACCCTTTGTTAAATGAATCGAATTTTTCCGGACTCCCCACATGAAACTTGATCCAAATTTTTTTCCAGTGATAGCCATTGGCAAACCGCTTAAAATAAACTTATATCTAGCCATAAGGTTGATTTTATAGAGATTTCTGAATTTAAACATTATTACGTATGAGTATTTTAATTAGTTTTAATATAAGTGTTTTTCCGTTAGTTTGATTATTTTTCGTAGCATCAAATGTTTTTTGGCTGGAAAATGTCGGAGAAAAATTTTCGGTTAGAAATCAACCAAAAAATATACAATATTTAACTTTCGGCTGGAATAGCAAAGACACAATCTGCATTATCAATTTTTTTATTTTTTCGCCTGGAAACTTTCGGCTATAACTTTAACAGCATCTATGTTTGGACGTATCTTATGAGTAAAAACTGGTTTTGGGCCTGCAGAATTCAAACCAGAGGTACTGAAAAGCTACCATATCTGCTTATGGGTTGGTTCATATTCAAATATGAAAAATTCAATGAAATTTATTCTGAATTGAGATCAAGTTCTATGATCATAAACTTGTTCATCTATCATGAACGGTTTTACAATTCAACTATATGTGAAATCGGGTGGGATCAAAATTTTATAAAACTCATACATTGAAATAGTTTCCCAAAGTTGTTATTTGAAAAATTGTTATGTTACATGGTTGCTGTGTAGATATATGTTTGGCGTACTGTATCAAATAATAATTTGTCATTCCATAGATTCACGCCACAATAAAAAATTAATAAATCGAAATTTCGAGCTATTCGCTAACACTGTCACGACACGATTGCACACTTACATATTACGAATCGGACCATACCATATATATCAATGTATAGATCAGTATTACGTAAGTATACGATGTTGCAGACCCTCAGACCAGATATATAGGAATAGAGACCTAATATTGCGGAGTAACATCTTTAAGTTTGATTCGATATAGATAGCTATCGGATTAACTAATTTTCCTACTACTTCATTAAAATTCCCGTAACATTTAGCTTTGTATAAAGTGTATAAGTAACTTACCAACTATAAATGAAACTTGGCTCATATCTCTACCGTTCATATCCTGAGTTTAGTCAAACTATAATACTTAAATTCACTTTTCACAATTCACTCATTTTATAAAAGATTATGGGTCTATAACATTATCTCTATAACACTTGAAACACTACACGTCACTATGGTTAAAACACTAGTTAGTATCGATACGCCGCAGTAAGAACTAGTTATAAAATATACAAAACCGCATTCTGCTGCATCAATCAATGTAGTAGTGCATTGATTTGTGCGTAGTACGTTCGCAAAATGTTTGCAATATTGTACTTGCATGTTTGATTGTAGTTGTGTATAATACTGGTTTCAATTCACTCGCTGCATTCGCATGATGATAATTTCACTGTATAGTACTATCTCTTTCATAAAACCGCTTGATGCATCATCGAAGGGATATAAATTATCGCTCTTCAAAAACGACATTATTCAAGTTGGAGAACATGAGGGCTTGCTAACCAAAACAGTACGTTCTTAAGAATCTGTTCTCATATCATGAACATAAGGCAACTAAAGTAATTCTATGATTAGACCAAGTGACTCAAAAATGATTTTAACTTTTGACTTTTCGTGTTTGGATTGGCAATTAAAAATGTAATGTAGAATAGAACAGAGAAACTAACTTTTTAGCCCTTCTCTGAATGTTTCATAAAATGTTTCCAAACATATCTTATCGCGACGTTCGTTTTGCTTCTAAGGAATTACCAGCTAACTACTAGTCAAACTGTTTCGTTTAAAATTAGCCCCACCAGGTTCAAATCCCAACGAAAAAAAATTTTTTATCTTCTGATATAACAAGTAGAAAATAAATTTGTTCCCTGGATCACAGAACCAATCTTTCTTAAGTCATTATACATATTGATGTGGAACAATGCAATGCGCAGATGGTAACACTGTAGTTGGGAAGACATAAAAACATGACGGGGAAGTATAAATTTCATCGGATAATGAACACCTGTTAATCGACTCTCAAAGCAGCATTAGATGTTTTAGACCAACTTCGTTTGTTATTAATGATGTTCAACATAAATCCGTTGGAACAATATTTGAAAGCAAGGGAGTAATAACATTATCGATGTTATTGAATTTAGTACATAGTCAGATGACTATGCCAGATGACTTTAAGCTTATGATAATTTTTATGCCAAGAACGAATGTCGAATATTAAAGGTAAAAGCATTTGTATAATGAACGCTGAAATAATCGGGATATTTGAAGGTATCAAACTGGCTGCGAATATGGAAGTAGGAAAATTGCAATATTTTCTGATTCCAAGAGTGAATGGAGTATTAAATGGAATGGTGGATATGAATTTTGGGTATATTCGTATATCTATCAAAATGACGTGACAATAGAATGAGCACCAAAACATAGACAGCTGGAAGGGAATAAAAAATCAAATATTTTAGCTAAAAAGGCTTTATTGAATGCTTTGGTTCAGAAGTATGAAAATAATGATGGAAGGGATGTACTTCGAATGATTGAGATGAGTTATGTACGAAAGAAGTACAGTGATTTTTTGCACTACTCGTTTGAGAATCCCTTTCAATAAGGAACTCAAAAGAGACGCACGAGTGCTGAGAATAATCGAAAAACATATGAAACCGTGAAAATTAGAAAGAATGATTGTGGGAACGTCGATTAATTGAGGACAAGGATTGTTTGTTGTGACAGCGTGCATGATTTTGAGAATCTGATATTGACCTGCCCTATACACTCATTTCAGATCTTGTTTCAGCATCCTCTTTAATGCAAGAAATGAAACAATAAAAATGTTTGAATTTTTGAAAATAACATCAATATATAAAAGGAGAGTATCCGTTTCACAGTGTAAATTCTTTCAAAATGTTATTGCATTGAAAATATTGTAGAAGGAAACCTGTCATCATGGCTTTATAATTTCAGAGTAAACAAAAATGTCAAAGCAAGAATCAAAGCAAAAAATGTACTAGAAGACTTATGGAGGAGGATGTAGATGGCTGCTATATTTTCTCTATTACGGAATGACGTTCGTTCCAAGTTAGATCTGATGTTTATATGCGAATGACTTGACCAGAAAAGAAGGGTTTGTGAAGCATGTAATCCATTATTTCAGGCCAGAAACTGAGATCTTATCCCAGTTTTTTTTTAGTCTATATAATTTCTGATATATGGCACGGGTCAACCAAGACAAAATTTAACAGAGGTGCAATTGGCATAATCGATCAGTCCTCAAATATTTAAAATTAAAATTTTTAAATTTTTGACACTCAGTTTCTGTCTTCTGGGAACCTAGTATACTGTGGAAATGATTTTAATACTTTTGAGTTGGCTATGAGACGATCTAACCATAGTAAATATAATAGAACCATATGTAAGGATTACATCTAATATAAAAGAATATATACTATTTGAACCCTGGGCGACTGTGCCAATTGGTCTGAACTAAATATCAGGAATTCCAGTTTTATAGAAAAATATCTGGTATAACTTCAAACGTTTGGGTTCTGTATGAACTAATACTGTGGCTATGGTACTGCAACTTCTATATAACTTGGCAACATTGCCTTCAGTAATCGTTATGGTTAAAATCAACGTGTTTAAAATTAAATATCTGATCTTTTTTGAGAACAAGATAAAATGGATGTCAGGCTCAAGAATCATTTCAAAAAAAAATTCTTAAATGCTCAAAAAATCGAGAGACAGTAGGCATATGAATATGAACAGTAGTACAGTGAAACGCTCTTAAAAAATCAAACCGAAATTTGGATTTTAATTCTCAGGTTCAATGCGAATTTATAATCCCAAATAACATTTCCCAGTGTCAATTTGGACAGCAACTATGTGAGATCACACGTTTCTCATGTTACAACAATATATATATATATATAATATTTGTATGATAGTTAGCACTTTGGGGAGTTATATCACCAATGTATTTTGGGAATTGGGTATCTGACGTTTCTCTTAATTCTATAGATAGTGTTTGTCGTTTAACGCAGACCATGACCATTAAAATATAAAAAATACAAATTTCATAATATCGTGTATCCAAAATATACATTTCGTATCTTTACGTATTAAAACTTATTTAAAGTGAATTAAAGTTAATTTTTTAAATTTAATCAGTCAAAACTATTAAAATGACCTTAAAAATAATCAAACAAACAAATAAATAAACTGACAGTAAAATAAAACTAAAACCAACATAAATGTAGGTGTGGTGACTGACTGATATTGTTGTTTGTACTCGTATATATAGTCTGGTGTGACAAAAAAAAACGAGAAACTACATAAATATTTTTATCATTGTTTAAAATTTATATTCTCTCGAAAATATTCTAAATAAAAATATTTAAATTAATAAGAATAAATTAATTTTATATATTAAATTGTATTAATTTGCATAACATTCTTCTTAACAGGATGATCTATTAGACGAGGAGCGTTTAATGTTAGATCGTTCACCTGACGAGATGGGTTCGCACGGGAATGATATGGACGATCTGGCAAGTGATACCGACGATGATTTAGATGGTGATAATGAAACGACAACGGATGGTGAAAGAATTATTTATCCGTGGATGAGAAAAATTCATGTTGCTGGCGTGGGTGAGTACTTTTATTTATTATTCGTGCTACGTTTTTAGGAAAATGTGTGGTTTAAATTTATTATCGCTTATTCAATGGTTGAAATAGTGTGAGCGGGCTATTCCAATATCTATGGGATATATTTTATATCCCATAATACTTTGAAATAAACGCTATTAATCAGTGGTCGGTAATCCAAAATTTCAAGTTTTTGACACAATTTTCTCTAAATTAGTTACCTATATTTGCCCATTATATACTGATTATCTGACCCGAGAACGAGGACTTCATAAACTATACTGTTATAAAAGTGTAAAATATAGCTGTGTTTAGCTATTAAACTTCCGACTTAGCCGTACTCATCGTGTTCAAACTACCGTCAATCTGTATGCGGGAGCAAAAGTTTTTTTTTCCTCATTCTGTACAAAAATCAATCTACTATACATCTAAGCAGTAAATAATTCCAGATCAGAAATGGAACTAGGAACTCTGCGTATACTTTCTTCTTTAATAATACAATTATTTTAACGTTGGGCTAATTTTCTTCGTAATCTGCCTAAACAGTTGCTTTTGTACTCTTTAACAAAATACAACCCGTGTATAGTAGTCTTTTAAGGGTTTAGTCTATATCGCATATATATTTGGAAAATATCTTTACCAACGGTGACTATTGACAAATAGGCAGACCTGCGTCATCAGAAACGGAAAACACTGGTCCGAACACCGACCACGAGTAGATGCTAAAGAATTCTTTTACCATCTGATTCGTATATCAGTGACTTGAATAAAGATAACTATGATTTTCTGTTGGACTGAATCGATGAGCCGACTTATCTTTCATGTCTTTTATTTCAGCACTATTAGGATTCCAAAACATATTGCAAATTTTAGGGAAGAAATTGGAGCCAACCACGTATCTCATGCTACCTCTCTAACACGTTGTTCAGTATCGACTTCCTTGATTCCGCGACTACACACTCGTTGATGGAGTTTTTCTACCACATATTGCATTGTTATGAATTAGGTTAGGCAAGCCAACAAACTTCACGAAGCTATATCAATCATGATCAGCTGTTTTATTTTGCTAGGCGGATATTTCAATCGAAAAACATCATCGTCGAGAACGATCGGATCTTCTGGAGTCTTGTTGTCAAATATACACGTATATATACTCGTTTGTTGTTGTGTTTAAATTAAGTAATGACTAGTCAGCTTGTCAGATAAAATTTGTGGCGTTCAGAGTAACCCTAAAAATTTGCAAATAAAAATTATCATCAAGCCACAATCAAATCAATTAATAATCGATATTTCGAGTTAAGTTCTTGTAATTCGCTAGCACTGTCGCGTCATGACTGAACGTATACATATACGAATCGCAGAGTACAAGTATAAAGTCCGGAAGCATATGCGTGATTGATCTTTTCTATCACACAATCATTCAATGACGTCATCATCAGATCAAAACCGGCCTAACAAAATTACAAGCAACTTGAATTACAAACTCACTCAATTACTATTCGAAATCATAAAGGTTACACACTTTACAAATCATACTCTCGTTTTCCTTTTAACTTTCGTAGTAGCGGGTTTACATAGCGGGCAAAATATATTATATCCGCTTTCGGATCCAATATCGAAGTTTTTAAAATAACCCCAGGTGTTTAATAATAGTCGAACTGTTCTTAAGGCAACTATTGTGTTTCATTATATCTAACGTGATGCAGTGTAATGTCACATAGATTGTGATTTGAATGTGAGTGCCATTAAAATAAATGAATTCCTTAATGGTCCAGCTGTCACTGCATTAGGAATAATTTCCGATTAAAGTTGGTCTAAATAGATTGTTTCAACCTTATGATTTCGACGGTACACTAAACTCTGCTGGTTAGAACTCTCACTTTAAAAAGCGTCAAAATTAGATATTGTGATTGACTGGTCTCAAGGCTCACTTATATCCCAGCTTAATTTTTAAAACTTAAGGATTCCACCGTAAAATCATAAGATTGTTCCAACCTAATAGTTTTGATGCCACTCCAAACTTTGCTGGTTAAAGTGTTATCGTTTAGAAGCGTCGGCGTCTGACATTGTAATTAGTTATTCTCAAGGCTCACGTATATCTTATATCTTTATATTCAATCTTAATATCAGTAGATTGTTCCAACCTAATAATTTCGATGTCACTCCAAACTCCGCTGGTTGGAGTGTTCACGTTAAGAAGCGTCGACGTCGAAAATTGTTATTGGCTATTCTTAAAGCTCACTTATATCTTGATTTACGTTTCAAAACAATCGGATTTAATCTTAAGATCATTAGATTGTTCCAACCTAACAGTTTCGTTGCCACCCCAAACTCTGCTGGTTAAAGTATTCACGTTTAGAAGCATCGGTATCTGATATGGTGATTGGCTATTTTCAACGCTCACTTTTATCTCGGGTTACCTTTCCATACTATCGCATTCAATCTTAAGATCATAAAATTGTTGTTCAACCATAAGTTCATTAGATTGTTCCAACCTTATAATTTCAATCTCACTCATAACTCTGCTGATTGGAGTCTTCACGTTTAGAAGCGTCGGCATCTGTCATTTAGGTTAAGTATTCTCAAAGCTCTCTTATATCTTGATTTACCTTTCAACTGTCGGATTCAACTTGTGAGAGAATTTAAATAAAATAATAGAAAACCGTTAGCGTCCCTTAAGATATTTGCCTTATTATTTGCTTATGACGGTTTAGATCACCTGATTTACAAAAAGCTTAAATTTAGCTGCCCTCTAAAATTTATGATGAATAGGTTAAAACCTTATATCGCGATAGATACAGGGGTATTTAACACAATTTTCTAGGAACTGTAACATAATATACATAATGTATAACAATGGTGTTGCGCATGTCTAAAATTTACACCTTCTATGTGTTGCTCCCCTAACCACTGTTAGGTATGTTATTCCATGCATGAAAATGTTATTGAACCAAATACATTGTATATAGGAGTACCTACTTGAAATAATATAAGTTTTACTCGTTTCTTTATCTCGAAATTCCCTTTTCGATCATCATCAAGATTCAATCAATCACAAAACGACGACGCTCAAAAATATCAATTTACACTTAAAACACAAAAAAACTGTCCAAACATACAAATTTTTATTTAGTTAATATTTAAAAAGAAAATAAATTACTTCCAATTAATCTTATAGATGTTAGTTCTTGTTATTGTTTAGAACATTTATTACAAATAAAATAGAATCTAATATCATTCAAGGATAGAACACAGTTGAAAATTGATAAATAGGCCTTACATTCTTCTTATTTTATTTTTTTTTTCAAAAAAAAGGTGTATTAGTAATCTATTCAAGGTTAATTTGGTGAAGTACTTGTTGGATAAACAATAGACACGAATAATAAATGTAAAGTGATCGATCACAAGACATTAATAGTCGATCGGAAAATATTTTACAATGGAATTGCCACAATATGCACTTCAAAGGATATAATTTGTTCCTCTTTGATCTGTGATTGATATCCAAGCTCATTATATATTATGATTCGACTTAAATTGCAAAATAATAAATGAGTATGTACTTTACGTGAACAACAACTCGAAATTAATCTTAAAATCCCTCCCATATACGCATGTATATCGTATATATGTAATTGGCTACCCTATGTCGAAACACACAAAACATAAAAGCAACCCTCTTTCAGCATACAACAATATATGAAATATGATTTTTGGTCTTATGGTAGATACACATTCGTTATTGACCATTCGAAATTAGTTGGAAATTTATGTGTGTGCTGAAATGATTGAATATTTGAAATATTTTTTAAGTACTGATTTGTGGTTGGCAAAATATGACCAATCAAGTAGAAATTCGGTTTCTTATTTTTTTCTCTGTGAGGGTGGAGGGGAGACTTGATGATTCTTATTTATTTTGCACGAAATGATTGTTATATATTTTTTATAAATTTAAAAGGGATCTTTTGTGAATTGTTTGAATTAATTGATTGGTAATTTTGAAATGGGGTACCCATATATTTATGATGCAGGGAGTATTAAAACTATATGTTTTGTGCCAGTAGTTCTTCGAACTCGGAATATCATTTGTCCTTAACTTAACATAGTCAAGATAGTCAACCGAGAAAGTGTACTACTTCTTTGTAAAATGGCAGTAATGTACGATCACAATACTGTACTTAAGTTGAGATCAGGAGATCAATAATATAAATGAGTGGCAAGCATGTGTGATTAGAATTTGTGCCAAACGGGGTAAAAGAGATACAATTTGTAATGGTTCATATTGTCTGTTTTGAGATATGCGTACAGATCCAAAGCGAATGTGTTGCTGTCGGAACAAAAAATGGTTCTAACAGCAATCTTTATAAAATTGAAATCAGGTGGGATATCGTTTAATAATGCCCTTCGGTAGGTCGCTATAATATGTGAACAAGAGAACCAGTGATGGAACATAATTTTGCTAATAAGCTGAATAGATCAGTTATAAATATATCTTCTTTAGATATGATAGGGAAGGTTCAATGTAGCCCTTGAATATATGGCATACTTTAAGACTGTCAAAAGCTGTTCCTGACTTTGTTCACTTAACACATAATCAGAACTACAAATAAAATTGTTTGAGTAGTTGTGAAGTATCAAGAGTAACCATTCTTGTACTTGAGTGAATTTTATGTTGGCCACCAAATCGTAGCTTTCGTACAGAAAAATTGGTCTAAATACTTTGGTGTACTCAATTGTGACTGTCCCGTTCAAGTGCAATACTTGAGAACATCAAAATGAAATCGTTGAACCCGTATGCAATTGTTTTGTAAGGTAATTAATATTCTCCATTCATAGGTGAGACCAACAAATTTTCGAAAAGTTAAAGCCCTCTTAAGTTTAGCCTTCTAATCGATACTTAAACTTCCACTTTGGTCCTTTAGTTTTCCTGTTTAGATGTTGAAGCATTTTATGTCACAGAAGTGACATTAATGGATCGTATCCGTTTTTAAGATTTAAAAGACTGTTCCAAGCCTTCACTCAGGTTTTTTAAGTATAGGAGATAATGTTCAACTCGATTCGACGAGTGTATGAAAGAAATGTATATTTGCCGGGAACTTCAGACCGAAATTTCTGTGCCAATAGGTAATCTTCTGTACACCTTCTCATTGTGTTCTAGTTCCTCTAAAGTGTTCTTTAGTGAAAAGGGTTCCGATCATTAGTAGTCTTATTCCCTTTTACTCTAGTGTGACCTGGTATTCATACGCTATGTTTTTACTTGTTTAAAAGTATTCAGATGGTCCATACCATTTTAGACTTAACAAGATCTATAGATTTTTGTGGTATTTAGACCCTTGTTTAACCTTTCAATAACCGCTTGGAATATGATTGCTCAGGTACCTTTTGACTTAAAAAGGTGTTTCCATTCTGAAAAATACATACTCTACTCCATCTTCTATGGTTTTGCGTTTGAGCTAATTTTTAGCCACAGTTAGTGAAGTTTATTCTGTCCCGGAAAAAAAAATTTCATCAGGTAATACTAATTTCATTCCATCACAGGGATTATTAAAATAAAAATAAGAGAATTGTAAAGTTATTGAAATTTGTAAATAATAAGGATCCGCAATACAATGAGTCAGAAAATGCGGATCCAACTATTGACACATCCAAAAGTAATTGTTATTAATTTTAATCGATTGAGTTGCAATATCTAGTTGGTCTTGTAGTTCTGCTCATTGTAAGTGGACGTGCTATTTATACAAAATCATATCAGATCGATCACCTAACCCGTAATTCAATCAATATAAGTATTTACTACATATAGATGTGGATGTTAGATATGAATTGGATATTTACTTATTTTCGATCCCGACAAATCTTTGAAAAGTTATAGGGGAAAGGTACAGTCGCCACAAGCAGTGCGACTCCATACAGATCTTTTGTATGCTAAATAATTGTTTAGTTAAAGCTCCCAATCGATATTCGGGCCAATGAACCTGATCATATCTTTGGATGATGTTTGCATCACGCTATTCGGGCTTTTATATATAGTTCTGCCCTTTTAGATGTTGATTTAGCTGACGTAAAGTATCTATCCAAGGTAAATGGGCCTCCCATGCTTTTAAATTTCTTTAAGGAATATAGCCTGTGAAAACGACGAACCTCAACTCGAGACCATCAGCAGCCTTATTCTCTTTTGCTCTAGTGTAGCTTTGTGCTCACATGAGTGTTACTCTGATTTTGTTTGTAAATTATTTAACTATATAGAAGTTTAAACTTATACTGATAAAGGATCAAAGAGCATTAAGGACCGCTTGGCTGTCTGATACAATATAGATCTTTCTGGTATTAAAGACCTTGTTAAACTCTTCAATATCCGATTGAAATATTATTTCACGGTCCCCTTGAACCTTCTTAGGCTTGATTGAGCTTTCAGATCTGAACACAACAAAAATAAAAGTCTATGAATCGCAACTCAATTGGTTTTATTACTGTGTACTCGGTGGTGTAGAGCCAATATACGATTCTCAAGTTTTGTCCTTTTAGCCCTTAGGCCTTTCTAAAAGAGTTTATATAGCACTGTGGAATCTCTCCTCACCCTGCTTAATATTTCCAGGTATAACAATATGCGGTGAAGAGCTATTTCTTTGGAGTATATAGACATGTTGATATTTTGGATACCGTTTAGGTTCAGTTGAGCTTTCTGAAGAAGCTTTTTTTAGCTTTCCACCCATTTTAAAGATCAAGTATCATAGTTTAAGATTACTAATAGGATATAAATTAAGAGTGTGAAGTTAGGATTTCATGCCAGATAAAATTAATTGTTCATCAGGTAATACTACAGTCTCAGCCTCACCCCTTTATTTAAATCAAATCGAATTGTGTAGGCATCTTTATTGTAGACATAAGAAATTATATCGATTTTAAGTACTTATTTTTCATCCTGGAGGAAATAAGTATTACCTGATGAACATTTTATTTTGTTCAGGGATAGAATCCTGGTATAACTTTTTCACATGTTGCAGCTACGTTTTAATCATTTTATAAGTCATAAAGCTAATCTAAGAACGTAATTGTGTTATTTTCGGCATTACACACAGTAGGTATAAACGTATACATTATACCAATTACATGCAATAAAAGTTTAATTATACAAAGTCGTATACCTATTTGTGCACATACCGTGATTTGAGATGAATATCTATAATGATATACCCCTATCGGTTCCACATTTTATGATTGGCATCTATTTTGTAACAACAACATCTTTAAATATCCTCCGTCTCGAGGTATATGTATGTGTATAGTTGGTTGGATGTCTTAAGAATGTGATCACGTTTTTAACTAAAAAAATGTCAATTAATCTAAACTATATATATAGTATGTATACATACAGGGTTAACTCTATATGAATACAAGACTAAATTGCATTGTAATCGCAATGCAATTCTTACAATTCGTTTTTATCTTGGTTTTTGCAAAACAACAAAAAAAAAGTGACGAACAGACGTTTGAGGTTAATATTGATTTTCAAGAAATTAAAACGAAACTCTACACACAGCATGCATCAATTTTTTTTGTACTCGCTCGTTCGTATATATATAAGATTTTTTTTTGTGTCTTGTCGATTTTTTTCTGTTTGTTCTAAATTGCAAGTCATTGCAAATGAAAAGATAATTTTTTTTATTGTTATTGTTATTTGTGCCAAGGTGTTATACAAATATAATATATGAGAATGATATAATACAAAGTCATATATGTACCGAGTGAAGTTTTCATCAAATCGAACGACACACGAAAATTATTGTATATTTTGTGCGATATCGGAACGAACCCCTTAATTTAAAATCGTTTATATATTTATTGTGCTATCACTCAATTTACCAACGAGCTGATTGAATATACAAGATATAAACTTTTTTGGTGATTTTGAAAAATGATGAATCGGAGAATTTTTTTTTAGAACATTTTTTAAAATTTAATTTGATAAGACAGTTTGAAAAACTTTCTAGACAATAACAATTTATAACTCAGTGTTTTGTTTGATTATATAAAGGGTGTCCCAAAGTAAGAAGTTCAGATGTCTGTCTGTTCTTATCTTTGCAATCTATGGTTTAGGGATCAAGGCTCTGTCGCGGTTCGCTTATTTGCGTCCTCCCTGCCTTACGCCATTACAGCCAAATCGATAAATGTGGTCACTCACACCACTGATCGTAATCAGATGGTGAAAAATCTCGTTTGCATCCTGCACCTATCGGAAATTGATCTCGATACCTCTCACTTCAATTGCCGCTACTTTGACCACTGTGCTATTTGTTCGGTTAATATATTTCCAAATTTATTTTTTGGTTGGAAAGTATAATCCTCCTGGAAGCTGCGGCCGTCCTTGGCGTACCCCATTCGGTCGGTCCATTTTCTGAGCACATTTTTTATTGTATGCGGATCTATTTCGGCAATGTTTGCTTCAATATTGGCTTTCAAATTTTTTTGTGGATTGTGTGGCATGGCATCCCATCTTGCTGAAACCAAAGGTCTTTCGAACCAATATCTTCAAGATAATAGCCACAAAAGATATCACATTAACATGTAGTTGTTTCCGTCGTAACTTTTTCACATATTTTTGTGGTTTTTTTTTCCCCAAATGCAAAAATTTTGTTTATTTACGTACCCCCGAGAACAAAATGCGCCTCGTCCGAATGATAAATTTCGAGTTTCAACACAGCAAATCGATATCGAAGCAGATGATCACGGGTCTGTAATTGCCGGACCAATTGAACTGTATGCTTATTTCCGATGCACGATGATGACTTGATGTTCTCCGCTGTTGGCTCACATTTTCGGCCACCACGGCTAAACAAACGCGACGAGCACGACACCGTGTTGAATTGTCGACTAGGTAGCCCGTATCACGCACAAACTTCATAATACCGTTGGGTGTGAGTCCCGTGTTAGAACCAAATTATGAACGTCATTTTCTTACGATTTCGAACCTATTGTCTTTGTTGTACATTAAGCAACTCATTTTGTGAACTAGAAATAACATACTGAGTTTCTGTCAAAGAAAGAATTATATAAGTGTTGCCAGAGCCAAAATAACCGATATGTCATAAATCTGAACCGGTTATTGGGACACCCTATATATGTATACATACCAACACGAGTTCGAGCTTCTAAAATCTAAACAAATATATATTGATTAATCTATTCCCACTATTTGGCTACCCATTTATGTTTTTTCGACGCTAATCTTGTAAACTAAAATTTTATTGAAGTGTGACAACACAAAAATATTTATCACATTAAAAATTAAGAAGCTTTTTATATTTATATAGTTTTGTAAATTGATAAATGATTTGAACGTTTATTTCTCACCAAAACTGAAGTGACACACGAAAAACAACTTTGGAGATCAATAATTGATAAGTATCTCTCGCGGTTTTTTACGCTATTACCGAAAAGTTATATCTGTTGTTGGTAATTTATATTGTTTTGATTTTTGTCTATTGTGTACACTTCTTATAGACTTCTTATTATATATTGTTTCTTACTTTTGTCGTCGGTATTTTCTTTTCCACAACATCACATTTATAAAAAGATTTTTTTTCTTTTAAAAAATGAGATAAATAATCAAAAAAGTTTTTTTTTCAATACTAAGCACTATTATCTATCTTGGTTTGATATTTATTTTTAAGAAGGGTTAAAAAGACAATATTAATTTTGATTACAAGACGTTTGAAGGAGACAAAAAAATCTACTTTAAATTGTGTTGTGATTGATAACTAAAGTTTTGAGTTTTTGTTTCTAATATATTTTATTCGGGAGGAGTATATTGAATTTTATTACGGGAGCAAGCGATAAAAACCACTTAGCGAGTAGTGTAAGTGGTACAAAGATAACTCCTGGTTTTGTTCGGATTACTGGGCTCATCCATATAATCTGTCTTTTAAGTTAAAGCTGTATAATGAGTTTAAGTTATCACCACCCAATATGAGATTTTTTCCCATGAAAATATGCAATTAGTTACATAGACCCATTCGCGTAATTCCAAAACCTATACTAATCGTGTTGCGAGGTCCAACAAATTATGGAGCAGTTATTGATTGAACTGTACCATACTTTCAGATCTCAACCACCTGACTCTCATAATTTGATACATTTTTTGGAACCTGCTTCATAAGATGAATTGAATAATCGGATTTATTGGAAGGTGTATCTAGGATTGGCTAGATTAATTGTTAGTTTTGGGGAGTCACATAATGATTAGGGTCAAAATAATATTTTTTTATTTTTTTTATTTATTTTATATTACGACTGAGTCTTGTACCCATTTACATTGCATAATACGTTTTCATTTGTCGGAGTAATCACATGATAATCCCTAGTTTCGTTTAACTCCTCAGATTCTACTGACCTCCCGGACGCGATAAGTCCAGTGGTTTGGTTCTTCGCAGTCCTCTTGTTGGAGTGGTAGTAAGCATACAGCGTATGTCCAGATTTTCATGCTGGTGCAGACGTTGTAGATGTTTTGTTGCATGATAATTAATCTCATCCACGACAAGCTCGATCTTTAGATCTCGATGGAGATTGTCGTTTCGAATGTACCACGGTGAATTAACGATGCATCGCAGGATATTTGGAGCTGTTTGTATAATTTTGATATTTGACTTTTTGGCACAACCCCAGAGTTGGCTGCCATATGTCCATACAGATTTAAGAATTTGTTTGTATAACAGATGTTTGTTGTGGATCGCTAGTTCAGATTGTCTCCCTAAAAGCCAATACATTTTTTTGAATTTTATGTTTAGTTCATCTCTTTTATTTTTTATATGTTCCTTCCATCTAAGTTTAGCATCTAAAGTCATGCCGAGATATTGAGCAGTGTTTGCATGCGGTACTGCTATCGAGTTTATCATAATTGGTATATGATTATCCTTTAGATTTGTAAAGTTCACTTGGATTGATTTTGCTTCATTTAATTTAATTCGCCATTTCTTTGTCCAATTACATATATCAGGTTAGTAGCCCTCTGTAATTTACTAGTGGAGTCATTGATGTTATTTGCTGTTGCAAGTATTGCCGTGTCATCGGCGAAAGTGGCCAATGTTGCTTCAGTAATTGGTATATCTCTTGTATATGGGTGATAAAACATTGGTCCAAGAACACTCTCTTGTGGTACTCCTGCTGTTATTTTTTTTAATTGAGAGTATTCATTCTCATATCTTACTCGGAAGTGCCTCTCTGATATGTATGATTTTAAAATTTGAAAAAATTGCTCCGGAAGATCTCGGTGAAGTTTGAATTCTAGCCCCTCTGGCCATACTTTGTTGAAAGCTTGCGCTACATCAAGGAATACGGTTGAGCATATTTGGTTGTTTTCAAGTGATTTCTCGATTACATCAGTAATTCGATGTACTTGTTCTATCGTAGAATGTTTTTCCCTAAATCCTAACTGATGTGTGGGGATGAGATTCCTTTCTTCGAAAATTGGTTTTAATCTTTTATGAAGAATCTTTTCAAAAGTTTCGATAATGTTGGTAGCAAAGAAATTGGCCTATATGAAGCTTTATCATTCGGAGGTTTGTTCGGCTTAAGTATCATAATTACCCCTGCAATTTTCCATTGTCTTGGTACATATCTTAGTCGAAATGCTAATGGCAGCAAAGTAGAATTCAAAACAAATAATAAAACGTCTCCTCCAGTATGTTTTTAGCTATAGATTGTGCCGTAACGTGGGTTCAGGTAGATCTGGAAAAATCTGTATGCGTTTTATTGTAAACTAATTAATAGTCTTATATATATTGTAAGGCGCAACAAAGTTTCGAGAAGCTATTTGGTTTTGTAGACTGTGCACTCTATAGCCTCTATTGCCACAAGCACTGCGATTTCTTTGTGCTTAATCTCTTTTTAAACCTTTCAATATATATCAACCTGATCATACTGTTGGGCGTGTTGGCAGTGCTCTATTTAGGCTTTAGGTTCTCCAGTGTACATATTTGTGCTTTGGGCTTTTTAGGTTCTTGATTTGCTTTCTCCAGGTTTTTATAGAACTAATCCTGTAAATAAGATGGTTACAAGTCTCAGTTCCGGTTTGTAAGATACAAAAAGTTGATTCATTCGATTTGAATTGGAGAAATATAGATATATTTTTACTGGCCATAAACCGACAGTATTGTGTCAGTAGAAGGTGTTCTGTTGATACTCACAGCATGTAACCGCTGATCTAAGGTGTTCCTAATGACTAAAAATTATTCCAGTTTCATGAAAGCCTTTGTACTATTTATGCCGAGAACTTCCATTCTCGGAAACTCCATCTATTTTTGAGCCGTCTGTGTACCATTCCAATAACCCTCTTTCAAATAAATATATACACTGCAATATATTGGATTCTATATACTACATGGAAGGGTTTATTGAATAGTCCAGCTCAAGCGGTAATCAGACGACACACACATTAACTATAGTCTTTCTGAAACTTTCTTATAGGTTTACTAGAAGACCGTCTATATTTCTTGGTTTAAGGTTATTTTATGCATGCATCTTCAAGTCTGCAGTTGCGATTTCCTTTATGATATGCATGTTATATAAAGAAGCCAGTCCTAGGAGTACTATCAGTCAATTGTAGTTGTTGGAATAGTTGAACTTTATTTAATAAAGTATACGCTGCCTTTTCCGTAGATTAAGTCCACCATACTACCGCAGCGTATATGTAACCATAGAGTTCTTGACGTAGCTCTACTGCAAACCTTAAGCATTTTCAACGAAAAAATTTACAATATACCATTTCAAGAGGAAGCCACAAGCGTTAGTTTCTTTCTCCTAGCAAATATAATAACTGTCTTACTTGGGTTTTTATTAAGTCCTTTCCTTATACATCATTCCCATATTAGTCTGAGTGCATTCTGCATTAAAACAAGAATAACTGTGTCAAATGTTCTTTTAATGATTACAGTCAGGTTCTAGGGCATCATAATCTCGGCTATTCAGCCGAGTCAGTAGTGCATCGACAATCAAAGACGACAACAAAGGCATAATACAAATGCATCTTATTGTAAACGAATACCTGCTAAGTTTTAGAAGGAATACCACACTATATACCTCTCCTGCACACATATTACATTTACAGCCAATGGTACTTTTGTTCAACAGAGGTTTTTTAAGACACTTGAAAATAAAATAATTCAAGCCATAACATCTTATACTGACAGTCCTATCAACTATACCTTAACATGCACAACTTACATATTTGTACGATTGCATTAATTGCGAAGAGAATGAGAGAGGTTTGCAATCCGATCTTGGATTTCATTTTCCTTTATAGGCTGGCATATACATAAGCACAATCAGTTTTCTTCATAAGGAAAATCTTAGTTTATTTCCCGAATTCGTTAGATTCTATCGATGTGCGATTGATATAGGATGGGCGGCCATTCGGACTGAAAATTCCAATTGGGCCGTGATGCAAGTCTTTAGTCTCGTCCACATTGTGTCCTTTAGTCCCATTGCACATTTCAGCTAAGCTAAGCTAAGCGATATGAGCTATGTCGTAGCTCTTAATTGTAAATAAAGAGTTTTAATGGAACGTTGTACACTTGAGCTAAACTATGCGAGCTATGTTTTTCTGTTTTGAGCGATGCAAACTATGTGAAAAATTGACTGACAGTCAAAAAAGACGAAAAGAGAAAATAATTATAAGACTCCAACTAAAAGATAAAGACAACGTTATTGTTTTTTGTATTTTTTTATAGCGAATTATAGCAGAATTTTGAAGAAACCATAGCCAAAAAAATTATAAATTATTCATCCTTGGAGTTTTTTCAATTCTGAATTAAAATGTAGTCTTAAATATCACAATGCTAAAACAAATATGATTTTTGTTTCAATTCCATTATAATTTTACCAAAATAATATTTGGACTATTTGACCCTTGACTATAAAATTGGTTGTGTGCGCAAATAATTCCTTGTCTTACACAAATTTAATGTAGAAAGCTGAGTGTGACTGCAATAAAAAGAATTCAATTTTATACTTTTTATGGCAGTCACACTACTACAAACACAAATATTTTTCCAGTCAAGTTTGACTGAGATAGCTTTCTGTTTCACTTACACTACTATAATATCTATATTAGCGTCCCATTTTAATATTTACTGACAGTCAATTTTTCTCATGGAATATGGCCTTATCTTAGCTCGAGTTGTTTTTGCATAGCAAATGTCAGTTACATCACTCACGCATACATTGATGTTATTTTTTTTATATACATATTTTTTTTTATTTACATAATTTTGACAGATAACTTGTAGCATTTTATTTGCACATGAATGTTTGTGTGAGCGATGTTATAGCTGAAGTATGCAGCGGCATAAGCTAGGCGAGCTACGCTAAGCTAACGGGAACTGTTTTTCTCGCTTGCTTAGCTGAAATGTGCAACGTGCCCTATAATTGGCAAAGCTAGCTTCACATCATACACTTATTTTATCATAGTATAATAAAATTGCGGCACTCGGGTTAAAAGTATTTTTTAAGATGAATACTAAAAAATTCAAGAACCTGTGTGATCCTTGAAATATTCATTAAATTTGATCTTAATTAATCTATGGCTTAGAGGCCGTAAACGGCCCTTACCGCGTCTCAACTGAGACCTTACGAACCAATTTTAACGATTGGTGCACATTGTAGGTGGTCAACCCAACGAATATTTTTACACACAAACGCATTTTATGTCATCCGGTGGCATGTTAAATTTGGTCAGCGACGAGAATCGAACTCGAGACCGCGGCGTGATGAGAAACTCTCTTAACCATTAAGCTACGACCGGCGACGAAATTTGATCTTAACCCAGCTATTTCGATGATTTGTGGTCTACCAGAAAGGTATCAATAAATCCAGGTGACAATATTTAATGGAAAGATTTAAAGGAAGGAAAGCTTTCTATAGTGCTTGCAGTTGTTGATGAAACCACAAGCCTTACTGAAATCGGTATAGATTGCATCTATTATATCTGCTTAAAGGGTGTTTTCGTCTTCTAGCTATCGATCTCAGTTCGAAACAAGAAAAATTATATAAGTGAGTTATATCCTAATCCTATAACATTACTTACCAAGGAACATCTAGTTTTCCAATCAATATTTGCAGTCTAATTGGTCTGTTCGTTTCATATGTTGGTATATAATGTCATTTTGAATAAGTGTTTTGGATTAACAGTCGGTCACGACCGTTTTCTAATGAAGAAAAATCTCTTTTGAATATCGTCCTGTTTTAAATTTTTCATAAAAGCTCAAATCCTTTCGAAATCCATCGTGATTATATTTTGATTTGAATGATGTTTGAACCAAATACATTTTTGTCAAAAACCATCCAGTCTTTACCATTTAGTAGACACCAAATTTATGTTGCACTATTCAATCATACTAAGGAACCAACGAGTTCTAACGTTGTGGTGGTAATGGCTCTTGTTGTTTTTTTAAACATTTTGATGCCCATTATCCTGATGATCTTAAGTACCCTTGCTTCGTTGATTATTAATTTGGTGAGATATTAACTCGATTGCTGTTAACTGGAATTCATCGTTTATAAAATACATTTCGAGTTTATAGTTAGAATCGCTGAACCGTTCAATGTCATTCACCACGATTAAATATTAGATTGAAGTTTTGTGGTGCACTCACTGTAAAAGTGAATTTTTTGCAGTGAGTGCTATAGTTTATTGGTATAGTATAAATCGAATTCTTGAAAATGTTAACCCTGCATTGTGATATGGCGAAATATATAGGCGCGAAATGGTTACGAAGTAAATCAATGACCAGCAGTTCTGGTTTGAGTTGGCTGTAATTCTATATATGGCATGAGAACTACGTTATGCTAATGCTACCTTCTAATACTAGACTGAAGGATGCTGGACTACACATATTACCATCATCGAAATAATGCTAAAGTTAATTTCAATAAGAAATTTAAGAACAAACAAACTGAAGCAAGTACCAAATACTTGTTCCCATTGCATAACTCAAGTAAACGAAGCTACAACAGTACATATAATTTTACATTACTTATATATATTTCAGCTTAAACAGGTTTCTTATTTCTTTTATAATATGAGAGATGTCAATGAATTGTTTTTAAATAAAATATTCAACACCATATAGTTGCTACACGCAGTTATAAGTTTATACGAGTATCTTAAAGAAAAAAATCTATAACATTTTTTAAACACCCAAAGCGTTTGTGTTGTTCATCTTCATGAAACCAAAACAACAATCAGGCACTTCAATTGAATTTGATTATGATGATTTGTGTTCGTTTTTCTATCAAACTATTTTTTTTGTTCGATATTTATTTTTGGGATATTGTTAAGCTCGGCATTTATATTCGACTACTAAAAACTATTTCTAATTTCATGTAATCACAAAATATCAATATGTTAAATCAACCAAACTAAGATTAATATTAATTTAAATCGACATTTTGATCAAGATAATATTTATAAGTATTAATTTATAATTTTGTTTTGTTGCTCTATACTCTCGTATATATGCGGTAAAGTCCAACTTCATTTTCAGAAGCACAAGACTCAGACAATTTTAAGATATGATTTCGTCGTTTTTTTGTTGTTGTTGTTGTAATCTGTACTGTGTTTATTTTTTTTTTTTGGTTTAAGTCACGAAATGTTTGTTGATTGAAAGAATATAATGTACATTGTATATTGGTCCACTATATATTTATATAAATGACAACGTGCAACGGATTTGTTTTCTTACTGATTGAATAAAAGAAATTCTTTTGAGATGATATACTGTGTTTTTCGTTTCAATGTGATATCAATCTACTGGTTACTAACTCTAATAAATAAAGGGGTTTCCAATGAGAGGTTTTATTTTCATATTTAAAAAAATTAGGACATATTTTGTAAAATAAAGTATGTCAATAACATTCGAAAACGATATCAGCCAAATGGCTGTCATGGCTACGCTTGAAGCACCATTTATCCGTTTCATGAAGTTTTCCATTACCTGTGCGAATTGGTTATGGAAAACGGCTGTATTTTCTCAATAAGTTCACGAATTCTATCTTTAAAGTCTTGATTCGACTGTGGAGCATACATGATCTCGGTGGCCAATGATCACCTCTTCGAGTAATATCGGTCAGGGAACTTTTCTTGTGGCACATAGCGCCGTCTTGCTGAAAATAAATACCGTCAACATCAATATCTTCCAGATCCCGACCAAACAAAATCATTAATTATAGTTCGATAGTGCAATCCATTCACATCTCAAAAACCTCAAACGTCCAAGTACCGTCATCTAAAAAAACGCAACAAACAGTGACACATTGAGGATGAAGAGGCTTTCCAACAATTATTCTTGGATTTTGGGCCCATATTTTTCCACCAGTTTCACAATTGCCGGACAGAAAGGTGCTTCACATCGAACATTAAGTGTTTTTTTTGCGAACTGTGACAAAATCTTTACCATTTTCGTTGTAAATTTTAACAAGTCAACTTTCAAAAGATGACAGCTTCAAAATTAACAGTAGCCCAAATATCAGACTATTTATATTTTGAATCCCCTTATTGGAACCCCTTTAATATGATACAGTGAAGTATTTTATACAATTATTATTTGATCGTCGCGCACTGTACATTTTTTAAATTTCGCGGTGTGAGTTCAATTCTAAAAAAATGTCTTAACTTAATTGAAAATTAAGAAGAATATTGTTTGCTATTGAAACTATTTTTTTGTTCATGAAATACGCAGATGACGGCTCCTGTTTGGTCGAACTCGTGAGTAAACAAAAATATTTATATACAGTGCTGTTATGTTTAAAAGGTTATGAACTTTCTAATTCGCGTATATATGGTATGTGTATACACGAGAGTACACTAAAAAAATTTCATTGGCAATGACATTCAACAGATTTATAAATATATATATGTGTGTGTGTGTGAGAAATTTTCATTTATAATAAATGATTTGCAGAAAGTTGTGTTCCACGTAGGTAGTCACACAAAAAAAAATTACCTGGAAATTTTAAAATTTTCCTTCCAGCTGAACTTGCATATAGCATACGGCTCTTTATACATAGTGAGTTCATTATAAGGTTAGATTGTGTGTTGAATAAATTTTATACCCGTCACTGTGTGTATAGTAGTAGTCATATATATGAAAAACTATAACGAATACATGAAATCGAAATCTAGCCAACAAAAATGATTTTGGTATTTTTGTTCTATTTTAGGTTATAGTTCGTCATGACTTGTATTTTTAATTCTAATTCCACTTCTTATATACTCGTTTCTTATATTATATTCCCCAATGTTTTCTGTCTTCTGTTCTTCTATTGTATATACAATATGTGCTATACACACACGCAGTTGATTCTGAAATTTCAAAATAATGGTAGCAGAAAATATTGAATAAAAAATATTTATTGATTTTATATTTTTACCAATCATATATTTGTAATTTCTATTTGATATATGTGTGGTGGATAAAAATGTGTCTATAGTTTTCAAGGTTAATCATAATGAATAGGTGATAATTACTTTTCAAAAGTAATTAAGTTTTTTTTACACATTTACCTCTAATAATGTTAGAAATTCACAGACTTTAATGCGTTACTTCCTCTGTGAGACTACTATCCTCGTATTGACTAATTTTTGTGTTGTGATTCCGTTTTAAACCCATTTAACAAAGTGATCCACGATCCAGCTTTAACCAATGCACGTCCTTTTAATAGTTTAATTGGTGATTATAAGCATCGGTTCTTTTATGAAAACTGCCAAACAAAATGTAACATTCACTTCAAACCTTAATCACGAATTGTCTCTCCTCGTTTCGCATCCGGATTAATGACAGCACAAACGCGGATCAAAACTTTTACGATCAGAGCACAATAAATTTTGAAAGATTAACCGCTTGTCACTTATGTGGACTGTTACACTAGTCTTCACTTCACTTTAATCAGTTCAGCACGTCACTATTACTTACAATAGTCAAAGTTGTGGTGCCTTAATTTCATTAAACTTTCGTGATATTTCCATGCGTCAGCATAGTAGTGTATACTGCTGGGGGCTATTATGAAATAATCCGATTTCGGTATTTTTCCGATATCAAAAAACCTGATCTGGTGCGAATTTTACCATTATGAAGTTGTTGAGTTAAATCTGCTGGGTCAAATGATGAAGTAGATCTAAGTAATTTCCTTGAATATACTAAATTTCGATAACACAAAATTCGTCTTCTAAACAGCTGTCGGATTTTGACATACGATTTTCGGAATATTCAATTTCGTTTTGTCTTTTTAGTTTCAAAATCCATTTTCGGATCCGATATCCAATTTTTCATGATCCGATATCCCCCTGATTTCAACTTAATCGCTGCCTTATCTCTTACCTCATCTCGTTACTATTTTTCAAGCTATGATAATGACTATCATCATCCCTTGAGATGTTGAAAAGATAACATATCTAGCTCTCCACGTATTTTAACCAATCGGCCATTGAGTTTTATGACATCTCCTCCGTTGAGAAATAGACATATTTTGACACATATAGATAAGGAATTCACTCCTTGTAAATTTAAATACATTTCAGGTTATTTGTTATGTCAAACTTCATGTAGTATTGTCAAATCGATGACTTCCTTTATAACTCTCTGATGAACCGAAAAATCAAATAATTGGTCAATCAAATATAAAAAATTTTAACATCATGTTAATGCCAGTGTTGCCACCATTACTAGTTCTGAATGAATCACAATTTATTGCTCCGCTAATTTCACCTAGTTCTCGGTATATTAATTGTTTACAAGATGAAGAATCGACTTTTTACTAACTCCTGTCTATTTTCTTATCCTGTTTTACACCCGAATGAGGTAAATGGTAATTCTATGGGTTTTCCAGGTTATGTATCGGATATATTTATCTAGACATTTTCGAGTTTCTGTATATGTATACGACATAAATATTCTTATTTAATTGTAATCTGACTTATCTGGGCAATGCTCTGTTCTATCTGATTTATGAAGCGCAAGCTTCTAAGTAAAGCACCGACTATAGCTCTATTGTTATAGTTTGTTCAATGGGAGTGTATGACGTCATGATGCTGTATGTTATCATTATTGCCTATACTTTTAAGATCATCTTCAAATATAATTGGAATGGAATCCATTGATGAATACGATAAGGATTGAAGGGCCAGTTCCAACCTTTATAATATTCCTGAACAATTCTAATACCTGTTTCATCCAAATTCTAAGTAACTTAGGGCAAATGCATAGCTATTATTAAAATCGCGTCACAAATTGGTCAGAAAATCCAAATTTGAATAAATATTTCAGCTTTAAATATTGGCATCACTTTTGTGAAACTCTTCTAATTTTAACGATTGGTTAAAAATTGAACACAGCGAAACTATACCAAATTATTGAAATCTCTTATAGTATGCTGGTTTATGGCGTCCGAATAACATCCATCTATCTGAATACATGACAAGCCTGATAAATGAAAATATATTAGAACCAGTTCAGTGTATGGCTAGTGGTTATGCAGCAAATTAGGAAAGCCTAGAGTTTCATCTATATATCAATGCGCATCAATATCAATTCATCTATATATCAATAATTTTTTTTAAGCTTGAGTCACAAACGACTTCTAAGTATTTTTCTATTTGATTAAGTCAATTCCAGAAAATATATAACAATTTAATGTTACACGGTTTTATAACATCTTCCGTTGAAGAACGACCGGCGTGTTATTAATCGATTCGAGATCCAAGACAATCCAAGCTTCATTTGTGAGGTGCCATAATTGTTTTTTTTATGTAAACGAGGTTGCGTGCAGCAAATTTCTTAAATATTGGTTGTTGCGTCATGGGAATGGCACCATATTTAAGAATTCGCCGGCATATTTCATTTTATTTTGGCATTCAATGTTGAACCAAAACAAGTAGATTGCTATGAGCTTAAACATTGGTTTTTCGCTTCTTTGAGTTTCACATTCATAAAACAAATTGTTTCGTTATGTCCATTGACTATGAGAGTCTTATAGTTTCCAGATTATTTGGTTAACACTATGTCTCAGTCGTGAATTTATTCATGTTCATAATATCGGAGCTATACACTTTTTAAGTGGATTGCGTACTGACTAAAGCTGAGACACTTGAAGCGGAAGGTATACCTATTTCGAGTCCCGATAGAGCCTTAAACGAGCTATCATTATTCAATTACGATCGGTGATGTGAATAAAAACATTTACCCGCATATGTCAACGTAACTCGAAGTCGATTTCACTTCGGCGTTAAGTTAAGCGTTTAAAGAGAACTTTACGAAAGTATTGGGAGTGCTTCGGCCGCAATTCAAATAGTATATATAAAGACTGTCCCCGGTTGTATTTTAATGGTCTAGAGAGTTTCTAATAACGCCATGGTGTCGAGTTCGATTCTCACCGTTTACCAAATATTTACATGCTCCGGATGACATAAAAAGCGATTAGGTGTGTATAGAAGCATTGTACACCAATACGTATTAATGGTTCGTAAGGTCTCAGTTGAGACGCAGTAAGGGCCGTTTACTGCCTTTAAACCATACATTATTTGTTATCTCAGATTGAACATTGATTCGTTCCTTTAAGCTCCACAGTCAGAAATGAAAAAAACTGTCCTTTTGTACATTGGTTCTGAGCATTTTTTAACCGATATATATGTAGTTTCCATATACCAGGTAGAAACTTTTGATATTAAGATCCTAAATGTAAGTTCATAATAATGATGCTAGACATCTCGAAAGCGAATTGTGTATAGTACTTATAGCCGTGGCAGTTGGAGTCGAAGATATTGGACATATACCGTCGTTTTATAATCCTAATCATATTTGGCAGATTTAGTTTAATTGTCAACATTTTTCAATATTTCGTCGAGCCATTTTGGAAAGGTTTTAAGAAAGGTTTTTCATATTCGATGTTCTGTAATGCTTGGATTCATTATAAGTATATAATCTTAAATAAAAACAACTTTAATTGTTCAATCAGAAGCAAAGACGTGGTTTGACGCATTTAGACAATATCTACCTATAATATCTAAAGTTATCTCTAATCGCTTAACGTTGTGTGAGGTTTAAGAAACTTATTGGGAAAACTGTTTCGGGCTTACCCTTATCGCCAAAGGTAACAGTCTTGTTTATCGTTTTATATATATACAATAATGTTTAATGAAAAGTATGGATGACATTATATTGGGACATTTATCCAAAAACATTTACTTAATTGAATCCTGGCTTTATATTTTAGAAATAATTTTCAAAAGCTTCCTTTCAATCAGGCTCAAAAATTAATGTTCTTAATATATAAGAACAGTCAAAGAGGCTTACATTATCGAGATCTCAAACTTATCATTATAAAAGAATGCATAATGTAAAGGGAATTCTCATATCTCTCACCCATTCCCTTGAATAACCTCTGTAGTTTTCTTTCATGAGAGAGAACGAGAAAGAGAGAGAGAGAGAGAAAGTGGTCAGATTACAAATGATTACTGAGGTAGTTTTAAATATAGCATTGTATGAGTGATTCGAATGCTACATTAATCGCATTAGAGACACGTCACCTTCAGGGTGTCCGCCGGGAAGGTATACTGCTTTGTTTGTTTATAATTTTTGATTAAATGAAAGAGAATGGATCTTATATTGATAAATGTTTTATTTAATGTCGGCAGTAGTGTATGGAATACAATATCAGATAAATTTCTGTCTCTGTTAGCCTCACAAATGCGAGCCCTTTTGAGCACATTTTTCATTACATTCTCACACATTTCACGCGGTATTTCATTCATTTCATCACGAATATTTTGTTTGAGTTGCTCAAGCATTTCTGGTTTGTTTGCATAAGCCTTGCTTTTCAGATATCCCTACAAAAAGCAGTACGGAGCAGTCAAATTAGGCGACCGTGGAGATGATTTCTCCTGACCAAATTGCACACCAGACTGTCACTTTTAATTGATATATAAAGGTGACTGATGAATAATTTGAGGGTTTCCATTGCCCAGAACCGACTATTCTGTTTATTCATATATCCATTCAAATGAAAATGTGCGTCGTCACTCTTTATGATTTTTTCATGAAAATCGAGGTTGTCATGGGCGAGCTGTAACATCCAATTGGCATATGTACAGCGGCGTAAATGGTCTTGTGGAAGAAGCTCTTGTGTCAACTAAAGCTTAAATGGCAACAATTGCAAATTCTTGGGCAAAATTGTGGCTAAACTTGTTGTTTGAAGATCAAGCTCCTGAGCACATGGTGTCGAATTTAGGTTGATGGATTGTTTTGAAAACTTTCTTGAGCAGCAGTAATGTTTTCAGCCAATCTTGCAGTACGTTGTGGCCCATGCTTGGGCCTATCACCTACAGACCCTCTTTCTTCGAAATCATTCACTACACGATAAATAGTGCGTTTTCACGATAAATTTCACGTAACTTTCTCATCGTCACAGTAATCGATGATTGGTTTTGATAAAATGTTTTAACGATTAAAACACGTTGGTTTATCGAATAGTTTTCCATAATTAATTTGCCACGTGTCTACTTCACGACTGCCAAATATGAACTGTAAAGACTACGTTTACCAAAATGGCGGCAAAACAAAGTAGTATATACCTTCCCGGCAGACACCCTGCATATCGTCCGTTTTGAGCACCTGCGGACATATTTTAGTTTTATACCTAGTTGCATTTTACCCATGTGAACGATCACGGTGTCTGGTAAACATCTTTAAATCCAAAAATTAATTGGATCCCATAAACTTATCTGTGAAGTATTATATAGATTTGCCTAATCGAGGCTCAGAAAAATTAACACAAATTTAAGTCTTCTCCTTTGACGATTTATCGATACAAATTTTGTAAGAAAAAATTTTATCACTAAAATTTTCACCACGGCTAGATGGAAAGAGGTATTTTCCCTGTTTTCCATAAGGCACGTTTCTATGGAATTACACGCGGCATTGAAAATCCTCACAAACTGGTCCTTGGAAATGCTCAAATGATTGACGCGTTGTTAATTGTTTCGGCTTATTTCTCATTCTTTGCCTATCAACGATATTATCTCGTGTCCAAACAGTTAAGAATGAACAATAAATATTTTTAAATCACTATCTTTATGGTCTAAGACGGCAGCACTAGCTCCAATTATTTCTCATAAAAAATAATCTATGGCTTAGAGGCCGTAAACGGCCCTTACCGCGTCTCAACTGAGACCTTACGAACGAATTTTAACGATTGGTGTACATTGTAGGTGGTCAGACCAACAAATGATTTTACACACAAACGCATTTTTTGTATGTCATCCGGTTGCATGTTAATTTTTTGGTCAACGGCGGGAATCGAACTCGAGAAAATCAACAGAACTCTCATTTTCTACTGTCGGCAGGCTTCAATTGGTACACCATTCAAATTTGGTTAGCATTCAGATCTTTGCATACAAATAGTAAACATTCAGATCTGGGAAAGAAACCCACTACGAAAACATAACTAAGTCAGAAGCCGGTCTGAAAGATACACCAATTAACGATATTTTAAAACTGAGGTTTTATTTCCAGGTGGTCAATACAGACAATAGTCATTTCTTTGTTGCTATGATAATTATGTTACTTAACTACTCAAAACCTTAACACTGTCAAATTATTCGCATTTAATTTGCAAAATAATTAATTTAAATTAGACATGATTTCACAGAGAACCACGCTCACTTAACTACACATAATTTCATTATACACGCATTTTACAATATTATGAAGCAAAAGCAGCCAAAAATTACAATATTATGAAGCAAAAACCAATCTTAATCTAAATAATTAAGAATTATTCATACACATAATTTGAATCAATTAAACTGTTATTATATATCGTCTGTTGTACTGTACACATTCAAAGGGCGTTTTTTGAGAACCACTGCGTATAAAAAATAATATAAGTAATAAAAATTTTAAGAAACATAAGAAATTAAAACACAAGAAGTCAAATCAATCTTAAATACTAAATTACAACAACAATAAAAATATTCGATCGAAATAAAAAACTAACAATATTACTTATATTTTTGTCACAGGACCACACTCATTGTATTGTAGATCGACATACTTTGTATATCATAAAAAAAAAAAATTAAATTTTGAGTTACAAAACCACACAAAAATTAATTTTAATTTAAGATTGAACGTATTGATTAAGAAATATTACTTTTATTTTTTGTTTTTGGCTACCAATATTATTCGGTTTGTCTTAAGTGTCAATTCATGTATATATATGTCCTATATATATATCGACACACAAAGTATATTTCTTAAAGGAATTTCGGGAGATAATTGTCGTTCGAAATTATTTCTTAATAATTAATATTTTTAACCAAGATATCGAAAGTGAGGTTAGGTTTAATCGTTTGTGTCTGCTGGTTTATATTTCTGAATCACCATGATACTGCTATGAGTATAGACAACGATGATGTTGACCAAAACAGATCGGTTATGTTTGTATACGCGAGATTGATTGTATAGAATAATAAACATGTCGCTTCGATGTAAGACACTTATTATAGTAAAACGGAAATATTTTTCTGATGATTATCACACTCTAACGCAATAGTGACACAATTTATTTTTTTGGTACGTGTACGCACATACACTATTATACTGATTGATCAAAGACTTTCCGACATGTTAAATCGGATTCCCACACGGATCGTATTTGATGGTAAGAAATGATTAGGGCGATGATTAAGCAGCCCACCTAAACTCAATTTACAATTCGGAAGCTGAATCTGTTTATGTATAAACAAGGTATACCGACTTGTGGCTACTTAATCAATTATAGGTAAAAACTTGCACTCCTAATAGTAAGTGGTATAGATTTACATATATGAAGGTTCATCATGGGGTATCCAAATATTAGTCGCCCCAAGTTGGGTCCAATTCAAACCCGATGCGGTATATTTTGGAATCGCGTATCAAATTATAGATCAAACTGTTCGAACTGTTGTAAATTGATTTGCACAAGTTTTTAAAATATTGGATAAAAAAACTCAATAAAATTGAGACGAAAATATTGTGGGACCTAAGCCGACTCTTATGTGCAAAATCATCCTTCGAACATCAACCCAGCAATGATTTCACTTCTTCTTGTATAAGATTGTTGGGGATCCTGTTAGGTATTTTCATTAGACACAGACCGTGCAACGTATAATATCGTTACTATAGAATAGATTGATAGATGTTATATACGTTCTGTTACTCCACAAAAATTTGTTTGGCTAAACCCATATTCCTAAATTTTTTGCATGAAAATTATCCTCTGGGTAACGACTTTGAAACCAATTTGACCGTCTGTTGAAGCGTAAATGATATCATGCGTTACTGTTTCCGAGATCCGAAAAGGATTTCATTTATGTGATAGTCGTTTCCTCTTCCTCGACATTTTTACACCTGCTGCAGAAGTCAATCAATTACAGAGCTAGTCTTATATCATGTTTCTTAAGGAGCCCTGTAAATATTTCCATGACTGATGGCAAATGAGGTGTTTGTATTTTGTAGACAAACCATCTCTTTCGAGACTCCAAACCCAGTTTTGGCCAAACTTGTTCGAATGACAGTGTTTGCCTTCCTTCTATTCGTCAAGGTTTCAGCCCTCTTCTAAAGCACTAGTTAAGCTATATAAATAGGGTTCATACATCGTCCCATTTCGTTTGCCCTACAGTTCGAGAAAACTGGTTGAGTGAGTATTCTAAGACATATACCATTGTCTGCTTCCTCCATATTATTACACCTTATGGAGAAGTCAAACAGTTCCAGAGCTATTCTTCTTTCAACCAAAGGTGACAAATGAAGCCTTTCTGCAAAACCATTTTGGGCCAAATTTGTAAATGGGCCAAATGTGCTATTTTTATCCAAGACTTATTCATTTTTTAAGCGGTTTTCGATAGTATTGTAATTAGAATATTGGATCATTGGATAATTTGGGTAGACGATCGGGAATATTTCGACTACCCTGCAGTTTAAAAAAACGTCCCAAGTAACCAATGACCCACCTGATTTGGATATGCAAAAGTTAACTCATCTCGTGGAGAAATGGGTTTCAACTTAACGCAACCCTGAACATATAAATAAAACTAAAGTCTAAAAATCCTATTAGAAATGATTTTCTACCGTCCTGTCTGAAGATACTTTCACTGACCTACTGCAGCCAGACTTATATCAGGTTGCTTTTTGGCTTATCTACGTTATCACCTGGGAAACTGACAAGTATGTTTGCAAGATTTAAATGATTAGCCCGTATTCTAGGTATAGTTCACTCGGCAAGTGCTATTTCCTACATGCTGGTCAATCTCTTCACTATATTGCCAACTCCTTCTTAATTTCGATGAATGTCACTAAGGAAAATAGCCGCGAGACAAGGAAATTCTGCATCCAAAGTATAGTAAGACAAGTTTGGCCAATACTGGCTTTCGTGACCCCAAAACCAGTGTTGGCCAAACTTGTCTTGCACTATACTTTGGATGCAGTGTTTGTCTACCTTCCGTTTGGCCAACACTGGCATTCGTTACCCAAACACCAGTGTTGGCCAAAATTGTCTCGTACTATACTTTTGGATGCAGTGTTTGTCTACCTTCCATTCGTCAAGACTTTAGTATTTTTCCTAAACGATGTAATTATAGGCTTCAGACATCTGCTTCCTATATACATCTACCTAATTTGGTAGTATTGAAGTCGAAGTATTAAACCATTTGTGGCTAGTTCGTTTACGTCGCAGTTCGAAAGCACGTTTCGAGTGATGATTTTTGAACATTATCTGGATATTTAAACGTTCAAGAATCTCGTAAAGAAATAAATTATATCTTGACTCCACCTTAGACAAGTAAGTGGAACTGATTTCCGTTACTTGATTGCCAGGTGCTTGAACCTCAATATCGCCCACATTTTTGCGTGATACACATTACAGTAATCAGGGAGACGAACAGTCATCGCTTTATAAAGAAGCCTCAAAGTCCCCAACTTTCATTTAGTTTAAAGCCAAAGAAACATCTTCATCGAATATAAAGACCAATTAATTAGCAACTCAATTATTTTGTTTGGCTCTGTCTGAAAACAGTCACACTGACCTTTTGCAGCAAGCTTTACGGTCGTATTCAGTTGCTTTCTTCTTATCTAAGGTATCAGTTAGGGAAAATGTTAAATTAACTTCAGCTTGATAAGCCCGTATGTTGGGTTAGTCCACTCTAGAGGAGTTAATATGTAAGGTATATTATCGAAGATGAATTTGATCACCGCCCTCCTGTTCAATATCAGGGTTTATATTCGCTTATATATGAACCGTTACCAATCTTTACAAAAGAGATCTTCCGTGTCTTGGGAACCCATACTAGGTCTTTCTCGGTTTCGGAGTAAAGATCATTGCATTTCCTCCTGCATTGCCTAGCAAAAAGAAGCAGTTTCCCGAATCGCGAAAGGATATTTTCTGAATTGCCCGGTCAGGGTTGACTTATTTAAAGGCAGTTCTACTAACTTTTCGATTCGGGCACCATCATACTAGTTTTGCTAGCCCTATGGTTTTACCACAGAGAGTTATTGCAGATCTTTTTAACCACTACAGTCTAATTCCTATAAGCTTATGTTGATGGCAAAGCTAATGTTGATGGCAAATCTATTCTGACCCAATATACCCTGAAGGGTGTATTTGGAAAACTAATGTAGCTGTCATTAAATCCCAAGCTTTTTTAATAGTCACACATTCAAAACCGAGCGATCAAAAACATACAACTTCAATCCAATTCACAATGTGGATAAGTTTAACAACAGTAAATACATATTTCATACTCAACAACTATACACAGTAAAGTAGTTTTTAACAACTTGTCTTATTTTTTGTTTTCGTTTGCTATACACAAAAACTGTCCAAACTTTGTTACGGGTTATCAAGAATGGAAAATGGAATTTTTTTCACTCCACCATCTATCTTCCTTCGCCGAATCGAAAATACAACAAAAAAAATAAAAGTTTGTATATTCTGAGTCAATTTAAAAAGTTTGTTTTCTTCTTAAATTTAGAATTGTGAAAGCGGAAAATATAAAATAATTTGACAAGAATATATATCTTTCTTGTATTAAGTTTGATGGAAATCTTTAGAGATGATATATAATCAAGTAATTACTCGAAGTGTCGGTTCAACTCAGAAAAGAGACATGATTAACAGTAAATAAAATTTGGGGTAATTTGGGTAGACGATCGGGAAGAGGAAGCAGATGCGTTTTTTTTGGAATACTCGAGATTTTAATCGATTTTATAGTAAGAGATTTCACCACCTGTGGGCATAAAAACTAGAGATATAGCTTCCCCCTTTCTTAAAACCATTTGAATTTCAATTAATTTTAATAAGAAACAAAATAATTTCGTTGATAAGACAAAATTATAAAACTTCAATGCCAAATCAAATAAAAAAACATTTTTCTTTTGTTTTCCGCTATAATTAATCATCCGTTACGCTTTTTTGCCCGGACCAAAAGAAAATCTAATTCCAACACACTTGAGAATTTATCTATATTTTTTTTTATTTTTCAGCAAATGGATCATTTCAACCCGGTATGGAACCGAAACGGCAACGCACCGCTTACACTAGACATCAAATATTAGAATTAGAAAAAGAATTCCATTACAATCGATATTTAACGCGTCGACGGCGCATCGAAATAGCGCACACGCTCGTCCTGTCGGAGCGTCAAATTAAAATATGGTTTCAAAATCGTCGAATGAAATGGAAAAAAGATAATAAATTACCGAATACGAAAAATGTGCGCAAAAAAAACGGCGAGGCAAACAATAATAGCGGCAACGGTGCGGGCACGGGTAAAAAAGGACGCAAGGCTAATAGTAAAAAACAAGCTGCAATCCAAAATGAGGTACACAACAATATTATAAATAATAAATTAAATATTTTTTAAATAAATTATTTAATAAAATATTTTTTTATTGTATATTATCGAAAACAAAAAACAGTGTATGCGATCCGATAGTTTAGATAGTATGGGCGGTGATCTTACATCGCTGGGATGTAATACAAGTTCGTATATACCAGCTGGGGCAGATGTTGTTGGTAGTGGCATGATGTCGAGTCAACAGTCGATAATGAATCAAAGCCAGTTAAATAGTAGTGGTATAATCGATACTGGCGGTGGAGGCGGAGGTGGAGGCGGTGGCGGTGGAGGTGGTGGTGGCAATGTGACACCTTTAGGTAGTAATAGCAATAGTCTTAATAACAATTTGATGAGTGTGAACGGCCCCGCACAACATCAAATACAACAGCAACATTCTAATCCAAATAATATAATAATAAAAAGTGATTACGATTTAACAACGTTGTAGAAATAATTATATAAATTAATTAAATTAGATAAACGTTAATAAATAAAATAGTGTCAGTGTATATATAAATGAATAAATAAATAAATAAATATATTATATAAAGTGTGTAATATAAATTATTTTTTTTGTTTTTAATTATTGTGATAAAATATATTCTTTTTTGCCATTCAAACAAATAAACATTTTTTTTTATTAATTAGTGCATTCCAAATATTGTGTGAATTAATTATGATTTTTTATATAATTATTGTATCTCTGTACCACCAAATTATAGTTTTTATAAATAATTTTTAAGGTGATTGTAAATTATATAATATTTTGGTTTAATTCGTTTATTACATAATGTAAGTAAATATTTTATTATTTTATATTTTATAAAAAAAAATATATTTTATTTGGAAATTGGATTTGAATTGGTCGCACGTTGACAAGTACTACCTATAGGTCTCTTTAATCACTCTACTCATTGTGTCGATCGATATTTTCAGCACTGCCAATAATTTACATAATTAAGTTTTTCTCAAAGCAATCCAGATATAAATTGAAAGTTTACTGTCCGAACCAAAAAGCGAGAGGAAGTTAGAATAATCCAATGATCTACACATTTATGAAAGCCCTATACATGTACAAGTACAATTCATTGCACTTATATTATTTGGTTTATGACACGGGAGGCATCTGCCACAATAGAGATGTTGTAAATTTGAAAGATGATAGAGATATGACCTTAGAAGTGGACAATTCCAGACATGATCAATGCCTGACATGTATGAAATATACGAATTGTCATTATTCGTGGCTTTTATCGCGACAGATAGCGCCGTGTGTAATGTCAAACTGTCATGCTATTTTTATTCTGTATTGTTTGCCATTTCACCATTTAAAACACAGCTGAAGGCAGTCGCTTCAAATGGTTTAGCTTTACTTTGGAAATATGTTCCGTGAGCCTTGATCAAGTTTTGGTTGACATAATCACCCTGTCGAGACTACTATTCAGAATACCGCCGAAAGTTTAAATTCTAATTTACAGTATTAAAGAATACAGGTCCAAATAGATCACACTATAGTGTCCGCAATTTTTTTTAAAGTGTACAAAATCCAACTCGTGCGAAAATTAGGGTCGATCGACTTTTAATTGCGTCGCCGTTTGAATGTTGAAAAGCTTGGAGTCAATCCGCTGTTTTCAACCAAAATTTTGCCCATCAACGAAGCCCATTTCTCGCTTATATTCCAGAGCTGCTAAACACAGAAAACAACGCTTCGATGTATGAATCGATGGAAGCATCGAACCATATTGTTTTCGAAATTAAAACGAAAGTGTTGATGGCACCAAAATCTCAACGACAGTTAGCTCTAACAAAGAGGGCGCTACTTGCCATACAGCTTTGAACCTTTAAATTAGAATTTAGCGATCGTTTAATAACCTCTATAGATTTTTTCTTACGAAACTACTTAAAGTTTCATGTTTAGGTGTATAAAACGAACGCAAACATATAGCGGCGATGACCTTACTCTTGCATAAATTGAAGCGACCTATTTCTGCTCCACCGATCGAGAGCTTTGTTGAAAAACTGGAAGGAATCCGCTGTTTTTGTCTTAAACTATGTTCAGTGACGAAGCTCATTTCCTAAAAGTTTCATGATCTGCCATTTCAAGGGTTGTCATCCACAGAAATCTATTCGGTTTGGAGTGATTTATTAATATAAATCACTCTAAACTTTAGTATAATATTTTCAAAAATTAAAATGGGTGGAACGTAACTATGAATTACCGCCCAGATGGCGCAGTGGTTAAAACTGCAGCAGTTGGAGCGGGAGGTATTGGGTTCGAATCCCGATAGGGGCAGAATGCAAAAGGGGTTTTCACCACTCGATTACGATCGGTGGTGTGAATGAACACAACTATGACGCCCTGTTGGAGTGCAAAATCCATGGGCCGACCCATCTTCCATGTCAGTACTATAGGCTGGCATGGAGCTATGCAATGCGCAGATGGTTAGGTAAATCGGATCTATAGCCGTACGTCCTCAATTGGGCTGCAAAGCGTAAGGTAAGGACGTAAATAAGCGAACCGCGAAATGCTGGGAGTGCCTTGAGCCCCAAAACAGATTACATAGTAATAAAGAAAAATAAAAAAAAACTATGAATTGCACCAAAATGCTGCCTGAAATTAAAACTCGTGATCTCGACGACATTTAGCCCAAAAATTTGGAATTATGTATGAAAAGCGATTGTGTGTGTCAAAAACGGGACATTTCAACATTCTTCCAGACATTTCACCCTATCTGCTAAGTTAATATCTTCTTTAAAGTTGGACAATATTATTTGCATAAATTTTACTTTTAAGATTTTAAAGAGATTTTGGAAGAAAGAAATTTCAATTTGGAATACTGAAATTGACCGTGAAGGCCAATTTAGAACCATATTTAGAAATAAACTGGTGTAGAAACATTTTACGTAATAATTCCATGGTGTTTTTGCTGTATCGTAAGTGATATCGTCTCGTTGAACCACAAGCTCACCAAACCATTGGCATCTTGGTCTAAAAACTAGATATCACGATAACGTTCACCAGTGAGTACAAAAATATGTTCCGACGAGCCCTCCAGCCCCAATGGTTTTGACTATTAAAACTCGTTGATCAATCGAATATATTTTCATTATTAATTTTACCTCGTATGATATTCGATGACAAATCGTAAAGTAAACAAAGGTAAATAAAAATGTTTAACTCTTTAGATGCATATCCTGATGCAATAATGCTAAAAAATAATCTTTATGATTTGATAATTTGAGAGCAAACGTTTATTCTTACCGTTGCCTTATCCTATGCCAGGACTCTGGGCAATAACATCAACGAACATATTCATCGGAATGTTTTTATTTACATTTGTCTTAATTATATCTGTTATTCGTGGTAATAGGTTTAATAGTCACTTACACAGCTAAACTAGAAAGATTTAATTGTTTTTTCCTAATTTTATTGTTGAAAATTTTCGAAGATTTTCCAAATCGTTTAATGTGTTACGTTCGAACAGCTCTTTTATTTACTTTTAAAGTGTGACAATACGCGCTGGACACCACAACTAAGGGGCAAAACATTTTTAAACCAGTATTTAAACCTTAATCAAAGATGAATTTGTATAAGAGATTCCACCTCTGCTTCTCGATGAATATATAAAACAGTTTTCAGAATTCGCGTATTTAATAGTCAAAAGTTTCTCAAATCGTTCAGCAATCGTTCGATATGTTAATACAAATCACGCATAGTGTATAATTTTTTAAGGTATACCAAGCCCTATCTAGCTTTCAGTTTAACTATTTCAAACAGCTCAGAGAACTGATTGAGTATGACTAGCTTAATACCTAAATGTTTTGGAGGACACTGCAAATAATTAACTCGACAAATTTTATCACAAACATGGTGTTGAAACTACTTTACCAATAAATTAACTACTCATCTAGTCACCTTCACCGTCTAATATAATCAATAGCACTAACTTCAAATCCAAGTTCGATTTAAGATATACAAAAACTAAATTCGGATGATGCAGTGAATTAGATTAAACGTTTAAAACAAAAAAATTTGTGAAATATAAAATAAATTTTTGTTCGAAATAAATTTGTAAATACTTGTAATTAAATACATAAATAAATAAAATTATAATATAAATCAATTTGTTATAAATTGTTTATAATTTTTATTTTGTGCATATACTCAACCAAACAAACCACAAAAATGCATATAAAATCCGACCTTCTCGACAATATAATATATATACTCTTATATAAATTTAATTAAAACCCTATAATTACAAATAATTAATATACAGTAAATAAATAAATTAATTCACATTGTTTTTATAAAATTTATATGTACATTTTTAGTGATTGTGTGCCATTATTTTATAAATAAATAAATAACACAAACTATGTTTAAAATTTTAAATAATAATTTATATTATATACATAAATTATATATTATAATATATATATATACTGAATTTAATATTAAATTATAGTTAAATTTTAGTTAATAAAAACAGAAATAATTCATACAATTTAGTGTATTATAAATAAAAAGTATGTTGTTTAATTATTATAAAAATAAAATAAAAAAAAAAAAATGAAAATATAAAAAAGTGAACTGAACAAAAAAGTATAAAATAATATTTAAAAATAAAATAATTTTGAAAATATAAATAAATTGGAATTTTTATTATAATAAATTTTGACTAGAATGGTTTTATATTTTGAGGTGCCGCCGAAAAAAATGGTAAGTTATATCTCTAAAAGTCTAAACTCAATTTTTAGTTTAGGTAACTATTATTTTTAAGGTTACCTGCTTTTTTGAAAATTGGCTGGAAGTAAAAAAATCAAGGACCGAGAGACTATCCAACTTGTTAATACATCCAGAGAATATATTCCTCGGGCAGAACATCCTGAAATAGACTTTAACAGTGAATATGATCTTTTACGAGATCTTGACCAGTAACAATGAGCACCGAGACCTTCATTTAAGCCTTTTTGCAAAAAAAACTTTTTTAGAGATTGCAAAATAGCCTTAAATCTGTTAGAAATGTCTATAATATATTTTACTATAAAAATACCTAATTTTTAGAAAACTGGCTGGAAGCAAAAAAGGTTCCGGATACAATTGAAGAAAACGCCTGACTTTAACACATACCTAAAGAGTTGAATACTTAAAAATTACCCTTATGCAAAACTGGATATTTGCATATGAAGTCATCATCCTCTCCAACACAGTTCTTTGATATAACATCCTGAGATAGACTTATTCGATGAATATCGGGACCAGTAATAATGGGTATTGAAGCCCGCATTTGATCCTATTGCAAAAACAAAACCGTTTTTAGAGGTTGCAAACCACTCCACCCTTACATCTGTTATACTATTTTTTTTACTATAAGATTACCTGCTTTTTATTAAATTTACTAGAATCAAAAAAGGTTCTGACTTCTAGGAGGAAGAGAGGATCTATCGTGTAAATACTTCTATATAGAGTTGAACACTGAAAAAAAACCGCAAAGCCGGACACCATGCAAACGAAGTCACTATCTTCTCCAAGACAGTTCTTAGATATAACATCTTGAGATAGACTTATATAACGGATATGATCTTGAACAAGACCCTGATCAGTTAGAATAGGTAAAGAGGAAGATCTGTGATCCTTTTGCGATAATCAAAACATTTTCAGAGGTTCAAACCACTCCATCCTTAAGCAATGGAAGTTCCGAATTCAAGAGGAATGACGGAAAAGAGACAACCTGACGTGTTAATACACGTATAGATTTCAGCACTGAAGAATAAACGAAAGGTTGAACACTTGACAACTGAGTCACTACCCCCTCTAAGGCAGACCTTATATAACAACTTGAGATAGACTTATATAGTGAATATGATCTTTTATGATCCCCTGACAAGTAAGAATGGGCACCAAAACACTCATTTGTTTCTTTTGCAAAAACAAACCATTTTTTGAGGTTACCATTTTTGACCTTAAATCTGTTAGAGTATTTTTTCACAATAAGGTTACCTGATTTTTAGTTAACTGACTAGGCTAGAAGCTGCTTAATTCAAGCAGGGAGAGACACTTATAAATACCCATTTAAATACACCTGTCAATACACATATAAATTTGAGCATCCGGAGCATACAACAGGTATCATTTTTAACGACACCCTGACCAATAAGAATGGTCACCTAGACCCTCATTTTTTGCAAAAAACAAAACATTTTTGGAGGTTGCATCCCCACCCCTTAATCTGTTAGAGCAAATTTCTGTAATATTTTTTTATAAAAGGTTACCTGTTTGTTTTTTATTAAATTGGCTGGAGGTGGAAAAGGTTTCAGATTCATGAGAGGTAAGACGACTTAACAAGATAATTAAACACTGAAGAATTACTATATGATACTCTGGACAATTGCGAACGAAGTGGACGGAGTTACTATGGACAGAAACAATATATAATTTTAAAATATAAGGACGAATACACTAATTAGAGTCATTCCGCTATACTTTAGGAAACTATGGACAGAAAGTAAAAAATTTGTAGACTTAAAAAAATGTTAACCATGAAATGATATGGTCCAAATAATGAGTCCAATTTGCGTAATAGCTTCAAAATGTTTACAGGATTGCACTATACCTTAAAGGCTCAGTCAACTGTGCAATACCTTGCGAATCCAATTTATCATCCTAGAGAAAGAATTATTTCTCTGACATCATCCTAGAGAAAGAATTATTTCTCTGACCATAGATATTATCGGTACAATGTACTGATTAGATCCGACGCCATTTATATAGATATGAGTAAAGGTGGCGCTATCACTTAAAATAATGCCACCTACTTTTGTGTCTAAAAAATCAATATGATACTTGCGACCTATTGTCAACAGTATGAAAAGCTTGCTCATGATCGGAGTGAAGTTTGCGATGGATCGCGTTTACCAATGATATATACTAATAGGGAGTATATACTTTCAATCTACTGAAAGTGCACTCGCATCTGGGTGTGTAAAACAAGGATACCTCTAAAATATATTCCTCGCATATAACCTCTTCATATAGGACCAATGCGATGGATATAATCTTTAAAAACCTCCAGTTTATCATTTTCCAAAAAAATCAAAACATCACTAGTGATAACTAAAAAGCTGCGGCTTGGAGCAGGAGGTACCGGGTTCATATCCCGATAGGGGCAGGTAAACGTCAAGTAAAATGTGGGATGTCACAATTGGCCAATGAGCCTGTGTAACGGATAACAAAAAAAAGATACTGTAAAGGGCCAATTTAGGTAAATAATATTATTAAGCTAGAGAATGAGCAGTCTCACTACCTTCAAAGGTTGTGACTATAATTAGACGATCTTAGATCATATACAGAAGTCATTATGATCCGAAAACAGTACAAAGTGCAGCCCGATCTGAGCCAATCGAAAGAAATACAACAGATTAAAACAATCTGAGAAAATTCTCCGTGATCCATAAATTTATATTAAGGTAATATATCATTTTCTGGCAAAATTATGAAAAATCTGTCTATGCTCTACAAGAGCACCAATAGTATTCTTACAGAACGTGTTGAATCTAAACAGAAAACATCTAATAGTCACAATGGAAATATTATGAAGAAAATAAGTTTGACTAGTCTTTTTGACTATTGGTTACTATACAAAATCCTAGAGGTTACTCCCCTGAATCTGTGTTCGACGGATTTTTATTTGAACTCTTCTTAGTTTACCTTAGTCTGTTAGAATAAAATCATCGACGTAGCTTTGGACAATGAAACCAGAGTGCTAAAGTACCAGAGTGCTTAACGCACATTTTCAACTTTTTCATTCTCTTTAAGATTTAAATTATCTGTTAAAAAATGGCTATTTCGTAGAGTGCCTCCCAGAGTGCGCATCCACTAAATGTTCAAAATCGAATTCGCGTTTGATGTTAAGGCAGGGTATATATAGCTCCATCCTTTTGATTGTTCGATGATGAATCGAACTGAGTTGATGTGAACTGCAATATTTTTGCAAAGGTCATAATCTAGCCTGTTCGCTTCTTATATACTCATTGACGGTTGGTGTTATTGTCTAAAAAACCATACCCTTAAAAAATAATAGTCATTACTAACATCTTCATTGTACTGTTAACGAGAGATGCCTCTATAGTTCCTTTGTCTTTGTAGGATTGAATCTGTACTCCATGCTTCTATTGTAGTGGAGTAAGAGTATTGCTGTGAACACAACACTTCGATTTATAGAACCACCTCATCACATTAATAGCCAAAATATCAGGGTTTGCATCAACAAACAAGGTGTCACCAAAACATGAAAGCACGGTAAATAATAATTTAAAGCTTTCAAATAGTATTCGATAATTGTGCAGCTTATTTTAGCGTTTCATACCCAACAGTGTTTATTCTGAAGTATTTTAGTCTAAAACAATAGGCTTGAATTGAGCCAAATCAATAAAACTATAATTCAGGAGCTTTTAAATTAAATGCTTATTTATTATAAATTCATTATCTCAATTCTCGTCGACCAACACACTTAACCAATAACCTTATCAAAATCCAATATCAGAGAGCAGTCCAAATGGCACACCTATTGAATTCATCTGGGTTGAATTCACCGGATTGATTCCAGTTGGATTTTCGATCGGTAAATTATTAAACACACCAGTATTGTTCATTGGATTACTCGTATCGATTGGATTTTCGATCGGCATACTATCGAACACACCGGTATTATTCATTGGATTGTTCATATCGATCGGATTATTCATTGGAGTACTCATATCGATTGGATTCAGTTCGGCGGGATTTTCGATCGGTAGACTACTTATTACACCTGTATTATTCATTGGATTACTCGTATCGATTGGATTTTCTACGGGCAAATTATCAAATAGTACCGCATTGTCAATCGGATTAGACATATCAATTGGCATACTATCAATTGGATTCGCAACAGGTGTTTGTATATTAGAAATTGGGTTGTCACCTTGTAGTGACGTGTTCATCGGGTTTTCCAGATCAATTGGATAATTTGACGGATCGATTCCACCTATTTGACTTACTTGTCCGGTGGCATCTAAACGAAACAAATAAATATTATATATGTTTAAATCTAGTTATACGCTACTGGCACTTACAATGTCGGGAAACAATTGAAAAGCTGCACAACAGTAAAATTTCTTTTAACATTTTTCTTCAAATTACTGAACCTGCGTATGACACGATATGCACGTACTAGTTCAAACTGTGTAAATTATAACGAGCTCGTGAGTATTTATATAAAAGCATAAATCAAAATTAATAAAAGTTCACATAATTGTTTTTCGTGTTTTTTTGATATCACAAAATTGATAATAATTACAACAATCGTTTTCCTTTTAATAACATATAATTTTCTTATCACTATCGGTGTTAGGAACAATTTATTGTTTTCGAATATAAAATTGAAGAAAATCAGGTTTCCATTTAATTACTATAATTATAATTTAATAAAGTTGACCCTTTTGTTTAACAGCAGCAACAACAACCAAACTATATAACTAGAATATGATTAATTATCATTAATAATTATGTATTAACCGAATGCAAAGTTAACAAAATTCCAATCCATTTGTTTGTATATGTGTGTGTACGTATGTGTGAAGTTATTGATGGTTTCTTGACCTTGTTATTGATTTTGATATGATTTATCTGTACCAAGTGGTGCAGTGATCAAAGCTGTGTTTACTAGACATGCTAGACTATACAGTTGGTCCATGCAATATTGGATATAAGATATTTGGCATATAGTTTATTGTTTGGAATAGGAGGTGTAAGCTAGAGAACTGTAGAAGAATTTGGAAAAAAAATTGACTATAGAAAAACAAACAGACAATGCAACAAATATCTTAAACCAGATCTCATATTTCTCGTCTGAATTCAAATTTTTACGAGTGGTTTGAATATGGGTTTGAGAGTGACACAATTTCAGTCTTTTATGCTGCATTACAATGTGGGTGTGCGCATTCATATTTCGTAAACGAACAAAACATAACACACATTGAATACCACCACAGTATGTCTCCAGGGCATGTACAAGCAGGCGAATAAATCTGGTTGGATCGCTGGGCCGACGACCCGATTCCGTAAAAACACCAAAAATATTAAAAAAATAACCAGGGCTTAAGCACTTTTACACGAGATTGAGGATCGTCACTTAGAAAATCTGGTGGGTTGACGACCTTCAACTGGAACTCGAGTATCAACTGGAACTCGTAACACTCCAAGAAACTCGATGGCGTAAAAGTGAAGACCATGTGTCCCAAAGCTTATCATTATGCTACACAGTGGAGATTACCACGGAAATCTTGGAGTTGGATTTCTTATTGGGCCACAGGTAAAAAACACTGTACTGGATTTTCAGGCAGTCGATAATCGAATGTGTAATATTCGATTGCACATGGAATTAGCCAACCCGTCAATTGTCTATACACATACGCCGAATGATGTAAGTCAACCCCAAAATTAATTTTAAAAAAAATTGGATAATCTGATGAGCTCTATAAATACCTGAGTACGGTGTCACATGGGTGATTGGTGACTTTAATGCTAGACCTGGCAGAAAACAGACCGAATTATGCAACAATATAGGTTCGTACCCCGATACGAAACTGCGATCGAAAATGGGGAAAGAATGATATACTTTGTGATCGCTCATGATCTCCCGAAGCCAAATTGACCATGTGCCGATTTTCAAAGAGTGGGAACGGGTTGTTTGTGAGACCTTGTCGGTTGTCAACAAAATTCTTAGGTAGTGATCATTATCTGCTCACTGCAAAGCTACGATGGAAATTTTCATACAAGTCAGGGAGGACAGAGGAATATACGACACGTTTCTCCTAAGAAGGTCTGATAAATGAAGAAATAGTGTCTGGGAAGAGTTGAAAACCTCGGTTGTAGATGCTGCCCAGCACATTCTCGGTATAGTGAAAACTACGCTAAAAAATGATTGGTTTGATGAGGTGTGTCGTATTGCGTTTGAGCAACGAAACATAACCACCAACTAAGCGCAGACTCGGTTTACATTTGCAAGAAAAAAAAACAGTTCTTGCTAGGAGAAGAGAAGAAGCGCGAATGGTGGAAGGCTGTAAGGTCTTTACAGTACAAGAACTCAGTAATGAGCGCAATTCGCGTGTTTTTTTTAAGGGAATCACCGAATTGCATCATAACGCGAAAGATCTCAGTTTGTTACCATTTGGGAAAAAGATGGAAACCTCTATGTTAACACACTGAGTATCAATGTCAAACTTGGACCAATAGGATTTTAGTAGTTGAATGAGAAGATTGAGAGCTGTCCCAAACGAATATGAACTGGATATCCTTTAATCGGTAATGTGTGTTTTCCATATTCCGTAACTGGAATATATGGATGTTCGGCCCCGTTTTTTATTAATGCCAGAAATACACAAATACGTAAGAGATGCGGACTTGTAATGTAATTTCATGTCTTAACAACAAGGAGTGAACCAGACATATGTACAAGTATGTTTAAGCGCGGTTCTTTAAATAGTTTAGTGTCGCCAGCTTCAGGGTAGAACAAAACAGGGTACAAAAGAGAATGAAACCATTGCGAGTGTATTTATTATGAAACTTAGATTACATCACTCGAACGAGAGGTACCCGACTAACAGCTATAGGTGAGTAATACCTCCAAAAGCAACTGCAATGGGCCAAACAACAACGAAACATGACTGCTGGAGTCTAGTAACTATAATTTTTTTATGAAATTGTAGTATTCTTACGTTAAAATATTTTTTTTGTATACAGGTTTGCTACTCCGACAAGTGACCGTACAAATTATAATTAAGAAAACCTCATTCGTCCAACGACGCTCAAGAGAGCACTTCCACCCAGACTGACTTGTGGCGAGGGCTTTAAACTCTACTAGTACGATGGTGTGATTTTTTTTATCTTAGGCAAGTGTATGAAACGTCTCGTGGAAGGAACAATCAGATAAGATCAGTACAAATAATAACTCATACATTAGTCAAATCGTCACAATTTTTATAAGTCATCATACAATCTCCATCAAGGTCCTCGACAATCGCATAATCTGTTTTTAAAGGTAAAGATAAATATTAGGGATTGAGCTTCACACATTCAACAGATTGTTTCGACTAAAGAATTAATTAGGTTAGGTAAGGTTAGGTTGAGTGGCTGCTACAGCACACTTAGACATGCGACGCTCCGTTGTGATACCACAGGATCTTACATTCTTGTTACGCTTATATATGAGAACTAGTTTGAGCTACTTATATAGCGTGATAAATCTCGAAAATTACAGTTTTCGAGATGAGAGTGCGGAAGTACATTAAGAATTTAGCCAACGTAGTCTAGATTTGCCAGTTCCTTCCTTAGCGATCTAATTATCATCGAGTGTCCTGAGAAGGAGGAACATGTGTATGTGTTGTCCTCAGCGCTCCGCTTATAAGTATGCAGTCCGTTCTTTGCACCTTCTCGATCCCCTACGTTACTTTATCAATAGCTGGCCACCACACGCTCACCCCATACATAAGTTTATGTCTAAGTACGAAGGTGAATAGCCAGTGTACCAGATTCGGCTGCAGGCCTCACCTTCTTCCGATGGCGTTTCTACACGAGTACATGGCTATATTAAACTTGTTTAATCTTTCCAAAATGTTGAGCTTCCAACTAAGCTTACTGTTCAAGATTACGCCTATAAATATTGTCTTGTCAGTAAAAGCAAGTCACCTACCATTTAAGAGAAGTTTTTCTACTGCTTGGATTTTATATATTCTAGTAAATAGTACCAGTTCAGTTTTGGACGAGCTTATTGCCAGTCCACATCTGATGGACCAACTCGTAATGATTAGGAGGGCGTTATGGAATACCTCATTCACCGTGCTTGATTACTTACCAAAAACAGCTATCGCTTCGTCATCTGTATAAGCCATCACTCTGTTCCTCTCTCTATCTCCAGCTCTAACAGCAATCCATTGATTGCTATGTTCTAGAGAAGAGGAGACAAGAAACCTATACCTGCGGCGTTTCGTTACTCACCTGCCTTCGTTCGTGGATTCCTGTTGCTCCGAGTTAACCATCTAGAATTGTCTCCGTCCCTGCATTTTTGAAGGCGCCCTTAATACCAAGGCCCTTAATATCCACCATACAAAACTCTTGCGAGAATATAGATTTCTCAATTGTACTAACCAGTGCGTGCAGTGCTTTGTCCATAAATTTCCCTTTACAGTAAGCATGCGAATGTAGATATCAATCACCCTTTCCAAGGTTTTCAGAAGAAAGAATGAAAAAGTTACGGGTCTTAAGTCCTATGGATAGTCATGTGAGCATTAAACCGCTTTTGGAATAAGGACTTGCCCCCGCGGAATACAGACCAGTTTTAAACACCCTTTCAAGGGTACTTCTAGACAGGGGAGAGTAATCATCGAGTTATTCTGAATCTCCACTGGAAAAATTCGGCCAGTACCAGCCGATTTATATGGTTTGAAACCTTCAAGAACCCATAGGATCAGGGTGTCGATCAGAAGTTTCAAAGATTCCTCACTTGAAGCAGTCCCGGACCCATCCGGTTTAATTAAATAATTGAGACTGGTATATGTAGGATAAGTAGACAATATCTTCCTAAGATGAGAGGCATTGGAGAGTTCTTAAATCATGACTATACCTTTGTGCCTTCCTTTATCCTTTAAGGTATACATATATATATATATATATTCTTAATGGTAAACTTTCGTGTGATGTGTGATTAGCTTAGTGACATTGGTGTGAGCCAAATTCTCATAACAACCATCAAAGCTTATAAATCGCGTGATAACTAAAAATGTAATGTTGCATTACATATGTATATGGTCAAAACTCTTGAGGACAATATTCAAAGAAACGTATATATGCTAATCCCTCGACACGAAAGATTAGATTAAGTTACAGAAAACTCATAAAACTGTTTATAACGACACAAGTCAACATAAATTGCCGAAACAATAAATAAAGTCAAATATATAAGAATATACTCGTCGTATACCCAAAGAAGCCAAATCTTATTTATTTCTTGAAAATCTCTATACAATACAACAATCGATTGGTTTCGGCAATTTGCAAAAAGATTTTTTATAATCTATTCAAAATAATCAAACAGTTCAATTACAGGAACGCCCCAAAACTTATAACATTTTGTCATTTTTCGAATGAACTATTTGCAAGACGGCGAAAAAGGGTTATCGCACATATATACGTTTATTAAGGACTAAAACGGAACGCGGCAGGATAATAGAAAATAATCCTTTTTGTGATATTGTAAATTACATGTCTTGTGACTAAAAGGATTATTGTATTGTTATGTGCGGCTACTGGTCAATTTTAATAAGATTAAAGTATATGTTATTGTTAATTTTCGGACCCGGTCATAAACGGATCCAAATATATCGGCAGGCAAAAATATTTATTCTACTGAGATTTATGTATGTGTATATATAGGTAATCAGCTGGGATCATCCGGATTTTATTGTGAAAGTTGAAAGAAAATATGTTAGTTGACTTTTTAAGAAATCCCAAACGGGCTGTGATATCAACAATATTATCTCGACAATATACATATAGTATTGTCGGTATGGTTTAAGAAATATCACATACCATATAGTCGAAACCTTTCGAATAATGTATAAATTTCAAATCAAACCCAAAAATCTGTTGACTTTTTATTCAAAGGTGGGTTTTCAAGAATATACAACTTATCTCTACTCTGCGTAAGGTAACGAAATTATTCTTTCTCGTAAAGATTTATAAAATCTACATATAAATTTTTTTCAACATATATACATATAAGAAGATCGACAGACAGACAAAAAAAAATTTTTTTATTATAAAAGCGACAGACAATTGAAATGATGATGAATTCACTACAATTGAAAAGATGAAAGTAAATTAATGACCAAACATTAATAACAAATAAATAAAATAAAATAAAATCTTTATCTTTTCTTTTTGATCTACCGATAGTTTGTTCGGTTATAAGTTGAAGAAATTAAAAGATTTTTGTTGTTGGTGTGGTTTAATTTGAGCGTAATTTGAACGATTAAAATTAACAACAGCTACAAAATGAGATTGCCGCGCGACGCGATTTAATGAAATCGGTTGTAAGGTGGTTCAATACTGGGACACAGTTGATTCAATACTGGGGTCGAAACGACTAATTGGAGTTTGGAGAATACCACATTTCTCTCGAAAACCACAATGAATGAGTTATAATGTCGTGGTCGTACTATAATGCCCGTGGTCAGTTATAATGCCTGTACTCGGGACTAGACTATTTTTATTATTATTAACGTTGGCTGAAACCGTTAGAGGCTCCGCACTCAATGTCACAAAGGGTCCATGGTGCAAACCTAATATTCATTAAAGAGCACATTCGTGTTCTGCAACCTAAGCAAACGGGAGCAGTTTGAACCAAAGCAGAGACGACAATTGATTTACTGGAATAATCCTAAAATTGAACAAACGGGATCTAATGCGGTCGAAAGCCGGACAGCTGCTGATGAAGTGTAAGCTGTCATCAACATCCTCAATACATTCGTCGCATACGGCATCACTGGCAAGTCCCATGCACTTAAGATGACTTGTGAAACGGCCATGTCCAGTAAGTAAAGAAACCAATATTCTCAAGTTATGCTTTTTCAATGAAAGAACGTATTTGGTCAGCTTCGGATTTAACCCCTTATAAAGTATTTCGCCTTGCGGCGAGAAGGGGTGGTTGACCACGTCAGCTTTAGATTCGATAGGGCAACGGTTTTAATTGTTAGTTTCACTATGCTAAGAGGTAAAGGAGCTGCTGGTTCAGAGCCTACGAAAAATAAGCGTTAACCTGTTTTTGCCACAATGAGTGGGAACCCACATGACCGTTACCTTATTATTACAACACAGAAGATTCAGCAATTTCTTACAATCCTCTATCAGTTTAGAGCTGGTAAGAGGATTGAATAATGTGTTGAGGACAGTTTTACTATCCGTTCGAAATATGATCTCTTTGTCGTCGGCAGCGAGATTAAAAGCTGAAGACACGCAGTGAGTAACCGCAATTAATTCCGCTTGATGAATAGTACAGTAGGACCCCATACTGCCCGATATTTTCAAATCATGCGATGGACAGTACTAACCAAAGCCAGCACCCTGTACAGAGACAGAGCCATCTGAAAAGAATTCGGATATCTGTTTGAGCAAGCCTGGTGAGAAACACATATCCCTGGATGGATAAGCCACCTCATATGGTCTGTGGAAATTAAAAAAAGGCAGAAACCATGTCAAGTTCTGCCGACAAGCGATATTTTGCAATTAGTTGAGTTTGCCAATTGAAGAGTTAACTTTAACCACTGGCCACCAAACAACAAATGCATAAGTTAGCATTGGTAAGACCAGAGAATTGTAGATAAAATATAGCATTTTTGGGGATAATCCCCAGGAACTACCAAAAGCTCTACGACATTGCCAAAAAATCGCAGTGGCTTTTTGTAGTTTGAAATCCAGATGATACTTCCATGAAAGTTTATTATCCAGAAAAACACCAAGGTGTTTGACGTAGGCTGAGCTATTATCCTTGCATCCGAAAAGTGATGGTACAGAAAAGGCTTCAGTATTCCTACGCCTTGTAAAAATAACCAAATCGGTTTTTGACGGGTTCACATGTAAACCCTTATCCAGACACCACTTTTCTATTATGAGAAGAGCGTGTTGAGTTAGATTTGATAAGATATTTAGGTGCTTGCCTGAAACTGTCAGAACCAGATCATCTGCATAACTTTGAGTGATTAAACCGGACTCACGAAGAATTACAAGAAGTTCATCAAGGACCAGAAGCCGCAACAGAAAATAAAGGCATATATAGGGATTAGACTAAGCCACTATCTATGATCAATCTAAGGTAGTAACAACATTATAGCTGTACAGGCATAAAGTACTCCACTATACGAATCAAGATCACTCCATTTGAAATTTGAAAGAGATGAGTCTTTTAAGCAATGTTTATACTTTGCACTGTGAGTTTCCATCCAGATATGAAAAGAACTGCTCAAAAGAGACAAACACACTTAGAAAGGTATAGTATCAATATATGACTGAAAAGCTTTTGCTCAGACCCGATTTCAAAGACTAATTGAACCAAGAGGTAAATCCCACCATAACCATATATAACATCGAAACATTGTCCTAATCGTCATTGAACTGATTCAGTGTTTGGTTACATCTGAATCAAACAGAAGATCTGCTGGTTTAATTTTCAAGAATGCTGACAACTTATACAAACAGTCGATTACTAAGCTTAACCATGTTGAATCATAGCAACACGAGCTGACCCAACGTTATATTTATCTCTTGTTACTGGGTGAGGTAAATAGATGGACATCGTTTACTGACCAAGTCTATCATTTTAAAACATGTTTGTTCGCCCTGATACTTCGGAGCTCATAACCACGATCATGTCCCATGGCATCAATCAGGTGCTTGGTAAAATGGCAGAGTTCTGCCCTGGAATATATATATATATATATATATATATATATATATATATATATATATATATATATATATATATATATATATATATATATATATATATATATTATAATATATATATATATATATATATATATATATATATATATATATATATATATATATATATATAAATATATATATATATATATATATATATATATATATATATATATATATATATATATATATATATATATATATATATTCAGTGTTGACTGCCTCGGACGCTATTCCGGACAGATCAACCTTGCTCAATAGTTGAAATTTACTTTACTTAACGTTCACATTTGGGCTTAGTTAGGCCACATCGTGCGTTCGTTAGAACGAATTACAAAGTAAATGTATCATGTCCAGCTCCATTTGCATGACGAGATGAGATTCGATCAATAAAATATACACTGAAGTCAAGACGATGGTCGAAACTATTTTAGTGAAACAACGATATCAATAAATACAACCTGGAATTCATGTTATAGCATAACATGGCGCTTTAAACCCTTACTGCATTTCCTATAACAGCTCAATCATCATATAGGGTACGGAATAGTCTATAGGGTACGGTATATGCGAACAGTTTGTCTTTCGTCAGATCACGACATCGTTTGCATTATTTGCCATTCATTGACTTGTACATTCAGACCTAAAATAATTTTAATTATCTCTTCAAACACGACCAATCTTGCAGACTTAAACCCTAGTTTCGTGGCTTTAACCATTAGAATCGATTCCCGAAATCAATTAAAACTTTGACGTCATCATCTTTAAAAAAAATAATATCGTTTGTTTGTGTTTATCTCTACAATCTGTTTCGGGGCTCGAGGCACTTCTAAATCTTTCGCGGTTCCCTTATTTACGTCCTAACCTTACGCCATTAGAACTAAATCGAGGACGTACAGCTATAGGTCCGATTTACGTAGAACCATCTGCACATTGCATAGCTCCATGACAGACTATAGTACTGACATGGAAGATGGGTTGACCAATGAATTGTGCACTCCAACAGAGGGTCATAGATATGTTCATTTACACCACCGATCGTAATCGTATGGTAAAAAAAAACCTTTTACATCCTGCCCCTATCGGGATTCGAACCCGGTACCTCCTACTCCAACTGCCACAGCTTTAAAAACTGCGCCACCTGGGCGGTGAAAATATCTTTACAGCATACGAATCGAAATTCTTGGCTTCATATACCATACCAGTGGATAACCCATGAAATTGTGTTTCACGCAGATTGGGTCGTAAATTTTCTAAACTAATCAGCTTATTCTCATTGGAAACATCCAATAATTCAACAAGTAGGGCATACTATATTGACACCTCTTTCTCATATTCAGTGAATCAAGGATGTCGTGGATAGCATATTGGTCGCTGTACGAGGTGTTTCGGATTCGACTCTTCTCAATAGCAATTAATTGGGTTATATTGAGTGAAGTTCAAAGAAAAAGGGGCAAAGCGTTTTATTGCAATGTTTGTTTACATGGGCCATAAAGACAATACATATAGAATTAAGGTCTGCTTTATAGTGACGATGCCTTACAGTGACTATTATTTCATTTAAAAAAAACGAGTAACAGCGAGTTATTAAATCCCATGATGTTCGATTAAGATCATTTCAGTTCTTTACAATTGACAGATAGGTTACCTATAGACAAGCTGAGACATTCGAGTACTATATAATTGAATGATCAATGCACCCTTTTATATAGTCATAAGTACCTATATCCAGCTGCATAAAATTAAAATTGCAAAATACTTTCAGTGATTTTATAACTAGTCGCAAGTATTCAACAAATGTGTACATACACGATTATATTTCGAAATAGTAAGATTATATTCTGACTAATCGATCCCGTAGTGAATTGGTCAAGATTGCGGTATAAAGTTTACCGCCAAAGCAAATTTATCATTTCAAAGAATCAATATGTTGTGTACTGTGGTTATAGTACTTGGAAAAATATTCTTGAAATGTGTGTTGTACCCACTATACCCAATCAAAGGGTTACATTTCCTTAGAATGCGATAATATCCGTATATGATCGAAAATCACCTGGGACTGGAATGTATACATGTATTATGAAAAATGTATACGACTGTATGATACACACACACTATTCTAGTATACAATAACATTTCAATAATACTACAATTATTAATTTATTATTATTATTATTATTATTTATTAATAACATCGAAATTCAATCAATCAAAATATCAAAAAAACAAAAAGAAAATTAATTTTATCTGCATGAAGCATTAATATAATATTTAGGATATGTATAATTTAAATTATTTACCATATTTCTGTTTTATATTAAAAAAAATATTATTTTAATCAATTTTTACCACCCACAAAGAACAAAAAGCTCCAAACTGTGAATTGAATACGAGTATGTATAGACAGTGTGTTTGGGCGATTTAAATATAACTGACATACACTGTATGTGTATATTCCATTTGGTCTGAAATGTTCTTCGTATATTATAAATTGTCTGTTGTCAGTGAATTATTTGAATTCCAACGTTGGAATTATATTGATCGACAAAACTAGGATTATGCACGAGAACAAAAGTTCTGGAACAATAAAATATGTGCCTGATACTCGAGTAGTCTATCCGCTCTAGTTTTCGGATATGAGTATCATTTTTCTTGAAACAATTGGTGTCAGAAGTGAATTTATTCACGATTGAGAATGGTGAAAATTAACGAGCTTCGTCAGAAATAGTTCAAGGACGACTGAATCGTCACACAGAATGCGGAAGTTAATTGAACTTACAGTCTAACAAGTGATAGGGGACAGTTTTAGGTAACATGACACAACAATGCAAACCACGTCAATCAACCATTGCTATAAGGTTAGTAGAAATTTGTGCGACCACTTTGGAACATCATAAAGAAGGAAATGCAAAATCGAACGAAATGACAAGCTACTTAAGCATAGTCTACCTTAACCAGCAGCTCTGAAAATTGGCTAGGATTCAAAAGACAAATCATTAATTATTCACAACGATTACAGAATAGAAAACTAGAAGAAGTAACATAAGTAAGATGGAAAAATAGTGGAGATAAAAAACATGTACGAGCAAATTATCTGATGTTTTCTGGTAGACAACAAATAAGGCGTAGGAAATGCTAACAACGGTAAAGTGAAAGAAATCACTACTCGAATGAATCTTATAAATAGCAGGATAGTAACAGCAAGACACAACGAATAACGAGTTCAACGAACAACTGCAAGCCACAATATCTAGTACACCCAGAAATGACATCAAAATTATCAAAAGTTATTTCAATGTAAACATGGAAAACGATAACACAGGTTGACGTCAATCATGAGTTAACAAGCAAAGGAATCTGCTAGAAACAGTAATGGAGCAAAACTAGTCGACTACTGCGTTACAAATCTGCTATTCATGAGGCAGCAAGTTCCCACATAAGAATATATACAAACACACTTGAACAGTCACCAGATGGAAGAACCAGGAAACGTTGGAACTCAATCTTCCAACGACTGAAATCGCAGTATTATCGATCAGAAATGGAAATAAATAGAAGTCTACATTAAGACTGCTACAAATGCCATAATAATACGGTGGAAAATCGAATCAAATATGAAGACATTGCTCGGCAAATAAAGAAGATGCAATCGCAGAAAGTACACCAAAAGACATTCTCGATGCTGCGGGCAGCAGTAAATACCATACACTTGCAAGTGTATTAGCCCTGGAAAAATATCAAAAGTATGTATGTACTAAACGTATTCGAGATCCGAAAACTCGTCGTGGTTAAGGCAATGAATATAGTTTCATAAAATATGATGGTAGGAAACCTAATTTATAAAAACTAAAATTAGAAAAACTGTGAAGCCAAGTGAGTTTTGACTCTTCATTGCAACCGATCCAAAGTTTCATTTTTAATGAAATCACCGAATGATGGAGAAATGAGCCACCATTTTAAAACAAGCACTTTTGATATGGTTAGACAGTAATAGAACATCAGAAGGTTATCTAGTTTAGCACACTATAGTCTGTAAGATATCGGATTCACATCTAACTACTATAAACGAGAGGCATAAACTGAGCTGAAATTGACAAGCTATTTGTTGGATCTAGCAAGAACTCACTTTACTCTTAGTTTTAGAAATACTTTGACCGTCCTTCTCGAAATCGGCAATGATGTAACGACGGATGTTAAAAATATAAACAACATAACAAAAATGTGCAATTTGATGAATATTTAGACGAGATTGGTTCTGAGACAATGTTCAATAATCATATTGTCAAGCTCTAGCCATGTGAAATTGACTATATACGTAATACCACAAGGTGTGCACGATTTCGGATCTTATCAATAAAAAAGGTCAAAAATACATATAAACTCTCGATTTTGATTAATGAACGATTGAGTAGATTTTGCAACGTGATTGCGATTATATCAAATAAAAAAACGCGATTTTATTACTTATACCTTCGTACAAATATTACCAGTATTCTGGCTTCAGAATATAGAGATGTGCTAAAATTTCATGAGCACCAGCGTTGATTTATTTATTTTATCAAAAGTTTTTGTTGGGAAAAACTATTACTCAAGCTCAATTGGCCAATTGTGTCATAATTTCTCAACCAGAATTTTACTATTTGAGCATTGCAAAATTCTAGAGAAGGAAAATTCATTTTCTTATAATGTCTCTGTGGATACAAACGCAGTCTTTGGTCGGTTCAAACTCTTACTGACGATTAATAAGTATTAAGTCACAAATCACAATAAATATAAATATTACTGTCACACAAACCCTTACCACCAAACATGAACGAAGAGAGTCAATTTGCCATTATAGCAGTGCATTATTTGTGTATAGCTGTTAAATCTCTTAGAGACGATGATTTTAATGTCGAGTTTCTAGTTACACCATTTCCCATAATAGCTCATTGTAATTTAACATTTTGATTTTATTGGCCATCCAATATTGATTGGATGCATTGTATAGGGCCTTCTGGTAGAAAAGCCCTTAAATCGAACTGGCAAAATTTTAGAATTTCCAATGGTCTTAATCGATTTTAAAGGTTAGTGAGAGCTCTAGTTATTGTATAAAATGTCAAACTGACGTATCACAGTTAGCAACCAGACGCTTTTACATCTATATCTGTCGATATCTCTATTAAGAAATCACAACGTCACGCTTAGGATTAACTCAAGTCTAACAAAAGTAGAAGAACGCACTTACCTTTGTTGCCTATGCAACTGGTTGGAGTGTGAGCTCAATCATACAGTCCAATAACTAGTCAATTATATAACTTTTATATTTCCACATGATCTTGACCCCATAGACCTTAAAGACATAGGTGTTTTCAAGACAGTGGCGTACCTATATCAAAGGGTATAGATAATATTTATTCAAGATGGTATGAATAGTTTATCAGTAGCCGGATTACATCCTGACCCAGAGCGGTGGCAGTGGGGTCTTAGATGGGCTTTATTTCGTTTAGTGATACCACAGATGTCACTCATATCCATTAAAGTGTATTTTCCTGCAAAAAGCATTTATTTTCATACCTTACTTTCTGGAACTTTCGCACAATCGGTACACTGAGCAACCGTGGTTCCTGACAACCTACAGTATAATGAAATCAAGATTCGAACCCACCCAGTACCTTTCGCTCCAACTATCGCAGCTTTAACCACTGTTCTAGTTGGTCGGTGATCAATTCCACGTTAAAATTTACATGTTTGTATATAATTATGAAAGTTGTAGATAAAAGTTGGCCTCCCACTCTTAATACGTATATATAGGTAAGTTACGTGAGAATTAAAGTTTTTCTAATAAATCAAATCAATTTTTACGACTACAGGGCATTTAGTTTACTCGATGATTTTTGTTATAAATTAATTATCAATAAATCATATTATTTATTATTTCAATTTAGTTTAATCAATCATTTAGGCTTATATGTGTGTCTATATACGTTCGTGTAGTCCGGAGACTCTGAAACACAAAATGTATAGACACATCACTATATACTCGTATACTCAAACCAATTGTTAAAATTCAATAAAAATATTATTAAATTGAATCAAAACTAAACTAAAATACAAAAACTGAAGAAAGACGGAAACTGTATAGTAAAAACTAAGAAAAATCAAATGACGAGAATAAAGGAAAATGAACACAAAAGATTCTAAAAATAAATAAATAATACAAGGATCTGTACCAATGTCTGCACAGTGCATAGTTTGATTAATGACTATTTTCTATGTATATCAACTGTACATAAAATAGCAAGACGAATCCGTAAACTACACAACTAATCTTCAACACTGTATACACAACTTTTCGTTACGTATATACAAATTGGAAGTATGTCCTAAAATTTACTATTCCTCTATTTTAGGAAGAACAGCGGCCTATACATTTTCCTGGTATGAGGTATACAGCGCTCCAATTGAGTCGGTGACCATTTCTCATTTTCCCACTTAGCGTTTGTAAACACATTTAAGTAAAACAAATGAAATCAAATTGAAGGGAAAATATATACACAATGGCAACACATATTGGTATATACTCGTACATATAAACGAAATGATTGAAAGATGACGACGACACAAAGACGGGAAGTTTTTCTCCATTATTCTCTGCGTAGATAATTCTTTTCAATTTCATTTGATTGCTTTGCACAACAAAACGTTTCTTTAAGAATAATGCTCCTATATGTGTTTGTCTTGCTCGATATATGAACAGATCCAATTTAACACAAAAGAGGAAAATGACCAAAATGGACACATATATAGAAAATACATTTATTTTGTTACATTTCCATTATTTATTGTCATCCTGGACTCGACTAAATTGAAAATCTGTGTAATTGATTTAAACAAAAAAAAAGACAGTGTCTCGTTGAAGGAGGTTGAAAAAATTGTCCGTTCTTAAATAAACAAAATTGAAAATTTATATTAGATGATACTATGACGTAGAATCGTTTACACATATAAACAAACCATCTGTTCCAAATCATTGTATAAACAACATCTTCGTCGCTGTACTCGTTAATCCTTTTTGTGTTTGTTCGATCACCTTGTGTTGAGATCAGTCGTTCGATAAAGCTAGCTTTACTAGACGAAGACGTCATTTTGGAGAAGATACGAGAAGGCAATACGAAAATTGCACGCTCTATTTTGTTCATAATACGGTGAGAAGCTTATTCATAATATGATGTGAAGTTAATCGATTCAAGATTCTCTTACACTGCCAATCATTTTTGTGTTGTTGCCATGAGATCTGATAAAAAAGCGACGCAAAACTATAGTTTGAGTCATTGGTAGTCACAGAGCGAGCATCTGTCATTGGTATCACTCAGAGAAAAACTTGGGTCAGACACCAGGTCTATTTAACCAAAAATTAGTATTTTTTAACCAACTAAATGCCTTGATAAAATAAATAACTAAACTCTTGGTTAAAATAATGTTTGATGTGAAATAACCAAATTTTGGTTGTTAAAATAAAATATTTACTTATTTTAACCAAATCTGCATGGTTACTTTTTAAATATAAAAACAAAATAACTAATATTAATACCCAAAGAAACAAGTGGAATTAACCAATAAAAGGTGAATTTCAGCAAAAACTTAGTTAGTTTTAACAAGATTTTTGTTGCTGTGACACATTTTATTTGGTTTAATTAAATATCTAGTTAAAACAAACAATTGTTGATGAAATCATAACCAAGTTTTTAAAATATTTTGGTAATTTATTATTGATTAGTTAATCTTACCAAAAACTAAGTATATACTGGTAAACTCTTTGGTCAAAACTACTAACTAAAAAAAAAAAGTCAACTAGGTTATTTTAATTATTTTCTTAGGTTATTTAACTATTTTTATTTTAGTAAATTTAATAAATAACACGTTCCAATATCTTGGCTACCTAAATTTTGATCAATTATTGCTTTAACCAAGTAGCAAAGTTTTTATTTTTTGAATTAAAGTAGAACATTGGTGAATATAACCAAATAACTTATGTCAATAGAAGTGTAAAGCTCTATCGTTTGACACAACTGAGTTATGGGATTTAAACCGTGGATATTTGCATCCTATAGATGAGAAGTAGATTCAGTGAGATAGTAATCTTATTATACATTTGGCCACACTTTTAATAGGCAATCTTTAAATTACCCAAAAAGCTATACCAATTTTGATTATAAAATAATTATTTTAAGGCTTGAGATGTGTGCTGCTGTGTGGCATCCTCAGTTATACTCGAATGCGTGACAAAAACGACAAGTTAACAAGCATTATAAGCATCGTGCTTAAATCGCATCGTACAAGGTCTTGCCAGTATTTGAAAGACTGTGGTCAGTCGAAACAGAAACAACATTCACACTGACGGATAAGAGGCTCGGGTACCACCCCAGCTTCCAGATATTTTGAACGAAAATCATGTTTTAGGTTCAAAAGGTCCAGTTTCAATAAACCACAACGATCTTTGAAAGGTGGAAGGACAAACTAAATTTTCTCACGTATAAGGTAAACACAGAACGAACTGCTTCTGAACACATTCACGCGGAGATCAAAATTGAAAAAATGAAATGGTCTTACCCTTGCCGGCACGTTCAAAAGTTCAATGAATGTCATGGAAGGGTCAAAATCAGGATGTAAATTTAGTTTTAACATGAAATATAGAGAAGTTATGCCGGTCGCCCATTGAGCCTATATTAGACACGAATGTTGATAAATGATTGGGACAGACATAGTCTTTCTTGCCGTATAGTGAGTCATCACAGGAAGAACATGTACCAAGATTTTGTACTTTCAGTCAATCGTTTTCCGTTAGAGCTAGGAGACACTTCTCAGGCTTCGAAAAAAAAATAACGCCGAATATTAAAAATTTTCAGTGGGCTGATATGACAAACCACCTGATGGGAATAAGGAAGCAGTGTAAACTGTTTAAGTTCCTGATAAGAATCGAGTATCAATTTTAAATCACATTGTTTAAATAAAAAAGGAGTCGGGCGAGACAATTGATCAGCATAGTTCTTGATCGATGTAATTATGAAAGCTATCACATAAGCACTCGTTAACGTCTTCCTGAGTAAATTTAATATTGTTAAAGTCGATGCTACTGGGATAATCATGGTCGGATACTATAGGTACCGGATCGTAAACTGAAGCAAAAAAGGTTACAAACAGAGCGCATATGTCAGAAGTTGATTCCTAAGTTGAATCCACGACATTTAGCTGTTACAGGCAGCACCCAGTTTAAATTATTGAACTTTTTACAAGGGTCGCTAATATGGGGTGTGGAGTTTATTTCGACCTTTCTCGAAGTTAACTATGTTCTTTATACTTAGTATACATTCAAAGGACCAATGTGTTCCTAATGAAGATTCAATAATTTGTTTATTTAACGATCGAGGGAATTGCTGATCGTGTTTGTGTAGACCATTACCACGAAATGCTTCCCCTGAAATTAGTGCCATTATAATTACAGGGATCTGGTGTAATTAATTCTCATATACATGTGAATTTGAGCATATGTGCTTACTGTTTACAGTACCATCGAATGTTAGACCAAAAGTCGATGAAATTTAAATTGAAAAATTTCTTATTAATATTTGATTTTAATTAAAAAATTAATTAATTTAAATTAAATTTTTAATTTTTTTGTGTATCCAATATATTATGTATAATCGACTTCCTAAACACACTAGCGCAAAAAATAACAAAACGATTTAAAATTAAATTAAAAAATTTATAATAAAAAATAAAAAACAGTTGCAAAATTATTATTATTTATTAATATTCAATTTGTTGTTATTTGTACATATAGCTACGTATGTTATTTTTCACATAAAGATCAATTAATCAAAAATCCAAATTTTACAACAAAAATCTTGGTTGGTAGGTAATAATAAAATATGAAACTATAATTATTTCGCTGAAATATTTGTAAGATTCTAATCAGTTTGATCTGCTGATTTATATACAAAGTCGAGAAACACACACGAAAGTAGATTTCAACAAAATTACGTCGTAACGCGTATAGGTGTTAATGAAAATTAGAGAAATTAACGAATTAATGATTGTCACAAATTACCGAAATGTATACTAATTTGTTGAGGAGATTACCATCTCACGCCGTTGTGTGAGTAATTTCCCTAAGCTTCACCTTTTTGGTACACATATGTTGTTTGGAATTAATGGGACTTGCTTTCAATGGTCTAGCGTAATCGCTCTCAAGAAATGGTCGAATTATTATAATTTGGTTTAGTTATATTCAAGCTTTCTGTGTAGAATAATTTTCAAACCCTCCTGTATAGGAGACTAAGATATGTTCTTTAATTTTATTTCTATTTATCACCTTGACTGCCAGGTTCCCATCTTTAGAACCTGGCAGTCGGTTTCTGAAATGGTTATATCTTCTGGATTTGAATCAACATACGATGAAATGACTTTTGCAACATACGATGAAAGCACTTCTAGTGATTCACTAAGATGAAAGATAAAGTATTGTTTCACTTATTATACTAAAAATCAAAATGGTTGGTTTAAATGGAGTCTGTAAAATTCCCAATTTCTGTAATTTAGATACCACATAGATTTCCACGTTAATGAAGGTCAGGTTCAGTACCGATATATAAGTATATTGCAGGAGTATGGCATTCATTTTTTTAGATTTAAATTAGATCAGCCCCAGAATTGATGTATGACACATTTAACTATATGTTTGGGGTATCGTTGCAATTTGCGTACTTTATAGCTTATGCTTTTGGGGTCTTAACCCTTTTGTGCCCTGACTACGCAAACGTGTGGGTATTTGGTATGCGTGGCATTGAAATCCAATATATTGATGGTTTAAAAACCAACCAACACGTTTAAATAAAGTAAAATAAACGTCGTCGTCGCTGCTGACAGGCCTTTTTTTATTAGCCGTTGCTACTAGTGCGCCAGCAATTTCCATTTTAAAATCTAGCAAATCTTTTATTTGATTGGTTGGAGTAGTATTCGATTTGCAGTCTATCTGGTACTCTATTTGCCAAATCTATACTTTGCTAAATTTTGGCTTTCTTATTCCAACGTCTCACAACATTTGTTGGGTTTGATCCTGCTATTGAAGATAGTGCGGTCACGCATTTTGCATCTTTCCATTTTATTACAACGATTTTATGATGTCCGCGTTAATATGAACAAATTCTTGGAACTCACCTCGTTCCATAAGTCTATCATTTTTAAATTTAATATTTTTCAATCGATTTGTCATTATCGTTCCTAAAACTAATAAAATATTATACGCAGGAAACATAATGTAGTAAACATTTACCTGTTGCTCGACATCTCAAATCAAGTAGTCGATATAATAGAGGCATTGTCGTAAAATATCGGTCAAATTAAACAAAATTTCCCTTTGGTACATATTTAAGTAAATGAATCACCACAGCTGGACCCAAGCCCAAGGTTCTATCGCCTAGATCTGTTTTGTCCCTTTGATGGATTTCAAAATCTACGATCAGTCCAGCAGACGTGGTTATCGCAAAATTTTTTAATCTAACTGGCCGTGGTTTGTTTTTTACATATTGTCTGGCTGGGCAAAGTGTAGGGGATCATTTGCTCATCAATTGAGTAATGATCAATTGTTTTCGGCAATGATCGACACCTGTTTCGTACATTATTTATGATAGGTTGTATTTCCAAAATAAATCGGTGGGGTCTGCCGTGGTTTCGTTGATATTAATGAAATGTAGCGAGATACAAGCCATCATTAGACACATTCCGTTTAACTTTTTGAGTTCCTCGGGAGAAGTTTTGAGTTCTTTGCCATGAATTTTGAAATTATAGATGTTAGTGTATGTGGGCGCTTCAATAAAATGATTATCATTTAGATATGCCATAAAACATTCGTAAGGAAATGTACACGGCCTTGGTGACAAATTTTCAGAAACTAGGTAGTAGCTGCTGTTCAAATTTGTCAGGATTCCATGTATTTGTTGGTACAATTGGTTGAGCGCTGCTTTCGAGCCCAATTTTGTTTTCCTGAATAAGCGTACCATTTTCATCAGTGGGGTCATCAGAATTACATATCTTCTTCGTCCTTATTATCAAAATGAACTACAACTTTATCCAACATTACATCATCGCTTGAATCAGATCCAGATGCTTCTAACAAATCACGTAACTCATCCTGGTTGCTCTGCCACTTTCCTTTTTTGTATAAAACTAAAAAAAAATTCGTAAAAAACCGCCAATTTTCAAGTCAAGTAATTCATTTAAACGATAGGGCTATTTGCACACACGTTTGTGCGTGTAAGACTAATATTGTACTCAAAAGTATTTTTTTCTGATAGGAAAAGGGTTAATGATTTGGAAAGAACGTAGAAATTATTAACGACACCCTGTGTTGCCTCAAGCGACACCCTGTTTCTGTACTTCAGCAGCAACTGTTTTAATGGCAAATATGGTATCAATTCAATTCAGGAACAACGAGACTTTATATTGTTGATAACATAATCGCAAGGTCTAGATCTTTTTTGAACCTTTTCATGCACTATTATATATATTGAGTGGGAGGACGCCATTGAACACTGAAAACTTGTTGTACGGCGAAAGATGTTTTCTCCTGATTTGTAATTGGTTCGGTTTGGGTCAGATTTATTGTGATCCTAAACTCAAAGTGAAAAATGGTTGCAGGCCAAATAATTCTTCGGATAGGTATAGTTAACCTAAGAAGATTAAAAAAATATTTGAGTGATATTTGGTACACTTAGTATAAGTCAATTAAGAAATAGTCACTTCTTAACCATTAGTACCAAAAAGCATCACAGATATAGATTCACGCATGTTGATTTGTTGAATAAAATTCGTGACTATTCGCAATTGTTTAATTTTACATGGTCGCGAAGTATATGTTATACAAGCTTCTGTGGAATCAGCAAGATAAAAATCAGGCAAATAATACAAACTTTTTTCCTCCATAGCTTTAAACCTGTTTATCTCAAGAAAATTACTTACAAACTATAGATCAAACTTATAGGTTTTTGTTTTTAGATATACCGTGTAAGAATGTAACAGTGGGCATCATTTTGAGTTGATAGTCTAGATGAATAAATATATGACCTTTTGATAATTGTAGCCGTTATGTCTGACAGATCTTCTCTCAATTCAAAACTAAATCCTGAAATGAGGATCTGGCAAAGCTCAGACAGCTTTAACCCCTGCACCACAAAGCAGGTTAAAATGTTAGTACAGCCAACAATTACAGTTTCAAATTCAATGAGAATTCCATATTCTCATTAAGCAAGCATTATACGCCACCTAGAAAATTATTTCTGAAATTACTTTTGGAAGGTTTTCTAATATTCCATCAGGCGATCAAGGTAAGATGGATTATCTAAAATATGTTTTTTTATTGTTTGCAAGATATCTGACAACCCTGGAAATCGTTCCTGTTAAGTTCTTCTATAGTGAAATATGCAATCGATCCTATTTAGCAGAGATCGGGATGCTTGGTTTCTAAAACCACTTTCTATTAACTTTGATTCTGTACAAGTTACAAGTGGAAAGGATTTCTGATTGACGTTACTAATAAACAAGTGGTTTAACGTGAAAACTAGATTAAACCGAAACGGATTATATTAAGGACATTTTCAGCACTCAAATGCCATATCCCCAAACACATCAATGATTTTATTCATTTATGATATAAGAGTGAATACCCTTCTTCGTCAAATGGATATTCGACTAAAATTTTCACCCTCATAAACAAGACGACCACACACATTCATATATACAATAATTACTTGCCTCTAATCAAAATTTCATCCAAAACCGAAAAATATTTCCATCTCGTACATTACATTTGGAAAATATCTGGTTGTACATACCTTTTCAATGTATGCCAATGTACAAAAAAAAATTGTTAATACGAGTAGTAAGGAAAAAAAGATTTATCAACCGACCAAATGACCATTCCCTTCTATAACGTAGCTGGAAAAAGGAAAATTGGATGATGGTGATGTTGAAAAACGAAATGGACAATAAAAATAAACAACTTGGCATGTGACACGATGTTCTTCTCGAAGTTGATGATTGGGATTTAATTTAATTTCTTTTGTTCGTATCCACTTACTGTTAATTTAAGTTTTAATGAAATACCGACAGAAAAAAAATCAAGGTGATAATAGATGGGATTTTTGTTTTATATCTTGTATAGAGTGTTGAAATTTTTCATTTAATTGAAAATGGGTTAACGTGTGGAGATGGAATAATAAATTATATTATAATGTGCATATATGGTAGTGTGAAATAGACTATTCGTCGAAATGGAAACTGATAAGAAAGTCGGTGTACCGAAACCTTGGTAATAAAGGTATATATATATATATATATATATATATATATATATATATATATATATATATATATATATATATATATATATATATATATATATATATATATATATATATATATATATATATCAAAAGTTAAACCTGTTATATAGTCTTTGAAGCTTTAGAAAGTTTGTGAGAGTTTTTTTTGGCAACACATTTATCAGGTGGTTTTTAAATGTGTTTCTGTAGGATAGTTATAGGTCCTGATATCCCAGTATTTATATATTTTTAAGGAATTGGTAATAATAAATATATTAAATCTTGTGTAGATACGTATATTGATGAGTTATCGCTTGAGATTTTAATTCAAGAATCTTCGACCTTTTATGTTCATACCTTTTATATACGTACTATTGGTACGACAATTAAGGTTTGAATAGATTTCTTGAGAAATAAGATTACGTTAACTTTTAGGTTACCTGAGTCAATGTTGGAATCGCACCAAACAGCATATGGTTTATGCTTTGTGAGATGAAAGTATAGAAGCAAATGAATATTTTCGGCATGTTATGGATTATATATAGTTTTTACTATTTCTTAGGTTCTTCCTAATAAGAAACTGATATGTAAAAGCTCTGAAATATCATGAAACCAGAGTATGTATAACTTTTTGGAATAGGTTTTAAAGCTTTTTGATGGTGTAGCAAAGCGAAAATAATATCGACAAATAAACTTGGGTTCATACAGGAATATCATTGGAAAAATATGTGGTTTGAAATTGGATCTGAAACACTAGGATTTCAGAATAAACGTAGAATAAAGCCATACTTCTAGTTTCATTATCTTTATATCTAGGAATCTTTATAAAACTGCTATCTTAAACACCAAACACTAGATTTGGAAGCTTATGATTCCTAAGAAGCATTACTCTAATGAAATTCACTTTGCTTGCGCCTTTAGATAGTTACACGATAAATTTTCTTTTGCATCTCCAAATATCTTTCGCTCACATATAAAAATGACGACATAATTTGGAGGAATGTTGTATATCGGCTATCTAGATTTCGTATTTTTTTAAATAATCTTTCAATACTTTATTATTGAAAATTCAACGCACTCTAAAAATTTTTAGTTTAAATTTACTTCAATTATTGAATGTAACAGGTTACAAACAATTATTGTAGTAATATTAAACGTGCAAAAAATATTCAACATCTGAATTAAATATCACCAATTCAATAAAAAAATTAAACAAAAACTGCATTAATCATAACTCGAAATTTGTTTAATTTTAACTTAATAATTGTTTAGTTTTAAGCAATCATTAATTGTATTGAATTATATTGCTTAGATTTAAACATTTTTTAAATTAAATTCAAACATACCAAAAGTTAATTTTCAACAATCATTGATGATATTTAAAAGTAAAATTGTTGAGAATATTCAGTTAAAGTACTTATGTTTAATTAATGCTTTGCAATTATTTTTATTTAATTTAATTTATCAATTTATTCTTATAACAAAATTAAAAACTTATATAAATAAACTCGATTATTATTTCAATGTATCCATCTCATCATTAAATCTAACTTTGCGGAATTTGTTCCGGATCTTGCGTACATTTATATTTTAAAATTGCATATCACTTGCAAAATCGTCTCAAATAATTAACCAAATGCTGTGATGCTGACCTCCATTTATTCAATATAAATAAATTTGGGATTCCATACATTCATCTGAGAATTAAAATTTAATGTAATAATTTTATCAACACAATATTGCTTAATACAAATTAAATCAGCTTACCAATTATTGCAACCAGTCCGAGAAATAGACTAGATAATGTCCTCCAACAAAATAATATTTTTTATTTTACTAATGTCATGTCGAAAGCGGTGTTGCTTTTACTAAAACATGAATTGCATAAAACTAACTGTAATCCTTATGTTTTGTTCACTATTCAACATTTTATGTTTAATAATTAACAAATAAAAATTTAAAATAAGATTTTTGTTGATTTTCTATCAATTGATGAAATTACTAAGAATTAATTGTTGAAAATCCAACATAAACTTATTTTTCAGCAAATTTATGATTAAATTTCAACAAATATTTGCAAAAATTCATCAAAATGTTGAATAATAAACTAAAAATCCGTTTATTACATTAAATTAACAGAAAAAACTACTATAATTAAAGTAATATTATCGAACTTCCGTTTAAAATTAATCAAATTTTTTAGAGTGCGTATATAGAAACGTTTAGCAAAATGAAGCATGTTTCAAGGCGATGCTAGAGAGAACAATATGTCACTCATGATGCAAACCATGAATACTACTGACCATCTTACAGTCATTCTGTATACGACATGAAGCCTCTGGACAAAATAGTTATGCTAGTACAATTATGTTGACTGATTAAGAGAAGATCAATAACTTCTAAAATATCAAAAATAACATCTGCATACAAATATCTTTCATGGTGATGTTTATACAATTATAAATATACGATAGTCGTTGGCATTTTATTTGGCCATCGTTTCTTACCAAAATATACTTCTAAAGAGTTTATAGATATAATAAAATACTTCAAGCCCAAAAAAGACAGTCAGAATCTTAATACATGACATGGATTATATGGATCAACCAGCTCGTCAAAAGACATAGCTTCAGCATTAAAAGCGATCAAAAATATTTCGGATTATTAATAAGGCTGCTTATGTGAGAAGGATTGGTCTAACGGAGTGCGTCATAGGGGCAGAACTCGAAACAAAGTCGTCAGAACACACAACATCGTGGCAAAGGCCTAGTGATACGTCTTAATATCTAGACCCAAATACCTTCTAAAGAGTAAAGACGTTGTATAGATAGAAGATTCACAGTTCAAAGTAAATATTTGCAACTACATCACAAATGGACGTCAGAACTGGAAAGAGAAGAGATAAGACTTGTCGCCTATACAGACGAGGAACAGTCAAATAGGGAACACCAAATACTCTTTCAACTGTCAGAAAATAGTCAGGAAATATATATAAAATTGTCAACCGGTATGGTTTATAATAAACTCGTCCAAAACAGGACTGGACTTCATTGTTATAAAAAATACAACATTCCGCCCCTATAACATTCAAACAGTATCATATTATAGCTTTTACTGACAAAGCAAAATTAAAGAACACCATCTATGACATTAAGCTCAGCTGGAGGTCGAATTTCTTGGAAAATGTAAAATCGGCTACAATTGCCTTCTACTCGTGTAGGAAGAGATTTGGCTTGAAACTGGATTCAAATTTATGTAGCAAGTCATTAAGTAAGCATGTCATTATCTACCGTCTCTTTGTGAAAATTTTCCAAACTTAGTAGGATACGCCCTCATATAGGGCTCTCAAACATAATTAAGTCGCTAAGTGTGCCTGTCTAGGTAATACTGGAAGGGCTGAACATGAAGCTGGATTGCTAGAATATCTGTTCGTCTTCATGATTATTCCAACGTGTACTGAGTCTGAGATGAGGTGCGATTGAATAAGTCTTAACCTGGATGAGACATACACTGTGGTAGTGACAGTGACTCAGGTGGGAATCAAGTTGTACCATAATCAGCTTCAGCTATACGTTTTAGGTGACATATTTCTTGATATGTTTTTGGATGGTCCTGACTATAATCAACAGGCAAAATTCCACCGCTAAACTTTACGATACAGTTTGGTAGTACGAGTTCTGTAAGTAACTTCCTCTATATCATATTTTGAATCTTGGTTATGTCTAATCGATTCGAAATATCTAAATACTCATCTCATTATTACTCCTAAGCTTTATCAAGTCAATAACCGGCAACATAAATAATAGTTGTTTCACGGTACGATATTACGAATGTCATTTACATTTAGCAAAATATTTAAATTACCTGAACTGTGTGCTCAATCCACCCTCTAAATAAATGAGTATACGCGAATTAACAAGAATTCCAAACACAAAAAATAATCAAACAAACTTCTACTGGGATTTACTAGAAAATTCCATTTTGTTTTCATCTCATATACTCGAATCGAGAGGAAATATCGGAAAACGCAATGACGATAACGACTGATGATGATGATGCTGATGATGGGTTGGAATTGGATAAATAATATAATGATTGAATATGTGTTTGTGTATATATCATTACCTTATATGTCGAATAAATACCAACGGGAACGGGAACGGGGACGGGAACAGCAAAAACAAACGAAAAGAGATGCGAGTGGAAGGCAAATAATACATTAAAAATGAAAACAGTGGATAGACTTGTCAAACTTGGATCAACTTTAAATTGAAGTTGAAAGTATATCATGAATATGTATATGTATACGTGTATACGTCGAGAGGAAAATGAATGAAAATTTTTATATTTCCGAGCTGAAAAATGATTATTGTCATTTTTGTTATTTCGATGACGTTAATCAAATTTTCACGAGTGTATATATAAATTTGGTGTATGTGTGAGCTCTCGTTATAGAGCTGATATGATGTAATCAAAATAATGGGATGTATATACGAACAAGTGATATCACTCGAATTATAAAATGGGGACCCCGAATATGACAATTAGTTTTATCTGTCGAGGCACAAAAATAATATCCTCTCGAAGAATTTGAATAATTACAACCTTATTAACTATACGTTTGGGACACGCTATAGTTTATCAGCATTTCACGAGATACATAATTAATAAAATTATAAATTTTAATTAAGTTAATTTTTTTCGATTGTCAAAAATGTTTAATTTTAGAAAATCGAAATTCTGCGCAAATTTTTTTTTCTCTATAAATTGCATCAAGCAGCGCGTTTCCATCTAAATACTCGTATGTATGTACGAGAGTATATTTTATATACACAGATCCGATGGAAAATATACAACAACAACAAAATACTGAACCTATCAAATCGGAATGATTAATTATGTTATTTCCATTTTGACATTTAACGTAATTCAAAAGTAAGTAATTTTGATAAAAGGAAAGAACACAAAAAAAAAATATTTAATCCTCTATCCTAAATGAATTCAACCGTTTCGAACGAAATAATAAAAAACATTTCTTCCCTATATATCGAGAAAAAAAAGGAACAGCTTTCAATCATAAGAGTATGAGTCGAATAAATACAGTGGTGAAAAATGGAAGTTTGAAGGATCGCTATTTTTAGAAACAAAAATGGCCAGTATGGCCTCTAATATCCTTTGAACAAATATGTAAATCTGAGACCCTTTTCGCCTGATTATGAACCGCAAACAGTATTATCTCTGTGTATCTTGCGTGTAGGCAAGAAGCCATCAAGTTATTTCCAAAATACTTCTATTAATAAGCTTCATTTATCAGTCAATGATTCTTGCATACCAAATTTATGCACCCTGAAACGGCCAGCATTTCAGTATATATTTATTTGCCCGCTTATCCCTTATATACCATAATTAAAATAAAAATTAAAACAATTTATTAGTAAAAAAAAAAAAATCTAACGGGTCAACCTGATTTCCAGGTGATTTTAAGATGGGGGAAAAAAATGAAAAATTTAGATGATAAGTTGTTGAGCTCTCAAACGAACTGGTTTGAAAAATAATAATAATAATCAATGATTTGAATTAAAATATAATTATTGATTGGTTGTTTCTAATTTATTTTAAAATAATTATAAATAAGTGTAACTCTATATCTAACATAATTAAACGATAATAAAATCTTATAATTTAAATTGTGAAATTAAGAAACAGAACATTAATAAATAAATAAATATATATGTATAAAAAAAAACGTGCTAAACTGTACATTGGTACAATGGTGGAATTAATACCAGACTAAGTGCTAAATTTCTTCAAATTGTAGAAAAAACAAAAAAAAAAAAACATCAAAATATGAAAAACAATTAATTAAATATTTAATAATTTATTGCTAAATGAAACTATATAAAAAAAAAATAGCAATTAAATTATATAGTGAATAACAAAATACATATATTTATTACTATCTATAACACACGTGAAAGATAACAATAATAATAATAATATTAATAAATTTATAAATATATATGTGCATCATATAATATAATATATATTATATAATATAATTAAATTTGATATATATTCATAATACTGACCATAAAAATTGTGCCTGAAATTAAAATTAAAATCTTAACATACAAAACAACAACAACATACATCAATATTCATCCATCAACATCCATCTTTACATTCAAATAATACTAATCGGACAAAATAAAATCGGTCAGTAAATATTTTGGAATAAAAAAAAAAATAAAATAAAATAAAAATAAAATTAATAATATTAATTAGTTTAAGTTTAGGTTAATTGACTTAGTTCTATTGTATACGGGTATAAGGTTTTACTTATTTTTAAGAAACTTGGAATCAAATTTTCTTTCTCAATTTTTTTTGAATTTGATTTCTAATAAATATTTTATTACATTCAAATTTTTTTTTTTAAATTTTAAACCTTTATTTGATTTAACTATAATACGTTCGTTCATCAAGATGATGCGTAAATAAAATTTTCATCGGAACATATGCGCGAGTAGGTTGTATTAGGTGAGTATGTATCTCATATAAGGATTGGTGCAAATTATATAAAATCGTGTCGCGGTCAGGCAAGTCTGACATGGAGTCTTAGAAAACCCCACCCCAATATCCTACTGAAGCCTAGCCCGGATAAGTTACCGCACTAAGATCTCCGTCGGAAAATAAAAATATTATATTCGTGTACGGTTGGTGTCATCACGTAAATGAAGTTATCTTCAGGATCATACACCATTTCTCAACCGTTACAGATGGCGCCCAATCAAACGGCTATGACCTTATTAGTATATAGAGGTTATTTTTTTTTTTAAATTGAACTGTAATTTGAATTATTTTACTTGCTCACGCATCGTGGTTCCTAGTTAATCTTAGTATTGAAACCGGTGTAAGTACTGTGCGAGTAAAGTTTCAAGATACCGTTTGATATTGTTTTGAATGAATCGCATTTTTTTTCCTAATTATGTTTAGTTGATAAATAAAATGTTAGTACAATTCATTCAAAATAATCAACTTTTCAGTTCACACTATCGCAAAGCAATCGTTATTAATTAATTTGAAATTCTTTGTCAGTTTAGTATTGAGTAATGAAAAGTCATCATAACCATAAGAGTCCTTATGGAGTCTTCTAAAATTAAGAAAATTCATTTTCCTCGCAAGCGTTCCCAATAATGGTTTTGATTGCTTGTGGATATAGGGAGATTAACTTTCTTATATGAATTATATATACAGACATTTATTGCAACAATCCTTTAAAAGTAAACTAACTATATTATTTTACTACGTTAAACCGAATACACCTGCTCTAGTATATGTTCCATGATCGTATTTGATAATTTTATTTTTTAGCATACATTATTACTTTTGTTTATATATATTTTTTTGTTTTTTTGATAGCTCAACATATTAAATTTTTTTTTTGTAGCTGGATTTTTTTTGCATATTAGATAAGAGTGTTAAATATTAAAGTGGTTTGTTTTTACCTTCGTCACTTAGATTATTTTATATTTTATTTCCTTCTTGTATTCATATTTATAGTAATGGACCCTCAACTTCTACACACTGATGAATTCGCAGTTGAATGCGAAATTCGATCCATTAATGGTTCATTGAGTGAACAAATTCAACTCCTAACAAATAGTTTAGCGCAAGAAACCGATAGTGAACGCCCTATTCGCCCTCATCAAAGTGCACTCAAAAATCCGTCGCGAGAGGTTAAATTATGTTCAAACAAACTTCAAGATATTCATAATATTTTATCTGATATTGCCTCGAAAGACGCACCATCCACTAATCCTTCCTTACCAATATTTGAATCTCGTTTATCACATTTACGTCATCGTTTACTTCGAATAGCAGTTTCTCAAAAGGTTCAAGGAGAAGCAAACCGTCTTATCCAAGCAGTCGATGCTTTGATAGAATTGGTAGTAGCTTTAAAAGACCCAGCAACATCGAAAGAGCATTCTATTCAAACTATGGGTTCAGTAATAATACCTCAAGAAATAGAAACCGTCAGATCAGATTCTTCTTCTAGAGACAGAAGATCAGTCCGATCAGATTCTTCTAATTCAGAGAAATCTGGTGTGGAACATCAAAAAGTACATCATTCCAGTGTCATAAATCCTGAAAAGGCCGAACCTCGTCATAAAACAGAATTGGGGTTGGAACTATCAGCAGTACTTGATCAAATGTCAAGACGTATTAAACGAACTGCTAATTACAGACATCAACCTGGCACTTCGAAAGCAATTGCTTCTACCAATCCTAGGACACGTAGTAAGAAAGAAGTATTATACGATACAGACTCAAAGGAGGAAAGTTCTTGTGATTCCGAGCTGACAGATCCGTTTTCTGACGTACCAGATAAGAGTTTAAATTTGAAACGTAACACAAAATTAGTAGATCAACCGTCTCGTCAGTCTAAATCACGTCGAAACTGTATTCCAATTTATAGATGGACTGTAACTTTTGACGGAAATCCTTCTGGAACTCCAGTTGATAAATTTCTAAAACGTGTTGAAAGAATAGCCAAATCTAATGTGGTTAGTGAAAATCAGTTAGTAGATGATCTTCATTTATTATTAAAAGGGGTAGCTACAGATTTTTATTGGCTTCAAATTGATCGAGATCCAACGATAAGTTGGAGGCTATTAAAAACGGTATTTATTGATAGATTCAAAGACAGGCGCACAGATATTGACATTCGTAGAGAGATAGAAGCTACTAAACAAAAGCCATCGGAATCTTTTCTCGAATTTTATAATGTTATGTTGTCTAAAGGAACTGCATTAAAAGTTTCTCTTCAAGAATCCGAACTTTTAAATATTTTACTGATTAACATGAATCCTAGCCTCCAAATTCAACTCGCTGGCAAATCTTTTAGTTCTATTTCAAAGTTGATTAAGCGATGTGTATCAATAGAAGATACTTGGAAGCGCTTAAAACGTACACCGGATTATGAATCGAGAACGAAAAGGCAAATAAATGAAATAAAGTCCGAGAGTGATCTAGATGACCCTCTTTCAGAATCTATTAATGCCTTGAACATTTCACAGTCAACTAATCAGACAAATTATCAAAACCAAGTACTTCAAAAACTTCCTTGCGCTGTTCCACCCGCAAGTCTTAGCAAAACTAAAAGAGAACCAGTATGTTGGAATTGTGATATGATAGGTCACGGCTGGCCAAGTTGTCCATTAGGGCCGCAACGTAGGTTTTGTTACGGTTGTGGTCTGCGAGATTATTCAAAACCTGATTGCATTCGATGCAACCCGGGAAACCGGCAAACCGAAGTGAATATGGAAGGGTCTCACTTCTTGAACAACACTACACCTTCCAAGGTCCGATTTCAGGCAGATCAACCCGATTCCCGCACCAACTACCAACTACTTCAGAAGTCTCCCCGTTAAATATATCTTCCCTACCTTCACAAACAAAAACACAAGTAAAGCTCACGCCTTCAATCTATTTATATCCAATTAAGGAGATATCCAAATACAATAGAACCTCTTGGCTTCCACACAATAGAACACAACGAACTTATAATTATTTTCAAAAACGTCGTAAATTGCATTCACTTCTTACTGCTTCAATAATTGGTACCTCAACAGATGCGCGTCCTTATGCGAATATCTTAATAGATAGTGTGCCGATAGTCGGTCTGTTAGACACCGGTGCTAGCATTAGCATACTCGGTAAAGGAGCATATCAATTTATTGAACAAACAAAGCTACCGATTCATTCTATTAATTCCCATGTTTCAACAGCCAGTGGATCGAAGGAACAATGTATTGGTTACATAAATACATCTGTTACTTATCTCGGGGTAACAAAAAAATTCAAGTTATATATCGTACCCACTCTTTCACAAGCTTTATATTTGGGAATTGATTTCTTTAAAATGTTTAATCTAGCACTCACCATCCCTGATTCGGTTGCCGAAATACAAGTAAAAGACAACGAGGAATCTTCATCCAATCCTGACCGAATAACTCTAACCGAAGAACAATCATTACTCTTAGCGAAAACTATTGAGCAATTTCCAGATTCCACGGTAGTAGGTTTAGGTCGAACAAATTTGATTAGCCATAGAATTGACATTGGAGATCATTCGCCAATTAAACAAAAACATTATGCGGTTTCACCTGCCATTGAAGCTATAATGAACCGAGAACTAGATCGCATGTTAGCTTTGGGAGTGATCGAAGAAAGCAATTCGGCATGGTGTTCTCCAATGGCAATTGTCAAGAAATCAAATGGGAAAATGAGACTGTGCTTAGATGCCAGGAAGCTCAATTCATGTACAAAAAAAGATGCTTTTCCCATTCCACTCATAGAAAGCTTAATCACGCGCTTAGACAAAACTAAATTTATATCTAGCTTAGATTTAAAAGATGCCTTCTGGCAAATTCCGCTAGATCGAGAGTCGCAAGATAAAACGGCTTTTGCAGTCCCTGGTAGACCTCTTTACCACTTCGTAGTAATGCCATTTGGGCTTTGCAACGCCCCTCAAACGATGTGCAAGCTTATGCAGAAAGTCATTCCATTCCATCTAAGAGACCGCGTTTTCGTTTATTTAGATGATCTTCTAATTGCTTCCGCTTCTTTTGAAGAACATATATCTGTTCTCGAAGATGTTGCAACTCGTCTTAAAAATGCTGGATTAACTATTAATCTGGAAAAAAGCAAGTTTTGTCTGAAGCAACTGAACTATTTAGGATATGTTGTTAGTAATGGTTGTTTATCAGTTAATAAGGACCGTGTGCAGGCTATTGCTAGTTTTCCCGTACCTAACACTGTGCGTCAAGTACGGAGATTTTTGGGTATAACAGGATGGTACCGGCGCTTTATTAACAACTATGCCACCATTGCCACACCATTAACTGATTTATTAAAGAAAAGCAAGCGTTTTCAATGGAACAAACAAGCGGATGAATCCTTTCAACAATTAAAAACAGCTCTAATTACTGCACCAGTACTAGTTAATCCCGACTTTAATAAAAGATTTTACATCCAGTGCGATGCAAGTAAAAGTGGAGTCGGGAGTGTGTTATTTCAGAGAGCAGAAGATGGTACCGAACGACCTATCGCTTTTACATCCCAAAAATTAAATGGTGCTCAACGGAATTATTCCGTAACTGATTTGGAGTGCCTTGCTGCAGTTATTAGCATAAAGAAATTTCGGGCGTACATTGAAGGACTGCCATTCACAGTTATAACTGACCATGCCTCTTTAAAATGGTTAATGTCACAGCGTGATCTAACAGGTCGCTTAGCAAGGTGGAGCATGAAGCTTCAAGGCTTTGATTTCCAAATTGAACATTGTAAGGGAAGCGACAATATAGTACCAGATGCTTTATCACGAATGCATGTGGATGAGCTAGGTGGTCATGTGTGCCTCGAACTATCCGACACTCAACTTCCTCCGCTTCATATAGATTTTTCAGCCGCGGAATTTGATGATCAAAAGTATAAAGAACTAAGAGAATCAGTTGAGTTAAGTCCCGATCAAACCAATCTTACTATTGTTGATGATAAAGTTTTCATTAATCAGTCTGCTGGTCGTACATATACAGATAACTTTAATCCCTCTTGGAAACTAGTAGTACCAGAATCTTTAGTTCATAAGCTTATGGTGTTAGCGCATAACAGTCCCACATCAAGCCATCTTGGGTTCAACAAAACCATTGAACGTCTTAAGCGACAATTTTACTGGCGTACCATGTTCCAAGATGTCAAGCTATATATTCAAACCTGCGAAGTATGTAAGAAATCTAAAGCGGTTAATCAAGTCCTTCGAGCTCCTATGGGTCAATATATGTCAGTAACACAACCATGGGAACGAATATACGTCGATTTCATGGGTCCCTATCCTCGTTCAAAACAGGGAAATACTCATATACTTGTGATATTAGATTGCTATAGTAGATTTTTGAAACTTAAAGCTATTCGTCAAGCCACTGCCGCCACGTTAGTTACTTACCTTGAAAATCATATATTTTTGACATTTGGAGTGCCAGAAACCTTAGTCTCTGACAACGGTCGCCAATTTGAATCCAATTTACTCAAAAATCTATTGGAAAAATACGGTGTACAACATTTTTTTACGCCAAAATATTCTCCCCAATCAAATATCTCTGAACGAACCAACCGATCTATTCTAGCTGCGATAAGATCTTTTGTAGGTGAAGAATCACACCAAAATTGGGACCAGTATTTAGAACATATATCTTCATCACTCTGTAATGTTGTCCATTCCACTACTGGTTACACCCCACATTTTTTAGTTTTCGGAAAACACTATGTAGGCCACGGTAGTGAGTATCAATTATTGCGTAAATTTGACTACCTAGGGAGCAACCAAGTTCTGGTATCCCAAAAGGCTGAATTATTATCGAGCATTCAGAAACGTGTTCTCGATCATTTTAAAGCTGCATACAGTCGAAGCTCGCATCAGTATAATTTGAGAAGCCGAGCTAGGAAATTTTATCCAAACCAAACTGTTTTTGTTCGTAATTATACCCTCAGTGACGCTTCTAATAAATATTCCGCTAAACTAGCACCAAAATTTAAAAAGGCGAAAATCATTCGAGCAGTAGGTAATGTCGCGTATGAACTTCAAGATGAAGGAGGTAAAACAATCGGAATTTATCATACAAAAGATATAAGGAACTAATTACTTATTTGGTCAAAATTAGCCCGGCTTAATGAGTCTCAGGGCAGACAGGTCGTCCCCACGATTGAAACGGCCAGCATTTCAGTATATATTTATTTGCCCGCTTATCCCTTATATACCATAATTAAAATAAAAATTAAAACAATTTATTAGTAAAAAAAAAAAAATCTAACGGGTCAACCTGATTTCCAGGTGATTTTAAGATGGGGGAAAAAAATGAAAAATTTAGATGATAAGTTGTTGAGCTCTCAAACGAACTGGTTTGAAAAATAATAATAATAATCAATGATTTGAATTAAAATATAATTATTGATTGGTTGTTTCTAATTTATTTTAAAATAATTATAAATAAGTGTAACTCTATATCTAACATAATTAAACGATAATAAAATCTTATAATTTAAATTGTGAAATTAAGAAACAGAACATTAATAAATAAATAAATATATATGTATAAAAAAAAACGTGCTAAACTGTACATTGGTACAATGGTGGAATTAATACCAGACTAAGTGCTAAATTTCTTCAAATTGTAGAAAAAACAAAAAAAAAAAAACATCAAAATATGAAAAACAATTAATTAAATATTTAATAATTTATTGCTAAATGAAACTATATAAAAAAAAAATAGCAATTAAATTATATAGTGAATAACAAAATACATATATTTATTACTATCTATAACACACGTGAAAGATAACAATAATAATAATAATATTAATAAATTTATAAATATATATGTGCATCATATAATATAATATATATTATATAATATAATTAAATTTGATATATATTCATAATACTGACCATAAAAATTGTGCCTGAAATTAAAATTAAAATCTTAACATACAAAACAACAACAACATACATCAATATTCATCCATCAACATCCATCTTTACATTCAAATAATACTAATCGGACAAAATAAAATCGGTCAGTAAATATTTTGGAATAAAAAAAAAAATAAAATAAAATAAAAATAAAATTAATAATATTAATTAGTTTAAGTTTAGGTTAATTGACTTAGTTCTATTGTATACGGGTATAAGGTTTTACTTATTTTTAAGAAACTTGGAATCAAATTTTCTTTCTCAATTTTTTTTGAATTTGATTTCTAATAAATATTTTATTACATTCAAATTTTTTTTTTTAAATTTTAAACCTTTATTTGATTTAACTATAATACGTTCGTTCATCAAGATGATGCGTAAATAAAATTTTCATCGGAACATATGCGCGAGTAGGTTGTATTAGGTGAGTATGTATCTCATATAAGGATTGGTGCAAATTATATAAAATCGTGTCGCGGTCAGGCAAGTCTGACATGGAGTCTTAGAAAACCCCACCCCAATATCCTACTGAAGCCTAGCCCGGATAAGTTACCGCACTAAGATCTCCGTCGGAAAATAAAAATATTATATTCGTGTACGGTTGGTGTCATCACGTAAATGAAGTTATCTTCAGGATCATACACCATTTCTCAACCCTCTCATCAAAAGCGTTTTTTGTAAGGTATTTTCATTTGTTTCTATATTATGAACTTTACTCATAACCCTCGTTGGCGCAGAGAAAGAAGTGTGCTTGTTGTGTCATTTAGGAGCATCATGTACCCATCCCGGTGATGACCAAAAATCACTCATTTTTATATACTCATAACCTTTGTGAGAAATTGTTACGATATATTGTGCTGGCACTGAATATATTGTTACATATTCCACAGTATCAGTGAACTAGTTTCACCGAATGGACAAAACGTTTAATGGCTATTTCTAGCCCTCCATCGCTGCAATGTCATTTATATTATATCCCATAGAGTATTTTGATTAGAACAAACGGGTATAGTAAGAGTTAGCGACACAGGATTCAACTGTTAAAATGGTCTGTCGTTTATTGTTTTCCACAATACGATTTCATAGACAGTAATAGCGTACGGAAGTTTGTTCTGAGCTTTCTGAGTAGTTTATATTCTTCAACGACGTGGATTAGCTTTCATGTACATATATGCAATCAAAAATTATTTTTTAAACGACGTAACCAATAGCAAATCAATTTTGAAATACCTTAGAGGTAAACTAAATGAAATAAACACTCCTTTTATCACAGTCAGAGCACACGTCTTAAATCCCAGGTAAACATATTTAAACCTCGTTTAAAATTACCATTGGCTGATTCTTCGTTCATGTGGATACCGCGGCAAACATAAGTTGAGAGAAATGAGATCGTATAGCTGAGTTGCCTCGTATGCCTCGGAATTTTTCTCTACAGTCTCTATAGACAACATTGAGATAACGTTCTGGTTCATAATAAACCTACAAGAGATATCTCTTGTGGTCGATCAAGATCAAAGTTCAGTCTTGAATATTAATCTAACTGCTAGCACAAAATATCGCCGAAGCATATAAATAGTTTGTAAGAAACCATATTAGAGCACAAATTACTCGCATATACGTAAAACTTAACAGTGCAAACGATCTAATCCTAATATCTGATTGTGCAGTGTACAATACATTCTAACGTTCTAATCAAATGACAGTCGATAATGGTGAGACAATACCAACCTTAAGTGCCTTTGTTATCCGGATCTTTACATTCGGACAAAATAATAGCGGTTACGATCCATTCGAACACACCATCAATCCAGCAATCCCATTATATGTTGCTAACCACAGTGGTCTCAACAAGCATACAAGCATACAAATTACTGATGGAAATCAGAAATCTGTTTTATATGTTGGGGAGATCACATGTTTCATCCATATAAATAATAGTATCATCCCTGCGAATATTCCGGAAATTATATTAATCTTACCTTGACTTAAAGTCATATATTCAAAGGAAACCTGGAACTCTTCCACATGCCAAACAAACGTAATGCTGTAAATGTAATTTCCATTACTAAAACAGGAAACGTACTCATTGCATTTCTTAGAAGTTGAGTTTTATAATGACATACAAACACTGTTGTTAGACTCTTTAAAACAGATCTCGATAACGTAGGAGATGGTTAGATCAAAGCAAAGAGGCAAGATAGTGACCACTTAGTTGGGTTGTCTTTTTGGTCAGAATTTGTATGAACACCATGTATTTAGTTTTGTTAACATTTTATGAAAATTGGACAATATTGGCCAGATATAATCGATCTGCAGAGGCAAGCATTTAAGGTGGTAACTTATACGGATGACATTTTTTGATCACATGATTAATGGGTTCACTATATAGAAGCGTTCGTAACGGCCAATCTTATGCATGTCTTCTTGTGTATAAATGGTACTCTAAAACGTCAAGCTCTCCATTTCACTCTCATAGATATTTTAGAAAAATAAATAAACAAATGAACAAATATGAGTGGTTTCATCTGTAGAACACCAATTTCCTGGGAGCTTGTAAAGACGTATCCCTATAGGGAATATCCGTACTAACAGCAAATAAAAGTTTGTGACTGGCACCGTCCAGAAAAAACAGATTAAGTGATGCAGTCATACAATATGACATCACTTACCCAGTAGCGTGAACTGTCAAGTGTCCCCTTATATATAATTATTTCCTGGTCCATTTCCTTGTTCAATCTTGCTTGCAAAGTTGCAACAATCTTGGTAGCACCTTTTCAAACAACCAGATAGACCACAGTAGGAGTAATATCCATGATACACTTCGTGTGACTTAAAGCTCTGGGTGGTTCGAATAAACTGGCAAAGGAACTTTTGAGAATTAATGGAATAAAGTTGTAAAATATATTCAGATCTAGTTCTGACTTGAAGTTGGGTAACAGACAAGTATATGAGTAAAGGTTGATGAAGTATTTGTGCGACCTCCTCTTAGATCATCTTCAATATTACCTTGTTTATAGACTACATCATCTTCAATATTACCTTGTTTATAAAATTGCTAAGGAAAGCAACCAGAAAATTTAAACGACCTGTAGTTCGAATACCACCTACAAGAAATGCTTAAGGCAGTTGGGTTCGACAAGGCAAAGAAAAAACAGAACTCTTTGTTCAATACCTACCTATAGCAATAGTGTTTCACCCCCATGACAATCAATCCAACATTGACGTAACACCGGCTTATCAAGCAAATCAGGATTTTAAAAGGATCACACCAACGAAAATTGCTCAAGAAATCAACAAAAGTCTGAACCAAAAGAAGGCACCAGGAATGGATAAAATATAACCGGGTCTGTTCAAGGAGCTTCCATGTAAAGCAATCATCATAATCACATACTTATTTAATGCCTGTATGAGATTGAAGTATGTACCCAAATGCTTCAAAACGGCTCAAATAATTACGCTGAAGAAACCTGGTAAACCAGATGAAGAAGTAACATAATACAGACCAATTTCACTGCTTCCGACCCTATCAAAGCTGTTTGAAAAACTACTACTGAAACGTATAAAGCCAATGATAAACGTCCCTGATTTTCAATTTGGGTTCAGAAACAACCACTATCCCAGGCCTTTGATAGGGTTTGGCACGAGGGATTGGTATTCAAAATGACCAAATGCTATACCACAAAACTATTGCCAGCTGCTTGAATCATACCTTTCTGATCGTCAATTCAGAGTCATCCATGAAGAAAAATGTTCTGGCTTTTATCTAATGTTAGCGGGAGTTCCACAGGGAAGTGTTTTGGGACCTGTCCTCTACCTTCTCTACACTGCGAACACACCTACAACAAATAAAACATTCATTGGTACGTTTGCCGATGACACCGTAATTATGTCAGTAGACGAATCACAATCAAAGGCAGTGAAAATCTGCAACGAGCAAAGAACAAAGTTATTAAATGGACAGTTGACTGGAAAATCGTGCTTAATTAGCTTAAATCAACCCATGTTACATTTACACTTCGACACAAAAATAACAATCTACGATTCGGCAAAAGACCTTGGTCTGCATTTCGATTCAAGGCTCAACTGGAAACATCACGTGAGACAGAAAGCTGAACAGATACGATCTATACAACTCCAAATGTACTATGGTTAATTGGGTCTCATTCCAAAATGAACCTGCATTGCAAAAAACTAGTTTATCAAACTATCTTCAAGCCAATATGGATGTATGGCGCGCAGCTAGGGGTTGTACTTATAAGTCTAATAGAGAGATTATACAATGTAGTCAAAATAAATCTCTTCGAATGATCACCAACGCTTACCGATTCGTGACTAACCGGGAAATACACAACGATCTAGAAATTCAATTCATAGACGACGTCATCCGCGAATGTGCCATAAAACATGAGAAGACTTCTTACCCACAACAATGTCGAGGCCATACAACTACTGGACAGTACAAAGGAAGTAAGGCGGCTCCAACGAATCAAACCACATGAGTTAACCGTATATGAATATTATATAACAAGGGAACTGGGCACTGGTACAGCAGACCTTGCAGACATGTTTATCTCTGAACTAACCAATAAAGTTTTTAAAACCTATAAACTTTTTGAATCACCACAATTTTGTCAACTATAATCACTTCCTTAAAAAATGAACCAGTTTTTGGCAATGAGAGGTTTTAAAATCGTGAAAATAGTTTGAATCGCCTAGTTAGAAGCTAAAAACTTCAAACGGGTTCAATTATGTCAAATCTTAGTTAGATACTCAAAGAATTTCACTATTCTTAAGTAATTGGGAAGTGTAGGTGTACCTCCACTCATCAATGCTGACAAAAAAAACTTCTCCACTAAACTGTCACCGTTTAAGGCCAATTCGTCTAGAAGAAAGACAGTTGTGACAGTTTAGTTAGGAAGTTTTTTTGTCAGTTTTTGTGAGTGGAGGAACGCCTCTCAAGGTGCAGTATTGTCCGATTTTCTTGCAATTTAGTGAATATTGACGATAGCATTGACGCTAGAATTTTAAAGCTAACAGCATAAGATCACTGTCTTAAGACATAATGGCCCACTTTAAATCTATGATGCAGGTTTAAAGAACTGCTTCTTCATAACATTTTCCTATAGATTGTCTAGGTAAACAAATGACAATGAGTTCAAATATAGCGCTGAACGTCGTTCCCCTGTGGACATGTAATAACACAGGATGCTCATCACCATCGAGCATAGTAACAAGCTAGACGCTTCGAACAATGACTATATAGATAGATTTATCAATTAAACTTTCTAGATCTCGACGTAAGGCATATCTTGGTTGTTACACTCCGACATGGACTTATCTAGTTCGATTCAGCGATTGAACGCATTTTAAACTTTCGTTAAATTTGCTCTTAAACAAACGATACATTTAAGATTGGTAATGTGATGGTACATCCCTTTTAACAAAATACTTTATCCCAATTTGATCAAATCCATTCAACCGTTCATCTCTTGTGAAATGAAAACATTTTCTTTTCATTTTCCCATTTAAGTTTTTCCTTATATTTAAATATATATATATATATATATATATATATATATATATATATATATATATATATATATATATATATATATATATATATATATATATATATATATATATATATATATATATATATATATATATATATATATATATATATATATATATATATATATATATATATATATATATACTCGTATGTGTGTGTGTATGAGCAAAATGTCAACTGTAACTCACCCCTTTCTTTAAAGATAAAATGAAAACTGTCGACTGTCTTTCAAAAATCTAAATTCCATATCCATCTTTTCTCATTTCGGATACATGCAAGTATATATGTAGATTTAAACTGTTAAACGTATATCTAGATCTTAAATATTATTTTATACAAAAGTATATGTAAACGTTAATGTATAACTCAACGATGTAGAAAGCTAGTCGAAAATCAACCCCTAAAATACGAAACAATGGTGGTACATATATGCACATGTAATAAATAATAATATTATTAAGAGAGAAATTTGCCAACTCTTAAATGTGCGGATTTATGTATTTCGAAAAACCAATTTTCTTTCATTTTCGTTCCAATTCAAATAATTTCGAATAACAACAGCAGCAAATGCAGTAAATCCACCCTTTTTCTTCATATGAGGAAAAAAATGTATATACGTACATCACATATATAATGGCGTCTTTTTTAATTCTAAATTTTCATCTCGTTTCTCATCCCTACATACACATAATCTTTTTTCGTTGTTGATTCCTTTCTTTGTGTTTCCTTCTTTCAATATTTTTCTAATTTTATTTCATATGGTAAAAACTAAAACCAACCCTCTTATTAATAAATGGATATGTATGTGCATACGTCGCAGGATATGGGTTGACGATGTTTCATTTTGATATAAGGAATGGGACTCAAGATGTCAATTTATTAGGTATTACCTATTTGAGTTAATCTGTAAAATTTTAAAAATGTCGTTTAACTGATTTGTCTCAAGATTCTTATACATGACGTTGGTTAGTTGTAGCATAATGGCATGAAGCTAGCTGGAGACTACCTGTTCCTTGGTACACTGTAATGGTGTACTCACACTGATCCTTAAACTTGTAAGTTTTACTTCTTTAGTCGGTTCTGATCAATATTCTGTATAACTAAAGCTTTCTTCCAGTTCCAAGATTTCATCATTGAGTGGAAGATGTAAGAATACCAGTGACAGTGTGCAGATTAGTACCCATTCCAATTTGCTACAGTAACGAAATGTTTGTTGACGGCAAATCCAAGGACCTGAATGAAATGCCAAGATAAAACATTCTTGCAACATTTTTCAGTTTTAAAGGTACTCGACATTAGCTCTTTGTCTGTTGTGAGGTGCAGTCATTTTGCTCTACTTTATTTTATAATATAAATTAAAAATCAGTCATAAAATATATAGCACCCAGTTATAAGTTACATAATAAAATTATCTAAAATAAAAACAATTATTTAAGTTTACACAATTCATTATGTCGATTATATGTGCTAATGCAAAATGTGGAAAAATATATAAACGCATTGATCTACCTTTGAGTATTGAGTGGAAAGTATGTAAAAAAATTTTCCATGGTAAATGCGTTGGACTTATGCATGAAAGTGAAATTCAATCATTAAAAAGTGGTGCGACTAGTTACTGGACATGTGATATATGCCAGTCTGATGGATGTGTTAGTGAATTTACTCAACAAATTATTTCTGTTTCTCCAAAAAACAGTTACCAGCCTAATGAATCAGATCAAATTACGCTTGAAAAATTATTCAAAAAAATTGATCATCTGGAAAAAAACCCTTAATGCTCGGTTCGACACTCTTTCAATTTCAGTCGACCAATTTAATGCTGTTGTCGAGGAAAATCATTTTCTTAAAATGAAAGTTAATGACTTGGAGAAACAGATCAATTTCATACAAGATAGGTTGATGGGACATTCAGTTGATATTGTGAATGTACCGCTAATTAAAAATGAAAATGTCAATGATGTAGTTTTAACCTTGTTAAAAACTGGGGCTTAATGTTGTAATTGAACAAAGTGATATTAAAAACTGTCAACGTATTATTACTGACCACGATAAAATGAAATCAAAGATTATCCTAGAACTAAAAACAGCGGCTTCAAATTGATAAATTTAAAACTAAGGATCGTATTTACATCAACGAGAGTCTTTCATTTTATAAAAGAAAATTACTTCAAGAAGCAATCAAAATAAAAAACGAAGGTCATGTTGAATATATATGGTCAAGAGATGGGAAAATAATGGCGCGGCGCACAGAAGGGGGAAAAATATTCTATATCAAATCTTCTTTAGATTTAACGAAACTAATAACATAAAATTACTTTGTTTGTAGTTAACTTAACTATTTTATATTTTAGTAGACAATTTCATGTCAACAATGTCATCTCAACCTATGTCAATATTGTTTTTACATCAAAACATACGTAGTATGCGGACAAATTTTTTTAACTTTATTTGCAATTTGGACTCATTGGAAACTATGCCTTCCTTGATTTTTCTCACAGAAATTTGGATTGAAGATTATGAACTGGACAATTATCTTTTAAATGGATTTATGACTTTTGGTAAGTGTAACAAGTTACATCGAGCTGGTGGTACTGCTGTATTTGTTAATGTAAACTTCATATGTCAGGTCAAACCGTTAGATGATATGAAAACAGTGGATGGCTTGGCTGTCTACTATTCAATTAATAACCATAAATGCAAGTTGCAAAAATGTATGCTTTATGGGTGATATGAATATAGATATTCTATCCGATACTAGAGTTACTAATGAATATTTGAACATCATGGCTGCTCATGGTCTTAAATCCTATATTGATCAACCGACTAGAATTATTTCAGGTTCATGTCTTGATCATTTGTTTATTCGTCAAAATTTCTTTTATAAAATTCCATTTCATTCTAATGTTTACGATTTTGATGTAAATGAGAGTGGTCATATTATTCTAAAGTTCAATCTGGATTTTTCTGACTGTATGGTGAATGGTGTTAATAATACCATTGAGAATTGATTATTTGGGCCTTAACAATTGTTTGGTAAATGAATCGTGGCCTGGCGTTTTGGAATCTAATGATGTTGATTTTTCATTTGATACATTTCTAGCCATCATCAAAATGCACATTGTTTCTAACAAATACTCATATCAAGTAGCACCTAATAAAACCGTAAAACCATGGATTTCACATAAAATTAGGAATCTTTTTAACCTAAAAAATAAATTGTATAATAAATTAACAAAAAATTCATCTAATTTATTTCTTGAAGCAAGATATCTCAATCTAAAGAAAAAAGCTAATATAGTTAACAAACAGGCTATGAGAGACTATTACAAAACACGGTTTAACATATTTAAAAATGATCCAAAGAAACAGTGGCAGACCATAAATTCAATGATAGGTGAATCTAAAATATACATTATGCTGTTAAGGATGATAATAATATTTTGCATACTGACAAAAATGAAGTATCTAACCTATTTAATAATTTTTTTATTGATATACCTGAAAAACTAGGGAGTGATATCGACATTGTAGACTGTAATATCGAAGAGGAAGATGAAAAGAAATTCTCTAGTAACATTGAGCAAATGTCTTGCTTTTTTGCTCCCACTGATTGTAATGAGATTATTGTTATCATTAATGACTTAAAATCATCAGATTCATGTGGCTTTGATGAAATTTCAAGCAAAACCATTAGGCCCATTGTATTTAACATCATAAAGCCACTTAAACATATTTTTAATTTAAGCTTAGCAAACAGAGTTTTTCCAGCTCAATTAAAAAAATCTATAGTCTTGCCTCTCTTCAAAAAAGGTGAATCGTTCTGCATGTCTAATGCCCGTCCAATAACTTTACTATCGGTGTTTTCAAAAATTTTAGAGAAAATTATTAAAAAAAGACTTTTTGACTTTATAAACACTACAAATTTTCTCAGTGATTCGCAATATGGTTTTCGTTCAAAACGTAATACTGAAGACGCTTTATTGTGCTATTTCAATGATGTTTACTTAAATCTGAACAAAACTAGAAAAACTGCAGATCTTTTTATTGATGTAACTAAAGCCTTCGATACTGTTAATCATGATCTTTTGTTGGAAAAGTTATCTTATGCTGGCTTCCGTGGCACACCTTTTAATTTACTGAAATCATTTCTGTCCCGTCGTCCACAGACTGTTTATATAAATGGAACTTTGAGTGACACTCAATATTTGAATTGTGGAGTTCCTCAGGGTTCTGTTTAGGGGCCTATACTCTTTCTAGTGTATGTAAATTCGCTTTGTAATCTCAAGTTTTGTGGCAACGTTGTTGCATTTGCTGATGATTTGGCATTCTCCTACGAAGCTGACTCATTTGAAACTATCATGATTCATCTAAAGAAAGATTTATTTTCTTTGAAGAAATGGTTTGGTATCCATAGCATGGTTCTTAGTCCAAAAACGCATTTTATGCCGTTTGTAATGCGAAATCAAGTCGATAACACTATAGTGTATATATACAAATTCACTCTTCTGGTTGTGTATTCAATAATTGTAATTCAAAATGTTAAACGATTGTAAAGGTTTTTAAATTGAAATATTTGGGTATAACCATCGATTATAAGTTGGATTTTATTGAACACACTAGCATTCTTTCAAAGTATATGAAATCGGTAATAAAAAAATTTTATTTATTGAGAAATTTGTGTCCCATTGGAGTTCTAAAGTCAATATACTTTGCTTTGGTAAATTCTAAGTTAGATTATGGTTTATCATTGTGGGGTGGAAAATATTTTGAAACTTTAAGGGAATTAATTATTGCACAAAAATACCTAATTCGAATAATTCATAGAAGAGGTTTTCGTGAACATACATTCACCCTATTCGCAAACTCTCGAATACCACTTAGATATCTATATGTTTATAAGGTATTAAAAATATTTTTCATTAGAGGTGGTTACGAAAGATTTCGAACTAATGGCAGGTACCAGTTTCGTATTAACGACCGTTGTTTAGTGAGTTTTACCAGGAAAGAATATTGTCGTCAGTTCTACCTGTTCGTGGCCCCTAGACTTCATAATCAACTACCACCAGATATCAGATCTATTTCATCTAAACTAGTATTCTTGAGAAAATTAAAGAAATGGCTTTTTTCTTTTAATGATCATCTTAATATTGAAGCATTTTTGAGTTGAATGTGCTATTGTTCAATGTTTTTGTTTGTTAAATTTTAAAAGTGTAAATTATCAAAACTCACCTCACACATTTTATTAGCTTATTTTATTAATTATAACGTCAATTTACACAAGTGTATGTAACACTTCAAATTGATGTACTTATTTTATCAAATTTTTTTAAACTGTATTAACATTTAAATTTTTAACAAAAACTGTAAAAATAAAAGTAAATTTATAATAATACTCTATTTATGCTTAATATTATGCTATTCGTAGCATTAATTTTATGTACCTAATTAAAAATTATAACTTTGATTGATAAAATAAAGATAAAAATAATAATAATAATAATAATAATTGAGAGTAAAATGTGCCAAGGAACATTGTGACTGTACTACTATGCCATTCGTTATCACATATAAATGTTAGTTGTGTAAGGATACGAGCATCGATTCACCCATATAACTCCCACTAAATGCGATTTCATAAGATGAACAGACATCTGCGTCACTTTGATCGCCCCAGACACAGTGGAAAATTGAGTAGATCAGAGATTATACCTACTATGTCTTGTGAATGCTTCACACACACACACACACACACAAGTTTAAAAGTGTGGTCTTTATTAGGAAACCAGATCGAGACACTACACTCTAAACAATCTTTTTCTCTGTCCTTGAAGAAAGAGAATCTTTAGTGCATAAATAGTATTATGGTTAGGTAAGGTTAGGTTGAGCGGCTGCTACAGCACAGTTAGACCGGCAACGGTCCGTTGTGATACCACAGGATCTTACTCCCCTTTTACCCTATGAGAACCAGTAAGAGCTGCTTACGTAGCGTAATAAGTCTCGCACATTACAGTTTTCGAGATCGGAAAGGCAGTCCATTAAAAACTTACCCAGATATTCATGTCTTTTGTGTGCCAAAGCCGGGCATGAGCATAGGAGGTGGATACTAACGTCTCTTCCTCCTCCTCGTCCCTACAGCTTCTGCAAAAGTCATTGACTTCCAGACCCAGCCTTCTCGCATGTTCTCCAAGAAGGCAGTGTCCTGTGAGTATCCCCACGATCGTTTTAAGTTCAGCTTTGGCCAGACTTGTCTTGCCACTCTACATGAGAGGGTGTTCGTCCACCTATTGTTCGCAGAGGCTTCCGCCTCTTTTTTAAGCACAGTCCTGAGTCTGCCCAACTTCGCCCTTTCCGGTACCAGTTGGAGAGTTGTACCGTGCCTCGCTAGTTCGTCCGCCCTGCAGTTTCTCATAACGTCTGAGTGGCCGGGGACCCAGACTACCTGGATGTTGAAATGCTCACTCATCTCATTAAGAGACGAGCGGCAACCCAACGTCACTTTAGAAGTTAGAAAAACAGAAACCTGCGACTTGATTGCCGCCTGACTGTCCACATAAATTTCGATATCAGTCGAGGATACCACATAATGTTTCAACCAGTTCAGGACCTCTTCAATCGCTATCATCTCTGCCTGGTACACGCTGCAGTGATCAGAGAGGTATTATGCAGTATTAGCATTATGCATAATTGAAAATCGACAGTAGATATAATCTGTTTCGGTACAGTCATGACTAAAACCAGATATTTATCTGGTTCCACCATTTCATCTTATCATTCAAATGCCTAAGAGAAATATTTATAGAAAGAATGAACATTCATCACCAAGCCTAAAAACCTTCACATCTATGTCAACATGTAATTCAATATAGGCGCTAGCCAAATTTACATCTCGCCAATCTTAGGTTGGTAATCTTTCATTTTGACTATTATTCTTACCCCATCAGTATCTGTGGTGTATTGGTTTTCACTGGAAATGTTTTATAATTGAGCAGATCTTGAATGGGTTAATGCATGACACTGACAGGGAAGAGCAAAGAGTGATTCACTATTTACTTGATTACACTGGTTTCAAGCATTGGTGTTATACTTTCTAATCAACTAAAGACTTCTTTTCAGTCAGAACACAATTGCCTGTGTTACAAAGTAATCTTATTGCCACTATATTCAATAAATCTTTTTTGAATTTGAGGAAGTTAACGCATGGTTTAGGATCCACTGCAAATAAATAAATATTATCTTAGCTTGTCAGATCACCTTAACCACTTTTGATGTAATTGCAAACTTAATGATGAGAGCAGTTTTATTCTTAAGACCTTATAAACCCCTCCCATTCGTGATCAAGTCTTTTATTGCCTTTATATCGCAAAGATCTTATCACCACTTTATTATTCCGCTTCTAATAGGCTTTGCTCCAGTGTATGGCCAGCATTGCGTTGGGTGTAATGCGGTACTGATGAATCATCTATTATATTTAAATTTTTATTTATTTGGCACTACCTTCAATGATAGGAGTCATATGGCCCAGTTTTTATTTACATTATTGTTTAAAAAGCAGTGATCCACTTTCATACCGTTATTCCATACTCTTTTATAAACTCATATATAGCCCAATACATATTATTATCCATTCGAAAAAGTTCAATCAGATTCCTTCCACTCATGAGGACATCGAACATTGCTCGCTTTGACTAAAAATAGTACACTGCAGTCAAATGTTCAATGTCCTCCACAACCAAATAACTTTCACATAGATTATTATCACTCAATTGACGTTTATAAAGATTGATTTAATCTCACCCGCTCCATTGTTCGAATCATTCTTATGTCGCTTTTGATCAACTTGAAAAGGGGCTTAATCAAAGGCTCACTATTCCACTTAAAGTAATTCTTTGCTTTTACCTGGCTTTTGTCTAAACTCATTCTGCTATTTTCCTTAAACATACGAAGTATACATCTCTTGCATCGATAAAATTATATTCACTTATTTCTTCAAGCAAACAACTCCGTTTCGCAAGCATATCAGCTCTTTCATTTCCTTCAATTTGTATGTGAAAAGGTACCTATTGAAGAATAACCTCCTTCCCACAAAATTGAAGGTACTCATATAAATCTTCTACGTACATATTTTCCTGAGTATCCCCTCTCCGTTTTATGAACTCTAATCCATTTAGCAGAGAATAGTACTACTCCTTTCCTTCCTCCATTCATCTTGATTCCTTCAATTATTTCAATCAACTCGACATTCATTATATATACTGTCATTTAGTCTCAACAATTTCTCTTTTTTCAACGATAGAATGTATATATTCCTACAACCACTTGATCTTGACTTTAGTCAAGATCAAGTGGTTGTGTTTCAGTCGCACCATACGAAACTCGCACTCCACCGATAACTCATTTACCATCGCTTTTGTTGTGGCTCCAAAATGCTCACCACTAGATTTTGTAATTTTTGCACCCACTGGTCGAATTTTGGAATTTATCCGCTAATTCTTCCATGTGTACCTTAAAATTAAGTCTTTGGTCGATCCAAATTCCCAAATAGCTATAGTCATAGTTACATGTCTATAATTCGCTCATCATATATATGCATATTTATACTAGCTATCGTTTGAGAAGCCTTTCTTGCATTCACATGTAGATTCAGTTCAGTCAAACATTGTGTTACCTGATTTACACAATTAGCTCGATTCAGGGCACTACATAATATAATCATACGCTCTTTCTATGTCCAAACTAATTTTTCTACACATTCGTTCGCAGAGTGGTTTCGTCGGAAGCCAAAACTAGTTTCTGGCAATAAACTTTTCCCATTTATCCATTCTTCGATCCTGCCTTTCAACATTCCATTTACAATTTTATTCAAAGCATTCAACATAAATAGTTTATTGCCATATTCCGGTCACGATCGCTTTTGGGTATCGGAACCACTCTGCTTTCCTTCCATTTTGTCGGTATTTGAACACTCATCCATGTATTGTTTAGAATAATTCTACTTGGTGGATTGAAACTGGTCAATAATCAATATAAGATTACGTGCTTCATTAGATGCTCAATATACAGCTCTTAAAGTTTATAGGAATACGGTTAGTATACATAGGTAACTGAATCTATTACACAAGTGTTCCTTCCGCAATTAAAACCCTTAGAAATTTAATTCCAACAGGGAAGTCAATAAAGTTTCGTGTACGACTATTTCGGAACGAGAGTGGATCATATCAAATTAAGTTAAATGGAGACAGCAGGTTTTCTATTCATAAGATTACCAATTTGCTTCCTATCTTTCTCAGGGGTACAAGTGTATATATTACTGTTCCAAGCAATTGACGAAGAAATATGACGAATTGATCTAGAATACTGTCTTGGTATTATGATAATTTGTTAATATGCCGAGTTTCATCTTGGTGTTGATCAACTCTTTAAATAAGTCCCAATTCGGTTTACAATCCCAAAAAAATATTGACCTTAACTTACCTGTAGATACCTGTAGTAGACCAATGATCATTATATCTGACTTCCAGTTTGGATTCAGAATAAACATTTGACAATTGATCAAGTTCATCGCGTGACTGTAAAGATTGAACAAGCATTTGAAAAGGAGAAACATCTCATGTATCACAAGCTTTCGATAGAGTATGGCATGAGGGTCTTATCTACAAGATAGGTGAAATAGTATTACTGCCAATTGTGCAAGTCATATCACTCCAAACGAAAATTTAGGGTATCTCATGAATAAAAATACTATGTTACCCAGCAATAGCAGGGGTGCCTCAGGGTAGCGTATTAGGGCCCATCATATATGTACTTTACACCTCCGATATACCAACAACGGAAACAACCTTCATAGGAACTTTTGCTGATGATACAGCAGTATTGGCATCAAGTGAATCACTGAATCTTAGAGCTCATAAAATCTCATAAAATCAGCCAATAGACCAGGGATTGGAAATAACAACCTCCTTACATTTCTCAAAACAACGCGAGATGTACCGGCTAATAGGAAGACATTCTAAGCTAAAGCCTGTACTGCAAACGCCTGAACTATTCGAATCGATAATTAAACCAATTTGAACGTATAGCATCCAATTTTGAGGCTGCACTAAACGCCACTGATCATGCGCATGCCTCAATACGTAATCTAGGTCACAGCCCTAATTGAAACATGACGCGTTGTCAAAATAAACCATCTTCATTAGCTTATATATACTGTATGTGTACCACATCTATTTCATTATCTCGTGGGACCGATTAATCTAATCGTCACGTTATATAGTTAAACTGATTAATCGATTATTAAATATAATTTACCTATATACATACGCTTATATACGCTCATGTACATGATAAATATAATGAAATCGATATCTAACGATCAAATCAATTATATATTTCGAACAATACACCAACGAAAAAATTCCAATTTCATGCAAACCAATTAGTTTGAAATTTTTCAATTCGTTCGTTCAAAACTCTCGCTCTCGCGGATGAAAATTATTTTATGCAAGTCAGTGTTTATCAAAGACATATAATACCACACCAAAAACAAAATATTTCATTTATATGAACAATACACTTCTTATATACAAATTTTAATGTATCGAACTTTTTTTTTAGTCGTCTTCATAGAATCCTTGAAAATTCGCCATTTTATAATCTTAATAAATTAGACGAGATAAAAGAAACTGACATGTAGATGTACCTCTATATACTCATACTCGTATTCGTATACCAAAAACGAAATACAGGTCAAAATATATATACAATATGAGTGAATGTGTGTGTGTATTCTTCTTGAAAACACCTCATCTTATACCAATCCGTGTCAGTTCGTCGTTTTTGTTTCTTTTCCTTAATACCTAATAATAATCATAATAATAACAATTTTTTTTTCATCTCTGTTGTTAGATTTTCAATTTTTATTTTAAAATGTTCTTTTCGGTTTGAGAACCTGTCAAAATTTAAAGCGGGTTTAAGTCTTAAAAGTAAAATAAAAAAAAAAACTTTTGATAGATATTTTTTTTCCTCTCAGAACGTATGAAATAAAAATGGTCGACGGAATAATGAGATGCGGAATAAATTATATATCTAGAGATATGGAATGTGTGTGGAGGTTTCCATTCTCAAAATACATAATGATAATAATCGTTGGCTTTTTTATGGAGGCTATTTTTGGGTCGTATCGGGTCAACAGTTACCGAATCGATCGATTTCGTTCGTATATGAGTAAGCTTTTAATACTGGTGGGAACACTCTGTTTCCATTGTCATCGGCCGGTGTTAATTATTAAGAAAAACAAGGAATTGGTAAGGGATTGAAATTTTATTGTTCAGTTTGTAGTTCAGCTCCTTATACGAGACTGTTTTAGATGGAAGAAATAGATACGTGGTATAGCTAAACGAATCAAAATGTTTCTATGCCGGTTCTTCAGAATAGCCATCCCAATCTTAAGTAACCTTCCATTAAAGTTGCAAGATAGAGCTTTGGATTTGTTGTCCAAGACTGCAAAGGATTATATCAAAATTAGTCAATGTCACCAGAAGTACTGTAAAATTTATTTTTCAACACTTGCCCATCCAGTTCGCTAAACCAAGTTACGAGTCTTTAAAAGATGACGTAAATATTGATTTTTCCATTTCTTGTGGACCCAGTGCTCAGCTTAAACAGGTCCTCGAAAAATTATTCACGTATTGTTATTCAGTATAGAGCGTTAAACCGAGACAAAATTTCAACTACTGAAGAACACTACTGGGTGTATGTCGTATCACAGTGTTTATTCATAAACATTAGCTAGCGTAAATTTGCTTTATCAGCAAACGCAGAACACTTTGAATGGGTTGATCCATTCAAACAATCCTTATTCCAGAAAATCTTCCAAGCATCTGTGGTACATTTTTACGTTTAGTTTTATTTGGGTGCAGGGCGGACTTTTCGACTGTCCTAGCTCCTTGTAACTGTCAGAGCTCCTGCACACAATGCTCGATCCTTCAAGTAAAGGTTGATAGCTACCTTAAACATGTGCATTTTATATTTCAACGGAAACTGAAAACCGGCCAATGAATTCCACTTTTTAGATGTTCGATAAATAAATTCGCGCTTTGCATCTTCAGTTTGAGGTTTCGGCAGCTTCACCGTAAACCTATGCGCATTAACCGTTTCTCGTGTCACCCGTTCTGGCGTTACAAGTTGTGGTATTTTCTCCTCTAATTCTGCAGAACATTTACCATTTATTAATCTATAGAACACGCAGAGTTCTGCAACATCTCTGCGATGTTGTAGGCTGTCTATAGATCTTTCGTATTATTCGGATGGCCTAATAAAGGTTTTATATATTTGGAGAACCTGATGCGAATTAAAAAAAACGTCAACCGTCATTCCAGTTTAAATTGTTGCTAATCTGAACACCAAGCAGACGAATTGAGTCACAACCCACGAGAACGTGTCCTTTTACCATAAAAGGGTATTCGTTGTGACTTCTTTTACGCGAGAACGTGCATATTTGTGTTTTTTTCTTGTTAAATTTGAATTTTTACTCCTCACTCAAATATTGTTCTCACATCGGAACTAAGCGAAGTGACAACTTCCAGCCGTTTACCGTTTAACTGTGAAGGAGTAGGCTTGACCAAAGCAAAGTTGGTGACAAAACTGATCCTTGAGGGACTCCGGCATTTGAAGAGTGTGGTCGTTGATGATCTCCCATTTAGCACAACGTTGATCTTTCGGTCTTTGAGAAAGCTTGATGGTTTTTTTATCCACTTGATGGTCTTCGAATCCAAGCCGTATGCCACAAGTTTACAAATGAGATTCTTATGTCAAACCTTGTGATAAGCCTTGGATACATCCAAAAAGATTGCAAAGGCTTCTTCTTGTTGCTCGCAAGGGCGAGATTCCATTTGTTTGTAACATACGTCAAGAGATTGGTTGTGGAGCGGCTTTGGCGGGAGCCATATTGTTTATCTGAAATTATTTTATTAATCTCAAGATAATGCACCAGTTGTTGGTTAATGCATTTCTCAAAAACTTAAGCCACGGCTGACACAATTGATATTGGCCGGTAGTTTGAAGGGTCAGTTTTATCACAACCACGTTTAAGGACCGGTTGCACCATCGCACTCTTCCAGACGTTCGGGTATTTACCTTGCTTATAAGAAAGGAGAAAAATTTTAGTTAATATTGGAGCCAAGTCACTGGCAAACTCCTTCAATATTCGAAAAGGAATTCCGTCAGGTCCAGTGGCCTTATTTATGTCTATTGCCTTCAGGTTCCTGAAAACAATTTCCTCTGAAATGTTGATAGGATCCAAGTAACTTCATCTGGGATAAATAAGGTCGAGTTCGAAGTGAAGACGTTTGCCAGTAAGTCGGCCTGCAAATATGGATCCTCCACCAAAGCACCATCTGCACATTTCAATGCTGAAATAGATGTTTTAGAAATATTGGCAACCGATGCGACCATCTGGTAAAAGTTGCGATCGGAGATTTTCAACTCGGAAGCCTTAGCGGCTATCTTGTTGTCAGCACTTTTCGCTTCCTTAGCACAGATTTTTTTAAAGTTGTTACGTGTGGCCTTATATACTTCAAACGAAATTTCGTTGCGCTTATATTTCTTGTGAGCAGATTTATTTTGTCTGGCTGCTTTGGCGGCTTCTTTTGAAAAGATTTTAAAATTAGGATTGGGGTTGGAAAAGGATGATGGGATATATTTATTCATTCCATGTAGAACGATTTCGGTGAAACTGGCAACGGCGTCGTCTATTTGATTGTTATAAAAACAATGGCTTTCCCACGGGAAATGTTGAAAAAATGACCGTAACCCATAATTGTCAGCCTCGATAAAATGCTATAGACGCCTTGGCTGCTGTCTAAATTCTGGTGGTATTGCGACAGATATTTTTACTGTTATCAGGTTGTGGTCAGAATTTCCAATTCCAGCCTCGACACGCGCTTCCATGGAATGCGGAATTGTTGTAATACAAAGATCCAGAGTATGACTGTTTATTGAATTTTGACATTCAAATGTGGAATCACTAACAATCTGCGTAAGGTCATGCGAAACAGAAAGCCACTCCTTCTGACGCCCAGCACAGTTCGTATTTTGGTGATTCTGTCACGGTTCGTCTCATCTGTGAATTCTTCTTCCGTGAACAGAATATCTCTGTAGCCCTCATATTAGTGACCGCAGCACATTTGCCTGCTAGGTTGAGTCGGCTGGATGGGGTTCTTGTCACTTGCCACAGAGATCTAGAAGTGCTGCTTCAATAACCTCATACTGACGATTCGTAGTTAAAAGTCACAGAACTAAAACATGGAGCGATCTTGAAATAAGCGATGCAATATACTATCACCAATAAATAATTAAGAAAAATTCCGAACAAATATAAAATTGGTAAAACAAGAAAAATATTATCACAGCCTTTTTTTTGTGTGGTGTAGGTGTTTCGACCACAGGTGCCCCTCCCTCTCCATTGGCATATCGGTGCACGTAACCTTCCCGTTGCTTGGGTATGCTCCTGGAAATGTGTTAACCCCTGCTATTCACGCTCTTAACAACGCATGGTGGTATCCATTGGCGTTGAAGCTTAACTAAGCGTTAAAAGAAAATCGACCAAAAACACAACGAGGTACATTATAAAAAGAAAAGTATGAATATTTAGAAGTGAAAATGGAATTGCATTAATTAATTATTGGCCACAATTACTATATACATTTTTGGATATAAATTAATTTTTATCTTAACACTATGGATATCAAACTACACATAACTATGCACAAATTAATATTGCTTTAATAAGCTTGGTGGATCCGCGGTCCCCTTGTACCAAATTCACAATAATAATATTTATATAGATAATTTGTATATAAAAGTAACAATAAATAAATGTAAATATAATAATAATAATAATAAATAAATAGTGTATAAATATCTAATAAATATAGTAAATATATGTGTATAAATAAATAATTGTAAATATAAATTTAGTTAAACTTATTCTATCATGCAAAAAAAATATACATAAATAATCATAAATTATAAATGGAGGAACTTATCGCTTTGGTTAATGATGATGATGGTGAGTCAATAAAATGGCCGTATACATAACAATCGGACGCTGACCATCCATTTGTATTTTCTAGTAATTCCTTCCAATTTAATGAGCTTAACACGTTTTGTCGACAATATTTGCATGCCCCCACGTTCAGAAAGGTCGCGGAGTGCCCACCACAATAGAAATTTGTGTGTCGTAGTCGGTTTACAACTTGGAGCACTGCGAAGAATGAAACAATAAAATTAAACTGGTGTCCAGAGAAAAGCTTAATAGGACACAATAAACTTGTGTGTAAAAACTTAACAAAAATATGTAACAAAACTAAGTACCTTTCGCGACGATAAGAAAAATATTTTATTTTTCCACTATGCACGAATTTATATGGATAGCTGATAGACTTATCACTGGCACCCACGTCAAGGTACCGTATATTTAGATCTATTATTTTATGTTGAAATTTCATCACCGACTGAATATACAACATTGGGTTATAAATGCATCGACGATTGTATGTGTGCTTGACCAAAAAACCATCATCTATCAACATGGAGTAAGAGTATTTTTATTGGGCCAATAAACCAATTAAATTGAATTCCAATTGTTTTTCAATTACCATGGTTACATGGTAAGTACTTTATTACTTAATACAATAATGTATAGTATGGATGAACACCGTCAGAAAGAAAAATTCACCACTTGAAGACATTAAACAAGCCGCCTGGAACATTACCATGTTACAATTCAACCATTCTTTATGGTGGGCATTAAAGTCACCAACCATAATTAATTCGCAGTAGAGATGTTGATTGCGAATGTCATCACATTTTTCTGACAAAACCTCGAAGAAATTCATAGTTTCTGAATCCGTTTGATTGGGGGATCTATATAAACTAATTCAAAAAAGGATTTTATTAGGGAGCGATGTTTTAGGTACAATAGTTTGAGCGGTATTTTAGCAAATTTCGTCCTTATGATGTCGAGCGTACGGTATGTGGTCTTTAATGAATATGCACACTCCACGTTGCAACTCGAATGCTTGTTCGAATTCATTCTCGTAGATGTTATGAGATACTTTTGTTTCCGTTAGCATCAATATGTCGGGTCTGCGTGATTCGAGATGTTGATGTGCGCAATTTTTATTAGTCACGAGTCCACGGACATTGGCAAAATGGATGGTAAGGCTATCAATTGTATCTTTACGAGGATTATGCCTCGCCGCGCGATTCGAAGAGGCATTTTTCGGGGATTTTTTAATTTTACTACTCATGGTAAAAAAACATTTTTGTACGCAAAAATGCGAAAAAACCGTCCCGACAAAAAATAAAAATTGAAATAATTCAAGCAAAACTACAAAATTAAAATAAATTAACGCGGGCGAAATAATAAATTGAACGTAAATAACGAATAAAAATTATAAGGAAAAAAAAATGAAAAGTCCAAGTGAAGCCAACAATCCAACCATTTTAGTCGCCTCTTACGACAAGCAGTGGGTGCTGTGATGGAATTTTATGCACCCAACCACAGGGGATATTCTTACGTTCCTTTTGACATTCACCAATCATTTTCCAGATTCCGCAGCCTCTCGAATTTAAATTATGAAAAATATAATTCTTATCATCTTCCAAATACCTGTGATAATGTCGAAAAAAGAAGAAGTCATATTGTAAGTATATGGAATGTGATCATACCGTGATTAATGACAAATTAAAGCCCTTTCTCTTACAGTATCACTAACCAGTTTATTATATAGGTGGCTTTTTATAGCTACTCAACCGTATAGTCATGTGAATATACTCTAAGTCTGTCTTTATGTTGAGCTATATGAGACAGTGTCTCGTAAACATTTTCCACGATCGCACTTATCTCTTTGCAGCAAAGCTATATAGTTGTCTTGATTTTGGCCACTCCGTTTTTTATTAAACACGAGTTATTAGTGGTCCATCATTTATTTACAGATATTCTACCTTCCTGTAGCAAGTCATTATATGAAGCACTGGTATATCAGTGTTCAAATTCTACTTTTGGTAAGAGACATCATGTTGAGCCCTAACGATTTAATTCCTACAGCCCTGGTGTTCCTGGGCTTAGACTAGTGAACTGATCAACTATATCTTTATTAGATAAGAAGTAATTATAGGTTACCTTTGACGTAAGAAAGTATTATTTAATTCTGACTATCCGTGAGATTTCTAGCGAATATTGTAAACTATACCTCAACGCATTTCATTGAGAGAGGTTTACCTTCACAGAAAACTCGGCTCTCCCATTCATTTTTTACTGCATCAATTATGTCTGTCACATAAGCTTCATAAAATTTTGGATGCCTAATTATACTGATCGAGAAAAAAATCACGAAGAAAATATTTACGTTCGATGTAGTCAAAATTTGTAAAAGAGTTCTAACACTGTTAAGTCGTTTTGAAAATATTTATTTTTGAGTTTTTCAATGGCTTATATACTAAATATACCATCGATAACGAAAATTATTCATCGACAACAAAATTTTGATCAGAATATTCATCTGGTAACATTGTGCAATCTAATCTGGGTGGGAAAAAATCGGGTATGGATATCAAAACACCAGACCTCCTGTCTGGAACTGCACGTCTCAACCTTACGAACCGTTTAGACGTGTTGGTGCACATTGTTTATAGGTGGTCAGCCCAATGAATGCTTTTTACGACACAATCGCTTTTTATATTACCAAAAGATTATTTATTTTTGGTCAACGGCGAGGTACGAACTCGAGACCGTGTCATAATAGGAAACTATCTAGGTGCCAGAAGTAAACAAATCAAACACTTTTCAATCAAACCAGTTTATTATATATGTGTCATTTGTAACCCATTCAATCAGGCCAATTGTTCTTCCCAAATGTGAAGGACATGCTATGCCGAAAACAGTCGATTTGAAATTCAATGGTCAACAATTTATGAAATGTTTTGGACAAACAAGTGTAAGAGTGGAAGCCAAATCATACCTGTTTCTATTCTGATTCTACTTGAAATGTCGTAAGCTTTTTATTTAGCACTGAATGTCCTGACATCAACCACCGGGTAGCTCCGGTCGTTTCTGAAAGGTGATCCCATATGTTTGATTATGCTTCTTCACAGCTACAACAGTGATCGTGTGCGAGAGGTGTGTCTAAGTTTATTTATACTTAAACATCTCCTACCTCAACCCTGAAGAAAGACATTACTTAAACCGAGTGGCATATCAATGTTTACTGTGCTGGTGAGAGATAACATGTCGTGCTACTACAAAATTCATTCCCCTGTTTGTTCTGCAACAGGCGTGGGCTAGCCCAGCTGGATATGTAAGAGTACTACTTTCTCTTTTTTAATTTTAGCCTGTCTGTATGTAAAAATCCTCACCCGACTGGAAGAGAGCCTTACCATCCATTTTTGAACTATCCTTAAAAAAACGCTGTCTCAAACTTTCTGGTGTCAGAATGTTATAGAAAATAGTCCAACGATAGATTTTCAAATCGGCTGAAGTCGATTATGGAATTGTCACCAATTCAGAACTAGTTCGATATATGATCTCTGGTAACCATATTTTTGTGGGAGCTATAGGAGATTCAACCATTTTTGCCCTCTCATTACTCATGATGATATAGTGTAGTTAGGAAATCAAGATCCACCTTGCCACAGGCAATCGAAATATCTTGGGAATATGTGAATTATTTGAAACTGTTAAAAACTTTGATCATACTTGTCTGGAATAAGTTGAACCTAGATGGATGAGCACGAAAGTTGGTTTCTAGAGGACAATCTTTCAGCATATGTGTGAAATTTGACATAAAACAAACACACTGAGTTAATTTAGAGGAGATGGTAAACCGATTCCCTAAATGTTGACCTATGTTTTCAATACACGAAGAGCTCACTGTTACAGGATAGTTTTACAAATTATCGGTTATTATAGGACCCCACGAATCATTTTAATACGTATTAGTGCGCATTGTAAGAGGTTGGCCTAAGGAATGCTTTTATATACCGGTGAGAATCGAGCTACAGAACGCGGCATTTCCAAATGTATCCAACTCTTAATGGTTGTAATCTTTACCGATTAAGCCAGATTTTGACAACGTACGTAAATAAATGTCAGAATACCACAAAGAATGTCACTGCACCTATTATCTCCACAAAAAACTAAAACAATAGTTAAACCATTCCAGCGCGATTTTCAAACATATATATAATATTAGTTATATCTTTCTTACATTCCTTTTGACATTCCATAAACAAAATTCCAAAAACTACCAATCATTCTCCAGATTCCACAGCCTCTCGACTATTTATAGTTATATTTTACGAGCACAACAAAAAACTATATTCGACCAACATTTTTTTGTGTTTCTCCGTTCATTTGTATATATTTAGCCTGCTGTTTACACATTGCGACTGGCTAATTTGCGATGACTCGACACTATATACTCCGTACTATGCGGGACGGGGCGAATTTGTTTGTTTTTCAAATTTTATTATATATTGATTTAAGACTTGTATACGTTTGATTGATATCGTAGACTCGAGACGATATGTATATAGTGTATCGAATTTAGCACACAAGTGTAAATTTATCCATTTATCACGTATGTGTGTATATAGTCGGGTATATATGCACGACCAAATGCTCGGTCCCATTACATATTGCAACCGACTAAACAATTTGACAGAATTCCAAAAATATAAAAAAAAATTGTTTACGTCAAATCCTGTGACGAGAAATTAACAACGAAACATGCACAAAATATATATTTTATTGTTATTAAGTCTATGAAACATTAAATTAATGATTCTTTTCCATTTCTTTAACAAAAATATAATGTTAAAGAAAAGAAGACAGTTTTTACAACAACAGGCGAAAAAAAAAGAAAATTTTTAATCTTTTGACAGATTTTAGTGTTGTGTACGTCACCCATATATAAGAGACGGCATGTACCTAGCTGCTATATATTCGGTGAAAGGTTTGGAAATTGTATATGTTTGGAAGATAGTTTTTGACTGACATGTGTGGTCTATATACACACTCACACACACATACACACACAACAAAGCAACTCAACCATTTAACAGATGGTTGGTTTCGAGGATTCGTTAAACATTTCAAAATTCTTGATTTGAGCGAAATTGGAAGAAAATTAATTGAATAAAAAACATTTTTTTGTTGTTGTTCCATTTCGTTTTAGGATCGCAAGTATATATATATATGATGAGGGTTGTACTTAGATTAGACCCATCTAAATCAACATTTATACAATATTTTTTTTATTTTCGTTTTTAAAAAAAAAATCTACCCTCGGCAAGGGAAAAAAATGTATAATAATCGAAAATACAAGGGAGGAGCGGATAAAAATGGCCGATATTTCTTCCTAATTTCAAGTTATACTTAATTTTGTGTGTTGTGCTCTCTCATCGCGCGCGTCCTCATCAAAGACGAAATCCTTAGTTTTCGGTTGTTGTTGTTGTTGTGTGTGTGAATATATATTTTTGTTTTTGTTAAATCGATTTCCAAGAAAACTGTAACTAAAAAAATTTATTCCTTCTCTAAGCTATATGCTCGTCGTATCAAAAGAATCAGGATCATTAATTATAATTGAAAATCGGGGAAAAAATTGTATAAAAATCGGTTCGACTTTTAAAAGGAAGAAAAAAAATGTTTTTATCTTTTTGAGAAAATTGAGATGTTCCTTTTTATTATATATTTTTTGTTTTTTTTTTTTATTTTCATCTGACTTTTGCTATCTATTTATCTATACGATATATGAAGAAGTGTACATCTCTTATATAGTTTTCGTATATATAAATTTTTTTCACTTACACTCTAGGGTTTATAGTTCGGACGGCTGGAATTGATGAAACATTCGATATCGTATATATAATAGAAATCACAGTGATTGACAACCGAAAGTAATTTAATACGAGTTATGAATTTATCGGACAGTGTGATGTACTCACTGACCAAATGGCGCAGGGGTAACCACCTGTAGTTGGAGTGTAGAATTCATGGGCGAAACCGTCTTCCATGTCAGTACTGTTTTCTCATAGAATTTGTCACACTCGTCTCGACGTATAACAATTATATAAGCAAAGCGCGGTACCTATATATATACAGTCAGCGAAATATTTCCATCTCACCGACTCTTTATAGAAAGCGATGATGAAGCATAATTACATATTTTTTTTGGTGAAAATCAATTTTTATTAATTGAAAATAAATTTTTGTGTGAATAATAAGGACATCAAATTGTTAGAAACTCATTTGACATAGGACGATATCGGTTTCTTATACATGACAAATTGTGTGTAATTCGGTGAGCAAAAGCGGTATTAGTTTGTGGGTGCCACCGACTTTACTCGCATCTAACGAAGGGCTAGTTTAGGACCGATAGAAAATAGTCGCGATCTGTCTGTCGAAGTGAATTCACTGTAGACTATGGGTATAGTGATCACATTCAAACTGTAGAAACCTTCATTCAACGTCAGATGAACATTTTAAAATATCACCACCTGTAGTTAAAAAAGCGAGTACTGTCGAAGAACATATTGTACACATATACAATTGACACCATGAATGTCCATCCTGAGATGTTTCTTAAGAAACATCTCCTAGAATGGACCTATTAATTAATAAAGGTCCTTCATAAAGGTTTTTCATCTCACAAATCAAATTATTAATATCGTGCAAGAAATGAGTGGTTATAGCGAGTACGTTGATTCACTCACGTTTTGAATGTTGAATCAAACAGAGTGTGCAACGATGGTAGTGATGTCTGCATCCAGTATAAAGAGCGATCTGACTCGTTTTTTAAACTGATGGATTAAATTGAAATGGCTCGAGTTAACATTGGCCTCTAAAACCGTAATTATTATCATTATTATTATGTTCCAAACACGGTTGTTTTGTATAGATTGCGAGTTGGGCTATGAACTCTGATCATGAGACGTGATCAATCTGTTTAATAAGTACGGTGGTTAAATGAATAACTACAAATAAGGAATCACTACAAGTTTTAATCAAAAAAGATTTTTTCATCAATGAGGATACTAATACCGCTAAAAAGTTGGTATAGTCCTCACACAAAGTATATGGAGTGACTGCGGAATCAGGCCACAATGGTAATAACAAAAGATGGAATTCGATAGGCATGGTTAATTCTCAAAATTGAGAAGTCCGTGTTCACTCCGGATATTTCCTGGTCACTACAGAGACTGGAACTCATCGTACATGACATAACGCATTTTAAGGCTAGATTGGTTCCCGGAGATGGTTAAAAATCGAGTTGATGATTTGTTGGTCGGATTAAAAAATAGCTGGACCATAATGAATTTGGATTGAGAGGATTTTGTGACCTCAAAAGTGTGTTTGGTAACTAATCATTCAGTTCTATGATCTCCAAAGTTGAAAGATATGGAGTTAATGTTGGAAACTGAGCTGGTATTTCACTAAATTAACGATTCTGAGAAACTTTGATCTTGATAATTTGGGGTATATCCCATCCAGTTTTTTTCAGAAGTCACCTTTCTGTATAGATCAGAGTTACATGAGAAGAACACCAAACAGAAATATTAGAAAATATTTACAAAAATTGTAAACAAAATTGACTTAAAACTCATTAGCCTGTATTGACTAACGCCATAGTCTCCTTCGCCACATATTTCTAGTCTACCCTTAACCTGTTTGTCATTGTGAAAGCTATATGTGTACCCAAACTCAGCTTAGCACTCGAGATATGGGTAGTTTAAAGCCAATTGACTCTAATGCTAGAGTCCTAAGTGAATGATAAACAGTTCCATGTCCTGCTAAGAGCAAACATATATTAAATCTGAATGTATTCGGTTGGGAAGGATATTAAAATGAGCTAATCAACCCTTTGTCACTGGATAAAATCTGTAATATATAGACACATGCAATTGATGGGCTTTTTGATTAAATTATATTGAATCATGTTGCATCTAACGATGAATTTTTATAAATTCTGGATACAACGTTTCAATCCAAATCCATTAACCAATATTACTAATACGTCGACTAGCTTCAGTGGCCTATTAAGATGCTTAAGCTGCATATGATGGAATTGGCAAATCATCTGCGCCTTTTGTCTCTTGTACAATGGTTGAGTACTTGGATTTATGTTCAATCACGAGATCAGGATTTTAGTGCGAATACCTGATATCGTGCATGAAATTAAAACACGATGGCTCAACGGCGTATAGAGCGATCTGACGTTCATGTTGCTTGCAACAGTATAAAGCGCTGTCTCTTGATCGAAACAGATAGAGTCAGATTGTTGACCGGGTACGGGCGAACAATGTCCTGTAAAATCCGTCATAAAAAAATATATGCTGTTTATATCTGTGTGGTTATAGATTAACTGTTAACGAAGTCAAAGACATATATGATCAACTTCAGCTTTCGTTATTGTCAAAATTAACAAGTCTGAAACTTATTATTTGGAGTCTGTATAATGATAATTATCTACCTTTGAATCGTATACGTCCAAATCTTAAATATTTTGATACAAAATATTAGACCTAGAAATTTACTGAGTGATCAATTTACTGATATCGTACATCAAATAAAGGGTAGGCAAGTAAGTTGATTCGATGACGACGATCATGGAGAAGGCGATCTAGCATAAGTTTTTTCTGTAAAACAGAATGAGTGTCTGACTGGCAAATGGTTTTTGATCTAAACCGTTGGTTTTAAATTGTTGGCTTAGAGCAGAGACCAGCATTGGTCTCTAAAGGCCGTAATTATTATCACAAACACAATTTTACTCTATTGATCACGAGCTAGCTCTTCATATGGTTGTAAAATATAAGAAGGCAGCGGATTGCTTTCACTTTTTCCAGCATAAAAATTATTATGAACAGCGCGGTTCTGCTTTTCGAAGAATTAATTGCAAATCTTTTCAATAGTCTGTTCCCAACTTTACACAGCATTGTGACTGTATTACTGTTATTTAAGCGCATACCTTTTCTTTCTCGACTGCTTGAGACTTAGCTTGAAACTAATACCCACGTAGAAAACGGTAATCATCTCACAAAGCAAATGCTATGTTTGGAGAGACTGTAAACAGATGGCACATAATGATATTCGAAACGGCATCGGTTCATTCTCAAAACTGAAAACACCGTGTTCAGTCGAGACAATCCGTCATCGTATGGATTCAACTTCAACATAACACCATTTAAAGCCAGATTGACTCTCGAATATAAATCCGAAACGAGAGATGGAATTAGGGTTATGTTCATCGCGAAATATAAAACGCTTCAATATATCAGGCTGGTAATCGTGATCGGTAACCATGGTAATCGTGATCGGTAGCAATAAATTTGAGCGAGTTTTTTGTCTCTAGAAAATCTAGAATCTTGCTTATTTGAAGATCAAAATCACATATCTGTAGATCTGAGTGTTTCGAAGCGTAGACTGCGGTCAAGACGATGGTTATCAGATTCATAGTCTCTATTACTAGTCTTCAACGATGAGTTAGGTGAAAGTTTGTAGGATATGATATTGATATTGAGAATGCTGAGAGATTCGCCATGAACGTGACAGTTTATGGGAGTTATAATAGGAACTCCGATGTGGTGCTGAATCAACCAGCCGTTGAGACGTTGAGTCTTATAAACGTGTATGTCATTTGTTTATTCCTGTAATGTTGGTTCGCTGGCCGGTTTCAATCTGAAGATGTCATTGATTAGCTGTGTGCTCGGAAAAATCAAATCCATCTCACCAGGGTATATGCATTGTGTTTGTATATATGTAGAGCATTTGATGCAACAGTGCTAGCGAATTACAGATAATTTGAATCGAAACTGTTTTCGATTTTGATAATTTTCTATTTTGGTGTGACTGTTCATTATATTTGTGTGTACAGAAGTGGCGGTTAAAACCAAATTTGCTCCAATTCTGATTCCTTGAAAATAATTTCATTTTCTCTTAGATGTGATGTAGCTGTCTCTCAATACAGACAATGATTGACAGTATTATAAATATCGGTTCCTTACCGGTCCGTTTGGGAAGGAATATTACAATGAGCTAATCAACTCTTAGTTACTGGATAAAATCTGTATTATAGACACAGGCAACTGATAGGCTTAATGTTTAAATTACAGTGAATCATGTTGCACCAATGACGAATTGTTGCCACATTTCAATCGGAATTCATTAAAAAATGTTATTAGTAACAACGACGGCTAGCTACACGGTGCTCTTTATAGCTGCTTAAGATGCATATGATGGAATTGCAAACCTTCTGCCCCTTCCATCTCTTGTTGAGCTATAAGATTATATTGGATACGTTGAGAGTGGACGCCACTGACATAATAAAAACGAGGATTTGTGCCACTGTAGACACCATTGATGAAAGGCAACCCAACTGGCTCCTATCGTTAAACATTCTTGATTTGTATGTTATTCAGCCATGATAAATATAGTTCTGGGGGTCTAAGAATCATTTGAACTATTTAATCAGGGGTAAATTGCTACAGATGGGTGAATCTTATACGAATTAGGAAATCTGTTTGTTCTCAGCAACCACTTACCAAAAATGGTAAAGTAAATCAAGAATATGGTATTGGACGGAAATGTAATATTGACCACATATAGAAGCCAAATACAGTCCACCTGCTGATAAGAACATTTCGTCGTTTTTGGGCTTGATAGCGAATGATTGGCCAACAATGAGAACGGTTCTTACTTAATGGTGAATTAGCTGTAGCTCAAGTTATCTCAAATGCAACAGTCAAAGTCCCAAATTACAACTGGCCGATAGACAAACTGATGACACAAACTGATTTCATATAATTAATGAAGCGAAGAAAATGAATGTCAGTCCGCGTTTTATGTATATTTTACAATTTCCAAACTATATACCAAATTTAACAGCATGCTGCATCCCCGTAAATACACATCTTTCAAATTTTTCTCCCAATGTTTACGTCAGTTCCATCATCCGATACGCAAACAAAAAAGTTTCAATTAAAGTTAACGAAATTGACGCATTATACGATGTGATAAGAGGAGAGAAAATGTCTAAAATTTATTTTTGTTATTATTTGATGGAAAACTCACCCTCTGCACCGTCCTATATACGAGTGTATGTATATACTCGTATATCGTCGAGCTCCGAGAAAAAACAAAATAATATTTTCTTGTCAATTACAATACATAAATATTTTCAATCTACTCTCAATTCTTTAGGAAGCTTTACAGTAGATTCTTATATTCTTAATAATTTTCTTTATTGTTATTCATTTTCTTGGAGATTATTTTTCGCCCTCATCTACAATTTTCGAAGATTTTTTTTCTCTTTTTGTTTCGCCTTGTCGAATGTGCCGCTGTATCTTTATGTAATATATCGGATCCCGACAACCATTGAATGTGTGTATTGGTATATTTTATGGGTATATATGCGTTCGTATATATTCGAGCATTTCAGCGATGTGAAACTTACATAAAACGGTGATGTGATCATTAATCATATATGAACTTGAACGGAACAATAACAGTGAGCATAGAAATTGACATGTACGGCGTTTTTTTCGTGTATGTATGTATATCGAAATGTGTATATGTGTACCATAATATAGAAGATATTTTGTTTTTAGGTTTTTGAAACATAAACAAAATATATATTTTTTATAAATATATGTAAATATGTACATAATGTAATATAAAATATGAAAATGATGGAAATGGTGGTGACGGTTCTGTTTTTAAATTTGTTTGGTAAGCTGGAAGTGAGGGAAAAGTAAAGTCACTAACGGTAGCCCGCATTTTCATCCCGAACACTTATGAATCTTTACTAAAGCGCTAATCGAAAAAGTGTAGTGCCATAACCAAGGATTATGTCAATCAACCCTGACAACCTCATTGCGATACACAAAACTGTCGAAAACGTTCAACACAATTAAGAATAATTTTACATAATTCAACCCCATCAGATTATCCAGGCATAGCTAAGTCCGATCTGGCCGTGTCTGCCACAAGTGCCTTTTATCCTTCTGTTTGGGCATATAAGCAGTGCTTAATCGTTTTATCAAACAACTATATAATTTTTAAACACGACCATTACACCTTTCAATTCACTTCATAGACCATCGCCCTACACAAATCAAGCCTAGACTCAAAAGTCTAGTAAAGACAAGAGCAAACAATTTCAAATTGAATGTCACTAGTTTCTTGACTCAAATTAAATTTTTTGAACACACTGTATATGTAAAATTTAAAACGATGTCAATAATTTATGTAACACTTTTGTGATGTTTGTGCCACCTACTAACTAATAGTATAAGTTCAAATCAAAATTGTGTCTATGGTGTAACTCCGAAATTTTTAGTACTAACAATGTGTGTCTTAGCTAACATACTCATTCAATTTGTGTCTTTACTACATTTGCTCATTTTTGATCTGCATTTAATGTTACAAAATTATGCTTGTTATTAATTTATTAAATATTTGTTCGATATTGTTTGCTAACAAAATACTAAACAGTTTTTGGGAGTAATCGTTCGTTATTTGAAGGCAAATACTTGGTATAATAAGTGCAACCCACAGCGCAAACATGCGAGTGCGTTTGATATTTACCGACTTACCCTAACCCCCGGGTTCTTAGCGTTTCTGGGCCCTTGAGACTACCGCTAGGTCTTCACGATACTGTTAGAGCTATGTTTTCCCAATACGTGATACAGCGCCACTGATGGCATTCCGGCAAGTGGAATTAATTCTGATTCCAGCTAGAAACCAATAACGTTGTCTGGTGTTAGATGATGACCTGATGCACCGATATTTCGTCTCGCCTCGTAAAACATGGAAATTCAAATTTTATACGTGTTTTGCTGGTTCTAATCTTTCCATGTACAACAAGGATCAGGCGATAGGTATATATCGGCCTTTGGTTGAGTCAACCCATCGTTTCTGCCATGCGGCTATGGTTTCGCTCCAAGCTATTCTGCGAATCGCTTCGTTTGTTTCGTGACCACGTCTCAGATGTGTAAGTTGATGTTCTTTAACCAGTATATCTATAGGCTGTATTTCCCTGTTTGTCTTCTGTTACACTGGATTGGTCCAAATTTCTGTGCTATATATCAGAGGGGATGTTACTACGCTAGTTATAGCAGACATCTTATACTTTATCCAGCTCTTCTCGTCCACCATCCATCATTACCAGGTACATAAGGATCAGTTGGATGACTATGAGGACTAACTTTAATGTTATCCTGCTAGTGATTAGGACTGCTTCTGTCTTTGGTCAGCAAACTCCATGCCTATAGAAGTAAACCACTGTTGAATGTATCGTATCATTCTACGGCGCTGTCTTCAGAAAAGTCAATGTTTTCGTCCCATCACTTGTCTTATACTGCAGATCCCTCTGGCAAAAGTAGCTCGCTACTACTCGTGACAGGTTTAACAATTCCAATAAGCCGTCTGGTTCGACTTCTACATGTAACTTTCTGAAACCATGTTGGTGTTTTGCCCGGTCGCCTGCTCTTGCAATAGCCTTTAGACTGCCGCATATATTATGTTTCAGGATGTTTCTTGCTGTATCTAACAAGCATATTGGATTGTAAGAGGATATGGCTATGCCAACAACTAGTCTCCTTTGAGAAGAAGTACCGGTTTTTGTGCTTTTCATTTGTTAAGAAAAGCAACCGGAGGAGCATCGTTCTCAACGGGACCCTATATTTCCTGCAAACATTTGTGACAACTTCCAAATTTTTTCATTGGTGGTCGAAAAGTGGCCATGAATAGCCTCATAGAGTAGATTTATGAATGTTGCACAGTACCGATCCATTCACACTATACTCTCCTTTATGATATGAACAAAAAAAATTGTTCACTTTGCCTCTTTTGCCCGTACTCGTGAGTTGTCGTCATGTCTTGAAGTATATCTCATTTTGCAACAAACAAACTCTTGAAGATGGTGGAAATCATCTCTCGTCATGCTAGTATAATGCATATAATAATAAGCAGCTGACTAATAACTAGTGCTCTTACCATCGACCATCGTCTTTACATAATTTAATAGGTTGGTGGCACACAATATATTTAGGTCACGAGAATGATGTATATTTGAGTCTTATTCATTACCGGAATAACCCGCAGAGGGTTAGAACTAGGGCGGTATCTGATCGCTTTCGAACACCTCACTTTCGTTCATTGACTGACGAAAACATCTTTAGCAAAAGCTTTCGCTTATAAGTTCGTCTTACTTGGGTTCACGAATTTCACATCTCGTGAAGGTTGTTCACCTCTCCCACACTAAAGCTCCCACCTTGTTCTATTAGTCATTACCTATGTAGAGATATTTAGGCACAAATTGCCTGCTTTAAGTACTTTAATTTGTTCAAAGTCATTGTATTGTTCTAGACCAGCACTCTAAGAGACACTTTGATTTATTATTTAGATAAACCACTACAGTAATACATCATAACATCAAGATGATGTACAAACCCAGATCTACATATGCTTGGTACAAGTTCAACTAAGTACGTTTGACCTTCAACAACTTTCATAAATGCTTTTTGAGGTGAAATTACCGAGGCTTCAAGCATCAGAACTATCCTTTTAGTGGTTCCTTGTTAAAGGATTTAATTACTTTGGATCCAAGTTCTGCTGCTCAGTTTAGCAGCTAGTTACATCATATCAAACAGTTCGAATTTCACGGAGACGATCCAATAAGGTATATTCGAAGCTATCTATTTTAGAAAGAGGCTATTAATAACTGCGTGTGAGAACCTGAAGAAGTAGTAACTAATGATTTATTATCAGGACCTCTCCTTGGCATGTCTAAGATCCTATTTATATCCATTATAGATCAGCGTAGGAGATTTAGTCTATATAAGCACTGGTTCTTTTTGTTGATTCAGGTGTATATATGATTTCTGTTCAGAGCTTTTGATATTCGGAGGGCTTACTTTGTGAAACTATCTTTTCGAGCTGCCAATCGAGCATGGCGAAATGAAGTTATGCCTGAAGAATGGAAACTGGCTGCGTTATGCCTAATATTCAAGAAGGGTGATCACTTGAAGTGCCAGAATTATCGTGGTATAGCTCTTCTTTGCACAGGCATACAAGTTACTGTCATACATTATCGTGCAAAGAATGACTCCGTTGGTGGAGGAAATTATCGGAGGAAAGGAGGATTCCGTTCAAATCGATCAGACACTGATCAAGTTTTTTCACTACGGATGATTCTTTCCAAGAACTACGAAACATCTAGTGATGAATCTCCAGGTACAATGTTGTTGTTAAGTTGAAAACAGGCTATCGAGAAATTTGGCAATTACTTCTGGTGTTCGATAAGGAGATGCGCTGTCCGATAAGGAGATGTGATAAGGAGATGTGATACTTTTTCATCCCATGTTGGAATACATCCTTCGTAGGAGTGAAACACCTCCAATGGATTAAATGGGAACGGAGTAAAACAGATGCTTGATCCACTGGAATAGTGTTCACCCTCCGTTGGTCTCAAAATCAATGACTCCTTAACAAAACATATGATCTCTGGGTTTCGAAACCAAGACGCAAATGATTTCTGTTGTGGTGACCACACGTTTGAAAGAGTAATGAGATTTGCGTATCTTGGATCTCTCATTACTCACGATAATGGTGTGGGAGAGGATATCAATGTTCGCCTTGCCGTTGACAATCGGGCCTTCTACGTCCACTTCTGAAATCAAAATATCTTGCAAGCACGGATAAGCTTGAATTGTACAGAGTGTTGATCATGGCTTCTAAGATTTGAGAGAAGAATCATGCGTGTGATATATGGCCCAAAATGCGACATTGATTGCACATACCGAGTTCTTTTCAATCACGAGATCAGGAATTAAATACGAATTCATGATGTCGTGCATGAAATCAGAGGATGGCGTGTACACTGGCTCGGTCACGTTCTGTGTGCTGATCCGAAACGAATGGTAGACGAAGTGGTCGCTGTCGACGACGATGACTCCAGCCGTAAAGAGAGATCTGGCTTCTTCTGTAGGTCACTCGTGATCGAAACCGATGGAGTCGTATCGTTGACACGGTATGGGCCAACAATGGCCAACAATTCCTTTTCTCAACGCCACTTTCTTACTAGTTATGATCGAAATCCACAAATATCAGACCATTATGCAGTTTACCTACTTGCTTTTGTACATCCTAATTCCTATATACATAATCCTTTTATATTTAATTGAAACAAAAGTTTTGAAATTATTCCTAATATACTTCTGCATGTGTTAATTGAAATTTCATTCGGTCCATATACAACTATATGGTACATGAAACTATAAATTCATTATAAAAATATAGTTTTAAACACCACATTATGATACCGCAAAATAAAACTCAACCGTACATCCTATATTTCTCCCGTCATCCTGAAAATATATACAATATATATATAGTACATGTATATGTTTATATGTTCCGCAAAAGCGCTCGACCAATTTGCAGATGACAAAACACGAATGAGCCCAATATATAGAGAGAAAAATAGATTCAATATTAAAGTTATATTACACACTTTAAGCAACTTCCTTACATTAAAATTCCATATCTTCAACATGACTGAATCCTAATTATTTTGATAAAATTTATGTTCGCTTCCTTTTTTCCCAAAAATAAAAAACAGCAGCAACAACAACAACAGCATCAAGCACAGCAGTAGGATAGTGGAAAACAGAGCAGAAGAAAAATAGTCATAAAAAAAATTTTTTTTTTGTGTGGTTTTGGTTCCTATTTTCCTCGTCATATTTGTTAGACTCTCGGTATGTGTGTGTTGACACAACGCATGATCAAAAAATTATCAAACACACACACATACATAAATATATATATTTTGATAAAAAGCTCATATACATAGACATCGGAAAAGTTTTGTTTTATATAGATTTGAAATATTATTACCTCAGATTGCAATCTGGGCTCAAATATAAAACTGTACCAACTATACAACAACAACAAAACTAACCAAAACAGTAATAATCCTCGAATAGTTATAATAATAATAATGACAAGTATTAAACCGAAAAAGGAAAAATAAAGTAGAAAATTTTTGAGAAAAATGGAAAACAAAACAAAAGAAGATTTTTAAATAGTCTCAAAGCTGTTATAATTCAGTTTACGATGATAATTTTTTTATTGTTCAGATTTTCCATTTTCATCTTTTCACCATATTACATATTTTTATATACAAAACCCGTCGAAACGAATAATATCGGATCTGTTGATAAATCGAGTGTGTGTGTGTGTATATACACATACACACACACTGATGTACAATATATATACATAATCACAAACAACTCAACAAATTGCTCCGATGATTGAGTTATATCTTATATATATGCTTGAAAGCTCCCGATGTGTACATATATGGGTGTGTGTGTGTAGCTGGCAACATAATCGAATGTAACACAAACTCGTAAAATAATTTTATATCTTAATTTTTTTTTTTTTGGTGAACAATTGGTAGAAATACAACAATATGATGGCGGTCCGGATTTTGTATTTCTTCGCGCGCTTGTATTTTCTTATACTCGGAATTTTATTGCGGAATCGAAAAATATACGTGGGTGCCGAAAAATGATAATGACATTAAAAAAAATCAAAGGTTATCACGATTATAACGAACGCATGTTTCGTTCTATTCCTTGATTGTGTTTTTATGTATAAGGACCTAATGAAATTTCTTCGAATTATCGCTCTCGGCGGAATGAAAAAGCTTCAACGTTTATTATATACCGTACCGAGAATTGGTTTGTACTAACATTGTCGTTTATTATCTTCACAAACATAAAAATTTTCAATCATATGAAAATCAGGTCTTTTGGTTACTCCACAGTAAACATTAATGGAGGAGGGCAGTCATAATCCGACATGAGTACGTATCAAAACGATACTTTTTTGATATGTTCTTATCTGAGTTACCATAAAATAATCTATGGCTTAGAGGCCCTTGCCGCGTCTCAACTGAGACCTTACGAACCAGTGTTAACGAATGGTGCACATTGTAGGTGGTCAGCCCAACGAATGTTTTTACACATAAACGCGTTTTTATGTCATCCGACGCGACGTGATGAGAAACTCTCTTAACCAAAGCTACAACCGGCGACGTTACCATATTGTCTGAGTTACCATAATGTGCTACTATATGTCATGTAAGAAACGAAACGTTTTAGAATAGAAAACTGCTACCGTTGCTTAAGATGAAATTGTCCACCATTATAGCCTAATCATACCATTTCGTGCGGTCCTAGATGACCATATACAAAGATTCCCCATCCTATTAAGGTTTCGGGGTGTTTTGAGTTCTAAAATCACACCAGTTGCTTTTCTTGAAGATAGCGTTCGTGTTAGCACTAACAATCTTGGTGTGATGGTGGATGATGGGAACCATAGTAATTTTGGATCGTTCTTATATGTCTTTCAACTGAGGTTTCATAGGAACCACCAAGTTTACCTAATTGAGTGGCTATAACTTGAATTCATCCTTGATATATCGGGTGAACTGTTTCTTGTAGGTATACTGCTTCTTGGTTTGGTACCGTGAAATAATACCGAGAAAGAAATTGCTCTGCTATATAGTAGTAATTCTTCCGTTCTTTGGATGCTCTCACGTTATATTGATGCGTTATCCGTATTCTAGACCTCGATTGTTAGACGGTGCACATACACAACGTCAACACTACTGCTCCACTTCAAAACACCCCCTGTTCACCCAATAAAGTTTTATTAATCTTCTGGATATTTCTAATGACTTGAACTTGTATCTAACTTCAGATGCTCTGTCTTCATTTTTCCATCAAACGACACTAATCGGCACTGCACCCAGTATCAAAAACGATCTTACATCGTTCCAAGTCGTTCGATACCTTCCTTCTAGCTTACAATTGGAACTACATATAGCTAGGGCTTCTCATCGTGGTTTCTTGAAGTCATTATGACTCAAACTTTCGGATTCTTTCATAAAACCGTAAACCATTTATTCTTCCTTATCGAACCTTCCACCAATGTCCTTGGGAATTTCCAAACGATTCAATCAGCGATATTTAAGTCATCACTTCTGCTTTTTGCTTTCCTTTCGCTCACTGAGATATTTTTAGTTGATTTACAATTCCACTGGATATCTCTCATTTTGTCTTATTTCCAACATTGCGGTCTCTTTGCTGGTGATTTGTCTTGCCAGATCCTTTTTCTGTAAGTTACTAGTTTGTAACGTTTATGTTTACTTTAACTTCTTCCATTTTCTGCAGTTTGATTAAAATATCAACTACTCTTCCTGAAGCTTTATAAAGGGTGGGCCGTTGTGAGGTACAATTGTGCAGGTTAGAAGTGGAATATTATTTCATTTCTATAGCTGCCACGGCTGGTCTCATAGTACCCCATTCGATGGGACCAATTTTCGAGTGTACGCCCCACAGAAAATAGTCCAATGGTGATATATGCACTATTTCTGCTAATTAAACGGCCATCAAACGTTTAATGTTGAGCGGGCTCAAAACAATCGGTTATCATGGTGCGATAGGTGTCTCCGTAGACCGTAAAGGTTGCGCCGTCCTTATTTTCAAAGATATATGATGCCTCCGCTCCACAAGCCGCACCAAACAGTCACTCGTAATGGATGTATTGGCTTCTGAAAGACCATGTGTGGGTATATTCTGAGGCCCAAATACGACAATTTGGCTTATTAACGTACCCAACACGATGAAATTGAGCTTCATCCGAAAAGATGATTTTTTTGGCAAAATCGACATAATCGTGAAGTTTCGTTGTCCCCTCTATAGCGAAGTGAAAAAGAAGCGGAGGGTCATGGGGCTTCAACTTTTGAACCAATTGAACTTTGTTAGGCGTCATACCGAGATTTTTTCACAAAATTCAACGAAAACTTGTGCGTGAAACGTTCAATTCTTATGAGAACGATGACGAGTTGTTATGTTGATGGATTCTCATGCACACTCTCAGCCACAGCTTCGATATTTTCAGGTGAATACGCACTATTTGACTACGCTCACATCTTTGCGCAATAAAACCCGTTTGAACTTTATTAGTAAACTGGCGTACACCGCGTACTGTTGGTTCCCAAGTTTTGCACGACATTTTAGTGCAATTTCCGACCAATTGCCTTTATTTTGGAAATACATTTCAGTGGAGATAATATTATGAATATAATGAAAGAATAAAATGACATAAGTATTCCAGATTCGAAATAACCGGTGGTTCAAATTACAACCGATAGATTGTCCATTCGTTAGTTGATGTGCTTTTTATTTGATAATGTATGCTTTTGTATAATATGCTTTTGTTAGTTTAGATTAGAGTGGCTACTAAAGCACACTTAGACTGTTGCCGGTCCGTTGTGATGCCACAGGATCTAAGTCGCCCTAATACCCTTAACACTCTATTGGATCCATACTGAGCTACTAATGTAGCGTAAAATGTCCCGCACCTTAATATCTGCAAGATCTGAAAGGTTGTGCATTACATACCTACCCAAGTGTTAATGCCTTCTTAGTGCCAGTTCAGGACAAGAGCACAAGAAGTGAACAAGCGTCTCGTCCTCCTCCTCGTCCATACAGCTTCTTCAGAAGTCATTTGTTTCTAGACCCAGCTTTCTCGCATGTTCACTCAAAAGGCAGTGTCCCGTTTATATTTCTACTATTCTTCCTAGATCCCTCCTCTCCAGAGAGATTAAGGTCCTGGAGCGATTCAAATCCAGCCTAAGCTCCACTGTAGGCATCCCCACATTGGCCCTTTCAGGCTTCTGCTGAAGAGTTGTACCTTACCATAGCTAGTTTATCTGCCCTGCAGTTACCCTCGACGTCAGAGTGGTCAAGGACTCAGATAATATGAATATTGAAATGCTCACTCATCTCGTTAAGAGACGAGTGGCAAGCCAATGTCACCCAAGACTTCAACAGCACTGCTTCCAGCGACTTGATAGCCACCTGACTGTCCACATAAAACGTGATATCCCTCTTGAATATCACGTTATGCCTCAACCCGCTCAAGGCTTCCTCAATCGCTATTATCTCCGCCTGGTACACACTGCCGTGGTCGGGGAGACGAACGGAAGTGCTTATATTAAATGCTCCATAGAACAACCCAGCTCTGACCTTACCATCTAGCTTTGAGCCGTCCGAGTAGAACTGTATAGCTTCGGTTTCCAGTGCTAGTTTATTCGCCCAGAATTATCTTGAAGAGATTAAGGTTTGAAAATCGTTTTCGAAGCCTAATATCGGTGTAATTTTAATCAAGGTTCACCATTTCCTTCTTTAGCGAACCAATTATTGTCGAGTGACCTGCCTGAAAGTGTTTCCACTGAGACACTTCCGTTAGCCTTGTGGCTATATTAGCCGCCATATTTTTATCATAGATATCTACTGGAAGAAGGTGTTACATGACCTCTAAGGCCTGAGTAGGTGTTGTTCTCAGTGTTCCACTTATGAGCATACAGGCCAACCTTTGCACTTTCTTTAACTTCTTTCTATAGGGTCCTCTATCCAGTGCTGGCGACCAAACAATCACTCCATACATAAGAACGGTTCTTACTACGGCAGTGTAGATCCAGTGTATCAGCTCCGGTCTGAGACCCCAACGTCTGCCTATTGCACTCCTCAGATCATACCCATACTCATTTTTAAATGTAATATTTAGATCTCTTACTATGAGGACGAGAAGTGACTCCTTACAGGTTGTATAGTTAATCGCACAATGTACTTATAATAAACGAAATTAAGATTACAAGTAACGATAGCTCCAAGAGTCTGAACAGACTAAATCAAAATCGTGTTCAAAACACCAAACCAGAGTTTTAAAGCGTTCAATTCATATTTTACACAAACCAATATAACAGACGCGGCCATCAAGACCATATATCAACAGTAAATAAAACAGCCCCCTGACCACATCATATACTGCCAAAATTAGCAAGCTTGGCAATATTTGTTGTTTACTGTCCGATTCGCTGTTAAATATTCGTTAAAGGCTTCTCTTTGATTGATGTAAGTATATGTATGTAATCTTAAACAGAAAAATTCACACACAAACATTTTAAAAAATAAAATATCTTGTTGATCTACTTGAATCAACAAAATTGCTGTATTTCCTATCAACAACAATCACAAAAATAGGTCTAAGAAAAAAATGAACGAATCATGGTGATAATCCACATATCTATATACTGTACACTAACCAGATACGGATAGACATCAGGAAAACATCTACTACCAATAACAATCGTATACATGCAAACACCTTCATACCTCTTTCGATACATTCTTATAAGTTGTTGTTGTTTTATCTCAGATCATTCCATACACTTCTTTTCATTTCGGTATTAACTGCTGTTGTTTATGTACAATAATCATAAAAATTCGAAAGAACTACCGAAAAAATACCGTCTCATCATCAATCTCAATAAAATGCTATAGTACACACACACACTCGCAAAACTTACATATACAATTAAGAAATTAAAATAAGTGAAAAGAATCATTATACATCTTGAAGAGATGCTGGGTTCATTTGAATCCTTTTAATTTTTATCGTACATCGTTCGGTATCCGAACCAACCACTATAGAAATGATATGGAATTTGTTTTATGATTACATTGCTAACGATTACGAGAAGAGTAGGTAAGATTATGGCTTAACGAGGGGCGGGAAAGTATAATAAAGCTTCGGCAGAATGTATACACCATATCAGCAGCTTTCATCTTTGTACAGTATTTTTTAACTGTATTTTTAACATGCATGACCTAACACGTGGGAATGAGGTATACTCGAAGGTAGCTCGACATATGTAAAGAGTTTACACTCGAAAGACTTTTAATCGTCTGTTCATCGTGTATATATGAGCAATTTGAATGGCAGCTTATTGTTTTGGAGGTGTCTCATTACGCGTATCCTTGATCATATTACACTTGAGTGATGATTAAATGTTACACGTATTAATTCGTCACAATTAAGTAGATATATGTAAAGGCAGTTTAAACTGGATATCTAGTGTAGTTGACACAACAATTCAGAATGGTGATGGTCTTGCAAGAAAATCAGTCCGATTTTTGGCAGACAATATTCCCAACTTGATGACCATGTGGTAATGAACCAAAGCAGTACATGATTTGTCGATAAAGGATTCAAACAAAATATCCAATGACACAAGAAGAATAAAAATAAGGATTAACGATACTAGTGACACAAGCAACTAACCGTGATATTCGCTAGAAAGTCATTATTTAACTACTTATTTACAACTACAACATCTTATAGAGACTTGAGTATAGTAATGGTATTCCTCAACAGTAAATTAACTGAACTACTTTATTTATATTATACATCTATAGGTCATCTCATCTTATGGTGTATTATAGATGTGTCCCTTTTCCGCATAATCCATCAACATTTAACGCGAGGGTAATTTATATTCACGAAGACTCAGTTTTTCATATACAATTTGATGAGTTAAGTCATTTATAAGGGAAAACAATTGTTAAGTAGTCTTACTAAACTAACCTGCATCATTTATTCCACTCCAGTGTCCATCCGATCCTATGTCTGTTTTTAGGTTTGAAACATTCACACAATATAAAAAATTCGGGCATCCTTTTCTGTCATGAAGTATACACGACTATTTAGTGCACTTTTTTGACAGAATAAAATCAAGAACAATAAAGATATAAACTGGTTTCGTTGAAAAACACAACCAATAATAATCAAAATATAATTTAAACAAATTAGATTAACTCCCAATGTATTAATCAAATGTCAAATCAAATTTTCGACACATCAGCCAACGATATTCTATGTCATTGAAAAAAAATTACTGATCAATAAGTAACATCTACTGAACATATCTATTATTGTCAATACAATGATTGTTTGTCCAATTCCTTCTACGATAGCGCAACAGTAGAAGGTCAATAGTAAAAAAAACAGAAAAAAACAAAAACTTGATATCCTCGCATTAGATTGTTAACTATGTAAGCACCACTGTATTTTTTGATATACAACACAGAAAACAAAATATGAAAAAGAGAAATCAGCGAGAAGAGAGGAAAACAATATTTATTTTAAATTTATTTAAAAAAAAACAAATTATGGGATGGGCTAGTTGAGATTAAACCTAAAAACAGTGATATATGAAATAGAATGAAACATACACTAGCAAGCGTTTCTAACGGGACATTGAAACAGTGCATCTATTATTTGTTCAGTATGTGTATGTTGAGAGTAATACTTATTGTAAATTAGCTTGGAATGTTAGTGTTGCATATAACTGTATTAACGATCAATTAGTTCTTGATTTACTAACCTGAAATTTTACAGTTATTTTATATATTTGTTGTATACAAATATATTTAATTAAAACACATTTACTGTTATTTATTTAATTGATTTTCACTACCACTAGGACAATTACAAACACCAATTTTATGCAAAGACCAAGCGAATAAAAACACGTTCGCTCGGTGTGACGGTCAACAATTCACTTCTGTTACCTGTATCTTTTATGGGCATAGGGTGCATAAAAATAATTTATTTGCAGAATGAAGAACAAAAGTTTTCTTGGTTGCTACTTTGCGAGAATTGTTCAAACCTACGAAACAAGAATGATCAGGGTTTGAAAATCTCTGTACAACTTAGAAAGTTTCTCTATGACATGTTGATGTTGATAATGTGTCAGTTAATTGTAATACCTTTTCGAAGAACCAGCAGAATCATAACTTGCTGAGAGAAATACCATTTCTTTTAGGTTAGAAATACCATTTCTTTGGCAAGACATTGAACTACCGTCAAGTTCAGTGATAACAGAAGGTAAACTAACACTAGTGCAAGCTTGAATTTACAATCAGACTGGACAAGGATTGAATTAAACCAGGAAGATAAAATCTAAATAAAGGGAGACAATGTAAATAAGTTTATTTAAAGCACGAAGGAACTATGCCGTACTTAAACACAGCAAGGTACTAATTCATGTCATATCAAGCTAAGCTAAGATGGAGACGTCATATAAGACCGAAAACAGATGAGTTTGAAAATAAAACCAAAAACGTGGCAAAAATACGTTTTTCCCTGTGAACTAGGACAAATACATGTCTGGGACTACATATTACCACTTTGGTATCGTACAAAGCCAAATAAAATTCAAATAACTCAACGGTTTCAAAACAAAATACTTAAGTGGCACCTTAAGGACATCATGGTATATTTGCAATGGTGAACTCCATGATCTCAAATCAGGGAGACAAATGATCTAGTTAAGAACAAAATTACAATTGTTGCTCAAAGTCATGAACTAAGGGCAACTGACACGTGAAAATAGAATCAACGTAGTCCTTTTGTCATTAATGGCATTTTTAGAAAGCTGCCTTAGAAAGTGTGAGTAACAATATATGTAGAAGAATATCGACGTTATTGTAGATTAGCTTTCTTAGTAATTTAGAAGATTATGGGTGACCTATTCATGGTTTCGACATTCAAACAAAAAATTATACAAATGTACTATTTAGACGGTATTTATTAGACGATATCTCCAATCTAAAATCTTACCAGTAGCAGATCATTCAGATATCAGTTGATAGTTGAGGAAAAAAATGGATCACTAATCACAGCTGCTGTAGTGACATCTAGAGCTCGATAGATATTAAGGAAGCTGCAAGAAAAATGATGCAGTGTGTTTCGACTGAACGTCCTGATATGGTTACATATATGACAACGTATATCTAGATAAGATGTTAGAAACCATTTAAATTTACGTTTACTGTCATAGACCGACGGTCGAAGTTCAATCAGTTTTAAAGTGTAAATGAAAGTTGAAAGGAGTTGAGTGGCAGTGCCTTACCTAGCTGTATTCATATATTTTTTGGAACATTAAAACTCTAACAAAAACGAGAAGACTAGCTCAATTTGAAAAGGATCAACTAAACCGCTGCAACATCGAAATTATCAAACTTAGTGAAGGCTTATAGGCATTTTAACAACAGCTAAAGCACTAATCGAATAGTATGAAAATTATGAGTTGCTACTCTCGTTCGTTGCGATTATATTCTACAGAAGATGCAGACGA